>JAPXFQ010002183.1:610000-1210000 GCA_028564705.1 Apricaphanius iberus
GATGGGGAACCGCCAACCCTCGGGTCACAAGCCGAACTCCTAACTCCTGAGCCACTGTCTCCCAGGACTACTAATAAATAGTTTACTACCTGGCACCTTTTTTTTCAATCCAACAGGCAGTTATGTCGGATTTTAAGGTTGGTGTCTACATTTTTTTATTTATTTTGCATGTTATATTTCCAACTCATGAGGGAATCCCAAACTCACTTTCGTGAAATGGAGTGCGGAAATGTGGACTTTTGAGTTCAAATCATTTCTCCAGCCCCAGCCTCAAAGTCCAACATGGCCACATTGTGCATAGAGGGAGCTACTCCTCCTATTTCAAGCCATTTATAGTCTTTTTCTGGCATTTTGTATTTTTATAAGATTAATCACACACACTGCAGTACTCTGACATTTATTAATGAGTCCTTGATAGAGTATTTCAGCTTGCTATAATCTTATCTGGGCAGTCAGTGCGGAGATCCCACTTTTTAAACTTTTAATTAGAACACAGTCGGGTTTGATGTCCTTCTCAGATCTAGCTTAAAACTTTCCCTGTAACAGCAATGTAGCATCGTGGAACATTCTGGAACACAAAAGTTGACATTTGTTTGCTTTGAATCTGAAAAAACAACTGGAACCCCTCCTGAAGTTGGAAGGTCTGCAGCTGCCTTAGAAATGGTTGAATTAGCTCATTGTCGTGTTCAGTGAAAAAGGCTAGCAACAATTAGCATTATCAGCTGGTAGCATCAGCTTTCTATGTGTACAAAAACACAGTGGCAGCATGATCGGTTATGAACATTCAAAATGACTGCCAGAGAGTATTTTTAATGAATTATAAACGGAAAGAGAAGCAAACAAACAGTTTGTAACTTAAGGTGGTTTGCACAACTTTTAGCTGTGTGGCAGCCATGTTGGATTCTAAGGGTAATGTCGGTGGAAAACTATGACTTTATGGCTCAATCTTTAAAGCTTCTCTGGGTTTAGTTTTAAAACCTGGAGCTGAAAAACTCAGATTTCCGAGTTTAAATGCAGTCTTCCATTTCACACACCCCAACCTGAACATCCAACATTGGATGACTTGCCTTTAAAGCTGGCATTAAAGGCACAGTGTGTAATTGTCGGCCAGTAGGGGGCAGTGCATACCTAAATTATCACAAGCATGCGGTATCTGTGTCTTGGAGTAAGACACTCAACAACAGAGGTCCAACTAGTGCTGTTTTCAAACGCTTAATTCCCTGAGAATTATCTATTGGCAGCAACATGACGAGCACATCAGTCTCTCTTTCATCGCTTGGAACTGGCGAAAAGGTAAAAATGTATTTATGGCGAAACTTTTTTGCATTTTGAGGGGAAATCAATGTTTTAATAGCGGGCGTGTTCCGTGTGCTTTGTGCTTTCTTGTAGAATTAAAGATGTCATCTAATATGGCTTTCACCTGATAAGAGGACCCGCGCCTATGTATTTTATAACTGATTTTTTAAAGTCATATTTTACAATATTGCCAATATTTTGCAATTAATGTGCTTAACGTAATTAATATTACACATTTTTTAATGGCTATTTTCAAAGATGTACTGCAAAAACTACACACTGTCACTTTAAAGTAGCTAAACTTAGAAGCACCCCTCTCAGTTTATGCTTTAATAAATCAGTCATAAACCTCAAATAATTACCATACTACTTCAGTCTTTGAATGCAGCTAGTTGTCATTTTATCTCGCTGATATTAAATTTGGTTACTGAACAGATACCATTTGTTTACTGAGTTGAAGCTGGAAAATGGTTTGAATTTCAGATGTCTAAATGATGTTTGTTTTATTTCAAAGTAATTCAAGAGTTAAATTAATCTAAAACATGTTGTCTTCGTCGTTTTCACACTAAAAAACAAACACTAATGCACACACAATCACAGCATGACTAGGAATGTGCATTTAAAACATCATGCACGTCTTTTTGATGGTGATGGGAAGTCAGTTCCCAGAGATAACTGGGAGAACATGCAAACTCCGGACAGGATTGGAACCAGTGACCTTCCAGCTGTGATGCAACTGAACAGAGACCTGCAGCACAACCCGTACTGTCATGATATGATTTCCTTGAACCCAGAGGCTGCAGGCCAGAACCCCTACAAACCCTGCGGAGACTTGACCTGATGTGCTGTCATGAATTTACAGTGAATCAAAGCAGGCTATTAATAAAGGAACTTTCTTGTTGGAGTCTGTATAAAGATTAATCTGAGGTGCAAAGACGAGACTCGGATCATCCGGATCATTTTCCAAACCCCCGGTGCACCACGCCTTCCCGGCGGCTTCAGTCACTCAGATGATAACTGCTTTTTCATTGTCTCGCCACAAGAAGCTTCTGTGATCTGCATGAGTTTCGTCTGGTGTGTTCCTGGAATATTTGGTCTCCATGGAAACAGAGGCTGTAAAAATGATGATGAAGTGCTGCTCAAACCGGCGTGAACGAGACAAATTACAAAACCCATCTAATCAAACATCCAAATCAGCACACAGACACTCGGCAGGGGAATTCAATCTGCTAAGATTCCAACAAGGATGGGTTATTTTTACCTCCAGCTTGGAGAAGGACAATCATTTCAAACCACCTTGGAACTGTACTGTGGCCCAGATGCATTTTCAGCAGGAGAAAACAATTTCTACAAAACCACCTTTAAGATGTACGACACTGATGGTAATTTGGCGGAAGGAGTGGAGGTAATAACAGCTGGATATAATGAGAACAAGAAAAAAATCTGCAGCTCCACACTGAGGGTAATTTCAACGAAGAAGTTAACCTAAATCCCATTTTACCCGAGCCCTTCCAAACCCCGCTGGGACCTTGTGGAGGTCTCAGAGATCCCACTGTGCAGCGAATGCCCCAGATTTCTATTTTCTTTACATGATTTATCTAAGCAGGTGCAGAACTCTGCAGTATAACATGTGCAACCTTGAAACGCCCTCAGATAATTAAAAAAACAACAACACACAAGCAGATGCTAAGAATTTAACCCAATCAGAACTCAATCAATTTCACGAAACACTTTCTGAGTCTCCAAATAATTCTGTATATTTAAAGTGGTCTTTATCATTAGTTCACTTGGTTTTCTTAGTGGGTTTTATGGTGTTTAGAATATTTGATATAATTAAACTATCCAATAGTTAAAATTTTTTTTATTAAAAATGACTGAAACAAGACAATTGGTTTACAAATGATACAGTAGGTTATTATTATTTTATTTTTTTACAAACACCAGACACTGGAGCAGAGAAAAGGATCATCCCTTTGCAGATGCAGATGATGATGCTTACAGGTTATATCTAATTTTGAATCACTTTGCCAGTGCATTTATACTAAAGCCAAGGCAATTTTATTTATATAACACACTTTCAACACAAGGCAATTCAAGGTGCTTTACATGATTACAAACATGTGAAAATTAAAACATAAAATCACTCAAAGAAAGTATAAACAAACATTTATAAAGAAAAACAGATAAACAATAGAAACAATAAAAGACAACATTTAGGATTCGATTAAAACAACAATTGAGGATTTAAAAAAAAATTAAAGCAATAATAGTATCAGTGACTCATACGCAAATCTTAATAAAGGTACATTTTTATTTTAGATTTAAAACTGTTCAGTGTTTCTATAGTTTTGCATTCATCCAGCAGTTTGTTTCACATGTGGGGAGCATAGAAACTAAGATCTACTTCTCCGTGTTTGGTTCTGGTTCTAAGGACGATCACTAGACTAGAGCTGAAGGACCTGAGTGATCTGGATGGTTTGTACCGTCGCAGCAGATGGTTAATGTACTCTGTTGCTAACCCATTCAATGATTTATAAACTAATACAACTTTGAAGTCTATTCTCTGAGCTACAGGGAGCCAGTGTAAGGACTTTAGATCTAGGGTGATGTGTTCTTACTTCTTGGTTTTAGTGAGAAGTGAGGAACAGCGTTCTGGATCAGCTGCAGCTGTCTGACTGATTTTTTAGGCAGACCTGTGAAGATACTGTTACAGTAATCAAGGCTGCTACAGACAAATGCATGGATGAGTTTTTCTAGCTCTCCTTGTGTCGTCATTCCTTTAATCCTAGAAATGTTTCTCATGTGATACAAAGCTGACCTTGTTATTGCCTTCATCTAACCTTGGAGGTTCAGGTCTGAGTCCATTATTACACCTAGATTTCTGGCCTGGACCAACTGAAGCTGTGTACTGATATTTAGTCAATCTTTTTTGGGTCCGAAGATGAGTACTTCAGTTTTGTTTTTGTTCAGTTGGAATAAATTATGGGACATACAACTGTTAATTTGCTCAATGCATTTATTGAGGATTTGGATAGGTTCAACATCACCTGGCGACATTCAGATATAAAGCTGAGTGTCGTCCGCGTAGTTGATATTATTTGTTGTTATAATCTGATTTAGGCCCTGTCCACACTTAGCCGTATCTCACAAACCGGATATATTTTTCTACGGTTTGGCCTGTCATCCACACATAAACGCAGATTTTCTGCACCAAAAAAAAAAATCTTTTTTAAAAACTCCGGCCAAAGTGAAGATTTGCGTTTTCTCTGTTTTCAGTATCTGCGTGTGGATGGTTGGAAACAGAGTTTTAAGAGCCGTAACGTCACTATCCGTGACAAAGAATGCTCAAACATCCCTTGTGCGACCTGTGCTTATTCTCACAAACAGCATTTATGCCCTCAGAGCTGTGTTGGTATCATCCATTGTTAAAGTGTTGCTTGTTTGCTTTTACAAGCTGCATACTGAAGTTTGAAGATAAAAAGTTACTCTGAGCGGATAGGATTTGGGAGAACTACTGCCCCCTACTGGTTTACCACGTCTATGAATGTGCTGAAAAATCCCATTTATCCGGTTACGTGTGGATGGAGATTTTTTTTCAAGGAGCAGAGGAAAATCTTCGTTTAAAAAAACCTGGGAAAAAAATGGGAGCAAGTAAATACTAAATAGGAGGGGCCCTAGAATGGAACCCTGGGGGACACCGCATGTGATTTCTGCATTTTGTAATGAGAATTGGCTTATCGGCCCAAAGTAGTTCCTGTTCTTGAGGTAGGATTTGAACCATTCGAGAGCCGTACCAGAGAGTCCGACCCTTTTTACTATAGGAGTATTTGAATTTTGTTGTAAGTTAAAAAAGTTGGAACAAATATTTCTTTGCAACAGGCGGAGGTTTCATCTTTTCTCAAGTTACGCCAGGTTTGTGCAGACGGATGGCAACCTATAGGTTTTTAGGCTTTTTTTTATGTTAAAATGATTCTCTCTACTCAGTGTAACTTTATTTCTTCTGTAAAAATAAAAATACATTTTTAAAGTTTGCCTAGAAATATCTGTATAAACAAGTGAAGAATGTTTCAAAAAGCTCCGAAAACGATTCTCTTACCACTTTAAAACAATAACATTGCTACATTGAGTGTGCAGGTCTGCCATGCAGTGGGTTTCTCTCTCTTGTATTATATCTTTACACAACAAAAATAATCTACACAATCTCTGAGCTGTCCTTTGGTGTGTTTGTGAGTGCATGGATGTTGTTCTCTGATAGATTGGCCTTTACGAGTTGTGTTTGACTGTATTGCTGAGTTTAATGAAGTTTCTTGGAACAGTCAGTTACCACAAGGTCCAAATTTGTCAAGCACACTATTATAAGTCTTAATTAGGTTAAGGTAATAACCTGTTGCTATCATGGCAGATATGCAATCAATTTTTCAACCAGTTAAGATGGCAGATGACGTTTTGGACTCCCTACAATTTATGTGGAACCAGTAATTTTTTTGATGACTACACATATTAAAAGAATTTCTGATGATAACCAGATGTGATGTGAAAGACATAGTTAAGAGATCGCAAAGTCTGCCCAGTGAGGAAGTTGCAGTTTTTTATGAAAAACAGCCTTGCAAACATCTGCAGACTGGCAGGTTTTAAGCTCACAAAATGGATAAGAAACAAGCGCAGTGGGTTTCAACATGTGTCAAAAAAGCATAGATCCAAAATGGTTAAAGACTTGGATCAACACCGAGATGAACGACCAGTTCAACAAGCTATCGGACTCCATAATTGGATCTGATCATGAGACAAATTTAGAGAACTACTTGAGGCATTATTTTTGTGGACCAAAGCAAACCGCAACAGTTGTTAAACCCTCCTGCTGATTCCCATGATGGAGCTATCTGGAAAAGCATAATTCGAATAATTTGTTGTAGAATGTTCAAATGATCATACTATTACAGGATTAAAAGATGACCCAAATGATTTGGAACCACTTGCACCAAATTACATTCCTTTACTGAAAGGAAACTGATTCTTCTACCTGGATCTTTTGAAAAGACCAGTAAGGCCAGCATGAAAGAACAAGCTGGAAGCAAATTCAGTACTTAGCTGATCTTTTTCTGGAAATTAAGAGACTATTTGCTATTTTTGCAGAAACTAGAGGAACAAAGGAAGACAAAGTTTTTCCCTGGCAGATGTTGTGGTGGTTGATCCCACAGCACCTCGGGGCTTCTGGATTCTAGGAAAAGTGCTTGAGGTCTATCCTGACACAGAAGGGTTTGTTAGGTCTGTACGTCTCAAAACAAATATTAGGGAAAAACCTGTAATAAAAAAAAACTATGCTGTTGAAGTGAGCGAACGTGCAGTATATTGCAAGGTTGTATTGGAACAATTTGGATGGTGGAATGTTGAAACAGAGGCAAGTAATCCACGAACTTTAGTTGAACAAACAGAATAAATTAGATAGTTTTATCACAAGAACATGGACATTAGGAGCACTTTGTTTACACGCGTTCAAAGCAGCTGTCCGCTCATTTTCCGCCCATGGTGGTTGAGTTTTAAATGGAGAAGTTTGGCCACACTAAAAGTGGGTAGTAACTAGTTTCATTTAATAAGTTACATTTATTTGATTAACTTTTGGGAACATTTTTACTTTTTACAGTATTTTGCTATGCCTTACTTTTTACTTTAGTAATTATTATGAAGTATCACCACTCATACTTGAGTAAAATCTATGGATAGATCTACGTACCGTGAGTTAATTCAATGAATCAAGAGCAGACATATTTACCAAAAATACACAGGACCTACACTTATTAAAGGAGATCACTAATGTAAGCTTCTGTCTGTTGATGTTGCATTTTGAGGTCAAGTGAATATACAGTAAACACCATAAAATGTCACTGGAAGTAAATGGCAAATGGACTGAACTTATATAGCACTTTTCTCGTCATGCTGACCACTCAAAGCGCTTTACATTGAAGTCATATTCACATTCATACACAGATAGCCAACATGGCTCGGTAGGATGATGTAGAAATTTTGAGGTTAAGTGCCTTGCCAGGGGCACACTGACATTTGACTGGAGAAAGCTGGAATCGAACCTACAACCCTCCAATTGCAAGCCAACTACTATACCACTGAGCCACAGATGTGTCAGTATTATATAGAAATGATGAATTTAGATAGGTATTTCTTCTGCGTATAATTCATTATTAGGACATTCATTATTAGCTAATTATGTTGTTTAAAAAAAATCTTTTTATATAGTCTCTTAAATACAATAATTTGCTTATATCTTTATATTTTTGTGTGTTTAATGAAATAATTTAGAAAATTGATTAGCTCATATGTTAGTAGCCTACTCAAGTAGCTTTTTTGGACCGCTACTTTTGAATTAATTCTGCTTGAGTAAAGACATGTTGAAGTGGTGCTACTCTGCTTGGGTAGCCCCCTCTGACTATAGCGGACAACAGTTCGTTTACCTACCACCTCAACAAGACATTACATCTGAAAACGACTGGCAACCTTAAAACTAATCGACGTTCGGTGTGACGTCACTGCCAGTCAGCCAATGGAATCCTTCGTGTTAAATTGTTACCGCGGTTAGGGCAGCCTTCGTAGTATCTGCTTCGGAAGACGATCTAAAATGATTTTTAAACAGCATAGATGAGTCAACAGTTTATTATATTTGAGCTATTTAGGTAAGTATACCGGTCCAGCAGTTTGTGGTGATTTTCCCTCCTTGAGAATGTGATCCTCACTGGGATAAAAACAGAGAACCGCTGTTTGTTGTTGGGCGGAGCGTTAGCTGTTAGCTCTTAGCTGGTGCTTACATGCTAACACCGGGGGGTTCAGATATGAGTAGCCAGCTCGGGTCTCACATGTCACCGCTTCGTTGTCTTCCTTCTTCTCCGTTTGCTCAAAACAGTCTCCGCCTCCTGTCCTCGGCCTGACCTCATGGATCCCGGTGGAAGCGAACTGGACTCCAGCCTGCCTCAGCCGGACAATCCGTGCCTGATAGTGGAGGATTCCCAGCCGGACAGCGTCGGTCTGGAGGACGACCCGGAGAGCAGCTACCGAGCGCTGCTGGCCCGCCGCCTGTCCAGCCTGCAGCCAGCCGCCCGCAGCCCGGTTCTGGTGAGACGAATGTTCCAAAGCGCTTATTTGGATTAAAGTATTATTATTATTGCATTTCAATTAAACAGTAATAATAACAGTCTCACATCTTATTATAGAACATGTTAAGTTATTTTTCCACAACTTTTTAATATTTAATTTATTTTCAATTTATGTTCTACTCCAGGTCTTCTTTGGCATTGCATTCCAGTTACATGTTAACAGCTACAAGTATTTACTACATGTATTCACTCTTTAATATGTAACAAATGGAAGAGAACGGCAAAAATAACTACATTATTCCCTTCTGTTCTTTTAACAAATGGTAAATGGACTGAACTTATATAGCGCTTTTCTAGTCATACTGACCACTCAAAGCGCTTTACATTGAAGCCACATTCACCCAATCACACTCACATTCATACGCCTATAGCCAACATGGCTCGGTTGGACGATGGAGAATTTTTTTTCAAAAATTTTCTAAAGTTGTTCATTGGGATTTACAATATATCGGCATTAACATCGTTACTGGCCGATGTTAGTTATTGTTTAAACATGTTGCCGATGTGGTCGTTGTTTCAGCAGTATTGAAATGGTAGGGAAATATATATGATCTTGTTAAATGTCTTTTGTTGGCCAGAACAGCAATATTAAGTGTATTAGACCAAATTTTAATATCAGTATTGTTGTCTTGAAGTGCAACTTACCCCAAAATCAACTGTTTTTTTGTTGATTAACTGTATAAATGAGTCTATAATATCACTATCTACATGTCTGGTCATTATTTTATGTATTTTAGTACATTTTAGTGAAACTATTAAGTTTGTACCTATAACTATAAGTTTAGTGCCCCAAGTGGTTAAACAATTACACTGCACTTGAATTCACTAGAATGTGAATCACACATTGCGAACGGTTCAGCTCGGGTTTCTGACGTAGGCTTTGATTGGTGACAGCAGCAGGCCGGCCGTGGTGGGGTATATAACACACACGCAGTCTCGGCCACGCCGCCGTAGCGAGGTGCCGTGAACTGCCTGCAGCACAATCGGCTCAAAATCTGAGTCCTCTCTTATGCAGGTGGTTACCCCTACTTGCTGACATTTGCTCATTACCTATGACAAAGGTAATAACTAATATCAGTAAATGGAAAATACGATCTGGGCTAAGAGTTAATTTTTAATGCAATAATTGTGATGGTGTGTGATTGTTTTTTTTGCACATTCCTGAATGATTTTCTCATCGTGTTTGGATACTTTATACCTTGGGCATCTCTCTGCAACACATTTTCTGTCGCGTACAATGACGTGCAGTGGCTGCAGGTGCACCTGTCGATGCAGAGTCCCTCAAAATTACTCGAGCTAATCTATATTCAGCATTAGATATGCCAACAGCAATGTACAACTCAGAAACTGTGCTTATTCGATGCTGTGATGCCGCTACAGGCCTTGCATCTGCTGCTACCAACAGAACGAGACGACTCGAAACGATATGGCTCAGGGCCGCCCCCCTCCTCCACAGAACCTATCTCCCTCATCTCTGTTCCCTCTGGAGCAGGAAGTGGAGTAAAAACCTCAAACTCCAGATTATTTCCCTCCGAGGCAATGGAGATCGCGTTACTGCGGCTCTCTTCATCTTTCTGGCTGTCTTTGACTCTTTGGCTCACATCTGCAACATGTCAGTCACAGCCCAGACCACACCCAGCCCAGCTGGTCCGCCAGGCAACGCCTCCTTTTGAGCTGTTCAAAAAGAAATGTGGGTGGGGTTATACTCTGGTAGGGGGGTTAGTTACTCTTTAAGCTCAGTACGCCCCCCTGTTGAACACCCAGAGCATTATCAGCACCTAACCAGCTGTATTTCTTCAATTTGAACCACTGGAGGGTGTTTTTATAATCGTTTTTATTAGGCTTTAGAGTTTTATTTACATCAATGGTTATAATTGTCCTTTTTCTTTCCCGTTTCCAGGAACTAATATCATCACCACCAGGAAGCAGATGCTCCCAAACTGATAGCCAGTCAGAGAGTAACAAACAGGCTGAACCAGGTCAGGACTGTCTCTGACGTTGTTTTTTGTAAGGACATACAGTGGTCAGCATAGATGAGTACACCCCACTAAATTAGTCCGAAAACCTTTAGTATCCATTCAGAATCAACATTTTCTATGAGATACTATACAAAAAAAACACTCCAACAAACGTGGGCCATTGATGCCAAACAAAATTTTTCAATTTGCACACACAAAAAAGTGATTTTTCTAACAAATTCATTCAAACTTATGTTGCAAAAATGAGTACACTCAATTATAGTCTTAGAAGAAAGGCCACAGTTAAGACTACAAAAGTCTAACTAACAGGCATTCAACCACAGGTGAGTCTAATGATTCATTTAAGTGGTGTCCAGCAGACAGGTGACTATAAAAGTCGCATTACTTAACAAAGAAAAGCCCGTGGTTTAAAAACTGTAGGGTGTCGTAAAGGTGAGGATGTCAAAGAAAAATGCATGGCGCCGACAGTGAAACATGGTGGTGGCAGTGTCATTATGTGGGGCTGCATGAGTGCTGCTGGTGTTAGGGAGCTGCATTTCAGTGATGGTATCATGAACTCAACAATGTACTGCTCTATACTGAAGGAGTAGATGCTGCCATCACTCTGTGCACTTGGTCGTTGTCCATTTTCCTCTAAAGCTGCTGTTGCATTTCTAAAGAAGAGCAGGTTGAAGCTGATTGAATGGCCAAGTTTGTCTCCTGAAGTTGAGAATCACTCTCCATCCAGCAACCAGGTTCTAAGAAAGGTTCTTTTTGAATAGTGGAAAATGGTAGATCTTACAATATGTTGCCAACTTGTTCATTCCATGCCTAGAAGACTTGGTGCTGTTCTTAAAAAAAAAACCCGGTGCTCATACAAAATACTAGATGTAGTAGTTTTTGTTGCGGGGTGTATTCATTTTTGCCTCAACCAATTTGAGGGAAACTGAAGATTTTATGATCTAAATTAGATTATTAATATTAATTTGATGTTATGGAGTTAAATAAGTGTTTAATAATACTCAGCCTTGTGAGAAATGTGGAAATTGTTCTTCTGTTCATTGAGCTACTGATAAAATGTGTACTTTTTAAAAGCGGTGTACTCATTTATGCTGAGCACTGTATATATCCGGCACTCTATAATTATTGGCATCCCAGCTAAAGCTGTTTCAAAAGTCTTAAAACATTTTTGATGTTGTTACAGCATCATAAATCACCAGCAGTTCCCTGCCGGTTTTAGGTGTGATGGACTGAGGCGGCCATATTTGGCCATGTGTTTTGGTTCATTATCTTCCTGGATAGCCCAGTGTTGTCCCAGTTTCCCCTTACTGGAGAAGAAATGGCTCTTTGGACACAGCTCCAGGTGGTTTAATCTTACAGTAGAAAAGCAGTTTTGCTCATGCCGTTTCCTCCCTTTTGAAGAAAAATACACATCTTCCTTAATTAATTAGAATGTTCCCTTGTCTTTTCCACTTTTATGTATTTTTTTTCTGCTGGGGTAATCAATAGGGTCCTCTTCGAGTTTTCATACCGTTTAAAAAGCGCTCTTTTTGTTGTTGCAGACGCCGTAGCTACAGCTGAGCCCGGCTCACCGCCGCAGGAGGAGAGTCAAGTTATCAGCATCTGTCCCCATCCAAGCAGGAAAAAGTATGTGCACCCTGGCTGGTTCTGGCTCCCCGCTGTGATTCTATTGATGGTTTTAACCCAAATGTAGTGGAAATGTTTCTTAGACTTTATCAAAACTAAAACAAATCAGGATGGAAGAATATAGCTGTGGATGGTTTGTGAATCCGTAAAATGATGGTGCTGATGGTTTCCAATATCGTCACATGTTGCTGATATATTAATCTATTTTTCTCTCTGTCTCTTGTTTCCTAGGTTCGTACCAAACGATTCTGAAATGGACCCCGGGGCGGATTCTACGACCAACTGTGTTCAGTCTGACGGTGGGCGCTTCCTTCTGCTTAACGCTGAGACTGACAGGTTGTGTTATTAATGGACGGAAGTTCCTTGTGTTTCCAGGCGGATCTTCTCAGTTCGGACTTCTGCAGCTCTCACAGAGTCAGGACCTTCGCGCTGATGAAGAGTCGGGCCATCGCTCTGATAGTGAGACGCGTAGAAAACCCTTGACACAGACAGAAACAATCTGAGTAGTGGCATGCACGCTGAACTTCTGCTGCGGAATTAAATTGTTTATTAAATGTGACATGGCAACTGTTGTTGACACTCATCAGTCCAACATCTATGTTTTCGTATCAGAGCAGCAGGGAGTTGTTTCCAAACCTTTGGAGCATCAAGACAACGACAAATCAGTGAGGTAAATATTGTTTATTGAATTGACAAATTATAACGTCTTAACTTTGAGATAGGTAGAATTTTATAAACTCTGCATTTTTATGATAACTAATTACATCATTCAGATGAACAGTAACATGTTATCTGCAATAGCTGGTATGAAGTCTTGCTGTAAGAAGCTAACTATCTATAAACTAACCAAGCAGTAGAGCCCTGAGGGACACCACATCGAGTCTAGCTCTATCTAAGAAACCTCCACTTTTCCAGGTCGGAGGTCAGCTCCAGCAGCTCCTCAGAGTCTCCTCAGCCAGGCCGCCAGCTGACCGTACAGGTTCTGCTGCACTCCCAGAACCTGCTGGACCAGCCGGACTGCGAGATCCTGTCCTCACAGGAGGATCTGTTCGACGCCGACAAGTCGGGTACGTCCAGGTTTCAGATGTTTCTCTGTGAAGCTGGTGATAGTCCCCCCACTTTGAAACCATACGCTGGGTATATGTAGATGGATGAAGCCTTGGTGACGTCACCTTTAGGTTTTCTGAAGAGCGGAAATTAAGCCCACTGGGTGGTTCCCACCACCGCCATCATGGCTGCATAAAGCATCTCATCATCCCCGGTTGATATAAAAAGTGGGCAAAGAGGGTGGGAGCGGATGATTGACGCTCTGTGCCAAAGTAGCTACAAGCCAACTTTGCTAATCTGAAGCTAACGGAGGATAGCGGGTGCTTTTAGCCGGAGAAACGCAGTTGAGCTACTCTGCTAACATGAGATATTGCTACCCCTCTACCCTCTAAGCAGATTAAAAAACTTTTCATATAAAAGCACAAACCCTTATTGGTCCATAATTTTGATTAAAATTATGAAAATTTTAAATAAAACAATTCTTATTAATCAATGTAAGGAAGAACTATGTTAATTTGAAGTAGTGTTGTCAAAAAGACCCAGTACTTCAGTACCAAGTTGGTACTAAAAAAAATTAACCCTCACAGTACCACGTTTTCTTAAATACCGATGGTACAGAGGACCCGTTCAAACCCGGTTCCTTGATGCACATGCATGCATTGAGCGCGTACAGGCGACCGGCGGTGCACCCGATGAGGTAAATCCACCTGCTTATAAAATAGGAGGAGAGCCGTGTGTGGAAATATTCGCAAACAACTTAATAACACATCATAGACCGACACCCTGATCTGATGAAAGACTTCAGGCACGTACGTTTCAAACTTATTTCAAAATTACAGCTTTTGTTAGGAATTGTATTTCATATTTTAATTTAAATGTCGGAATCAGTTGGATAGAAATAAACAGCCGTTTGTATGGCAAATCGTTTGCATCGTTAATGTGGCTAATGCTAACTTAATAAGTGTTTGTGCGTTCATGTCGGTCAAAACAATGCACAGAATGGCAATATCTCATGTTAAGCATCAAAGCGGCAAAAGCTAGGAGCTTTTTTAAGGCCGCAGGCTTCACTTCAAACTACTCACTTTGAGCGTTTTTTTTTCCACCAAACTTTGGTACCGAAGTTGCTACTGAGAACTTTGGAGTTTCACTGGTATCTATACAGAATCCTAACATTTTGGTACCACGATGACACTAATTTCAACCCAGCAAGTCATCTTTGTCCAATAAGTGCACGATTAACATCCAAACAAGAATAAACTTTGCAGACGCGACTGATGGTCAAGTTCAGAGAAACAAAATGGCCTGAGATTGTTAACGTGACCTCAAAGCTTCGGCCTTCCCAGAGCAAGGAGAGGGAAGCAAGGCGTTAGCCTGCCAGCGCTAGCTGTGATGGCTCAATCCAAAGCACACGCCCCTAATTGCTAATCATTTCTAGATTAAATTGCATCTAAACGGGTGAGGTATAGAAAAAAAAATCACCTCCCTCAGCGTTGTCATGACAGTAAACTTGACCTGTTAAAACTAAAATGGTTTTGTTGAACCAGGCTGTAAACGTTTATTTCTGCTGTGAAGTTTTTAACATGGGAGTCAATGGGAACTTGCTGTTTCTGGAGCCAGCCCCTAGTGGATTAGGAGGGAACTGCAATTTGTGTTTTTCCAGGTAGGCATCACCCACTGCTGGTGGAGTTCGCCCTTAAATTCAGTTTTCATCCTTCTGTTGCCTCTCAGGTGCCGCCGTCGACAGCACCGTATCCGAGCCGGAGCAGCAGGCCCCGCCCACTTCCACGCCGGCCAACACCCTCCGGCTGCTGCATCTGTCTGGACAGGGAACGCTGGTGCAGGAAAGTCTCTCCCAGTAAGTCACAAGGTTTATCGCTTAACGCCACAAAAAAACCCAACAAGTTGTGCGAGGCAATGACTCCATGTTTGGTTGTGTTCGCCCAGGAGCTCCTTCGAGTACGTCGCCCCCACTCCAGACAACTTCATCCACACTCCCTTAATTGTTCCGAGCTCCCCTACGGAAGTGGAAAACGAACGAGGTGAGTGTCTTTAAGCTAGCCGGTTTAGAGCGGACTAAAAGCAGCGGTGGTGAACCTGCTCTGTTGGTGTGCAGAGGAACCTATGGACACGTCGCTTCCTCCTGAGGAGCGAATGGCGGAGAAGGACGAGCCGATGGAAACGGAGTCCACCTCGAAGCCACACCCATCTACATCCACTCCTGGGTCCCAACGTTCCTCGGCTTTGGATCAAGCTCTTTCTGTTCCGTCCCAGCCAGAGCTCTCTCATGTATGTACTTCACACCATTGTCGGTTTCATTTAATCTAAAATGCTGTATATATGTATATAGAATATGGAAATTTCTTCAAGTTAGCGTTCATATTTGTAGTGTTACCTGTTAAAATAAGACTTTGTATAACTTCACCGTTGCACAAATGATAAAAAAAAAAAAAAAACTTTTTGGCTGGAGACAAGATTTTTGGACTTGGTTAGATGGACAGTTTTTGCAGTGCAGCGTCGGAAATCTATGCTGAGTTCAGGAGCATAAGATATTTCAGCTTATAGTGAAAACACCAATGCTTGGAGGGCAGCATTGTGCGCACCAGCTTATAGCCTGCAAGGAATCCTTAAAAAAAATATTTTTTTTTATAATACGGTACCAACTATAAGTGTTTTTACTTTTGTCTGAAATATTAAACTGAAACTGACCTTTAATTCCCTGTAAGACATGGATTTCATGTGATTTAAAACAATAATGTTAATAGTTATTGATGAAACTAGTAAAAAGTTGAGTAGAGTTTAGGGGTGGAGCCGAACCCAAATAAAGTTTTCAGAAAGCACAAATAACATGTTTCTTACGAATACTTATTTCAAACAAACACTTAAAGAAATCTTATTATTCGGAAGCGAGGGAAACTTATAGTGTTATGTCAAACAGGGCGTGATGCAGCGGAGAGAAAAATTTACCTTGACCCCTCCAGTCTGACCACGAGGGGGCAATATTTTTTGCAGCAACCACAGACAGAACAAACACTTAACAGGCAAGGCAGAGACCCTACTCCCCTACACCGCTGTCTCTGAGATGATACACAGACAATAACCGCCAAACACTGACAACGACATAACTCAAAGGAAAACTAATGAGCACGGCTACATTTGGAACACAAACTATAAAGTAAAACGGAGAACTTTTACAATTAACATGAACACATTATCCATAAGTCTTTGCGGCGTACAGGTTTTTTTTAAATCACTTTCTTGTTACATGTGCATTGCTGGATTTATGGGGGAAAAAATCTACCATTATTTCATATCCATAATAATTATAATGGATAATAACTAAGGGTGTCACGATTCTCCAAATCTTTGATTCGATTCTTGATGTTTTATTTATTTTTTTATTTTTTTACAGTACTGAGCTCTATGTTATTTTTACACTAGTCTGTGATCATTGGTTTTATTCATTACATTTGCACTGTAAATTGTATCTCAAAAGACATAAGTGATGCAATTTCCATTATTTGTGTAATGTTTCACATTAGGCATTAATGGTCAAATTGAAATAATTTATTTACAATATTGTATTTATAATAAATTTTTACAGTCATAAGTGTAAAAATCTTGTTTAAATAAATAACAGAAATGGTTAGTAACAGAAGTTGGCCGCCATCTAGTGACTCTTTCTAGTTACTGCAGTGCAACAGCTCAGAGAAACAAGCTAATGTGCAGCAAACAGCGGTCCACTTGTTTCCAACAAGAATGTCTACTTTACTCATGGGAAACTCAAGATTTCCTCACTGGTGATTTGAGAGTAGAAGGTGCGGCTTTAGCTCCGGTCCTGCTGCTTATTTCTTCCTAGCCATGGTTTAACTGTAGCTTAGCTAATAGCTACCAGCTAGCGTCAGCTAATGTGCTCTGTAGAGGTGTGCTCTGTACATGGGGGATGCTCAGCGGTTAATAATGTTACCAGTATGAGAACAGGTGAGAGTTACTTGTTAGTGGAAATGGAATGTGTGGTTCCTTGTGATGAGGTAATCTGAGTAAAGAGACGGTCGCCTGCTAACATGACGCCGGTGACGCTACATTATGTAAACATGCGAGGAGCTGATCGTGATCGCTTTTTAGATTTCGATGCTCAAGGTTGTGACGAAATTCTGGTTGATCTTTTTTTTTTTTTTTAAATATTTTTTTATCCCACGATTTTTTCCCCATTATTATCACCCCAGTGTTCCTACCTAAGTACAGTCCTGGGCATTGCCTTCCCTCTGCTGACCGTAGGAGGGCCCTGCACTGAGCTCAAGCCTCCTTCCTACTTGAGGAGTGAACAGGCCTATTTTGTCACCCGAGGGGGTGGGGTTCCCCCAGCTGGACGTAGCGTGTGGAAGGATCACACTATTCCAGCTGGATCCTCTCCAACCCCTCAGGCGCCTCGGTCAGCCAGGAGGGGGCAGTATATAGCCCAGAACTGATACATGTTTTTGTGGGAGTAGCTCACATTAACTACTCAAGGGAACACGGGGAGACACACAAACTCCACACAGAAAGGCCCTTTTGCCAACCCCACCCAGGGTGTGGGTGCTGATGATATGGAGGATCAAACACACCTTCAGCACCCACAGCGTCCCCGGCAGGAATCGAACCCAGGACCTTCTAGCTGTGAGGTGAGCTGTGCTACCAGCTGCACCACCGTGCTCCCGAAATTCTGGTTGATCTTGATAAAAACATTGCGATTGTGACAACCCTAATAATAACAGTGTAAAGTGAAAAACATTTATTTTTATGAATTTTACCTAATTAGAAATACAAATACTTCCCCACTCAGATACAAATACCGGCTGATTTGCACACCCCTATCAGAGTTACTTACTAAAAATACATTTCTGTTTTATTTCCAAAGTGGAAATATCGGCTTTGGACTCAGATTTGAGGTCAAAAGTTTGGATCAGGATGCCGATTGGGACATCACCAATAATAAGGTCCTTGAGGATAAAGGTCCTGGGTAACATGATGGATACTTGCCCAGATTTAGCCGAAACAACAGTGTCATGATTGAGAATCATTTCATAAACAAAAAAAGCCAAATTGATTTTTAACAAAGAATTAAACCACAAATGTGGATTTTCTTTAAACATGTTTCTCACTTTCTTTATACTAATAACTGTCTTTGTGCAGATCTCGTATCAGTCTGTGGTTTGAGCCGCGCTGCACCTTTAGCTTCAACACCTAAACGTGTCTCTCTGTGTTCCAGGATGTTTTCGTTATGACGCAGAGCCAAGAGGCCAATAGCGAGTCCTCAGCGTTGCCTTCCGAGACGCAGTCTCAGCTGCGGGAGTCGGCCCCGTTCACCGCGGCGCTGCGGCTTTCAGTGAACACGGAGAGCAGCGAGCAGCTCCCAGTCCAGGAGGACAGTCAGGCCACGCAGATAGAAGAGCTGGAGGAGCCGCTCGGTGTCGACGCCAGCGACTCTGGGACCTCGGGCCGCGTTGGGCAGGACAAGGGTAACGCCGCGATCTCAGAGTTACAAACCGCAGAATCGTCGCGGCAGCCGAGCCGAACCGAGCGGACGTCTGAGTCCGACAGTCAGAAACAGAATGTGAATGAAATGAACAACACTAACCACTCTGATGGGACCCTAAGCAGCTGCGTGCAGGAGACTCCCTGCAGCCTGCCTTCACCATTGGGAATCTCGCAAAGCCCGGCCGTCCAAGGGAGTCCTGTCAGCTCAAGAGAAGTGGCCCAGACCCGGTCTGCTGAACACCAGCAGGAGGTGGTAGAGAACAGGATGGAAGTCCGTGAGCAGGAGGACAAAGAGGAGGTGGTGATGGAGGAGGAGGAGAACACTGGCGGTGCCTCAGGAATAGCCCTGGTCCTCTCCCAGAGTCAGATGATGTCACCCGAGCCCATGGAGGAGGAGGAGCGGGAGGAGGAGATCCAGGACAACACCGCCGCCGCCGCCTCATCGTCAAAGACGGGCGGCTCCGAGCCCGTCGGACTCCAGCGGGCGGTCACCGCAGACGGCCACCAGAGCCAGACTCAGGAGGAGAGGGCAGACGTTCCCCCGGGCGGGTTGTCCCAGGCCAAGGAAAGAACGTGGGAAGCAGACGGCGTCAAAGACAAGAGCCTGAGTGACAGCTCCGGAGGTGAGCGCCATGTTCAAGCGACAAAACCCGCTCTGTGTTTACCTGAAGGAGCCAAAACATGCAGCCCCCTCCAAACGTAGGCACAACCCTGTCAGCTGTTGCAGCTGCAAGCTTTAAAGGAAAGTACAGTTTTTTTTCCGAACTGGACTTTATTTTTAGCAAATATTACTTTCATTCACTCACCCAGACAAGTTTGGAGCCACTTGGAGTCCTTGGGCAGAAGATTTTATCCCGTCGCTATCAGTGTATATCCATATAATGGGAGTCAATCAGGGCAGGAGGTAATAAGACATTATCTGCCCCAAAACTCCTTCATTTAACCATGTTTTGTTATTGATCTACATCTATATGGAATTCTGCCATTTCAGTTTGGTGCCCAACATGGGCCCCCAAACCTCTGTGTGTGTGTGTGTGTGTGTGTTATATCAGCACTACACTAGCCAAAACAGAGCACAGAGGAGTCTTTCAGTTACATCAGTGTAGGTAAAAGGTCAACTTGGTGATCGGCGTTATGCCTTATTCCCTGGCTGCCCTCACTGTTGATTACTAATCACTAAACAGAACTAACCTTGAAATAATTCCCCCACTACACTACGTAGACTACAGCTGTAATAGCGGATGGCTGCAACGTCATTGAAATCACCGGTTAGTGTAAGTTGGAATCTGTTGCATCAAAAGCCTGTAAAAACCCGTTAAGCTAATACCTTAGCACCTCTGAGACGTTTCTGAACTCACAGGGGAATCTCGCTAACTATTCATAACAAATCACGGTTAAATGAGGGAGATTTACAGTGGCTCCAAACTCTTCTGGGTGAGTAAATTACTATTTGCTAAAAAATAAAGTGCAAACGGAAAAAAACCGAACAAACTTTCCCTTAAGGCTTTTTATTTATGGTGTAATATTTGTGCCACCATCTTGAGCACGCAGTGAGGAACACTAACAGCTGCTCTCTGCTTGCTCGGCTCTGCTCACTTATGTGACTTTATAAAACAAAACAAGAGAAAATAACCATATAAACACTTGAATGTTAAAGCACCGATTGAAAGTCTTTATCTGAGGACCTTTGAAATAATTCTTCAGCTATTTCCACATTTTCTGATTTTATGTGTAATAGTCTTCTTGTATACTTATTCAACAATAGTTGATGTGAGAAAACGAGCCAAATGAAGACTATATATTTTCATCTGGTTCTTCCACACAAAATCTACAGTTATTTATGAAATCGTGGTGGATATATTGTGTGTCCCTTTTAGTAAAAACACAAATTGGTTTGGTTTTTCCAGTTAGGAACTCCTAAAAATTATTGGGGGGGAAAATTACCCATCAAAATACACAAAGTAAGCAATCAATACTTATATGCATGATTAAATATAGGGCTGCAGCGGTTCGTCGAGTAAGTCGATTTTCTCCATTCCAAACATTGCTCGAGGCAAAAACTCTGCCTCAAAGCCTTGTCAAATTCCTATGTATCCTACACTGTAGCGCAGAGATCTGATTGTTCCACACGGACCGTTGTTTTAGAGGAACCTGTGTGAGGACCAACAGCAGCGTCTGATACAGTTTGAATTTGGTCGGCGCGATGAGAATAAAGATGCCCACGAACGGCAGAAAACGTGTAACGTTTGTGTGTACCACAGCAGTACGAGCTCAATGATCCAGCATCAGAAAACATCAACATAATTTTTCACCAAGCGTCGCTGAAACAAGGTAACGCAACCTGAAGCCTGTATACATTGATGTTTGCTCATTTTAATACTGTATTTGTAGCGATGTCATGATGTTTGACTAGATATGTTTCACGTTCCATATTCACGTTCAGCTGGAAGAGAGCCTTGTCCACACGTAGTCGGGTATCTCACAACACGGAAGTGTTTTCCTACGGTTTGGCTTGTCATCCACAGGTAAAACGCAGATTTTCGGCACCAAAAACCAATCTTTTTAAAAACTCTGGCCAAAGTAGAGAACTGCATTTTCTCTGTTTTCAGTATTTGCGTGTGGATGGGTGAGAACGGTAACGTCACTATATGTGATAAAAAATGCTCCAACGTTTAAAAGCAACAGACTTAATGCTGCGCTGGGAACAAAGTAAGATAAAAAAAATACTTTCTCACACTCGCCCGACACAGAGACTCCTTTGTGTTTTTGAATGATTGAGTGACCGTTAGCAGGGGCGTATCCAGGTGGTGAATAAAGAGGGGCTAAAAAGGGCCCAGGGTGGGTCTGGGACTGTAGCACCAAAATAGTGGCGACTCGATCTGAGCTGGTCACATTTTAGAGTTTGAAACTGTTAAAAGGCCATTTAAAGTTGTTTGTTTTGCTAAGGTTTATGTGACGGCGTCGTCTCAAACCCTGCTTGCTCTTCAAACAATTTAAGTGACTGGCGAAAAATCACTAAAACATTCCAACTTTTCACACAAAAGTGGATGGATTGTTGAAGTTTATTAACTTATATTATTGCAGTTGACTTGTTATTTTGTCATATAAATAAATACTGTAAACGGGCTTATGCTGCCTTCAGACCGCCGGCTTTGTCAGAGTCAGCAGCGTCAAGACTACATGTTAAGTCTACGGTTGAGGCCGTTGGAGGAGCGTCGCCGTCTCTGCAGTCTCTGCGGCGCTTTGTGAGTTTTGGCTCCATCAGCTTTTCCCGCGTTTCAAGCTTCACAGCTCACAAAGCTAGCAACGCAGAAGTTCAGCTAGTTGAACTTTTGACGGTCCTAACGCTCTTGACGCAGCAGAGCAACCAATCAGAGCGACTCACTGTAGTGACGTTTTTTGGTTTAAAAACGTAAAAAAAATATATCAGATTAAATCGAATCGATAAAGTGCTAGATTAATCGATTACAAAAAGAATCGATAGTTGCAGCCCTAATGAAATATTCTCAGTGTACAAAATTAAAGTGTTTATTGTATTATGTCCATTTGTTTCGTAATGTCAGTAATTTTCTCAGTATTTTGAAGTGCTAGTTGTGATTGGTGAATTTTAAACCCCAGCAAATGCAGTATTTCCACAGGACACTGTGAGAAAAAGACCTATCTGTGATTGGCTGGTGGTGGAGTCAATTTACAAATGAAGTCGCGAGCAGAGAGCAGGTGTTATTGTTCGTTCGTGTGGAGATGTGTTCTCAGATCAGTCTCTCTGCGCGCTGCAGATGGTGGCACAAATATTACCCCATGTTTATTGGGATTGTGCAAAGTTAACCCTGAAATGCCTCTACTAAATACACCAACATTCAAATGCTGCAGCAGATTCCCAGTTGAACTTTGGTCTGGACTTTGACTAGGCCATTCAAATGCATGGCTGTTTTATGATCCAAACCATGCACTGTAGCCCTGGCTGCGGGTTCGGGGTGGTTGTCTCCATCTTATCTTCCAGGGCCCTCATTTATCAAACATTCGTAGAAACTGTCTTATATTCTATCCTACGAATGAAATTTAGAATGTTAGTACGAACAGTGTAAAGTCTTGATTTATGAAATATGCGGCAGCCACTCGTACGCACGCTCCTCGGCAATCATGTGTTGATAAATCCCACTTGTGCGTACCCAGGTCCTCGTACCCGTTCTTAGTCATTTACATACAGAAACGCCCTGAATGAACCATATTTTTGTAGCACCACATCATCTGTCACATGCATTGAGTCTAGGACTGCAACAATGAATACGATGATCAAAAGCGTCGGCGACGAATTTCGTCATCGATTCGTCGTCTAGCGTGATTACGGGGTCTAATTTGGTCGACAGTCGCGCATCTTTTTTTTTGTGCGTAACCAGTCAACGTGAGCAACTTGTCACAAAGGCTTTAGGCAGCAGCGGAGCATTGCAGGAGCAGGTAGACCGAAGACAATTAAAAACGTAAAAAGTTTGGGAGTACTTTACCTTAAACAATGCAAAAACGTTTGTTACCTGCAACATTTGTAAGTCTGACCTTGCATGACACGGGAGTACAGCGGTGATTATGCAGCGTCATAAACACAAGCATGTCAGAGTCATCAGTAAGGAAGGGGGGAGCTCAGTGTCTGTGTAAGTTGCGAAAAAGGGATTTCAGTGACACAGAGATCGAGGTGAAACATAGGTGGGGGAATAAAAAAAAAGTATTCATGATGTATAGACTTAAAAAAACTTCAGTTAATACAAATTCATTTCACCGCCGATTTTTGTCATCAGCTGTTTTTCTGCTTAATTCCACGCAGCCGTTATATTTCTGCTGCAGAGCAGACATAAAAATGAGGCATATCATTTAATTAGCTAATATTAACTTCTGTAGAAATCCTCAACGTCTTTGAAGATATTAAATAATTTAATAATAAACATTGCTGTTTCCCTTCTATCAGCTCAGGGGAAACTAATAAAAAAAAGATAACTCCGCCTGGGACAAAGGTGACACCGGCAGTAAATGTGGTCAGGACTGGGTACGGAGAGCGCAGATTGAGAGTGACTGGCTCGGCATGCATGATCACCTGTAACATCAAATTATGTATTTTTTGGAAAATTTCAAACCTCTCCTGAAAGTTTGTTGCCCATCCGTGCATAACTTACGTTATTTTGCTATAACACAGACAGACGCCAACGTTAGCTCCTTGGTGGAGACAGTAAACTGCTGAGAGAAATATTCTGTCAAACTTAAACTGTTTCAGTATTTCAGATCCTTTGTTCTAACAGTAGATGCTGTGCTGTACAAACAATCAGAAATGTAAAATTTTTTAGGAACATTTCCACGCACCAGCACAGATTGATAAATATCACACAATGCGTAGAATTGTTCCTACGCGCGACATACGCATGGATCTGTGCGTAAGTACGCTTGATAAATGAGGGCCCAGGACTGTGCTGAATTTAGCTTCCTTCCTTCCTTCCTTGTCTCCATCTGTTTCCTTTCTTCCTTCTTCCCTCCATCTGTTGCCCTTTGATCGTTCGTTCATTTCTTTCTCAGAATCCCCCAGCATGACGCTGCCACCCCCATGTTTCAGTAAGGCATGCACAGCTACAAATGGAACTTTCTGCCCTTTTTATTGTAAAACAGCTTCAGGTCAGTGAAGCTGAATGGAGATGAGTTGGATTCAGGTCTGGCCTTGGACTAGGCCATTCCAGCTTACGTACTTGCTTGATTCACGAACACCCCTCCACTCTCAGCTCCCCTGCTGCCTCTGACAGGTTTTCTTCCAGAATTTCTCTGATCTTGTGGAATTATTTTACATATATTTGGGCAGGTTTTTCAGTCTGGTTTGATTAAATCCTCTTGGAAGGGCATTCAGGAAATAGTTGGAAATAGTTTCTGCTCCTCTGCCTTTCTGTCACAGAGATTTCTTTCCACTTCACACTTCCTAAAGAGGGGGAGCTGATCGGTCCCGCCGTGGCCTCCACGCCGCCTCTGATCAACCAGCTGAAGCAGACGCTCAGACACAGCACTCCCATTGGTGGGTTGTTCACACTGTCGCCGATGGTCGTCACGCGGCATCTGCTCCCCATCTTCAGCGTTTGGTTGTCCTTTTTTTTTTTTGCGCAGAGATCGCCGCGTTCGCCGAGGAGTCGGGCGCTGTGGGCGACGCCTCTCAGGAAGCGTCGCCGGCTGCCGGTAAGGTGGTGTCGGTGGAGGGAGGTGAGGATAAGGCGGCAGCGGCAGAGGAGGCTGGAAAGGAGGACGGGAAGCTGAGCTTGAGGATGAAGCTGGTAACGCCGGTGGAGGAGGGCAGCTCCGAGCACTTCAGTCTGCAGAGTGAGAACTCGCCCCCAGCCAGAGACGACGGACGCTCAGCAGTCACCCTCTCACTCACATGTTTCCTTTCTTTAGAGCCGCCGCTGTCTGAGGAGGACGAAACAGTCGCCACGGTGACAACAGTTTCCACAGCAGTTACCAGGTAACGAAGCACCGACCCTGACTTCTCTTAGTTTAAATCGTTCATAAGAGTTTAAAGGAGTTGTTCTGAGTTAATCCACAGACTGAGAGAATGACTGTTTCAGCATGAGTGGAGATTATATAATACACTTTATCTATCTCTTCCCTTCCTGCCTTCAAACCATCCTTCGTTTTTTTGCTTCAATCTTCCCTCCCCTCATTCCTTTCTATCTATTGCATGTTCCCTTTCCTTATTGTCTTTTTGTCCTTTCTAACTTCCTTTGGTCATTTCCTTGTGTCCTTCCTTTACTTGTGGCCCTTCTTCCTTTCTCGTCTCCCTCCATGTCCCTCTTTTCTTCCCTTGTAGTTTTCTGTCATTCCTTTCTTAATTTCTGTGTGTCCTTAAATTTTATTATTTTTTATAAAATAAAGAGTAAATAAAAATAAATTAGCAAATAAATAATAAATATATTTCTTACTTTATTTCTATACATATGTGTCTTATTTATTTATTTCTGTTTTGGCAAGGATGGACCTAAATATTCCAAGACTCACAAACCTATTAAAAAAATCATGTTTTAAAAAGTTTTATGGAGTTCTGAGGATTAGAGGTCAACCAAAGTTGCTTTTCCAGTAAATGAAATATAAATGTAAACTGACAGTAGCCAGAACTTTTTTTCTAAAAATATAATTATTTGCCTGTCCTCTTTAACCTAAATTTAAAAGATGAAAAATAAATTTATTATGGCTAAAATAGCACAATTTAAGATTAACCTTTCAAAACTTACATGCTGAAATTTTATTACTTACTGTTTTTGAAAGATGTGTATTTCTTATTTTTCTCATGTTGTATGATGTTCCATAAACTAACTGATGTGAACTTATGGCTACGTTTTGCTAAAAAATTTAACCTCATAACAAAAGACTGTTTAAAAAAATCCATTATAACAGAAATATTCTTAGTATGTCATGCCTATGATGAATGAATATAGTTTCTTAGAGGTAAAAAAGGTCCTTTATCGGATACAATGTTGAGAAACTTTGTGTTTTTCAGTACCCAGAGAATTCTGAATTCTGAGATTGACACTTCTGTTGAGTTTGAAACCGCGTTTAGCTCCTGGTTCTAGTCTAAACAGAACTGATCCTTGGTTTGACAGATTATTGTTTTTACTTGCAGCCCTTCTGTCTTCACTCGGGTTCGGCAAGTGCACCAACAGCTGGGGAACGAGGAGGACGTTCACCCTGGAAACAACCTTACAGTCGTCAGGTAAGAACATGTTGGGTTAGAGCGTCATTTACCTTTTCCTGTTAACACCTCAATCCCTGCAGTAGGGCCCACTTATGAAAGGATGTCACTGCACATTTTATCGTCTGACCTCAGATGAATCCTTTGCGGCCGACCCTCTTAACAGACAGGTTTTTTGTCTCCATATCGGCTCACCTGTTCAACTGTTGTTCTTCTTTGTTCTGTAATATCTTCATCCTTGTTGTTGGGGGATCAACAGCAAACGCGGCTAGCTTCTTTTTATTCTTTTGCTGAAATAGACAGCAATGACGTATCAGCAGAGTAAAGAACATAGATCTGAGGACACGACCCTGGGGAACTCCTGTGAGTCGTTTGGCTTAAGCTACGGTTGAAAGGGGGTTCTTGTGAATGATGTGATTAGGAAACTTCTAGTTCGTATGAAATTTGGAGGTCATAGACGTTGGTGGAGACGGTTAGAGTTAGGCCTGGTCGGTGTACGGGTTCATACCGAAAACCGGTTTTTATTTTCGTTATGATATGAATTTTTGATATACCCCTATACCGGTGAACAGCTCTGACAACTTCCGGAACGTTTAATGAGGGGAAGTGTTTCAGCCAGGACCGATTTCACTGCTACACGCTCTTCAACACAGTTTAGAAAATAAAGTTTTTAACTACATGCAGCTGCTGGCAGGAGCGAAGCACACAATTCTGATTAAGTAATTCCAAAAAAGAGGAGCCTCATCTATAGTTTAAAAAGTTTATCGGCTTTAAAATGTCAAACGAGAACCGAACAGCATTCCTTTAACAGACGCTATGGAGAGTAACCAGTAGGGGGAAGTGTTGAGTGCTATTTGACCGTCTGTAGGTACACGCGGTCAACGGCGGCAAAACCAGTAGGAAATAAATCATTAACAGCGTTAATATGTTTTATATACCATCTACCATACTTCTGCCGTCTTTTTTTCTGTTGTTATCTGAATATTAACCAGGTAATAATCACGTACTGTCGCCATGTTTATTTTACTTCTTCTCTAGCAACATCCGATCTGAGTCTATACTCTGCCCCCTAGGGGGTTCTTCAGTACTACATGCAGAGCAATTAGTAATTTGTAGCCTTCCGCCAACCTGAGGTTTTAAAAAAAAATGATACATTCAGCCTACTAGAATCCTAATCATTTTAATTATTTTCATATCATTCACCTGTGTCTGCAAAAAACAATATGATGCAGTCCATATGGCAGTAAAATGGGCTATTTAAAGCACATTTTAATCATCTTCATTCTTATAAGATAATGTGGATATGAATGGTCTTGTATGGCAAAAAAATACAGTTGAATACCGTAATACCGTTTTTTGTTGTTGTTTTTTAATACCGTGATATGAAAATTTTACCCCTAGTTAGAGCTTCCTACACGGTTTTTAGGAAATTTGTGCGGCTGCCAATTTACAAAAGTAATATGGGGCATTCCTGGGGATATGAGGAGATTTTCTGTTTTAGCATTCTCATGGTCTTTGTATGGTTGCCTTACAACCTTCTTATGATATTGTTGGGATCTTCTTACGAAAATTAGGTGATAGTACAGCCGACCTATGAGCGACTCTCAGCAATCTTAAAGTGCAACTCACCCAAAAATCAACTTTTTTTTGTTGATAAACTGTGTAAATGAGTCTAATAGTACTATCTCCATGTCCTGTCATTATTTCCTGTATTTTAGTAAAATTTAGTGAAAATATCAATTTTGTACCAATAACCGTTTGTTTAGTGCCCCAAGTGGTTATACACTGCACTGGAATTCACTAAAATTGGAATCCTGCATTGCTAACGGCCTAGCTCGGGTTTCTGACATAGACTTTGATTGGTGACAACAGCAGTCCGGACGTGGTGGGGTATATAACATGAGCGGTCATGGACAAACTGCCACAGCGAGGTGCCATGAACTGCCTTAAAAATAATCTAATTGCGATTTATTTATTTATTTTCTTTGGTATTCTATTGCAATTTAATTTGCGATCATTGTTAATGGGACTTTTCTCATGTATATTTTGACTAATGCAAGCAAGAAAATCGATGTATAAACAATGTCAATTTTTTTTTTATACATAATTTATTCGATTCCACAGACTAGATTTATTTTAAGATAAAGGCAAATGAAGCATGGCTGAATATAAACAAGATTATTAATCTACTTAATCTCAAGCCGTCTGCAATGTTTTCCCTCTTGGGGTCACGAAGCACGAAAAGCACGAAGTACCACAATGAAACTCTGTTATATTAAGCAGTCAGACGTTGGGTTGCAGGGGTGGTGCAGACACTTCAACACGCCCCTTGTTTTAAGCCAGTGATGTCACTAGTTGAACACCGTCCTTTTCTGGGAGCGGGCGATGCAGCTGCTCAGAGAGCAGGATTCAGGAGGATTGCTCAGACATGCGTGAATAAAGCCAAAAACCACTCTGGTGGGGGTTCTTATGAGAAAATTGCATAACCATATGGTTGAAAACTCCAAAAACTTGATTTTTGCATGATATAGTAGGTATGTGACAAAAAAATTCAAATTTCTCTGATCCCAGCACGTGGCATACCCCTGGAAAGAGCTTGAAAATACATTTCTAATGGTACCTGGATCATTGTGCTGTGACAAATATCAGGAAAGTTATGATATTCTAAAAACGCCATTTATGCCTCAGGTGCCATGCAGAGAGGATCAACTGGGTGAGTTAGTCACATACCTAGACATAGGTCCTTTAAATCCTACGGCTTTCATAAAGTTTTGTTAGGATAGTGGCGGCTGATCCAATATCTCTAAAGTTCTGGTTCTAGATCATCACATCTGCTTAAAGGAGACATATTATTTAAAAAAAATCACTTTTCCTGGGATTTTGGGTGTTATTGTGTGTTATTGGTGCATATACATGCATACAAATCTGGGAAAAAAAAACATCAATGCTGTTTTGAGTGAGATAGGGTTTTCTTAATAGATCCTGCATTCAGTTTCTGATTGAGCTGTTCAAAAGCTGTCCGGCTTTCTACGTCACAAGCCAGAATATTGGAATATCCACACCTCTGAGCACTGTCTCCACCCACCAGGTACAGCAGTAAACAACAGTTACCATTCAGATTAGGAAACAACATGTTTAAGCTCCACGCAAAATGCTCCGTTTTTGGCTGGTAAAAACAGCTCATAACACTTCATCAAGTCCCAGTCGAAGAGGACAGAAGAGGTGCATGGGTTGAATTTCATTTTTTACGGTAAGGTGCTGGCGGTAAGGTCGGGGAAGATGGGAGATCTGCTGCCGAACTGAGCTGCTGAAAACGAGGAAGAAGACGAGAGATCTGCCGCAGAAGAGCGGTATAGATTGGCTTTATTTTTATGGTAAGAAGCTGGTGGTAAGGGGGGGGGGAAATACGGAGGACCTGTCGCCGCAAAGGGCTGCTCAAACTCCGGGCGGAAGACGATAGACGAGCCGCCGATCTGAGCTACTCCAACCCAGGGGAAGACTGAGGACATGCAGCGGCACGGAGCTTAAAGAGCAGGTCTCTGCAGTGTTACAGAGCTGGAGTCACAAAGATCGAGCTGGAAGGCTTTAGAGTCGGCGTCTCATGAAGATATCGGAGTGCCAGGTAAGCAGTGAACTTTTTTGTATGGGTGAATTATTATGTTTTTGTACGGTTGAATAGTTTTTGTAATGTTTTGTTTTTTGTATGCTTGAACTACTTTTTTGTATTTTTGTATGGTCGTTTTTTTTTTTTTTGTATGTTTGAACTACTTTTTTTGTATTTTTTATGGTTGAATAATTATTTTTGTATGAACTACTGCAGCGGCCTTGTCCGTAACTTTCACACATAGTGGTAAGAGTCACTATGTGAGTGGTGGGCGTGAGCAAAGATTGTAGAAGCGTTGGGCGTGGCCAAGTTATCAGCAGCTCAGGTAATATATAATGAGCAGCAGAAAACAGCACAATCTGCAAGGTGCTGAAACGGAGGGAAATACAGGTTGGTAACTATTGTTTCCCCCAAGTTATTTCCAGGAAACAACTTCAGAAACATGTTTTCTTGGAACTCTTAGACCTATTTTAAATTGTGGAAAAATAGTCATTATATGTCTTCTTTAAATTTGTGGATTTGTGGAATAGCTTTTGATTTTCAAGATGATGATGATTCCGAAAAGACTACCACCATACCTTCTGCACGGGGCAGTAACGGGATGAAGAGGACAAGACTGTTGGCCTTGCCACGAAATCACTAATGGACGACAAATGGTCCAAAAATGTGTTTAAGACTTGCTAACACCAGGTTTTGTCTGTTTTAGGGGGAAACTGTTTGCCTCCCCACAGAGGAGCTCCCAGGCTTCCTCGACAGGATGCAACAGCCTCCCGAACAGCCAGCCGGAACTGTCGCAGCAGGACGTGCCAGCGGCACCGGAGAACAACCTCAAAGAGCCCCAGGTTCCCACGGGGCTGTCCGAGAAGAGGCAGGAACCGTCAGAAGCTTCCAGACTGCCTCCTCCCAACTGCGTGGAAGTGGGACAGGTGGAGGCTCCGAAGAAGACGTCTGACAACACCACCCCCTCTGCCCCGCCCAACAAGGTGTGTCTGAATAAACAATGGCTGGTTTCATGAATGTGAACCCAGAGGTGCAGCTCAAACAGCGTTTCACAGCACGGTGGTGAAGGGTTGGTGATGGGGGATCTAATTATTGGTGTTGAATTGACACAGCTTCCTCTTTAGTTACAGAAGGGCGGTTTGGAATAGGGTTGGACGATATAGAAAAAGAGCATATCGATAAAGGGAATTGTCATATTGATAGATATCGATAACTTTCACAAAATATAGAAAACGTATTTTAAGTGCCTCCATGGTTATTTTTTTATTCTTTAATGAACTAATTTTAACTAAGAATTAAATTAAATCATTTTTCAAACACTTTTTTGAATCAACTAAGTTTGTAAAACACAAACAAATCAAGAGACCTTATTAACATCAGTAAATTATAATATTAACCATTATGTTTTTTAAATTGTAGGTAATTTAAAGTCCTATCTTGACGCTTTATAATCTATTAAACATTTTATGACACTTTATTAATGGCTGAAACATCTGGTTTTAGTTTGTCAGTAAAGCTAAATCAAATTCCGTTCGCCTGCTAAAGCTAACCAAGGGAGTGGGCTGACTTACAATTTAGCCCAAAAACACAGCCATGAATAAAGAATGGTACCAAAACACCCTCCAACAGAAACTTCTACCAACAATCCAACAACAGTTTGGTGAAGAACAAAGCTTTTTCCAGCATGATGGAGCACCGTGCCATAAGGCAAAAGTGATAACCAAGTGGCTCGGGGACCAAAACGTGGAAATTTTGGGTCCATGGCCTGGAAACTCCCCAGATCTTAATCCCACTGAGAACTTGTGGTCAATCCTCAAGAGTCGGGTGGACAAACAAAAAACCACTAATTCTGACAAACTCCAAGAAGTGATTATGAAAGAATGGGTTGCTATCAGTCAGGATTTGGCCCAGTCAAATTGCAGAGGTCCTGAAAAAGAAGGCCCAACACTGCTAATACTGACTCTTTGCATAAATGTCATGTAATTGTAGATAAAAGCCTTTGAAACATATGAAGTGCTTGTAATTATATTTCAGTACATCACAGAAAAAAACTGAAAGATCTAGAAGCAGTTTAGCAGCAAACTTTGTGAAAACTAACATTTGTGTCATTCTCAAAACTTTTGACCACGACTGTATAATGTTCGACAGTGGCCAAATTTGCATGACGTTCTTTAAAATATGAGGGCTTCTTGCTATTGAACGCCTTCAATTCCTTTTAATTCAGTGTTTGATTCCCACTCCTTTCTGTATTTTTTTTAGAGTCCAGGTTAAACTCAGAAGTGATCACACAGACCAGAAGAGATGAGGAGGTGACGGGGGGGCTGAGTGAAAAAGGCGTTTTCAGTGTGCAGTCGTTTATTTTCGACAGAACATATTTTACATCGAACCACAGGTGGGAACAGGAGGCAGCGGCTTCACACGGTCTATCAACAACTCAGCGGGGTTAATATCCGCTACACCTCCGTAGGACCTGGGTGGGCGGAGCTGTTGGGCTAGAAACGCCCTGGTGCGGCTGCAGCTCCGTTACCACGGTAATAAATGTAGGTGCTCCATGTTAGAGTCTGAGTATCCAATTACGGCGTAAAAGCTCACTGTATTAGTCGCTAGTCGCATTTTTCTGAAAAACAGTCACTAGATGAGTCTAAACACTTTGTAAATATGGCTACTGTGTTACTGCATCAGCAGCGCTGTTTCCCTCTGGATGTCACATTACTCATCTTAGTGTGACTGAAGGGAACGCTCATTTCTTAAAGGGACAGGAGCACCGCTAAACTAAAACGCATCTTTTCATTTATTTATTTTTAAATACCTAATTCACCCGCACTGGCAAAATGACGTTGGATCTTTGTGTGCTAGAGGCTGGGTTTAAACAGAAGCAGCTGATCTGGACTCACCAGAAGTTTTCTCTCTGTTTCAGTCACAGCAGCGAAGCATCTCCCAGCAGACCAGCTTCGAGGGGCCGGGCCTCCGCTCTCCTGCTGGCCGGGTACAGACTGTAGGAGGAGGCTCTGCTTCTTCCCTCCTTTGTTTCTTTGTTTTCCCTTCTTTTGCACTCCTTGTGTCTGTATCCGTTTACCCTCTGTGTTTTCCGTGCTTCTGTCCGTTTACACTGCATTCTTGTGTATGAAAGGGGGAGCCCGAATCTCCGTCGTTCAGAAGAGCTGCGGCGGCAGCGCCGACCCACCGCAGACACGTTCGCACCATTCAGGAGGTGCGGACCACCATCACCCGGATCATCACGGACGTTTACTACGAGGACGGCAGGGAGGTGGACCGTAGAGTCTCAGAGGTAGAAGCTTCTGGCCAGCTGGAGTTAGCGTCCCAGGCTTGTTCCCGTATCGGTGCGTCTCTTTGTTCTCACGCTGACTCCTCGCCTGTTTCCAGGAGAGTGAGGAGCCCGTGGTGGACTGCCAGGTGCTGGACAGCGACGTCTCCCCGTGCCGCACCGGCAGCAGCTCCATGACCTCCGGTGACCTGGCAGACATCAGCTCGCTGTCATCCAAGGCCTCCAGCCTGCACCACAGCTCCGGAGGGAGGAGCAGCGGCGCTGGCAGGCCCGACTTCATCATCCCGCCCAGCAGGGGGCTCAAACCCATCAGGTAGCGCCCCGACCCCGACTCGCCTCCCCTCGCTCCTCTTTAGCCTCCTGCACTCCCTGCATGCAGAGCTGTCTCTCCTCTTCTGACTTTCTAACCCTGATTTCTCGGTGGTTCGCGGACCTCCGCCTGGTTCCAGTCCAGGTCGTCACAGGCGTCGGTCTGGGTTCTCCCACGTGTCTAGAACGTCCCCTCAGACCGACGCCTGTGCGGCCTGACCCGACTCCGTTCACCCCCTCTGTGTGTCCGCAGTCCCAGGAGGGGAGGTGGGCATCCACAGAGGGGTCACAGGGGTCACAGGGCGGGGTCAGCGGTCACTGTGGGCAGAGGCGGCAGCACTTTTGGGTCCTTCGTCCCGCTGACCCCCAGAGGAAGGGCTCGAAGGGGCCGGCCCCCGTCCCGCTCCTCCCTGTCCAGGTGAGTCTTACCTGAGGCTCCACCCACACGAGGACCGCACCGACACGCCTCTAGCTCCTTTACTGTACCTCCTCACCTTCCTCCTGTCTTCCTCACTAATTCTCCCTTGGCAAAGTATCAAACGTTTGTGGTAAAAAGAGATGAAAAATTAAAATTCCAAGAGTTCCCAGAGTCAAAACATCCCCCAGAATTACTCTGTTTGGTTTAAATTAGAAAAACATCACGTCTAATAAAGAACAGGGATGTTTCCAGAGTAGCTTTAACGACTCGATACTCGAGAATCAGGAAATTTTCCTTCCAAGCCAGATGTAAGAACCGATGATGAGAAACCTCCATGTCGGTAAAACAATCCGTGAATAAGATCCTGCTGTCATGATGCTGACATTTCAAACTCGATTTGATACTGGAAAAAAACCAAACTTGATTTGATACTAAGGTCATTCAATGTTGATTATTGATCATTAGTGATTTATTGAACATGTAGATACAACGAATAACATTCCTTTTATCTAGCTGCCTAAATTTATAGTGAAAAACTAAAATGTAAAAAGTTAAGTGTAAACCATGTTGCTTAAACTTTTCAAGGGTCAGCAGTGTTTTTAAAAGTGTTCACAAAAACTGGTGAAAGATAACACAATTTAAAACTTTAAATAATGAGGTAATAAAATAAGATAAAGCAAACTTGATATAAAAATGTATGAAGAAAATATAGAAACAGGAAGAACATATTTAAATAACATTGTTAGTCATCAAACTTGTGCATACAGTACAGACCAAAGGTTAGGACACGCTTTCTCATTCAGTGCGTTTTTCTTACTATTGCATTGTAGATTCTCACTGAAGACATAAAAACTATAAATGAACACATATGGAATTATGTAGTACTTTTCCTGGCCTCCAAAGTCAGCGGACCTGAACCCAATCGGGATGATTTGGGGTGAGCTGAACCACAGAGTGAAGGCAAAAGGGCCAACAAGAACTAAGTATCTCTGGGAACTCCTTCAAGACTGTTGGAAAACCGTTTCTGGTGACTACCTGTTGAAGCTCAGGAGAATGCAAAGCAGTAATCAGAACAAAGGGTGGCTACTTTGAGGAATCTAAAATATAACATGTATTCAGTTATTTCACCCATTTTTGTTTAAGTACATACAGTAATTCCACACATCATGTGTTTATTCATCATTTTTATGCTCCTTAATTGAGAATCTACAATTTAGTCCTGAAAATAAAGAAAACTCATTGAATGAGAAGGTGTGTCCAAACTTTTGGCCTGTACTGTATATGCGAGATTTCAAAATAGTGATACCACAGGAACAGAATATCTAATTGAGATATCAGTTTTAGTTTAATGTCTAGGTATCGATTATTTCGACAGCCCTAGAATACGATCAGGCTAAAATGACAAAGCAATCCCACTTTGAGTTGAGCTGAATAATGTCCTGAGTAATGAGACTTTTTCCTTCCGCTGATTTAGGTTCTGAATCTCTGAATGAAACGATCGATTGGTAATTAGGCACCAGTAAGTTCAGAGGTCACCTTCACTCCTGGTTTGAATCCTGTTTTTGTTGCTGAACCAGTCCATAAAAGCAAACTTGAGAACATATATATAACATAAATAATAGAATTAAAGAAAATAGTTTGTGTCTGTTGATCTTATCAGAATTTTCCCTAAATGTCGTCTTCTTGTCAGTGACCCAGGGGCTGATAACACCGAAGCCCTTCCACTGGTTCACCTTTAATAGAATGGAAACATCTTTTATTGTCCCTCAGCGTGGAAATGTAGGCAGAACAGCAGCAAAGGCGATAGACACTAGATTCATGATGTACTGTACAGTGAATTAAAAAGATATGATTTGGGTTGAGGTTATAAAATTAGAAAATATTGTTTTGTAGGGGTTTAACGGTACACAAAAAAAATCATAGCTCATTACTCTTTAATCAAGAGAAATAAATACAAATCATGATTAAAACAATGTATTGATTAGAAATAAACAACTATTTTTTTTTTCTCTAATTCATTCCTTTAAATTTCTGAAATTAATTAGATTTTAACATGTTATCTAACTTAAGTATACTTTTACCGTACTACGTTACTTTACTTTTTTTACCGAAAAGTACAGAAAAATGTTCCATTACATCCTTGTATTAGAGGAATATGCTGCGATCTTAAAGTAATTTTTATACCTTTGCAAAACTTTTTTAAAGACCTATTCAATACTTTCATTAATTAAAGAAGTCAGATTTGTTGTTCGAAAGTGACATGTAAATTATTTTAGATCTGAAACTTTAAAAAAAGAGAGAGAGAGATTTGGGCGATTAGAATACATTTTTAGGTTTCAGCTGGAAAAGAATTAGAACAAAAATATAGTAAATAAAATCAGGATTTAGATCATTCTTTCTTAGAAAACTTACTGTATTAATTTGAGTTTCTTAATTTCATTTAAAGCAGATTTTGGATGCAAAAATCAATGCACAGATCTTTGCAGCCGATAGCAAATAATTGATGTTGTTGCAAAATTTTCTATTGCAAGATTTGAATTTGTCCGAAATAATTTTGCAATAATTAAAAGTAAAGTCTATCTGGATAAGCGACCTGTGCTGGAGGGTCACATTTGTATTCTTTTTGAATGAAGTCAGGGGCCACAAATTGCCCCCGGGCCACACTTTGGACAGCCCTGGGATAAAGATAATAATTCAGGCTTTGGACCCACGATGTGTTTTACGCTACCCTTCATTTTAAAGCCCCTTTTGCAGCATTAATTCTTAGAAAATAAATATGTAGACATAAAATTTCATGTTCAGTGGATTGAAAATCAGATGTATAATCACAGTAGGAGTGTTTTCTTTCCGAAGAGACCCCAGTTATGTCTCCACTCAAAATGGTTCAAGAACAACTTCAGTTTTATTTGGGTTATAAATTATTTAAAAAATGTAGTGGGGACATTTCAGGAATGTTATCATTTAGTGAATGTGGGAACATTACCGGGGGTTTAGAGCGAATGAACGCCTGATGGGGTAACCGTGGGGGAGGAAGAGTGTCTGAGAGGACTTCTTGTCTTTTAAAGGGGGGGTGGTGTCGTCGGCCCGCTGCAGAGGCTCGGCGCTCACGCCCATTTGCACTCCTCCTCCGAGGACGAGCCCTTCCCCTCCATGTTGCCCCCGCGCCTCCCCGTCAGCCCCGCCGGCCGCTCGGACTCCCTCCGCTCGTCGCCGGAGGGGGCGGGATCGGCCGGCGGCAGCTTCGTCGGCCTGCGGGTGGTCGCCAAGTGGTCGTCCAACGGCTACTTCTACTCGGGGCGCATCGTGAAGGACGCCGGGGACGGCAGGTTCCGGCTCCGCTTCGACGACGGCTACGAGTGCGAGGTGGTGGGGAAGGACATCCTGCTGTGTGACCCCATCCCGCTGGAGACGGAAGTCACGGCCCTGCTGGAGGACGAGTACTTCAGCGTAGGTGAGGACGGCCGGGAGGACGCCTCTCTGAAGGGTTTTGTGTTTCCGTCTTGACGCCCTCTTTTGTGTTTGCCGTCCGCAGGGGTTGTAAAGGGGCATAAAACGGAGGGCCAGGATCTGTTCTACAGCGTGGAGAAGGACGGCCAGAGGCAGTGGTACAATCGGACGGCGGTCATCCTGTCTCTGGAGCAGGGGAACAAGCTGAGGGAGCAGCACAGCCTGGGACCCTACGAGCCCACCACCCCCCTGACCAAAGCCTCCGATATCAGTCTGGGTGAGAAACTCCGGGGCCAATCCTTCATCCATGCAGACAGAAGGGTGGGCACACTGCCCCCATGGAGCCACTGAAAGAACCACCGAACGATTACTGTAAACTTCAGACTCGTGAACAAACCAGACTATAAGCCGGATGTTTTCATGAAATAGAATGGAACAATAGCACAAACCTTTATTGTCCCACAAGGGGAAATTTGGTTTTGATGGCAGCAAAGCAAGAACACAATTTAAGAGTCCAGAATAAATATGTTCGTTATGGACTTATTTACAAAACAGAGTACTGTGCAGTTAGTAAAGAGAAAAATACAGATATAGTGGCATACCCATGTTGTAATGTGCAACAGAGCGGAATACTTAAAGATGTTTAAATAATGGAAAATATTTCGAAATATGTATGGAATGTGCATTAAAAAAGTAAATGTGTTACCCCCAAAAGTTAGCATATGTAAAGTTAGAAAAAGACAAACAATGTGCAAATATTCATACTGCAACATGAGATATTTACACAGGAAGAAGTTTTTATTTTTATTTAAAACAGGCTTTTCCCCCCAAACTGCCTGAAAATCTGCAACCAGAAATTAACGCAATATAACCGTAACATGCCTGGTTAGAAAATTAAAGCTACTTTTTTACACTCAGAAAGGTCATTAGTCGCCATCCTGCCCACTAAAGCTACTGAAGTCGTCTTCCTCAGAAGGACTTCGTCACAAACTTTCTCAGTCCCTCTTTCATTGTAGCCTAGTTTCTGCTTCTCCGTCAGCAAGTTTGCACCCAGACGTGTTGTCGGAGACGTTTCCCTTTTATGCTTCTCTGTTGGTGTGTCAGTGTCGCAAAACAATTCCCCACCAGGACAGCAGAGGGTGCTGACTTTTTATGGCAGGTCTGCCTACCATTGCAGTGTCGTTTCTGGAGAACTGGAATAATTTTCTTCATCTTGTAAATGAATTCCCCCCTCCAGGAGCAATGGACAAGAGAAAAGTATGTTTTTATTGAGCTGTACAGCGTTTTATTAGAAGTGCAGCTCATAAAATACTCTAAAAATGCTTGTAAACAAACACAGCGGTCTGTTTTGTTGTTCTCTTTGTTGTTCAAACTCGCCTGAAGACCATATTAGATAAACCGGCCTTGCAATATAAAATATGTAGTGCCCAAAGACTGCATTGACTACTGATTACATCGACTATAGAGCACCATTCTGTTGACTGGATAGTTAGAAAATTGGGCTCTACTGTGCTTCCTCGCGTTTGTCATGGAGAGCCCTCCGATAGCACTCCTGTTTTACGGTTGTCCGGACGGATGTTTTACTGATGGAAGAAGTGAATATAAATACTGCAAAATGGCTCAGACTGGCTCCCAAATTCTCAGTGTGAGAAAACATAAATTAGCTAAAAATAAGTTCCAGGATGCAAAAAAAAAACTCCCGCACTTTTCCTTTAAAGAAGGAAATAGAATGCCAGAGGCTTCGGTTACCGTTAGCGGCAATGAATCACTGGTGAGGCGTTGCAGCTGCGACTTTTAATCCGGTGCGGCTTGTTTATGTCTACATTTGTGGTTTTTCCCTAAAATAGTCTGTTGCAGCTTATAATGAGGTGCACATATATTAAAATGCCTACATAAGTTGCAAATATGACGTCACAGGGGCAACGCTAGCTAGAACACTCACCGAGACCTTGTGACGCTTCTTCTCCATCCTGGCTTTCGCTCCACTGTTTCTGTAGACAGTACAGTACAAAATGTCTATATTTTCTTTATTAGAAGTTTTGTAATCTGAAATATAGGTTTATAGTTTTTTTTATAACCAATTTCCAGCAAGTGAATTGGAAAATTATTGCATGCAAAATAATGGAGTTGCAAAAGTCAGCGAAAAATAAGTTGCATGAAATAAAGTGGCCCTCAAAATATTTTTGACAGAGTTGGCGCGTCTGCATCTCTGCCCTTCGTATTTCTGAGGTTGCTGCAGCTAAAGTCAGAGCACTTCTAAATGAACTCTTGTGTTCCTCAGATAACCTGGTGGAGGGGAAGAGGAGGCGCAGAGGAACTCCTGGGGGACCCAACACACCCAACCGCAGTTCGTCCAGCAGTCCCCGGACCCCCGGGCCCTCCGTGAAGAGGAAGCTGTCGTCTGAGGAGGGCAGGACGCCGTCTAAGAGGGGACGCAGAGGGGGCGGAGCCAGAGCTGGTACGGGGATCCGCCCGCCTGGACCGTGACTGAATCTAGGGGGTGCGGTGGGAAGGGGCGGGATTTATTGTGCATGGATTTAGGCTGCATCGTATGAAATTTTGATTTTATTAACAAGGGGAAAAAGCCTCAATCATTGTTTTTTTTAAAAAAGATTTTAACATTATTAACCTCCTTTTAAGCTGTTGATTTTTAAACCTTTTTAGAAAAATCTTTTTAAAATAAAGGACTTTTAGGTTTTATTGTTACACGGGGGGTCGCTTGAGCTTCTCCATTCTTTAGAAGATGTCTTTAAAATCTTTGATTCCTGATTTTGTGTGAAATCCTGGACCGTGGCTCCTGGGTCCATCCTCCTGGGCTGCTGAATGGCTGCTGCTGCTGAGAGGCCGATCCGGTAATGAAATACAACCTGCTGCTGATCTGTGTGGGTGTGGTTGCACAGGTGGAGGGACGATCGGTTGCAGCATTGAACCAGTTAGCATCGCTTGGTGGTTAAACATTAAAGATGTCGTTTCGTTTGAACTCCTTCTCAGAGACCATGCGTGTTTATTTTACCCAGCCTCCACTGTTAATGTTTAGATGTTTACTGTTAGGATCCACTCAGGAATTATGGGATGTTGAGAAGCTCTGCTGTCGGGTTTCCTGCAATCACTGTCTGAAATGGGCTAGAACTTCAATTATATGTTCATCCGTCCATCAATCCATCCATCCGTCCGTAGATTCGTCCATCCAACAATCCATCCATCCATAGATCCATCCATCGGTCCATCCATCCATAGATTGATCCATCGGTTTATCAATGAATCAATCCATCCGTCCATCCATCTGTAGATCTATCCATCCATCAGTCGATCCATCTATCCGTCCATTCGTCTATACATCCATTTATCTATAGATCCATCCGTCCATCAATTCATCCATCTGTAGATTATCCATCCATTCATCAATACATCAATACATTCATCCGTAGATCCATCATCCATTCTTCCATCCATCTTTCCATCAATCATCCAATCGATCAATCCATCCATCCTCTTTATTTTCCACATTTAAAGTTTGTCAGCTTAAGAAATCTTTCCATAGCTTTTAGGGTAGGGTGATTATGAATGAATAAAAAAATCACATTCTTTTTTAATACAAAATCATTTTCTACAAATGACAAAGTAATCCAGATTTTCCCAGAAAAAGTCTTTATAAACAGCAAATTGAATCAGTTGATAAAATCGATTAATCACCCTGCCCTGGATAAAAATGTGCTAGAAAAGGACCAACAGACTTTTGAGTGAAATCTAGACCTGGCTAAGGTGCAGGAACCCTGAGCCTTTTTTAAAACGACGACTCATTTCTCGTTTCTTTCATTTCCTCTGCACTGTGAATGTTTCCGTCCTCAGGCCAACGGGTGGGAATCTGCAACACCTCCGGCAGCGGCACCGATCTCCCCGGACGTCACTGTGACGTCGCGGAGACCCACGGCCCTCTGCCTCAGAACACGTCCCTGTTCATGGGCTTCGCCTTCATGCTGACGGCGTCTTCCGAAATGGACCGGATGACCAACAAGGTCTCCAGCGACGATGAGGAGGGTGAGCCGGAATCCATGTTCTGCACTCCAAACGGCAAGAAAACAAAAACCGGAATCTTCCTGGGCATTTTCGTTTTTTTGCTTTGAAACCACAGATTTTCTGATTGTTTTTGGCTGATTGGAGGTTCATTTGCCCCTGCAGACTACGTTCAGACGGGTCCGTTCAACAAGCCGTACACAGAGTCACAGCTGCAGGCCGGCGGAGGCTTCATCCTGCCCGACTTCAACGAGGAGCAGGTGAGAACCCAAACGTCAAGCCGTCCTCCTCATCCGCTCGTTTTAGAGCTGATATTCCGAGGGTCACGTGCTGCTCTAATTTTTACAAACATATTAAAAACCAAGACCGTAAGGCACCTTTTATTTGTGGAAACCAGAGCACCTGTGACCTTTGGATGACCTTTATACATTTAACTTCAGACAAACCTTTTTGTTTTGGGAACTTTTTCAGCTATTTTTCCAATTATTTTTCTTCCCACGGCTTGTTGAGTTTAACATATTTTCTCTGACTTAATTGGTAGAGGGAATAATGATAAAGTAGGAACATTTTTAAGGAAATAGAAAAAAGAAAAAGGGGAAAAACAAGATAAAAAAGGAATCAAAGGGGAAAATATGGGAACAAAATTTAATTAAAGCTGCAAGCAGCCTCAAACAGCTGGTTAAACAGTTAAAATGGGCGAAATATTAACCTTTCAAAGTACAACATTACACTTCCTGTCCTCAGGGGGCGGGGCTTAGGTGAACACTTTGGAGTTTTGGGCTCTGTACAGGAGTTAGATATTTTTACTTATTTTGGTGTGTGGTAAAAGTTGGAGGGTTGGCCCCACACCTCAGCACATACGAAAAGTCTGGATTTTGATCATTCAAGTCCTTGTGAGCAAAACCACACATTTTCAAGCAGATCCATCAAATCCCCTTGGGGTAGAGGCCCATTTTCTAAGTCTCTGTCATCTGTTTGGTCAGTTTCAGCAACAGCCAGAGATATTTTCACCAGAACGGGGCTCTATAGTCGCTGTAATCAGTAGTTAATGCAGCGTTTGGCCACTACATGCTTTATATTGAAAGGATAACTTATCTAATCTGTTTTGGCTATTTTGAACACAATTAGGTGTAGGAAAACAACAAAATAGGCTGCTGTGTTTGTTTCCATCCGTTTCTAGAATATTCAATGAGCTGCACTTCTAGTAAAAAGCTTTACGGCTTAATCAAAACTTACTTTCTTTCGTTCATTACTCCTTGAGGAAGAAATACGTTCACAAGCCTAGAAAAAAAATGAAAGGATGCTGTGATAGTAGGCAGAGATGCCAGGGAAAGTTAGCACCCCCTGGTGTCCTGGTCGAGCAACGCAAGAAAAACAATAGAGAGTGGAGAGAAAAAGATGGAGAACCATAAACGAAAAACGTCTCTGTCAGTACGTCTGCGTGCAAATTTGCGATCGGAGAAGCATAAACTAGGATTAAACCGTCCGTACGGAACATCTCCTAATTTACATTAAAGCACAATGCAGCCTGAGGAGCTTTAATATCTTCTGTTTCCCCTTTTTGGTTATGATGTATTTGTGAAGGTCATAAGCTGCATTAATAAGTATTTCTCAGACTGGGAGAAGAACGCAGCTTTTTCCTTTCCTTGTATTCTCGCATATCTAGCATCGATTGACAGGAGCTGCCTGTTGACGCCTGTTGATGATGCTCGTTTGTTAAGCCCCGCTTGAATCAGTGCAGATTAAATTCACCTGAGCTTCGTTGGTGGCACCAGATAAGCCTGGAGTGAACTGTTAGGCTAATTCAAGTGAGGATATTTCACATGAGCCTCGATTTGTTGAGCTCACTTTGTGGAATACTCCCAAGGTTGCTCTTAATTTGAAATCGGTCTCCAGCAGGTCAACAGAATCTGATCCAGAACCACAGAGGCTTCCTCCTGACAACTACTGTCAGCCAAGTTTTCAGCTTTTTGGACGGTTCTGTTGCTCCAGTTTAAAACTTTTATCTGCTGTGGTGTACGTTTTTGTCCCAACACCGAAAGCAGTCAGGGTTTTTTATTAAAAATGAACCAAAGTCCAAGGAACAAGTTTTCAGTAAACCTAAAGAATACGGGTGCCATATTAAATGTTTTCTAATTTTCCGAACGCAGCTGTACCAAACGAAAAGAAACCAAAACAGAAAAAACTCCCAGCTATCACTAAACTATTTGGGAAGATTATTGGTTTCTCCTGCAGCTCATGTAGCAAAGGAAAGATGAACCAGAACTTTGTCAGTGAACGCATCTTCCAGCAGCATTACGGTCCATAACACGCTCTGAACTGGCCTGAAGGATTCACCTGGAACAATGTCAATCTGAATGGAAACATCACTGATACTGGAGAAAAACCAACTGACGTCACCATGGCTGCCAGTAGCATCCAATCAGACCAGTCTCCTGATTTTGGATAAAACTTAATTCCAAAGGATTGTGGTCATTTAGGTACAGCTGGGAGACTGGGCTGTCGAAATACCAAAACAACTACTTGATTTAAGGAGGTTTTCTCAAATATGAGCAAAGTATTATTAGAACATTTCTAAATATTAACACTGTTATCAGGTGGTTCAATTGTTCTCTACTCTGGCTATGTCTGCTTAATCTATCTTTTTTCTTTTTTTATCAAGTCACATCTCCAGTCGGTTCTATCAACTTTTTAAAGTTAGATAACATAATACAATTTAATTTCAGGAATTGAAAGTTAGGAAATCAGAAAAAATTTTCTTCGATCAGCATTAAACAAAGTAAAAACAAACATTTTTACTTTTCTTGATTAAAGCTTACTGAAGCTTTAAAACTGTTGAATATGTTCCTAGAAGAGACATAAGATGATCGTCGGATGACCCTAGACCTTTGCACATAAATGATGAAGCAACTCTATTGTTTCCTCCATCCTCAGTGTAAGGCAGCCTATCAGAGCCTGCTGATCGCCGACCAGCACTGCCGCACCAGGAAGTACCTGCTGTGTTTAGCCAGCGGCGTTCCCTGCGTGTCCCACATCTGGGTTCGGGACTGCTGCAAGGAGAACAAGCTGCTGAACTACAGGAACTACCTGCTGCCGGCCGGCGTGGGGCCGGACGACGCCATCGTGGAGTGGTGAGACGACGCAGCAGCAGCTTAAACCGCCTGTTTCTATTTCAGGTGATTTCATACTGTTCGCCCCCCTTCTCAGGCATTCCCGCTGCAGCCCATTTAAGGCGCTCCGAGTCCTACTGGTGTCCGAGAAGCCCAATGAGCTGTGGGCCCAGCTGGCGACGATGGGCGGGGCTTTGTCCGTACGGCAGCACCAGACGGACGCGGATGGCTCCGGTACCAAACCAGCAGTCAGAAATTATTAGGGCCCGACCGATATATCGGGCAGCCAGATCGAAAGAAAAAATGCAGATACTTAAAAATGTTTTTAATTTTTTTTGAGGGGGCATGACAAAAAATGCAATTGAGCTACTTATCCAGCAGATGGCGCCAGATTCATAATTTCTGGTCTCAGGAGTGTTGCTTAACACACGCAGCTGACCAGACTGTTACGTTACGTTTTTGTAAAAAAAAAAAAGTGGCAGAGGTGAGTAAAAACAACGTTTTGAGCATAGGCCCCATTTGTTGTCAGTGGTGAACTGTGAAATAAGCAATGACAAAAATGTGTTTCCCCGTCTTCCTTCGTAAGCTTAATGTTTGCCTCGTGGCTCTGTGTGGAAAATTCAGGGTGTAAATGGTTTAACCTTCCTGTTTCCTTGCTAAAACTTAGATTTTTACAAATAAAGTCCTTAAGTCCATATCTTAACTGATGCGGTAGAATAAATAATGTATCAAATGTTTCTTTTCCTTAAAAAAATGCCGTACCAGCAGCATACAGAGTGCAGACTTTAACGACCCCGCGGACTATTATAAACATTAAAAGTATCCGTGTTGGTTTCGTGAAGTATAAGTGACAGCAGTAAATCCTCAATAGCGACTTTGTCACCATTTTAAATCTACTGTCATAAACCATAACGTAACAGTTTGCGATGCTTGAGAAGAAAAAAACCCAGGAAGAGCGCTACAATGTTTGTAACAAAGAGTGCAGCGCCCAGTTCTTAAATGAAATACTTAGAAGTTGGTCGCTGTGTGCTGGTTTTTCATACATAGGAAGCTCAGCGGCGACTGCCACTGTCTAATTCATTACCTCCACCGGCTCACGATGGGAAATACATAAATACTTTCCGCACTGCTGTCGGGTCTTTGCGCTCAATGGTCGGGATTTAACTGCAGTTAGACAAACGCAGCAACAATGCTGGTTATGCGCTGTTTCGATGGCGCAATTTCTTTGCTAAAAAATTGCCTAGCGACAAATCTAGCGACATTACTGAACACCGTTTGTTACTTGCTGTGAAAATTTGTCGCCGATATTCCCGACAGATTAGAGAGCCGTCTTGTTCTTCATGTTTGCAGAAGTTTGTCTGCATTATAAAGTGCATGCACACTTGGTACATTCAAGAAACATGTGTTCTGTGTTGTTTTATGAATATCATTGCTAAGTAAATCTTATTTACGTTATCTGGAATCCAGCGAGTTACTGAGACTGTTATTTGGTGTGTAGATAGGCAGAGCTGAAAGTAACTTTTTTTTAAATTTTTTATTTATCGGCCATTATATCTGCTATCGGCCTTTGCTATGGTTTTATATCGGTCGGGCCCTAGAAATTATACCTGAAATGTTTTTGGAAAACTTTTGACAGTTGGTTGTCCCTTCCGCAGAGATTCCGCCTGGGAAGTTCGACGTGGTGGTGACGGACGACAGCTGTCCGCCGGCGGTGAGGAAGAGCGTGACTTCACAGGAGGTGCCGATCGTCTCCCCGGAGTGGCTCGTCAAGAGCGTCATCTGTGGGGAGCGTCTCGGTTTCAACAGCAGACCTCAGCACCACCTTGACGACTCCACATCCTCCTCCTCATAATCCGACTCCTCATCTCCACAATGCCTTCGACCAAGTTCAGTGTTCTGTTCTGTTGCATGCCTCTGCTGTACATATACTGTGTTTTTATCGGACAATAAATTGTGACATGTTTCATTTTAACTGGTCTTGGTTTATTTTTACACTCATTCTGTTTTAAAATGTACATTTTATACATGAAGATCCGTCAGATACGAGGCAACGCTGGCAGAGGACACTTTCATAAATAAGCTACACAAAAAGGATCCAGGATGTGTTGGACTTTTAACACTTGACATGGGTAGTTATATACATATCACACAGTTTGAGTCTGGATGAGATGTAGCCTAAAAACAAGCTTTCCGCATGTTTCAGTTTCCTCTCTGCTGAGCCCACCTGGCAGGAGGAGGGAACTGCATCCTGCACGTTGTGAAGACGAGTCTCCACTGAAGCTCGGCTGATTTAAAAAACAATCAGCTCAACCCTGTCACTAAGGGCTGCAGGCACAAGAACCCCCAAATTACTTTTGAAATCAATGTAAAGTCCAATATTTAAACATGAAAAAAGAAAATGAATGCATTTGATTAGTTTAAAAATTATTCACTTAAGTGTATGTATATATATGTAAATCAATATCAATATATATTATACATATTGATATATAATGAAAGTTTTCCCATTTTTGCAGTTTCTATTTTTAATAAGTAGCTTAAATCTTTTTTTTTTAATCAATAATGAACCCAGATCGCAGCTTTAAGTGTGTGAAAAGTTAAAGTACAGATTTAAAATGGAGTCCAGAAGAATTTGAAATTGAGTTTCTTTCTTGGTGACTCGATTGTGTCCTCGCCTGATGCTTTCAGTCGCCCCGCAGCTGTGTTTTGGTGAAATGATGAAATCCTTCCTGCTCCTCTTAAACCCTGAAAAGAAGTTGGTGTTAGATAAACTGCATCTGGTTCAAATACCAGTTTTGATCATCCTGTGAGTGTCGTATTGACCCAAATATAGGACGAGCCCTATTATAAGACTAATCTTCAGAAAAAGACTAAATTCACTTTTCAAGGGTCCATTTATGAAGCAGAAGTAAAGCAGTTTTTTGGTTGTTTTTTCAGTGTGAGTGCTTGATCACCGGACAGAAGCTACTCTGGCGGCCTCTGATGTTGCGGTCATGTATGTGTCGATGGTTAGACTCCGATTATAAGATGACCCCACATTTTTACATCGTTTTCAACGGGGGAATAAAACGTCCTATATTGGGGTCGGTAAGGTAGTTCTGGTTGGAGTGTCCTACCCGCCCAAAGTGCCGCCAGCCTGTGTGTAGTACTTGTTGTAGTCCAAGCGCAGCAGCAGCTGTGCCAGATCTGAGTTGATCTGATGGTTCCTCACGCTGGAGAGGATTTTGAACAGCAGGGAGGACTGGCGCCGGAACCCCTGAAACATCACGCTGTTAGCACCTTGAGGCCAAAACCATGGACGGTGGCTGAAGAGCCGGAGTTTACCTTCACCAGCAGGTCGAGCTGCTGAGCCGCCCCTCTTTCGTCCAGCGACGCCGCACTCTGACCCACCAGAGAGCAGAAGCTCTGACACAGCTCCAGGATCTCGCTCAGGCAGTGGAACACCTGCAGACAGGGTGGATGTTAGAGACAGAGAGGACCAGCTTCAGCAGCACAGGAATGGGGCTCTACCGGCTTCAGGAGGATGAAGGACTGAGCCAGCAGATTGCTCAGGAAATGATCGTGGGCCAGACGGATACTCTCAAAGTCTCGGGTGGAGTTGATCTGCTGAAGCAGCTGAGAGAACTGAGACTCCAGGACGTCCACCTGGAGACAAAAAACCCCAAACATCTTACTCTAGTTTCAGATTACTCCAGAAACACTGCTAGCCATCAGCAGGACGTCACCTGTAAGTAGTACTGCAGGTTGTCGATCAAGAACGCCATGTGGTTACGGAGCCTGCACTTCACCGCTTCTGATTGGCTGGACTTCAGGTGCTTCCTCTGCATCTGCAGAGCCCAGCAGTGCTGCAGCTGCGACTGCACCCGCCGCACGCTCAGCAGGTACCTGAACACCACGTTGTACCTGGGCCCAGGAGAGGAGATGATCGCTGAGCATTTTGGATACAGCGGAGCAAAAAAAGTATTTAGTCAGTCCCCAATTGTCCAAGTTGTCCCAGTTAAAAAGATAAGAGGTCTGTAATTTACATCATAGGTTCACTTCAACTGTGAGACACAAAATGTGAGAAGAAATCTAGGAAATCACATTGTATGGTTTTTAAAAGATTTTATTTCTATAATGGTGCAGAAACTAACCAAGCAAGAATTTTGGCCCTCGCTTACTACCTGTATTAATAGCCTCTATGAACTCATTATTTAACCTTCACCATAGCCAAGGTCAGAGAGCTGACTCAGGACACCAGGGACAAGATTGTACACCTGCACAAGCCTGTGATGAGCCAATCTATCTGTCGGAGCAATTATTAGAAAATGGAATAAATACGAGATCACTGACTATCTCCCTTCATCTGGCGCTCCATACAAGATCTCACCTTGTTAGGGGTCACACTTGATCTTGAGAAAGACGAGGAAACAACCGAGAACTGCTTTTATCACCGTGGCTTCTTGTACGTGTTAAGATCAACTTTTAACGTTTTTTTTTTAACTGTTTTAACTGTGATTGTGCTTTAAAATCTGTGGGTGAGGGACGGGAATATGGTTTACGTGGGGTCATTTTAGTCTGTAAAGTACTTTGAGCAGCAATTTTTGTATTTATAGCGCTTTCTAAATGAACCTTGATTGAGAACTACATGGTGGGAACTGGTTAGAGTAACCAAACGTTTGCTGGCACAACTTCACCCACTTGCAAGGTGCACGGAGAGGATCAAAAGTTGAGTAGATGACTCCGGCAACTCTTGGAAGTACAAGAAAACAACTTTATTGATAGGCCAACGCATTACGGTGTGTAATCTTCATCAGGGTCATTTAGAAAACACAATCAATCAGTTTAAATATAATACATCGTGTTCAAAGCAACATCAGTCAGCCAATCATCTGTTGACACACGAGCAAGTTCAATCAGTGTATGGGGGTGGTACCCTCAATTTGACTGGGTCACAAGTGTTCTGAACTGGATCAGTGCAAATGCTTCTTGAACACTGATAAATAGTTAATATCTAACTCACACACACATGTATGTACACATATCCATAGACACCTACATAGACACTTATACAGCCTTGTACACACAAACACACACACACTTAATAAAAAGCAATGATAAAAATATATCTAAGGATGAGAGGCAGTGATTAATAATTTGACTGCACTAGAGCAAGCATCAAGTAAGGGGCTGTATGCAGGGATTGTGTATGTAGGCGTCTATGGATATATGTATATTATTCAGTTGTGTGTGTATATATATATATATATATTTATTTATTTATATGTATATGTACCAAAGTAACAAAGTTTACTGGTAGTAAACTACGTCGCCATGGATTTACATCCTGTAGTGCTAAAAAGGTCCCCCTGCTTAAGCCAGCACATGTCCAGGACCGACTGAAAGGATGAATGGGGCCACGTATTGTGACATTTTCAGTGAAAACCTTTCAACAGCAAGGGCATTTAAGATAAAACCTGGCTGGATCGCCCAGCATGACAGTGATCCCAAACACACCAACCGGGTAACGAAGGAATGGCTTCGTATAAATAAACCGACCTCAAATCTGATAGAGAATATTTGTAGGGAATCCAAAGTCAAAACATCCCAGTTCAAGAGAAGATCTGTATGGAAGAATGGGCCAAAATACCAGCTACAGTGTGCAAACCTGATGAAGACCTCCAGGAAAAATTTGACCTGTCACTGCCAATCAAGGTTTACCATAAGTATTCAGATGAACTTTTGTTACTGAATTAAATCTTATTTTCTGCACCAGTATACAAATAAATTCTTTAAAATAATACAATGTGATTCCTGGATTTTGTTTCTTACATTCCGTTTCTCACAAGTGTAGTTATGATGAAAATGTCAGACTTCGCTCATCTTTTAAAGTGGTGAAACGTTTACATTCGTTGGCTGCTAAATAGATGTTTCACCCCACTGTATACCAGGGGGATGGGGTGGGAAGGGAACGCACTTCTCCAGGACGGCAGGAGTGAAGAGGATGTGCAGTGGCCACTGGACTTTGTAGGCGAGGCCGAGGGCCGCCCAGCCAGTGGGCGGAGCCTCACGAGGAGACGAGTCCTGAGGGGGAGTGGCTCCCTCTCTTGGGCCCAGCGCCTCTGAAACACGGGGAATAAATAATTCACACTACACTGTTGACAAAAGCGAACATCAAGGCAGCTATGCGCCTCACTCGGCAGCACTCAGATCATCATTACACCTGCATTAGCATAAAGTACTACTCTGGAAGGGCAGCAATACATAATGCAGCCTGTAGACTCCCAGCCTTTACCATAATCCCTTCAGAGAAGGGATCATGGTCTCGAAGGGAGCGCAGGTTCTGGGGAAAACCGCTCCATGTTCCCAGGAAAAAACACTGAATACATCAAGTTCCAGAAAGTATCCTTAAGTCTTGCAACATTATCCTGTCAGCAGGAGAAAGTACAACATGAACTTCAGGAAGTATCCTGCAAGTCCCCTAACTGTACTCTATTGGTTTTTAGAGAAGCACCCTATAATATCCTGGAAGTACCCTGAAAGTTTCTAAAATTAGCATGCAGTAACTTGTAAATTTTGTATAAAGATAATAGAAGGAGAAAGAGTCCACTTGAAAGTATCCAATTAGGATCTAGAGAAGTACCCTCTAATTTCCTGAAAGCAGCCTGCAAGTTTCTTAGAATGACAGTCATACTAGTAACTTTTAAGTTACTGGAAAAGTAACTAAAGTACCCTAAGTACTAGATTGTACTCCGTATTTTTCCTCAAAGTACTCCCATGAATTGCAATGATCCTGCAAGTCCCAGGAAATAACCATCAAAATACCTCATGGGTTATGGAATGTACTAGTGCCATTTTTTTCCTGATAGAAATAATTTGATGTTTCAAAAGAGTATCATATAAGTTATAAATATTTTCTTGGATATTTCCAAGAAAGTATCCAGCTAGTTAGCAGGAGAGTATTCTTAAAACACCCAGTATGTTCCAGAAAGTACTGGAAGTATTTAGTCAGAAACAGGAACGGAAAGAAACGTCTAGCTTTCGTAAAGTGCTTTGTAAGTACCTGAAAGTAGTGAAAAATATTTCAAGATCGCTTAATGTGATCTGTAGGTTCCAGGAGACTGCATGCAGGGTAATGTATTCCTACCAAAACAACATCTGATCCTGCTCCACCATACGCTTTTTCATGACGTTCCCGTACGTCTGGCATCATAATCAATACGCATCTGGTTTAAAAGTGACAAATTCTTCTAAAAAGATACATTTTCTACGTATGAAAACAATTTCTGAAGTCTCCTATGCAGTGCAGACCTTTGCTGTCTTTTCCCTGGTAGTCAACGGTGAGGTGCAGAAGAGGCAGCAAGTTGTCATCATCTAGAAGAACCTTGTGCGCCGCCTGCTGGAAGGCAACGTTAACGTCTGAAGGAGAAAAACACGTGAAAACATGACTGTAAAGACCTTTAAGTTGTAAATAGCCTGTATTTATCCATAAAACCTGATGAAACCAATCAGTTAGCTAGATTACAAGCATGTCTGGAAGACATAAAAACCTGGATGACTCTGAATTTTCTACTTTTAAATTCAAACAAGACAGAAGTTGTTGTCTTTGGACCAGAACCTTTAAAAAGGAAACTGCTAAATCAATTCATCTGGATGGCTGGTAATGGTGTAAATAACATTGATGTAATTTTTGACCAAGACATGACATTTAAATCCCATATTAAACAGGTTTCTAAGATTTCTTTATTTCACCTCCGGAATATTGCTAAAATTAGAAACATCCTGTCCAGGAGTGATGCAGAGAAACTAGTCCATGCATTTGTTACTTCAAGGCTTCACTACTGTAATTCTTTATTATCAGGACTTCCACAAAATGCAATTAAAAGCCGTCAGTTGATCCAAAATGCTGCAGCAAGAGTTCTGATTAATATTAAAAAGAGAGATCAAATTTCTCCTGTTTTTGGCTTCTTTTGATTGGCTCCCTGTTAAATCCAGAATAGAGTTTAAGATCCTCCTCCTTACTTATAAAGCCCTTAATAATCAGCTCCATCGTACATCAGAGATCTGATTGTTCCATATGTTCCTAACAGAGCACTTTTTTTTAGTTATGCTGCTATAGGTTTAGAATGCTGGAGGACAGACTGACCACTTTTCTTCTCTCTTCTACTTTTATCTTCTAACAAGATATATTTTTTCTGCTGTTATTGCGATTATTAACCCAGTTTTCTCTCAGTGTTTTTCTCCCCAATAGAAGCTCCACACGGCCTGGTACCCTGCTCAACTGTAATGCCCCCTGCTGGATGGGGAACATCGGTCCAGATGATGCTCAAAGTCACCGAGCATCCTCCATGCTGTCTCTTCTCTGTCTTATCAGACCCCCACAGTCGTGGCAGATGACCGCTTGTACTGAGCCAGGGTTCTGCCAAAGGTTTCTTCCTGTTAAAGAGCTCAGTATGAGGGATTGCTGAGGAATAGCTATGGTTAGAGTCTGCATGATCCGGGCACAACCTCATGTCAATGACTCAATGCAATCTACTGGGATTCCTTACATAGAAAACTTTTAACTGATTGGAATGTTTGTATAATTGTATTAAAACGACTTTTGTTGTAAAGTGCCTTGAGATGACATTTGTTGTGAATTAGCGCTATATAAATAAAAGGGAACTGAATTACTTGTATAGCGCTTCATTTAGTACCTAAGGACCCCAAAGCGCTTCACACTACAGATAGACAGACGTAGACAGGTTTTAAACATTCATAGACACGGCAAACCTGTAGGAGGCAGTAGTTCTCCTAAATCCTATCTGCTCAGAGTAACACTCTACTCTCTAAGTTCTGCATGCAGCAGTGATAAAGCTGGTAAAACAAGTGACCAAAAAGGGCTTGGATAATACTTTAGCTGTGTTGGATAATACCAACACAGCTAAATAAATGTTGTTTCTGAGAGGGAAACACATGTCGCACAATTGATGTTTAAGCATTTTTTTGTAACGGATAGTGACATTGCACTACTTAAAACTCCGGTTTCATCTTTCCACACGCAGACACAGAAAAAAAAAGAGAAAATGCGGATCTTCACTTTGGCCGGAGTTTTTAAAAAGATTCCTTTTTGGGGCTTAAAATATGCATTTTTATGTGTGGAAATATGCCAAACCGTAGAACGATATCTGTGTTTTGTGAGCTACCCAGCTACGTGTGGACATCTAAATCGAGCTTTTTGGAATAATGGGACTAAGGGTTTCCCCCCCATTGAGACCCGAGTCCCAGTGTACTTGTCAATCAGAAAATCGAATTATTAAATGAAGTACGTTCCACTCCCTGACGATAGATGGCGACATGCGCCCCTACATGTTAGCCTTATAGCGGTTAGCTTCGAGCTGCACTCAGGCGGTAAAGAGAGGCTGGTAGGAGTGAAGCAGACGGAGTTGAAGCAGAACATTCACAGTCACAATGCATTACCTCTTCCTAAGTCCAAACATGCACCGATTGGCCGTTTACGTTTGTCTTAGACGCCATATGCCTCTGATAACGCTGCAGGGTTGCAAAGAAGTCTGATTCTCAATCTCATTATCCAGCAAGAAGCTTCTAAAGCTCCTGTTCGGTTCGATTTCAATCGGACTAAGGCAATAATTCAACTTTTAACTTGCTGCATGTAAACGTAGAGAGTCATTCACCCATTTATGCACATTCACACCCTGTGTTTTTCTTTATAGTATTTAACAAATAACTCTTGACAAACACGTGAAGATGAACACTGGAAAAAGTGGCTACCTCTGCGGATCAGTGAAAGAAAGAAAGAAAGAAAGAAAGAAAGAAAGAAAGAAATGACATTTATTCCAACATTACAAGATTACAACACACAGAATAGACTTAGAAAGAACAAAAGAAAGAACAACGGGACAGTGAGGGGGTCAGTGCAGATATTTACCGTGTTCAGTGACGGCTGTTGGAGGCGCCTTCAGCATCTGCTGGGCGAGGTCGATGAACACCTGGTAGAGCTCCCCTCGACCCAGCAGGTAGAAGTCCTTTATGATCTGGAAGAGATGGCGTCCAGAAAGTCACCGTGGCTCACTGCTTTGAAAAAACAGTTCTGCTCCAATCACAAACCTTGAGCTGCTCCAGTAGGTCCGCCTCCTCCACCATCAGCGTCCACAGATGCTGCACGACAATAACATAGTATCTGAAACAAAGCTCGCACGAACAGTTCCTTCAAACACCTTAACTGACCTCTGCCACCGTGCTCCGGATCCCGTCGATCACGTTTTCAAAGTCCACTAAACTGAAGAGAGGCTGCTGCTTGAGTCGGTGCAGCTCGGCGGCGAACGTGTCCTCCTGGTGCTTCAGTATGGAGCCTGGAACGAGACGTTGATCAGAACAAGGCCGCCATGACGCCTGGCGTGGATGGGCGGGTCGGTACCGGCTCTGGACGGGCTGTGGTTGTGGTTCTCAAACATCTGAACGGACTCGCCCACAAACAGGATCTTCTCAGCCACTCGGACGGGGATGTAGGACGGCAGCATCTCCGCTCGCAGGGAGAACTGCTGAAGAGACGGGGCCAGCATGTTCTCCTCCTCGATCAGCCTCTGTTGGACAGCCAGGAGTTAGCAGCCGTCACACAAACGCCCCGAGACCTCCTGGATTCAAGATCTCACCAGGTCCTGCAGCTCTCGGAGCTGTTTTCCGCTCAGGCCTCCCAGTCCCAGGTCCTCCTCTTCCTCGTCCTGGTTGGCGGCGCCGCCTCCCGCGCTGGGGCCCTGCTTTATGAAGAACTCCTCGCTCTGGTCCAGCAGCAGCCCGTGCAGCATCCAGGCGGCGAGCTGCTTGTACATCACGCCATGACACACAGCCAGAATCCTGCAGGACGCGCGGAGACAGAAACCACGAGAGGAGGGTTTAGTATGTAGGCACCACTGGATAAAAACGCTCTGAATTTTGAGCAGACTTACTTTTCTAGAGCCACGCGTACAGGAGGAAGCCCCCCACAGCTGTGCTTGTACACCGTCTCCAGGATCTGACAGCCGTGGATCTAAAGGGGACAGACCACTCTGTTAGACCACTGGGGTTTAATGTCATGTAACTGAGACTAGTTAAGGAGGAAAAAAATCTGTGTTTCGTATCTGAAAGCGAAGGAAAGCAGACCTTTAAAAGACCAGCTGCAAAAACAGAAAGAATAGAGAAACAGAAAGGAAGACAAACAGAAAGATGAACAGAGACTAGTGATGCACCGATACCGGTACTGGTATCAGTAACTAAGATGAACAAAAAGAAAGAAAGAAAGACAGAGACATAATTAACAAAAAGATGAAATAAAAGACAGAGAGAAAGAAAAGAAGGAATAAAATGAACAGAAAGCGAAAGAAAGATGAACTGAAAGACAAAGAAAGGTGTACAAAATGAGAAAGAAAGAGAGACAGAAAGAAAGACAGAGACAGAAGGAAAGAGAGACAGAAGGAAAGACAGAGACAGAAGGAAAGACAGACAGAACAATGAACAGAAAGACAAAAACAAAGACGAACAGAAAGACAGACAAACAAAAAAGTCAGACAAACTAAAAGACAAAGAAAGATGAATACAAAGGACTAACAAAAACAGAAAGATCAACAAAGAACAGAAAGACAAAACCGAAAGACGAACAAAAAGACAGATGGAAAAAGAAAGACAAATAACAGCTAAATCCCTCCATTAGCCCGCTGTGGTTAAACGACATGAAACTGAATCAAGTTAGGATGAAAAATTCAGCCTTTTTATATCAGAGTGGCAAAAGAAGGCAGACTTCTAGGACCAGAAGTTACGGAACACAAACTGAATACAAGGAAGGAATTATTTTTATTTTCTAAAATCCCCAATAAGAGAAATATGAGAGAAAGAATCTGCCAGAGATTTATTTACTGATGTCCTTAAGATCAGAAGTTCACATATAGAAATATTTTTGTCTCTTAAAACAATTAGAGAAAGTCATATAGGTTACCCGGAGGCTCGCCTACGGATTCATTCTAAGGCCACACCTGGAACACAACTGGAACTCTCAGCTTTCTGGTTTAACATGATGGGAAAGTCAGCAGAAATCAGGCCAGATATCTGGGAGAGAATCATGGAGCTTGATGTGTCCAGATGATTTAAGGTTCTGCGTTTTTGTGTTCAAACGGTTATAAGCATGTATAGACATGATGGGAACGTCCAACCATCAGACCGCTCAGGAGGGAGTCTGGTTTATGTGCAAAACGACCCCAGAACAAAAGCCAAAGGCCTTGTGGAGATGCTTCTGAAGCCTGTAAGACAGAGTGATTATTCAGAGTAAAAGGCATCCTGAAAGGCCGCTCAGCAAGGAAGAAGCCATTACTCCAGAAGAAACGGATAAATAAATTTACACTGTAAATTGTCCCTCGTTAGGATCAAATGTGACATGCAGACAGCACAAGAATTATGATTCTGCAAAGTTTTAAGAGAGGCTTACTTGTTGCTCTGTTCCCCTCAACCGCTTCTTGAGAAAAGCTTACGATTTCAACGGTTAAAAAAACATTAATGTATTAATAATTAATTAAAGCTTACTGATCCGTCATTGTCATGCCCGTTTAAAAATGTATATTTTATTACATTTTAAGTAAATAATTTTATTTGTACTTTCTGCACCTCTCTAAATGCACCATGGAGGTATTTATTTTAATATAGATTTTAATAAAACTGTTCCATATTCAACCTTTAAACATGCTTTATTCTTAAACATGAGCTAGGTTTTATTTCGGCACTTCTAAACAATAACACTGACTGTTTTTAAGTGGCTCTATTAGGGCTGGGCGCGGCGCACCAAAAATTTACAGATACCAAAATGTATGACTGTTACCGGCTTCATTTAGCCCGTTTTGGTCTATTCTGTGTTTTAAAAAAAGGTTGGTTATCGTCCAGTTATTGTTATCGAGGCAACTGCTCAATATCTCTCTATATTGATTTGAGACCAAAATCGTCCACCCCTAGGTTCTAGTGTTTTCTACTCTGAGTATGTCTGCTTATACTATTTCATAGATTTTATTTTTTTTAAATCTATTCTAATCTCCTGTCAGTTCTACAACTTTTTTTTAAGTTATAAAACATTATTTTTCATAACACCCAAAATTAGGAGTAAACCAACTTCATTACCACAACATGTTGGAGAAGCCGTGGAGATGTAAATGTGAATCATTTGCATGTGTTCTGGCTCTTTCCAAAGATCGCAACATTTTGGGAAGATATACATTTAGTTATGGGTTATTCTGTATCCAAGTCTTGTACATCATTATATCTTGGTGTCATCACAGGAAATGTGTTAAAAGAAGACAGATACGTATGGAAAATCATGTTAGCAGCCTGTAAAAAGGCAATTACAAGAAAATGGTACAAGATAGACCCACCATCACAGGACGATTAGATGAAAGTTATGGGCGAAAAATACATATTATGGAACAACTGACTTATAGAATAAGGACTCAAGAGGATCAATGCTGCCGGAAGTGGGAGAAATGGACTGAATACATGAGGACAGGACAAAGACCAACACATTGATACTGAGAAAGCATCAAATTTTAGAAACATGGTGATCCAACATGTTCTTTTTAACAATTAGATTTTTCTATTGTTTTTTTCTTTTTGTTTCACAAAAGTCATTTTCTTAACGTTGATCAAAGTAAAATACAAAAGAAAGTAGTTTGTATTTATTTTTCTTAACACGGAAAACATAGCCAACACCATTCAAAACTGTGATTTTGTGTGCTCTGCTAAAGCAGAAGTAAGTAAACTTGTGACCTTGACGACATTAATGAATCAATCTTTGACATATTCTCTCTCTCATTTTGACGGTTTTTAGCAAATAGAAATAATTTAGCAAGTGACCTAAAACAAGAGAAGTTCAGTCGGATTTAACTTCAAACAGTGAGAAAAAAAAATGGTGGATGTGTCTTTTTATTCTGGGTTCAAATGTAAACTGTAATGGATAACTTTACTCGTCAAAACAGCAACAACAACAAAATCTCTGAGTCAGTTTCTTAGAAGGGTAAATAGTAGCATAACTTTGTCATATTATCGCTACGCAGCGGTTGGAAATGTTTCCAGAGATATTCCAGGACATAAACCCCTTACCTTCTGCGATTTTATGGTCTCCACCACCACGATGACGGAGGGAAACAGCAACTGAAACTTCATCAAGCAAGCACAGTCTCAAAAGAACGGACGTGTCTGTAAAACGAAGCTTCTGGAAAGAAAAGCTCCAATAGTTACCTGATCCAGCTTGTAGTTCACATGGGATATCGTCAGGTGTGGATCTGCGAGGAACTGAAACACACACACAAGTTAAACGGGCCCCTCCGCGGCGCAGCTTATAGCTGTGTGAAGATTTTACTTCTTGCTCGAGGTCCAGCAGGGCCTGTCGGTACGGCTGCAGTGTGGAGTCCAGTCCGGTGCAAAACGCTCGCAGGTAGATTCCATGAAGGCCTATCTGATTCGGCTGGTTTGTGTGATGTTCCTAAAAAAAGAAAGAAAAAAAAGAAAAGAAAAAACACACGCAAGCTCATGGAACATGAATAGATTTCAAACAAATCAAGCTAAAGATGGATTAAAAGAATGGTTTCCAGGCTGCTGTTTTGACGTCTAATGAAATAACAGATGAAGATTAGCTGAACCGACAAGGAGACTCACCTGCTGATGAACATGGCCGCTGTGCTGCTCTATGAACTCTGTGAAGCGAATGTAATCTGAACCCAGTTTGCACAGCCGGTTCAAGACGCTGTTCTCACTGGGGTGAAGGAAGGGAAGGTCCTGGGAAACCTGGGAGAGCAGAACCAGATATTTGATGTTTCAAATGAAGAAAAAAAAGAAACAGAAATTTATCTGAAAGTCAGAGAGTGTAAGGCACAGAGAGATTACAAGAAACCCGGGAGCGCCAGCTCCGAATCTACAGTATGGCTTGAAATAAATACGGCAGCATGACTCAGGTTTGCAAGTCTGCATCTGAATGCAGCACAAAACATCTGATCGAATGTCTTCTGGACAGATGAAACAAAATGGAGATTTTTGGCTATAATTAATAGAACCACGGTTAGGGCTGTGTTGAAAAAAATAATAATCACAAGATCAATTCTGAATCGATCCTTAGAGAAATTGATTCGAAGTGATTCACAATTTCAAAAATCTATTTTATTTTTTTGAATAGTTTGGCCTTTTTACAACTAAAATAGGAAGGTAAAATCCAGACGGTCATTTTAAGTCTTGTGTCTGAAATGTTAAATACAGTTTTCCCCGGTGAACTGTTACTTACCAAGTGATAAGGCATATTGAATTACAGGCATATAATTAAGATAATAGCTTTTAAAAAAATTAATAGTATCGACCCATATCAATAACAAACTGGATAAGATTGAATCGGAACTCTTAAGAAACGGAATTGAATCGATCCATGAAATTTGAATCGAAACCCAGCCCTAACCACGGTAAAATAAAATAAAAATCATGTTGTGTGACCCAATGGCAAGTCCTACCGGGAAATAAATAGCATAGGCTGATGTTTTTGAATAAGGGAAATGTGACCTGTATGGTGGCTCTCAAGGCTTTCACTACAGCTGCAGATGCTTGTGCATCATTTTACAACCACTTCAGAGCCTCCTTGAACAACAAGTGAGAAAATGATAGACAACCCTTAGCATCCTCTTCCTGAAACAACTAAGTATCTTCAGTTGCTTCAGAGCCGCTGTAATACAGACCGCTACAGGAGACTCTTCCTGCCGCGGTCAAGTGAGCCGACACTTGGAAATACGCAGTCATACCGACCGAGGCTAGCTCTCTTATAGACATTAACTTGGCGATTACACGGTGCATTACGGTAATAGCGCACTGGGGCGCCCATACAGGCGGAAATAATGAAAGAGAAATGAATTAAGAGGCTTAACCATGAGAAATGTTTATTTATGACCCATATACGAGGTATTTGTACTTAATGCAAAATAAATATTTCATAATCTTATTGCAGATCTTTGGAAAAACCGAAGATCAGAGTACAGTGTGATGCCTTCCTGTCATAGGCGTCATTTTAAGGAATTTATTAGGGTTAGGGTTACACTGCCACTAGAACAAATATTTACAGAAGTATATTATTTAATTATAAAGAAAAATAATATCAAAATAAAGTAAAATGCCTTTCCATAATAGGTGATTGTGCCAATCCCAGGATTTTATTTCTACAAAATCTTAAGAGTTGACAACAAACTCTTTTCTGCTTATTGTAGAGGGTCACCTAGACTACCACTAGAACAAATATTAAATAATTTTCCTGTATAATTTTGGAGAAATGCCAAGTCAAAGTACTGTATAATGTCTGAGTGTTTCTTCCTCTCAAACTCATTTGCCACGACCATCTGGGGTCTCTAGAAAACAGAGTAGAGACAAATAAAGAACAAAAGGAACTGATCTAGGATTACTTTTTATAATAAAGACATTAAAAAGTTAATAACAGGAAATGGGAGCCCAATCCCAGCCGATGCTCCCCTTCTAACAGGGCATTGTAGGCAAGCAGGATACCTGACCAGTTGGAGCTTCTATGGAGAGAAAAGCACAAAACAAAGTTGAAAACCGAAATAAAAGCAAATAATTAATGGCAGAAATAAGTAGGACTGTTAACAAATTTGCTCAGTCTACTATCATACTGATAGTGTCATTGACTTTACATGTGTTGGTAACATGCAGATTCCGTGTGACCCCTGCAGCCACTGGTACCATTTCTGGTGTTTGCAGATGGATCCAGCCAAGGTGACAGAGCTGAAGATGAAAGCATGTCCATTGGGATTTATCAAGCCTTCAGTTTATGAAGCGTTTAAGTAAGAAAAATAAAAGTTAATAAGTTAACATTTGTTTGTTGAGGGACCATTGTTATGATTTGATTTTTGACTCAATGGAAAGGAATTCAATTATACTGTAATTAGGGGTGCACCGATCCAACTTTATCAGTCCCGATACGATGCCTGGATTTTGTTTATCTGTCGATACCCGATACCGATCCGGTACTATTTTTAAATTAATAAACTGTATAACCTCCACCTTATACCTTTTTGAAGAGACTGAAGGCACCAGACTTTACTAACTAAACATAACTAAAACAAAAATAACTGATTTAAAATATAAAATTATCAAAAAAATAACATTTCAAGTGAAAAATTCATCTTTTTTGGGGAATTTATTGTAGATTTTCTACCGTTTCAGTATCGGTTCAAGGTATCTGTTAAGTCTAACCGTAACCGATACATGTAGATTAGACGGTATCGGGGCCGATACCGGATACCAGTATCGGTATCAGTGCATCCCTAACTGTAATATGAGCTGGCATTTCTCGAAAAAATCTAAAATATTTATTTTAGTGTTACTCTACGGGACCCCTTACAATAATCAGAAAAGAGTCTATTGCCAACGTTTAGTATTTTGTAAAAATAAATATCTGAAAATGAAACAAAAACGTCTATGACAGAAAGGCATTGTACTGTACTCTCTTCGGTTTATCCAAAGATCTGCAATAACATTATGAAATATCTATTCTGGATATAATACAAAAACCTCGTTTATGGGTCATAAATAAACATCTTTCATGGTTAAGCCTCTTAATTTAGCTCTGTTTGCGTTTGTTTGTGTTTCCGTCTGCAAGGGCGCCCCGTGCGCTACTATTACCGTAATGTAAAGTGTAGTGTATGCGCGACGTGAATCTTTCAAGAAGCACTAGCGTCGACTGGCGTGACTGCGGTTCCTTCCTGTCTGTAGCCATCAGCATTAACAACAACGCTTTAAAGAATCTTGGATAATATGATTTGTCCCATTGGGATTAATAGCTACCTAGCTACACCCCCCGGTTTCCACCTATTTTTACCTGCAAACCCGTCCGTTTGTTCCAGGTGAAGATGGTTCCGGGGTATCCGCTGAGCGCTAGCAGCAGCTCGTGAATCATTTTTTAATTTTTTAAACGATGAAGACCGCAGAAACGGGCCCGAGTTTCACTTGTTTTCATTCACGGATAAAAACAAACCGCCATCAGACTCGAGGATAAACGGAAACTGTCAGCGGAGGAATGCTACTACTTCCGTGGTTACTATGGTTACCACCAGTAACGCTAGTTTAACTTTTTTTTTCATATAAAAAGCCAGATTTGATTTTGTGAAATTGTTTTAATAATAAAACAATAATATTGGATTTTTTATTATACATTTCCTAATGTGAAAAGTCAAATTAGATTTTGGTTTTATTTATTTACTTTCAATTCTTTTTTTAAGTCAATGTGGATATATATCTTAATATAAATTCATATTGTTTTTTCCATTTGGATTTTGGATTTTTTTTTCATTTTTATTTTTAAAAGGCAGATCTTTTTGTAAGTATTTATTATTTTTAATATAAAAGGTCAGACTGTATATTGTATTTTAAAAACAAATTGTATATTTATGTAAATAAAAAGAGTCTTGGATTTTTTAAATATTTATCGTTTTAATTGAAAATGAGAATGTGGATTTTTTTAAATTTTCTTTTAAAAAACTCATTTTGACACTGGACTTGTTTAAATGTATTTTATATAGTCAGATAGTATTTTCTTTATTCAGAAAACTTTTTTTAATAAAAAAAAGTCAGAGTAGATTTTTATATACATTTCTCACGTAAAAATATATAATATATAAAACATTTTAAGAAAAGGTCAGATTGGATTTTTTGTTGTTTCTTTTTGTAAAACCAAGGACATTGTTTAAATGTATCATATATAGTCATATTAGATTTTTTTTATTTTAAAATCTTTGTTATTTAAAAAAAGTCAGGCTGGATTTTTATATTTATTTCTTTATATAAAAAGTCAAATTACATTTTTTTAATTTTTATTAAAAAATGTCAGATCCAGTTTTTTAAAGTATAAAAGGTCTGATTTTTTTTTCTAAAAAAACTTTGTATTTCTATTCTTACTAAAAAAGTCTGATTGCATGTTTTTTACATTTATCTTTTAAATTTTTAAAAGTCATAGTGGATTTTTACCTTTCATAAATACATGGTCCAAATTAATTGCTTCAAACTGTTCACCATTTTATTTCAGAATGGTAAACTAGTAGTTTACGTTCCAGTTGTGGGAAATGTAGTTTTTTTGCTGAGTCGCAATTGTTACGTCACTCTCCGACGGTGTAGCTAGCTTGCGGCATATCGCAACAGAAACAGCGCAGCATGTGAGAGTTTCTTGATGTAAAATTAGGAGATATTGACTCCCAAAAAATGGAGACATCGTTGCTTGTTGTACTTAAGATGAATGGAGCTTAGTGGTTCTTAGTGGGCCTTCTGGATTAGCTAATGTTTCTCGACTGTCGTTTGGTTCAACTTATCGTCAGCAGGTGAGCGCCACTTTGTAATGTGGAAACATTTGTTACTAAATTATATTAAAAACTCAGTCGAGGTCTTAACAGCACGATATATTCAACAGCTTTAATGAACCTTTAATCGTATTAATGTTGGTTAAGGCTAAGCTAAAACAGTTTAACTTGGGCGCTGCTTTGATTCAGAACGGAAGTTTGGGGAATCCCTGTCCCTGTGTCCATCAGGGATGGCGGGGCAGAGATGTGGAGATGACGTCTCGGAGTACCTGAGCCAGAACCCGGAGCTGGCCCAGTGGATCGAGTCGTTCCGGGGCTACTGTGAGAGCAACAAGCAGTGGTCTGCTCGGAGAGAGTTCATCCTGAGGAACATGGAGGCTTTCCCCACGGTGAAGCCGGGGGTCTCCGGCAACAGCAGCAGTCTGGACCGGCTGCTGTCTCTCTCCATGGTCTGGGCCAACAACGTCTTCCTCGGGTGCAGGTAGGACACCCGGAAATGGACATCGACTTCAAGATGTCCATTATTTACATAGCTGTAAAATAGCAGCACCAAAGTGAAGAGTGCACGTTGCTCTCCTGTGATTGTGCGGGTTTTCTCTGGGTACTCTGGCTGCAGGTTTTAGGTTAAATGGAGATTAAAGACAATTGTCTCTCCTGTGGGTCTCGCTGCATTGTCCATTTATTGATAGAAAGTTGTCCAGAGATTTCCAGCACAGTTCGGAAAAGTCTGGAATTTTACTTCGATATATTTCTGGCTGCACAATTATGTAAATAGAAAATAGGGTATTGGGAAAAATGTATATCCAGACTGTAACCAAGTATCCATTAGGACTGTAATGTAAACAAAAATCACATTCCCTATGTATTTGGGGTTTTAAAGTCACAGTTCGCTACAGTGTCGGTACATTTCAATCAAGGAAAATACATACAAAGGTGCGAATGACTTAAAAAAAGATCTTGATCAGCATTAAACAGTGACTTTTTTCCCCTGAATTCCTTCTTTGGATTCCTGTAATGAATTACATTTTATAATGTTCTATAACTTTAAAAAAGTTTAAATTATAGAACTGACTGTTTTTTTTTTTTTTTAAAGTACAAGCAGACATAGCCAGAGTACAAAACAATAAAACCACCTGAACAGTCAGTGTTAATGTTTAGAAATGTTTAAATAATACTATGCTCGTATTTGAGAATAAAACATACTTAAATCACTTTTGGAGTTGTTTTGGTATCTGATAGCCAACTTGCGTTTTATCCAGAATCAGGAATTTGCTCTTATTAGATGCTACTGGTAGTCGTTGTGATGTCAGCTGGTTTCTCTCCAGTATCAGTGATGTTTCAATTCAGTTTGACATCGTTTCAGCTGACGCATTCAGTTCAGTTCATAGCGTGTTATGGATCCTACTGCTGTTGAAAGATGCGTTCACTGACAAGGTTTTGGTTCAGTCCGTCTTTCTTTTTCTGCCGTAGCTGCAAGAGAAACCATTAATGTTCTCGGATCGCGGCGTTTAGTGATAGCTGGGAGTCCTTTCCGCTTTGTTTTGGTGTCACTTTTTAAAGTTTCCCTGCAGAATGTTGGACCGCACGCTGAGTTCTGCACATAAACATTCGGGTAGAAAAAAGCTGGATTTGTTTTGTACCGAACCGACAAAGCCGTACCGAAAAATCTGCACACCTCTAACGTTACTAAATGTTTATCCATGAGGGATATATGAGGAATTTAACGTAGGATAACATGTAACTGCAATTATGTTGCAGTGACGATATTGATGACAGTTAATTCACATTTTTCTGACCCTTTTTGTTATTTTCCTTCATCACACACTGTCCCCATCACACTGTATGCCCTTTGGCATCTCAGCCACTAAAAACTCACCTCAACTGTGGGCGCTAAAAGTCCACCAACAGGTGGCACATATGATTGCGTGGCATAATATTCATCCATAGCATTATAATTGTTGTTTTCAATTTTCGGGTAATAAAAAGAGAAAAAAACAAAAACCTAAACAATGATTGGTTGTCATATTTTCCACTTTAGTTTCGAGGTGGAAAAAATGAAACCGCTGGACTGGATTTGATTTTACTATTTAGTTGCCTAGGCTTAAGTGGCTTAGACATTGTTTTGCATGCAACCATGGCAACGCTGAAACCATACACAAATTTGATCTTGGACTAAACCCCCCCCCCCCCCCCCCCACCACCACCACCACCACCACAACGTGTTACGACACAAGCAGAAATGTCCTGCACGCTGCAGCAGATTAACGCCTCACCGCGCTCGACATGATCCGGAGAGAAAACGACGGGGTGTAGACCGGGTCTGTGCGTTTATATGTAGATTTCTGCAGTTTATTGGAAATACTGGCATTAAATGTGTAAATCCGTGACAGACGGGACCGTCGTATGGACGAAACTTCACGCGTGGAGGAGAAAGTTGGGTCTGACTTTAACAATCAATCAATCCAACTTTATTTGTAGAGCTCGTCTCATGATAAAGTCGGAATAAAGAGCTTTAAAATCATACAAAACCAGTTAACCTCTCAGCACAAAAACGACACATAAACATCACTGCAAAAACGCTGCTCAGTCTGTTTCTAATGCTCTAGGTGAGCATACAATAAAAATAAACATCCAGGATGATGTTACTGCCAGAACAGAGGGTCTTCAGGCGGAGACTTGTTCTGTTTTTCTGTAACACAGACAAAATGCATTTATTGTAAAAGTGGTTGTTGAAAGTGGAAAGAAAACCCAAAGTCCAACTGTTTCCTGTTAGTGTGCTTATATAGAGAGAGTGTCGACAACTTGAAACATGGACGCCATATTCGCTATCATCTTTCAACGCGTTACTATGGGGGTTATGTATCAGACTGAAATAAATCGCAGATCTTACCTTCAACTTTCACGTAACTGCCGAAATTATCATTCGTCAATATTTAAAAGGCATCAACAATGTATGACCAAGAACAAAATATTCTGAAAAAGGCTGGTAAAAGTGACAAAACGTCCCCTTTTTTATTAATTATTATTTGCATTCAACTAATCAAGGCACGCAAACACACCAATGGAAAGTCATTACATTCAAACAGGTGATTTTAAAATTCCTGGGGTTATACATCATACATTTACATACATCATATATCAGTCAGACAACAAAGAATAATTTCTGGCCTTCCACTTCTCTCGTCGGACTTTGTGCTCCCCCAATTTCCTCCTTTCTGCATCCCGTGGAAATAAATGTTCTAAACCGAGTTGTCGCCACTCTATCTATATAGGCACACTAGAAATTGCTAGGTTAGGGCGCCCCCTGCTGTCCCAATAGTGATAAGTGAGTACAAACAGACCTGCTCTCAGATATCTGTATTACTATTGGAGGTATTTTTATGTGCTATTGAGTCATGAATAAAACGGCAAAAACTGATTTTAAATTTGAATCATACCTCCAACAAATAAAGTTTAACATTTTTATCAGTTAGTATGGACTTCCTGTAACTTAAAAGGAAACTGGACTGATGTGTAAACCAGCCACCTGTCTGCAGACACGGGTACATCCAGCTGTGGAAGCCATGTCGTCTCTGCTTCTCCAGGGTCTAACGCCTCGACTCTGTTCTCCTCATCATCTCAGCTATCCAGCGGCTGTCATGGAGAAGATCAAGGAGATGGGCCAGGGGATAGTTGTGCAGGATCCTCCTGTTCACAAAACGACGAAAGACGGAATCACGGCCAGCGGAAAGCGGAGCGCTGCAGACGGTGATGAAAAGCTTACTTTTCTTCTTGTGAAGCATGTAAAGTGATGATGGTTTAACTGCAGTAGCTCAATCTGACTGGGAAATATTCAAACTATTGAAAATATATAGACCTTTTTCATCCTTTTAAGTGGGACAACTTGTATAATTGGTGACTGACAAACATATATATTAGGGCTGGGCAGTATACCGAAAATGTACAGATACCAAAATCAATGACTGTTACCGACGTCATTTTGCCCGTGCCGGTAAAGTCGGTATGTAAAACAAATAAAAGATGTTTTAGTTTAGCGGTGCTCCTCCCTTTAAGAAATCAGCATTGTCTTGAGTCACGTAACTACGCACAGTCATGTGACATACAGAGGCAATAATACCCAACTGAAGGGAAAGCGCTGCTAACGAAGCTACTGTGTAGCTAAATTTCGGAAGTGTTTAGACTCAGATAATGCGGCTAGCGACAAATAAAGTGACTTTTTATGATGTTATTGGACACTTATGCTGCATTCCATTTGTCTCGGAAACTCGGGCGTCCGAGTCGCTGTACACGAGGACGTGACGTCATTCCCGACTTAAAGCATTCCAGTTTGTCTCGCTACACTCCGAGTCGGAAAGAACATGGACGCTTTGATGGCAGCAGCTGTCGAGGGACGGGCTAGTTATTGCTATTGTTGTTAGCGGCATAGCATCTTCAGCAGACCAGCATGAAAAACAAAGCTGTACATCAAGGCACAGCAAGACCGTGCAATTTATGAATTGGTGACCGGATTAAAGCAGAAATGTAGTCAAGCGTCTGGTCTAAACTTGGACCCACTTGGTCTACTCTCAGAGTTCCATGTTTGGAGCTCGTATATTCTGACCTAAAGGGGGCGTGTCTCGTTGAAATGACATGACACAACTACGAGATTTCCGACTTTCCGACTAGGAAAGGTAAACTGGAATGCAGCATTGGACGTTTGTTTGTTACTGCAGCAATTGAGCTGCAGAGCGCTTCTAGCTCAACAGCTCCGCCCGCCCAGGTCCTGTTCAGGTGGAGCAGATATTAACCCCACTGAGTGGTTGCTTGAAGCCGTCGCCTGTTCCCACCTGTGCTCCGATGTAAAATATGTTCTGTCTAAAATAAATGACTGCACACTAAAATCACCTAATTCACTCATCCCCCGTCACTTTCGCACGTCATATTGTCTGTGTGGTCACTTCTGAGTTTGAAATATGGACTCTAGAAAATACAGAAAGGAGTGTGAATCAAACAGTGACTTAAAAGGCTGTTTGAAGCCGTTCAATAGCAAGAATCCAATATATATATATATATGCAGACACGGGCTCTCTCTCTCTCTCTATCTATCTCTCTCTCTCTCTATCTCTCTATCTCTCTCTCTCTCTCTCTCTCTCTCTCTCTCTCTCTCTCTCTCTCTCTATATATATATATATATATATATATATATATATATATATATATATATATACATTATCTAAATTTGGTCACTACCGGACATTGACTACAGAAAAGGACACGGAAGGCTGATGTGGTCCTTGTTATCGTCCACTTACCTTAAATGCTCAATATACTGTTATTAATTTTAGCTCATATCGCCCAGCCCTAATATATATATATATACATATATGTGTATAAATGTGTGTAGATGATGCTACACATAGTTTGCCCTTTTTTTACAGCTAAAATGGGATTTAAAAATCCAGACAGTCATTTTAAGGATTAGTTCTGAAAGTGTTAATAGAGTTTTGTCCAGTAAACTGTTACTCACACAGTGTAAAGTTTGAGTTACAGTCATATAATGAAGATGACAGCTAAAAAAAAAAAAAGTTTTTAATACCGTCATAGCAATGTGAACGCTCCAAGTTGTTACACATTCAGTTTTATTACTAGAGCTAGTTGATCCACTGGAACAAAGATGTGAAAACAGCCACCAACTAGCGACTATATTAAAATTGTACCACAAAAATTATTGTCTTCATTAATGGATCAATTCAAATGATTAATTATTAATTTAAAGTATCGGTTCATGGTATTATTTAACTTTAACGAGTATATTAGAACAGTATCGGCCCTATATCATTATTGGTATCAGTGCATCACTTTATAAATATATATATAAATCTATTCTTGGGCTTCATGTTCTCATGTCTTTCCCCCATTTCTGGTAAGATGAACTGAATGAGCTTCCGCGTCGCATCATATTTGAACCCTAGAGAAACAGGGAATCAGGGGTTAATAGGTAGAAGCTTCTAGCAAATTTTCTATGATGCATTAAAAAATAAAAATCAGTCAGATTTTGGTGCAGCTGTAAGAGATGAATTTATTTTAAGGCCCTTTTGTTCTCGTCTGTTCTAGAAAATGGCAGTAATGGAGGGTAGGGTATATTTATATGTTGAGACATTGCTAAGCTGTAGCTACTACAAACACGGAGCGTCTGCAGGTTTGAAGGGTTTCTGTTGGCATATTTCCCTTGTAATTAGTGCCCTTGTTCCTCGTTAAACCCACCCTCCATCAATGATCTGTCATCCTTCACAGAGGCGGAGGCCGACGACTGTGTGAAGCGAGCCAGAACGGCGCCTAATAAGCCCGAGGGGTGGTCTGCAGGGAGGACCGCCGCGCGGACGGCGCCCCAGAAGTCCGGCCCGCCCCCTCAGGCGCCGACGGAGCACCAGCCCTTCTTCAACCGCCTCTACAAGGCCGTGGCGTGGAAGCTGGTGTCGGCGGGGGGCTTCGGCCCCAACCTGGACCACTTCGAGATCCTGCGGAGCTGCGTGGAGTCGTGCAAGCAGACGCTGACGTGCGTGTACGTGCCGCTGAAGGACATCACAGGCCTGCCCGCGGGCCGCACGCAGGACGGCCACGTGTGCGAAATCCGCTGCCAAACGGTCTACCTGGGCACGGGGTATGGGCGCGACGAGTCCGCCGCCAAGGCCATGGCCTCCAAGGAGGCTCTGAAAGTCTTTCAGGGTCGAAATGTGACAGTGAAGATCTGCAGGCGGCGGTACAAAGGGAGGGACGTGGAGGACCTGCTGCTGCTGGACGAGCTGCCTCGGACTCAGGGCTTCCCTCCGGCGCTCAGCTACCCGTTTCAGGACGAGCAGCAGGAAGACGGCTCCCCCTAGAGCGCAGAGGAGTTTCTGCCTTCGCTTTAGCTTCACCACAGAGAGCAAAAAGTCACTCAATTTCTACTCGCTACGACCAGCTTGTTTCAGTTTTTATGATGACTGTGTGAAGCCTGCTGTGATTTTAGAGTCTATCCGCTGACTCAGAGGAACCGATTTACCTTGATTTGAGAAGTAGAATTGAAACGATTCAGAGGTTTTTAGTGGTTGACCTGACAGAAAACAGCAAAGCATTAATTCATTAATGTAGGAATTAGAAAAAAAAGCTCTTCTAACGGTTCCAGTAAACCCTTTAATCCGAGCGTTGTTTCCTTTAACAGGCTTTTCCTTCCCCTCTCATCAGCACTTTAATTATTTTGAATCAGGAGTGGAGCTACCTGAAGGCCTCTGAGTTGATTTTTATTTTGTTTTCATAAAAAAGGTGCAAACATTTCCGTTGAAGACGTCCAAGGTTAGGGTCTCCATGTTCCCAGACACCTACAGTAGTTGCGTTACTGTACGCCCAATCATTAAACTCTGTGGCTTTTATTTGATTTCAGAATAAAACGTTTGCCGAAAAAGTTTTGCAGTTTTGTGACGTGCCGAGCTGTAAGGGCGCCCCCTGGTGGGCGACGATGTGCTGCTGTGAAGTTTGCTTTGTGGTTTTTGTTCCTGTCTGGTTTGATGCTGAAGGAGAACATCCCTCATGTTAGCATGTTCACTCCTGTTTCTAAACAGTTTTAAATAAAATTGAACATTGAAAGATGACTGGTTCGGGCTTCTCTGAGGTGATGTAACAATGTAGTTTTTTTATTTAAATCAGTATAAAAGTTCTGTATCCAAGGAATCCCAGCAGTTTTGCATCAAGTCCCCCCTCATGGACCAACATTTAGTCGCCTTCGTTGTTTGACTTCATAGCAATCCCTCATACTGAGCAAGCATGTAGCGACAGAAGAGAGGAAAAACCCTCCTTTCCTATATCATGCAAAAAAAATCATTTTTGGAGTTTTCAATCATCTGGTAATGAAAATTTCTCATTAAAAAAAACCCAGAATGGTTTTTCGCTTAATTCAAGCATGTCTGAGAAATCCTCCTGAACTCTGCTCTCTGAGCAGCTGCCCCTCCCTCTCCTAGAAAACAACAGTGTTCAAACCGTTCAACTAGTGACATCACTAAGTGAAAACAAGGGAATGCTTGAAGTGTCTGCACCAAACCCCCCCCCCCCTTACATATATTACATATATTAATGTATATTTAATTAAAAAGATAAAAAGAAATGGATTGTTCCAAAAATGTTTTATCATGCTTTTTATGGGTTGTGATGTTTTCCTTTAGGTTTAAAGAGTTTCTAGTAATCATTCATAACAAAGGAAAGGGAGATGATCATTAACAGGCCGTTTTTTTTTTTTTTTTTTATTGCATCGTTAGATAAACAACATACTCTATCATGAGGTTTCCTTCATGCTCTCTTTTTAATAATTCCAGATGGCACTGGCTCTTGTTAACGCTAGCTGAGATTTCATCCACCTCAGAACTCTGAGTCAGTTCCTCATTAGAGATAGTTGTAGATGTTGGCATCAGAAGCTGCTGCCAGTAATCTTGTGACATTTATGCATGATATCCTCCTCCAGCAGAACAGTTTATATAAGCAGGACGCCTCCAGGCCTCATCAGCACAGCTGACCGAGCTGCGGTCACACATGTTCACTTCCCATGCGCGTGTGTGTGTGTGTGTGTGTGTTTCTCCTCTCCTTATTCAATGTGATCTGCTTGTCACTTCCTATGTGCTTGTGTTGAGGAACATTTGTACTTCAAAGAGCTGCTCCTTGTTATTTCCCTGATGGCTCATATGAATGTTGCATTGATCCAAACTCTGCAAATTTACAACATCTTGCCATGGGCTGCTCTTTGTTAGAAACACAAGGCAGCGCATATACGTAAAGCTGAGAGCAAATGACATGTGATTTTCAAAATCTTGAATCTAAGAGGAGCGGCATTCCATTCCCTTTACTCTAGAAGAAAAGCGCTGTTTGCAGTTGGGCACAAAAAGACACATCTGCTCAGATGAGACCACCATTTGACTTTCTGGCCTACATGCGAAACACTGCACAGTGTCCTTGAACAGACCTTTCACAATGTGAAACATGGTGGTAGCAGCACCATGCAATGGGGATGCTGTCAGGACAACCCTAGGAGAAAACCTGCTGGAGGTCAACCAACCTTAACATGCAGCTGATAGCACAGAGGAAGGTGGTTCTGTAAACATTTAGATGAATTTGCTCCTTAGTGTGTGTCCAGCTTATGAAATGGAAGTAAAACTAATAAAAGTTGTGGTTGTAAAGTGTTAAAATGTAATGAAGTTGAATGAATGGAAATTCTGAAGCCAGTAAATCCGTGGATGAACCACTAGAGGGCAGCAGTGCTTAAATAAAGCTGGGACGTTAGTAAATCTAGTAAATATTTAACATGTTTAAAATATCAAAAAATACATTTTATATTCAAAACAAAATGTCTGCATGTTTAAGTCATTTACAACACATTACAGTGAGGATTTTGAAAAACTGGGCTGCAGCAGTTGTTTTTTTTTTTTTTTTTGGGGGGGGGGGTTAGTTCTGAGGGCAATTGAGATAAAATTGTATTCATCCTTGTGGACATCATGTATATTCCTCGTCATGCATCCTGACCTGACTCAAACCGCTTTGTCTCCTCCAGTTTTTATTCCTGTTTGGGATCATTGTCTGACTGAAACACCCTCCTGTGTCTTAGTTTCAGCAACCTAGAGATAGTTTTTTTTTATTTTATGGGGAACCATTTGTAAAGTTACACAGTCAAAAATTAACAACAATAATTAACCTGTCATATAAGAAAAATAGGTATTCACTTTTCTTTTTTTTGTGTGTGTCCTGTCTGGCAGTTTGCTACTCGGAAATGGTCTCTGAGTACCAAGTACAAGCCCAACAGATTTACTTTCGCATGCAGAGCATCACAGCTTTGCTATAGGACTCCACTTGATAAATATGTATGATAAATCTTTATTAATGATTACTGAGGGTTTAATTTCTTGAAAATATGGACACAAAAATGAGGAAAGAAAGAAGATGAAGAGAAACAGGACAGGTAGGAGTGTGAGCTGACAATACAAGATAGGGAGGTAAACGAACAGAAGAAAACATCCCAGTCCTCCACGTCTGTTGGACGGCAGAGAAGTAGGAAAACAAAACAAAATACCCAAAAACCAATAGAGCGGAACAACCTTTTAAAAAAAAAAACAGATCCAGAAATATGAACTAAGAACTACACATTCACAACACACAAAATGGATTAATAAATGCAACAGCAATGTCGCTGGAAAACTATATTGATGATAACCCCAGCCCAAGAATATGTCCTTATACACGGATTTTCCCCACACCTGTGTGTGTGTGTTTGTGTGTGAGCATTCAGATGTAAATAAGGTTTCCCAATGCAAGTGATTGATAGCTGGTGTAAGGAGACGTCAATCCGTCCTACAGGAATCAAGGCACACATGAAAGAGGTCAGGGATACACACGTCCAGAGTGCCCCCGAGTCCAGGAACCACAGGCGGACTAAGGCGGGGCCGACCACACCCCCAAGAGAGGAACACATGGAATCCCCAGGGGAACAACCAGCAGCTACAATGCCAGGCCCCGGGAGGTCGCAGGAACGAGCCCACGGGCTCCGCTGGTAACCAGTAAAGTCAAGGCGGGCCGGACCGGAGACCCCAGGGGTGCCCTACCCCCCAAGCAGGGCCCCGACCAGGGATCGGCCGGCAAGCGTTCCCCCGCTGGGACCTGCAGCTGGCCGATGGACGACACACGCCGCCAACAGCCGGTGTAGGCTAAGTATTTAGTTTGAAACTGACATCTTTGAATGAATAAAAAACATGGATGCAACAATGATTTTTAAGATGACCCCATTTATTTATCTTCTAACAGGCTAAATTATCGCTGCTAACTTCTGAATGTGTAAATTTACAATTAGCACCGCACAGTTTACCTTGACTAAATCCACTTTGATCAATACACCTGTACCACAGGCAGCAAAACAACCCTACACAGCATGATGCTGCCACCACTGTGCTAGACTGTTGACACAATGTTCTTAAATTTGAAAGCGCAATTTTGGCTCCAACCAAGACATCTTTGGTCCTGGTGGCTAAACAGCTCAAACTTAATCTCACCTGACCATGAAACTTTCCACCAGACGGAGCTTGGTTTGTCCAGCGATGTTGCAATCCAGTATAAATGTGTTTTTTTTTCCCTTTGTTACCAGCACAATGATGTTAACCCAGTTTCACTGTGGGCAGTGGATGCTGCTCTTCTGCATTGTGCAGTTTGTGGAGCATTGTTTTTTTAATTTGCTCTCACTCTGTTCTCACTGGAACTGTAATGCCTAGATTCCAGGTTTCCCGGGTTGATCTTTGTCATCCCTAAAGTAGGAAAATAAGGTTTTCAAAGTCTACAATTGAGAGAAGAAAAAAAACAAAAAAACAGGAGTAAGCCACTTTTTTGACTTGGCCTCAAAAATCTGGATAGAATCACATTTCACTCGTACATTTCTGCAGCCCGACTGATATGAGCTGGTAGGAAGGTCTTTAGAGGTGACCAACAGTTCTTCTGAACCTGGCTGTCCTCATCTCCAATCTAATAAAGCATGATTTATTAGATTACTGTGCTTAGATTACGATGTTTAATATTTATGCAATGGATGAGTCAGCTTCTTTCGAATACAGCTTGACATTTTGTTCGATAATGGCATGAAATTAATCAGTGCTCAAAAGTACTTTAGAAATTACATTTATTTGTGGAAACCTTTGCATCTTAGCCCACTCAACAAGTCCACCAAGGCAAAAAAGGCTCAGGCAGCAGCCTTTTGATCTTTTTATTAGTTCAGTTTCTTTGCTTATCTGTTGTGATCACTGTCTCCTCTGTTTCAGCATCTCCCTAATTCACTCAGCAAATAGCCCATATATAGCAAATACTTCCAAGGCCTCTCCATACAACTAGGCTGGTTCTGATTATTCCATGTCATTAGCTGTAAGTCAGTTTATTCGATCATCATCAAAGCTTTCTCCACTAAACTCAAAATTTTGAATTAAGGTCGTCCTTTAAATCCCACATCTGCGCAACTACCAAAAGAGATAGAAATATACTTCTCTAAGATTTTCCAGAAGTATTTAGCACAATTCTGAATGCAAGCATTCAAGTGGCACTTTACGCCACGACATTTTTCAGCGAAACACAGGTTTTTCTCTGCGATTCTGTCTGTTGTTCACATGAGAACAGGGTGCAACCAACACAGGTTCCAGACGGGGGAATTCTGCTGGGTGATTAGTTGTCATGTTAACAGAAGACCGGGGACTTCTAAAAAACGTTGACATCTCTGCCAGCAACCCACGGAGTACTGGACTTGTGCACGCCACCATCCTTCAGTTTTCATGTCTCGTTAAGAGACAACAACAATTGGCGGATCCTGGTACGCCGTTTCTGCTGATGCAGCTTCTCAAGTTATTTTTTCGTACATGCAGAGGCCGTCTTTGTCAGCTATCTTCTGACCAGAGATGGGTCTTTTCCGGGTAATGAGGGGGAACACTGCATACATTGGACACACTGCAATCTAAAGGCCGAGAATATGTGCCACGACGTTTTCAACGAGATCAGATTGTTGAAATCAGGGGCGGCGCCAGGTGGTAGCTTGGGGCTGCTATAGCAACACAAAGATTCGGCCAAGCACCTGCTTAGCAACCCGTTATTTTGTAGCAACAATTAAAATGTACAATTATTAATTCAATGAATGTGCAATGTTTCTCACTGTGTAATGAAACGAGCTAGGGGGAGGGGGATGTCGTCTGAGAAGCACTGAGTTTCCATTCAGGTCTGTGAATCTTATTTTAAAAGTGCTGGATTGCTGAATGTCAGTTTATTTTACGTTTTGGTACAGAAAATGAATGTTAGCAAGTTAATGTTACGTATGCGGTAACATGGGAAGAATATTAAAACACTTCAATGATGATGATGAAAAATAAGTACATATGTTTTCTGGATGATTAATAACTCAAAATATTAGAAAAATAGAATTTGATGAAACTTTTCAATAATATAGTCTCAAAGTGTCCTAAACACCTGCACTTCAAGAATCGACACTTTTAACCACTAGTTCAATAAATACAGACAACTCTTGGGTGATGCTTTCTCTATATGCCTTGATTTATTATTTACTGTAAACGTATGTCGTAAACCAGGCTGTTCCTCAAAAATCGGACAATTTTTGCTTTTATTTACATTAGTCTGGGAGAATTTTCCTCTGAATGCATTCATTTATATTTCATACTGTCTGTATAGAATGACAGGAAACTTGGAAAGTGCTTTGAAATTAGAAAGACCCACGGAGAGGATCTCTGAGCGAATCTGCATCAGGCGCCTGCTTAGGGAAATAAAGTTTTGTGGATTTTTTTTTTATCAATGACATTCAACCATTCCAAACACTCGTCCAACCTGTTACCTATTTAACAATAGATGCTTGAGATGTGTTCAGACGTTATAAATCAGCCTCTGTGCCAGAAGCACGGTCTGCTCTTGATGCATCGAGCAGTTTGCAGCACAACACCATCCTCACAGAGCGCTCTCTATTTCAGGCTGCATCAGTTTGTCTCCTCCTTTGTGTCTCCATCAATCACTCTCTCAATCATCAGGCGCCTCTTTCTCTCCGTCAGCCTCTTCCTGCTTCTGTCAACATCTCCATCTGTCATTCTGTCGAATTATCAAACACAAACAAACGTCCTACCCGATAGGCAATCGCTGCAGGTTGGAGCCCCCCCAACCCCCAACCCCCAACGTGGGTGGGGAGAAACGCTCTTGTTCACATACACAATCTCTATCGGAATCAGCGGTAATTCCCCGGAGAATCAATAACAAATCCTTGCTGTCAGGAAAAAGTATTGCTGCCCAGGAAATAAGATAAACACTCTTTTCCCCAGCCAGCCACAAAGAAACTTTCTACAGTTTTCTTTCAAAGAGACTAGACTCTGTAATTCACAGGGGGCCAGTCAGGATTAAGGTTTTCACACCCTTCATTTCTTTTTAACTAATAAATCTAGAAAAAAAAATATGTTAACCCTTTACCAACCAATAAAAACAAACTAGTCACCTCTTAAAGTGGAGCTTTGTTAAACTCTTCCAAGAAAAAGTTGAAACAGATGTCCACAGATGGTGATTTCAAGCCATGCCATCATTTTTTCCCCATCAAGATTAACTTGATGACGTTACAGGGTGTGGGCGGGGCAAAGCATAGAGGGCTGGGGCGACTGTGGTTCAGTGGTAGAGTATTGTTGGCTTGCAATCGGATGGAAGTAGGTTCGATTCCAGCCTTCTCCAGTCACATGTTGATGTGCCCCTGGGCAAGGCACTTAACACCAAAAACATCGTCCTTCCAAGCCATTTTCGGTGTGTGAATAGGCTTCAATGTACAGTGCTTTGACTGGTCAATATGACTAAAAAAGCGCTACCTATCTATACTGGAGTTCCATCCATCCATCTTCTTAACCGCTTATCCAATTCAGGGTCACGGGGCAGCTGGAGCCTATCCCAGCAATTATCAGGCGTTAGGCAGGGTACACCCTGAACAGGACGCCAGTCTGTTGCAGGGCCAACACAGAGAGACAGACAACCATTCACACTCACATTCATTCCTACGGACAATTTAGAATGATCAATTCACCTATCATGCATGTTTTTGGACTGTGGGAGGAAGCCGGAGTACCCGGAGAGAACCCACGCATGCACGGGGAGAACATGCAAACTCCATGCAGAAAGACCCTGGACCGGGATACGAACCCACGACCTTCTTGCTGCAAGGCAACAGCGCTAACCACTGCGCCACCGTGCAGCCCTATACTGGAGTTGGAAATCCTAAATGGTGATCTGGTAGTATTGTAGCTGTATTTATCCATACATCCATTTTCTGAACCGCTTATTCCTCAAGGAGTCAACGGGTGAGAGGCGGGGTACACCCTGGACTGGTCGCCAGTCCATCACAGGGCCACACAGGACAAACAACCATCCACACACACACAATTTAGACAATTTAGAGTGATCAATTAATCTGACAGTCATGTTTTTGGACTGTGGGAGGAAGCCGGAGTACCTGGAGGGAACCCATGCAATGCACGGGGAGAACATGCAAACTGGGTCGGGATACGAACCCTCAACCTCCTCTTGCTGCAAGGCAACAGTGCTAACCACTGCATCACCGTGCAGCCCTACATTTATTCAAAAACATTTTTTTTCACTTTTTAATCTTTCATATATTTATATATATATATACCTTAAAAATACTACTACTACTACTACTACTACTACTACTACTACTAATTGCTATTATTATTAAAATAAATATGAAAGATTAAATTGTTAAACATATTTTTACATAAAAAAACTAATAAATGCACTGTAAAAATAATGAAAAAATTATAACATAAGTACGTAAAAAGAGTTTTAAAATTACATATTAAACGTTTTTTATTTTTTCATCCCTGGCCCAACAGAGCTGATTCTAAGGATGAACTATTATTTTTACAATGCATTTATTACTTTTTTAATATATTCTTTTCATTATTATTATTATTATTATTATGAATGAACCCCAAACCCTCTCCAAAATTGGTACAGCTAACTATTGGCATGTTCAGCACCCAACTTTAATTGGACCAACCTCTATATGCTCCAACAGGTAACAGTAACACACAGAGGTCACTTTCGGATACTTTTTTTGGCCAACCTTCAGCTTGAGGAGCGCAGGTTTGATCACCAGGCACTTTCAAACAAGATTCCCTTTCAGATCTGGCTCAAGGAAGTTGTGCCTGTCTAGAAGAGGTTCAGCTATGGCATCCATTCTTAGGCAGAGGCTTCTCCTGAGATCCATTTGCCACAGGATATCGACCCAGGGCCACAACCCTAAGCAACATCACCCCTAGGATCCCAATGATACTCTGTCTCCGCCACCTCATTAAAGCAAGGTTTCTTTGAAGGGTAAACATCTGATAATGAGCAGATTGTGCCTGTCTGGAGCACAAAAGCTTCTGTTCTCCAATGCAATCTCTGACAGAATCCAGAGTAATCCTCAGTGGAATCAACAGAAAAGCCTCTCTGTCTGCTGAAAGTATTGCTTTTCAAGAAATAAGACAAACAGTCCAATTTACAGCTCGACCACAGAAGAGCCGGACTGTAAAGCATTTCTTCCCGTAGAAGAGATGTGTATTTCCTTTAACTGTGAGTGTCTCAGCACCTGTATATGAATTTAAAGCACAACTTTGAGTTGTTTACAGATTCACATCATGTCCTCAGCTAACTTTGCAGCTCAAATGTACGTGATTATATAAGCCGAAACTGCCGTCTCATTAGCTCATTATTTGGACAGATTTAATGAAAGGACGTTGGTAGAATGTTCTTGGAACGATTCATCCTTCTAACGCTTCATTAAACGCCGTCATCGGCACATAAAAAAAAGAAGGAAGCTTTTGATGAGTCAGCTCGCCACATAGAAAAATGGGTGCTAGTTAAATGTGTTGAGGACAGCCATGTTTGGGGGCAAACATGGCACGAATCCATGGAAGTAGAAGGTTTGAATCCTTCAGCTGATATTCCTGTGTTTTGACTCGACATTAAGGATCAGAATGAGAAGCAATGGATGCCTTAGTTTTGCAACAAGCATTTAAACATGTCTGAACAAGTGTAAGTAATAAAATTAGAGAGGCTTGAGTTCCCTTCAGCCGCTTCAGCTTCGGGGCTTTGAGTAAACCGGCTGACTGTGAGATTGTTAGCGTCTCATTTTCAGGCATTAGAATAGATCAGTGTCTCCATCGCCGTTCCTGGAAGCAGCTGAGTCTCATAACTTAAAGCATCTGCAGGTATAAAGGTCGGTTATGAATATTCTTGGTGGCAGTTGCCTGACCATTATCTTAGAAGTGAGGGGAACGCATTTTTGTAAGAGGTCTGTTGTGTTATTAATCCTCTCATATTCAATCTCACCATTCCTCAGTGGCTAAAGAACCATTTAATCATTGTTGTACAATAAATTAGTTAAATTAGTTGTTACCTTTTCAGAAGACCCCATTTTTCTTTTTACATGTTTTAAACTGACTGACCTCAATTTGGGTCGATTTAAGTTTAAAGAATTTTGGTTGAGTGAACTAAATACAAACATGTTGGGTCAACTTAATACATTTAGGTTGTTATGAGGCTCAGAAATAAAAAAGCAGGGGATGGGACTGTTTTCTGAGCACCTGCACTAACCATTTTTGCCACAAAATAACTGAGAAAACCCAGTGTAGTAACTGAGTTACCGTCATGGTTCAACAGGTATTCTAATTCTTCAACTCTGGCTAACTGTTAAACTATCTGACTATTTATGAAAAGAAGTCAACACTGAAAAAGGTCATTTTAGGTAGAGATTTCCTCGGTCGGAATACTAAATGTTTATTACAGACAGCAATAAACCAGCAATAAAAACTATAATCTATAATCTACTGTTTATTTAATTTAAACAGTGGATTATTTAAAAATGATCCACTGTGGTTTTCTGCATTTTTGTTGTAGGTTCTGTCCCTCAGAGTTGAAGAGTACCGTTGATACAAATTACAGACCTTTGTAAGCGGGAAAACTTTAAAAAAAATAAGCAATGTATCAAATACTTGTTCTCCCCACTGTATATTCCCTTTTCTCCTTTGCAGACCAGGGCCGTGCAGAGACGCTTAAAGGGAAGGGTGCCCAAAGTTAAAAAAGAGGCACATAGAGCATGCTTTTAAAATGGCTGACGACAGCATAAATTACAGTACAGCATCCTGAATAACAACAACCAATGTTCATCAATATCTAATAGGGAACTGCAACATAATATATCAGCATCATCAGCTGGGGACCGTGCTAAGGAAAAGGGGTAAACTGTGGTGCAGTGTTCATCTGAGACTGTAGACAGTGAAAATACAGAACGACAGCTAATAGCTGATTAAACACGTGTTATAAAGTACACGATGAATCAATTGAACTTGCTGCTGTGTCTTACCAAATAAATCCTCATACTGTATCTGACTGATTAAGCTCCAGAGCAACTCAACTGCAGACAGCTTTAAGTATGAAAACAGCTCAGAAGGGCTAGATTTACTTTTTTATAGTAGCAGGAGAACCTCTGAGAAATTAAGGGTGTGAACCTCGTCTCTTAAGCCCACCCTGACTGGTGGTGACCAGAAGAAAGAATTGGGATGAGTAGTTCAGACACATTGATCACGGCTTCAGATAGAATCTAATTGAAAGGGAAGTGCATCGTAGAAAAACTTTTGAGCAGGAATTTGCAACTGCAGCCCTCAAGTTCCACCGTTCTAGAACTTTCTGATGCACATCTGCTCCAGCACACCTGAATCAAAAGGCAAAATTACACGAGAGGCCCTCGAGGACCGATGTTGAAGACTTAAAAGGGCTTAGAATATTTCAGGATTATGAACTACAACCTTCCAAGAGATCATTTTGGATTTGGGAATTACGTTACACCTAAATTCAAGTGTCCCATCTAACGTTCTCCTTCCATCGTCTGTATCTGCTTGGGCTTGAGGTATGGGTGACACCCATCCGCAGCTATCCCTGGTCGGGAGGCGGGTAATATCAGTTTACCGCTTGATTTATTGGTCAATCTACATTCTACTCTTCTTTAGTGAGGAGCTGTGCGTGGAGACCAGGAAAATAAGATCAGGGACACAAGTGGCTCGGAAACCTGACCCCGGATAAGTGGAAAAAATGGATAGATGGAAGGATGGATTGTAACATCAGGCTAAAAACAAGCTCAAAACGGTACACATCACACCATATCTCTGCAAGAAAATCCAAAAGGGGAATCCAGTTCACAACCTTAAGCTCAAGCACACTCAGGTTAGGCTCAAAAAAAGAAGGGAAAAATGAAGGATTTTGAAAGGCCTTGTCCAAATCTTGACTTAAAACCTTTTTTTAAAATGCTGTGGCCCTTAATGTGGCTAAACTGAAAGAATTCTGCAAAGCAAAGTTAACAGAAACATTAAAAGGTATCAGAAACACTTGATTGCAGGGTGACATGACCACTGTTCGGTTTGGATTGATTGTTTTCACACATCAGGTTGGTTTGTATCATTTTTTATCCCCCTTAAATTAAATAATGTTTGGAAAAGTGTTTTTAATGTTTGTTTGCTCATTCGTCCTATGCCCCCTGCAGCTGTTCCACATCGGATTAATTAGTTCATCAGGTCTTTGTGGCAGCTATCAAACCTTAAGCTCCTTCTTTGCATCTTTGCTGGGTTCTTCTACTGAACGGATTCTACTGTTCTCGGTTCTATCCATGTATGTAAGTTATTTGTTTCTTTCAAATTTCCGCACTTCACACGATCTTGCCCATTTCCTGCATATTTAAGATGCTGCATCTAAGGCAATAATTGACGCAGCTGAAGAAATCACTAATGCATCAAATTAAAAAAAATCCAAAAAAGGTTGTAGAAGGAATATTCATTTGCTTAAAGAAAGCTTTTGATACCATTAACCACTCAATTCTACTCAGTAACATGGAAAAATATTGAATTCGGGGAATAGCCGGTGATTGGACGACTAATTATTTGACTGGAAGGACACAATATGATCAGATGGGGGCCATATATATCAGAAAACTTGGCGTAACTTGTGGTTTTCTCCAGGGTTCTGGATTAGGACCTACATTGTTCAGTATGTAAACAAATTATATTTGTAATGCATGTCAAGTGTTAAAACTTATTCTCTTTGCTGATGACATGAATATATTTTACTGTAGTGATAATTATGATGAACTTGCGAATACTATGAACAAGGAACTAAACGTCATATAAAAAGTGGATGGACATAAATAAACCATCCTTAAACATAGAAAAACAAATGCAATGATGTTTGGCAATCTGAAAGTGAAATCAGATTTATAAATAACAACTGAAGGCATTCCAGTAGAAAATGTAAATGAAAATACATGTCTAGGAATCATAATTGATGACAAATTTTCTTGGACACCCCATGCCAGATAAATCAAAACAAAAATTTCCAAACCTATCTCAATTTTAAATAAAGCTAAACCAAACCTTGATGAAAATGTACTTTGTACCTCATACTGTACCCTGGTACTCCCATATTTTACTTATTGTGTCGAAGTGTGGGCAAACACTTATCAGTGCACAATTAATCCATTAGTAATATTGCGAAAACGAGCAGTGCGAATTGGATTTCTAGATCACACTCATAATTTGTTCATCCAATCCAAGTTGTTAAAATTGTCTGATCTTGTAACATATAATACCATTATAATTTTATATAAATCTTTTTTAAAGAAAGTTCTCCCTGTCATTAAGTCGGATCTGATGCAAATAGTTAACTCATCCCTCCAGTCAGGTGTCTTCCCCCAGGCCCTAAAAAACAGCACTTATCAAATCCCTATTGAAGAAAAACAACCTAGACAATACCTTGATGCAGAATTATAGGCCAATCTCTAATCTCCCATTCATCAGTAAGATTATTGAAAAAGCTGTATCTCAACAGTTGAACACATTCCTTACAACGAACAACTCCTTAGATCAATCTGGTCAATCATTTTCAATCTGGTTTCCATGCTCAGCACAGCACGGAGACTGCCCTCGTCAAAGTTTTCAATGACATCCGCATAAATACAGACAGCGGTAAAACTACAGTGTTGGTTCTGTTGGACCACAGTGCAGCGTTTGACACCGTTGATCATACAATATTACTGGAACGATTAGAGAGCTGGGTCGGACTCAATGGTACAGCTCTTCAATGGTTCGAATCTTACCTCAAAAATAGGAAGTTCTTTGTGTCCATCGGAAATTTCTCATCAGAACAAACAGAAATCACATGTGGGGTCCCCCAGGGCTCCATCCTGGGCCCCCTCCTGTTCAATATCAATGTGCTCCCACTAACCAAGATTATAGCAGCCAATCAGATAAGTTACCATAACTATGCAGATGACACACGGCTATACATTACATTGTCACCAGGTGACTTTGATTCTATCCAGACCTTGAATGAATGCATTGAACAAATCAACGACTGGATGTCCCATAACCTTCTCCAGCTAAACAGAAACAAAACAGAAGTAATTATTTTTGGACCTAAGGAGGACCGATCCAAAGTCAGCACACAGCTTCAGCTAATACAACTAAAAACGACTCATCAGGCTCGTAATCTAGGTGTAATAAAGGACTCAGACCTGAACCTCCAGAGTCAAATAAAGGCAATAACAAGGTCAGCTTTCTATCACCTGAGGAACATTTCTAGGATTAAAGGACTGATGTCACAGAAGGCAAGCGAAAAACTGATCCATGTGTTTATCTTTAGTCGGATCGATTACTGCAACGGCGTCCTCACAGGTCTACCTAAAAAATCAATCAGAAAGCTTGCAGCTGCTCCAGAACGCTGCTGCTCGTGTTCTCACTAGAACAGGGAAAGTAGAACACATCACCCCAGTTCTAAAGTCCTTCCACTGGCTCCCTGTAGCTCAGAGAATAGACTTTAAAATACTCCTACTAGTTTATAAGTCATTGAACGGTTTAGCACTAAAGTACATTGAAGATATGCTGTCAATATATCAACCCAGCAGACCACTCAGGTCCTCCAACTCTAGCCCACTAATCGTCCCTAGAATCAGAACTAAACAGGGAGAGGCAGTTTTCAGCTTCTACGCTCCACAAATCTGGAATAAACCTCCGGACGAATGCAAAAACGCTGAATCGCTAGGCTCTTTTAAATCAAAGATAAAAACTCTACTATTCAGAGCTGCATTTGAATCTAAAATTGCGCTTTCTGATCAGTTTTTGTTTTGTTTACCCGATTGTGTTTTATCTGTTTTAATCTGTTTTAATTGCATACATTTGTTACTTAAATTATTTTTTATTGTTGTGGTTTAATTTCTATTCTGACTTTTTTATTTCTTTTTTTAAGTGATTGTGTATTAATTACATAAATTTGTTCCTTACATTATCTTTTCTTACTGATTGATTACTGTTAAACTTATATGTTTTGTTTGTAATCATGTGGTTTCATTATCACTGCATCATGTAAAGCACCTTGAATTGCCTTGTGTTGAAAGTGTGCTATACAAATAAAATTGCCTTGCTTTGCCTAAAGCTTTTATTACCTTATTACCAGCTAATCTACGATCTTTTTTTAAAACTCAAGAAAGCGCTCATAATCTGGGAGGAAATGGAAACGACTCGAAAAAGTTTTTGTGTTTCTGTTCGAGGAGTAAAACTATGGAACAGTCTAGATATACATAATAAACAATGCCAGCATATTCACCAATTTAAAAGGTCCTACAAAGATCAAGTTTGGTCACGATATAGAGGGTCTTAAATGTACATCTTTATTTAGTTTAGTTGTGTTAAGTATGATTGTTTTATTATTGTTAGAAATTGCCCGTTACCATTACTGGTTGAGTTATCTTTACCATTGCTGGTACTGTTTATTTTTTTACCATTGTTGGTATTTTAATTGTTATTATTATGAAATAGCATATTGTTACCAGTGGTAACAATATGATGACACACTTCAGTAATTCAGCTGAAATAGACTTGTTAATATGGATGCAAGCTTTAATGTAGCTTTAACATTGAGTTCAGAGTTTGGATGGTTTATTATTATTATTATTATTATTATTATTATTATTATTATTATTATTATTAAGATGTAATGGTGAAGCAGAATGAATCGAATGTATGGGTACATGGGGGTAAGATTAAATAAGTTTTCTTCTTCCTACTCCCTTTCAGGTATATATTTGATTTATTATTCTATAAAGAATGTAAAATCTATTTCTATTTTTTTTCTTTTTCTATTGAAGTATGTAAGGATATAGGTGGCATCTCACTTGTGTGTTTATTGAAAAATTGCCTTCAATCAATCAATCAATCAATCAATCAATCAATCAATCAATCAATCAATCAATCAATCAATCAATCTCTAGGTCATTTAAATCCAGCAGTCATTACATAGATATGGAAAAAAAAAAAACCCACCTTGCTCAAACAGCCCTGACTTAAAACTGCAGCAGCTATCCGTTTATCATAGCTTTGACTTCTTCAGAAGAAGAAAAGTTCAGTTTTGCAATATGTGACACGTTGGCTGATGGCATCTCTATAGGTCAGAAAGTGTCCAACATGTCTCCAAAGGTTTCTATCGTCCATCCAGTCTGAACGTTTGCTGAAGGGAGTCGGAGTTTTTTTAGACAGCATCATCGTAGTCTGGCGTTTAAGTGAGAGGAAACAGATATTTCCACACAATGAATAATTTCAGATAACATCCTGCTCTGTATGAAACAATTTCCTATGCGGGACCGGAATTAATAAATATAGAATTGAATGTCCCACCCTTTGTGTGTGGGAGTCCCTGCCCGGCTATCCATTACCGGTATTTAATCTATTAATTGTTCTGGGACAAAGAAACAGGAAAGAGAATGTGTTGACTTTAGGAGCAGTCAAACATGTATCAGCTGAAACATGCAGGACGCTGTGAATTTTTGATGACAGGCAGCTGAGAATATGAAATAAACCCATTAATGGTGGACATGAATAAATCTGAAAGTAGAAAACTAGGGGGTACCATTGGTAAAGGTACACAGTCAGAAGTCAACGTCAATAATTTTAGTTATTTAGCCTAAGATAAAAAAAAACTAAAAACGGGTTCATATTTCAGTGATATTTGCATATTTATTCATTTACAAATTTCACAGTTTCAACCTAAATATTAAACTCACTAACTACTTATTAAAAAGTTTTCAAATTAATTATTAACCTTAACCAAATGATTAGTTAGCAACCTAAATATTTAGTATGAAGCTACATTTCTAGCTAGCAAGCTAAACTGGCATGCTAAATATTTAACTTCAAACTAATCCCGGCTTTTATTTTGATGGCCCACTTCCATTTATCAACAGGGGACTTTGCATACTAGCTAAATATTCAGCTCTGATTTAAATAATAAAACAAAAGCTTTTTATTCAGCTGCCAGTTCTGCTTGTTACCAAGATTTTTTAGCTTTAAGCTAACTATTTTATGTGTCAACTAAATACTTAGCTTGTTACCTTACATTTAGTCGGTAGCTTAATATTTAATTTGTTAATAAAACATTTAGTTTGAAACTGTAACCTTTCTAAATGAATAAATAAAATGGAAAATATTCAAATAGGCTATTACTTTGAAAAATATGCCCCTATTTTTTTCTCCTATGACAGGCTAAATAAACCTAATTATTGCTGCTAATTTTTACCCGTGTAACTTTACAAACAGTACCCCTTAAATAACCATTATTATCAGTTTTTAAGGTTCTTGATTTTACACAGATATAGATGTTTTTTTAAGGGAAAAAAGAGTCACCTTGGTCTGTCTAAAATCAAGAACCTTAAAAACTAATGTTACTACAGAATGAGCATCATAGAACCATTATTATGTTTACCATTTTTGTGTCAAGTCATTCTGCTCCTCTCTGTTTCAATGCAGGTGGATGGATTTCTTTAGTTGAAATCTGTTGAATCGGCTGGAGGACAACGAGGTTGAGGCGTGTAATCTCCGAAGATTCAGTCTGCATGTTTTCTTAAGGATGTGGTTGCTTCTTCCAGTGGTTTGTTGTTTCCTCTTCACTGCTTGTGATAAACTGCAAGCAGGATTTGGCTATTTGGCCGTCGTCTGAAGGTAGTGTGTTGCACTCAATTTTATTTAGCCTTATCAGAGTTATAAATTGTGCTGAATATCCCTCTTCTTTAGATTTTTATATGTTAAAAAATGTTGAAAACCTTTGGCCCTCAACAGAGGCTCTTTTAAATTTAAACAAAGAGCGGAGCATTGTTCTGAAATCTGAAGATTATACAAAACAAGGTCAGTTCGAACAATTTTATTGGAGAGATATTTATTATCTTAGTTTATGATTGTCTGTATTCTCAAGTCTGAAATTAGAATTAAAATAATGTTTCTTCAACCATAAATGAGATATATGATCGATCTTTTTTTAAATTTTCATAAAGATTTTGCAGTATGGAGTGTCCATTTTTCAAATTAACACCAATAATTTTGGTTATTTAATGGGGATTCAAAGTCCTATTAGTGCCCATCATATATAATCATTTATAAATTACAGTTTAAAACTAAATAAGTTAATCTAAATATTTATCTTAAAAATCAAATATATAGCTTGATAACTAAATTATTTAGTTTCTTAACTAAATATTTAGCTCCAAAATACATATATTTTTTAAATTGTTAGGATGCAAGATATTTTTTTCTGAAAAGAAAATATTTAGCTTCATAACTAAATATTTAGTTAAGCTAATTATTTAACTTCTTGACTAAATATTTAGCTTATTATAAAAAGGAACTAAATATTTACATTGCTAATTAAATATTTTGGTGTAAACTATGACATTTATAAACGAATCAATAAACTTTTTAAAACATGACAAATTAGCTCCCATTTTCTTTCATGTATGATAAATTATTGGAGTTGATTAATCAGCTTTGGCTCCTCAAATCTGGAGCAAACATTGTGACAATTGTGTGTTTTAAATGAAAACCTGAAATTCATCTGTTTAGAGTTGCCTTTGAGTAAATGATTGTGACACTTAATTGCTGTTTTGATGTATTTTTACTTTCTCTATTGTTGTATTTTTAATGCTTTTCATGCTTTATTTTTAATTGCTGTTTTTACTATCCACCATATTTTGTTTCTTAACCTCCGAAACATGTAAAGCACCTTGAATTACCTTAACGTTTAAAGTGTGCTATACAAATAAAATAGCCTTGCTTTGACCGCGTAGCTGAACAAACCGCCTCCCATATTGCAGCATGTTAGTGACCCCGATGGTCTTTGTGGTTATAACACCACAAAATGTGTGCAAACTGCACTGCAGGTGTGGTTCATCTGAAGCATTGCACCTGCTGTGATTAAATCAAGAGCTTTACACTGAACTCAGATGGTTTGATGTTGGTTTTCTGCTTCCCTTTGGAGCCAAATGTTATAAATAGCGCCCATGGTTTTGGAGTCAGAGTGTATCTTGGCTCTCAGAGGTTTGGGGAGCAGAGCCAGGTGAGTGTCATTAGAACAGCTGCAGCTGGTTATTCATCAGACTTCCTCTGCTGAAGCTGGACTGCCATGCAGCCACACGGAGAAGGCTGCAATATTCCCTCAAACTGTCTCCTAATGCATTAAACGCGCCTTTCATACAACATGACTGACTTTAAATGAGTAAAACACAGCATTCACACAAATCAGAGTGAGATAGATACGCTTCAATTGTTCCGACTCTTTTCTCATCATAACGCAAAGATAAGGAATGGGAACTGAAAATGGATAACATCATTAATCAAAAGGTTATTGAACTGAAATGCGAAATATCGTGCAGGAGTAGCAGTGTGGAGAGGTTCATATGGCAAGCCTACAATTCAATTTAGTTTATATGTGTAGCGCCAATTCAAAACAGATGTCATCTCAAGGCACTTTTACAAGAAAAATAATTTCAAAACGATTATAAAAGTATTCCAATCAGTTAAGAAACTTTTCTACTTAAGGAATCCCAGCAGATTGCGTTGAGATTGAGCAATGCCTCATCCTGAGCAAGCATGCAGCAACAGTGGAGAGGAACACTATCTGTTGTTTAAATCCCTAAATTGCAGGATAGGCTATGCTCTAACGCCTTGCGTTGTGTGGTGGCATTTTATGCAGATTTTTATGGAAAGCCATCATTATCAAAAATGAGGTAAGTTCAGTTTTTTTTTCAACCGGACCTTATTTATAGCATGCATTATGTTTATTGACTCACCAGACAAGTTTGGAGCCACTTTGAGTCCTTAGGAAGAAGTGTATGTCCACTCGCGATCAGTGTATTTCCGTATGATGGGAGTCAATGGGGGCAGCCTAAAATTAAATCATTTTTTCCAGCAAAACTCCATCATTTAACCGATGTTTTTTATTCATAGCTACTACTACATGCTGCAAGAGTCAGGGATCTGTAGTGTTTTAGCGCGCTGGTTGATATGCCTGGGTGTTCAGTTCCAAATTCATCCTGCAGGGAGATGAGCCGCAAAGCATTGAGTCAGAAAAAAAAGAAACAGACGAGTATTGTTAACTTTACTTCCAATTAATTTCAGTGCCTCGCAAAGTAGTCAGATCCCTAGAATGATTTCTGTTTTCTCAGGTTTCAAACATTAACTTCAAAGACTAAAATGGCATTCCAGTGGAGGAACGTTCTCCATGTCCTGCCACCAACTTCTGCTTCTGCATCAGTTCTGTGTCTCTGCTGCCTCCTCCAAACCCCAGATGGTCTCGGCAGATGACCGCTTATGCTGAGCCTGGTTCTGCTGGAGGTTTCTTCCTGTTAAAAGGGAGTTTTTCCTCTCCACTGTCGCTTCATGCTTGCTCAGTGTGAGGGATTGCTGAGAAGTCACGACGCAATCTTCTGTGGTTCTCTAATTCCTAAATTAAACATTGTATTGTAATAACTCTTCTTGTAAAGTGCCTTGAGATGACATCTGTTGGGAAATGGCGCTATATAAATAAACTGAATTTTATCGTAATTTCCTATATGCACGTTTGTAAATATTTAATGTAAATGATATGTAAGTGTTTTGGCGTCTTGTTAGTAACTTCAAATAGTGTAACTCAGTTACATTGTTGAGTCTCTGACTGGTAATCTTTTTTTTTTTTTACTTGCCCAACACTGGTTTGAACTGGGGTTTATGGATGCAGCTACACGTTGTGGTACTTGACAAAGATTTGACCAAAGTAGTCCTGAGCCCATGTGGTGATGTTACTTTTAGATTCATGAGGATTCTTGATGCAGCGCCTCCTGAAGGATCAGAGATCACCGCTCTTCACCTTCGCCTTGCGCCCTTGTCCTTTACGCATTGAAATTCCTCCAGATTACTTGAATCTTTTAATTATTTTATGCACCGATGAAATACCCAAATATCTTCCTGACTTTCTAGGAGGAACATCGTTTTCAAACATTTCAATAAATTTCTCACATATTTGTTCAGACACGATCCTCAGCCCATCTTTGCTCCTGAACGACTAGACCTTTCTCAGTTGGCGCTTTCATACCAAATCATACATCACTCGTTGACGTCACCTGTTACAAATCACATCACTGTTTAACTGGTGTACCTGATACTAACCTCACATTACTCCTGTCCCAACCTTTTGTGGGGTGTGTCGCAGGTCGGAATGAGAGGAAATGATGAACATATACAAATGAAATGAAGCTGATCCTGACGAAATATGAAATATTTTGTGTTCATACTGCCTGCAACGAAATAGAAGTCAAAGTGAATTTATGAAATCACTATTTTCTTTTTGTTTTAGTTTGCGTTCTCAGTACTGTCCCGACTCTTACTAATTTAGACTTGTACCAACTAATTAATTGTTTTTCTGTGCCTTTTCAGCTTTTCTTCCAAGGCATGCGGCCATCAGCAAGCCTGCCTTTGGCGCAATGACAGCCTGACTGAGAGGTGACAGTCGCTCTCTGGGTCCTATCTGCTTCCTCTGAGGGTTTCATTTGAAGCCCCCCCGCCGTTGGTTTATTTTCTGACCACCCTGGAGGCTCCGCGTCACCTCCTGATCCTTCTGATAATCCCCCTAATTTGAACACATTTCTTAAAAAAACACAGCCACTCCGCTGCTTTACAAAACAACAAGATCCACTGTTTATTATCATGAGACACACACACAGAACATTCAGCGGAAACAAAACGGGTTCAGAACACAGCAGGTGATGGATATATGTGTTTCCATAACATTGCTGGTTTGACATTACAGTGTGTTAATGGTCCCTCGGGGTGAGATTATTGAGTTTGAAGTGAATCTGGATATTTACATAAACTCTTTATAATATTCTCAACCTCATGAGATCCTTACAGAGACGTTTCCTGTGAAATAAAATGGAATGTTTTACTATTAGGATATAATAAAACGTCTGCAGTTCTTTGTTATGTGCCTGAGCTGTGCAATAAATAAATAAAAACCCGCGTAATTACAAAGGAATTGGTCCTCGTTTTTCTGCTCTCTCCTCAGCGCTACATTCTGATCCGGATAGGCTCATAAGCACTTCAGCAGGAAGAAATTGCAGAAAGCTCCCCGGGGACAGTCGCACATCTTCCCGATTCGTGCGCCTTTCCTCACCGCGCACTGCTCCCCAACATCACACTGAGGAGGACACAAACGCACAATATGTTTGATTAGATCTGTTAAATAATTACTAAACGAAAGCATCCATCAACCCTCAAATTCGTGCTTTCCATCTACCGTTGGGACTTGGCCAAATTTCTTTTCCCACGATGGAAGTCGTTTCGCCTGCAGCTTTTCAAGAACTTCTTGGAGAGCTCCAAGCTGCGAGGAGACAGAAAGTCCAGTTGCAACAAGATTGAAATAATGATTTAAAGTAATGATTTGTTTGTAACTGCACAACAATTTTTTTCCTGCATATCGAACTTTATTGCATGCTTGTTTACATTTACTTTGGCTCCAATTAAAATGTTTTAAAAGCATTTTCAAATGACAAATAAATAAATAAATAAAAATCGCGTAAATGATAACCTATATCCCTTTTGTTTTTGCATGCATATGGAGAGACTTACCAGCTGCTTCTCGCTGGTCAGATTTGGTCCTTTTGGGTAGAAGTCCCGCAGCGCTCTGGGGCTCAGTTCCTCCTCGGACTCTGAGTCCAGCAGTCCCTGCGCTCCGGCGGCGCCGGCGGAGAGCAGCAGCAGCGCGCAGAGGAGCGCTCCGCTCAGCAGACTGGTGCTCTGCATGGTTCCGGTGCGCGGCAACATGTGGCCCTTTCCCCGATGTCAGATAGTACGCAGCTCCTCGGCGACAAACACCTTTTTATGCGAGATGCACCATCTGCTTGCTCCACCTTATTCTTTGATTTTTTTTCTTACCCCTCCTCTTTTTTGTCATGCGTAACAGCCGCCTTGGGTGAGTCATCCCGTAAAAGTTGCTGGGCAAAAGAATGCTCCAAGAAGTCAACGACAACAGCAACTCTGTATGGGGTCGTTACTGACGGAGTAATGGATTACTTGGCAGGTAAATTGTACTTTCATGTAAACAATATGACGGTTGTGATCTGCTAAACCAGATTATCTGTTCAGATTTGCAGTAAAAACATGTTACAAACTAATCACCCTAAAAACTCCTTCAGTGAAATTTTTTTCACTGAAGGAGTGAAAAAAATCACATCCAATTATTCTCTTTATCCTCTGTAGATGATCAACAAGCAACTATTTACAGAGAACGTGATCTGAGGTGTGTCCTGCATTCAAACCCTGTGTCTCAGTTAGGATATTCTTCTGTAAATGATCACAAAAGCACCCAGAATTCAGGTTAAAACTCATAATCTTCCTTTGTTCAGTCACATTTTTAATAGACTGCTGTCTGACATGCTAAAAGAAATCCCTCAAGCTTGAAATTAGTCTTGATTTAAGAAGCTCAGCCTCACTGAAAGAGGCTGAAAGAGCAGCAGTAGAAAAGATCTCTGAATATGAGCTGCGCTCAAACTGTTGAGCGAAGGAGACTAAAAGTAATTTTTTTTTTCATATCACGAAGGACAAACATCAGACTGGTTACAGTTTAATAAAAAGATGGATCTGACAGAGCTCAACATTTAGAGAAGTGTCACCATGGGAGTTCAGAGTCAACCATAAAATGAAGAAAATACTTGTAAAAGTTCTAAACGATCTGCGAAGCAGCTTTAACTGATCTAAGTGCTGGCTTTGATAAAGCAGATCCTGCTGTGGTCTACTATACTGGCCTAACTGGTATTGCTCCAACTAGAGTTCCCCAAGGCTCAGTTTTAGGGTCCACTTGTTTTTATTTATACACCCTACCTCATTGAGATGCACTCTAAACTTCCAGCTACGTTGATGATGCACAGCTTTACATTGCTTTGACTTATTCAAAGAGAATATTATGAGGAGTTTCATTTATTTCAGTGAATTAATCAAACTTATAAAGAGCTTTTCATACAAATATAGCAAATCAAATGATTTACAGATAAAAAATGACGTCACATAAACCACATTCCCATCTCTCCCCCACAGATTTAAAAACATTATTACATTTTGGGATGGGGCTTTTGGGATGACAAATAGACGGCTGCTAGAGGAGTGCAAAGGTTCGTATAGTAAAAGCAGTTCAGAAAGATAAGAAAGCCCGGGAATATCATTATATGAGGAAAGTTATGATATGGGGAAGGAAACTGACCTTATAGTTGTCCAGAAGACATAATTGACCCTTTATATGGCCTACCACCTACATAGAGAGTAGTATTTTAGTGCCTTAGGCGAGATTGTTGTTTGCCCGGAGGACACATTCAGGGTCAGGGGAATTAAATGCAAAATTATAGATATCATTGTATTTGATCACTTTCTGCATTTAAAGTGAAAGTTCAGTTTTTTTCAACCAGGACCTTTTTATTTTTTATTTTTTTTTTTATTTTTTAGCAAATACTGTATTACGTTCATTTACTCACATGGATACGTTTGGATCCACTTGGAGTCCTTCGGAAGAAGTTTATATCCAGTTGTGATCAGCGTATATCCATATAATGGGAGTGGTGGAGGCAGGAGATTTGTCGCCTTTAATAAGGCATCATCTGCCCCAAAACTCCAGTAAATCATGTTTTGTTCTTAATTATCAGCACGACTCCAATCGGAGCTCAGAACGTCTCGAAAGTGCTCATTGCTTGTGTTCTGAGGTGTTTTAGAGTCTTATAATCCTACTACACTAACACATTACGTCCCTGCGGTGCTCTATCCCAGATGTAGTCAGAGCAGGACCTTCTCTCTGTGCTCTGTGGCGGTCGGTTCGACAGAACTTGCTACTGCAAACATTAACATGGTTCCCATTTGCGTGTTTACAAATGACTCTAACTGAAGGACCAGTTGGTCTAAGGTCAGCTTCCACTGGCTCCCTTTCCACAACCTACGCGGACTACAGCTGTAATGGAGGACGGCTGCAACGTCATTGAAATCACCTGTTAGTGTTACATTGCATTCACACCAAAGCGTCAAAAAGGCGCCGCGTTGGACGCTTGAACATTCGCACCTTGACCGAGTCCAAATCAAACGCGCATCAAGCTGGAAAAAATGAAACTTGTGTGAGGACCGGGACCGCTCTGTGGCCGTACGCTGGCCTCCTCCCCCTGTCCCTCCCTCTCCCGACCCTCCAGGGCTGGGAGAGGTGTGCTATCTAGCACATGCTATCGAGCCTTGCATGCGCTGGAGCAGCTGCCGGTGGACTCTGGTCTCAGAGCTGACCGTGGTACGTGTGCTGCCCGGCCTTCGGTGGAGCTGGGCCTGCTCCAGCGGGGGCTCGGTGGGCTTAAACCCAGTCGAACGGTGGATCCTTGGACCCTGCCCCTCGCAACATCGGGGAGCCTGGCCTACCCCCCCCCCCCCCCCCCAGTTCGAGGTTCAAAAGCGTTCAGTGCCTCAAAAATGTCAGTGTGAACATACCGTTAGTTGGAATAGGTTGGATTAAAAGCTTGTAAAACCCACAGAAATTTACACCGCAGCACCTCTGAGATGCTCCGAATTTACAAGGGATTATCGCTAACTATTCATAACAAAAGGTAGATAATACCTTATTACAGGTGCCAAAACTCCTGCCTCCACCACTCTCATTATATGGATATACACTAATTGTGACTGGATGTAAATGTCTTCTGAAGGACTCCAAGTGGCTCCAAACTTGTCTGGGTGAGTAAGTTAACATAATAAATGCTATAAAAAAAAGGTCCAAGTTGAAAAAAAACGATCTTTTTATTTAATAATTCCTTTACATCCAATTGTCACATTGTCAACACAGCAGCACAACAAAAGAGCACTAAATATATAAACAATGTAATAATTGTTTCATTTTTGGGGGTCTTGTAATGGCTTACAGTGTTTTTTGTTCTTCACGCAGTTCAATAGGTTCCCCGCTGGAGGGCACTGTGGAAGCTCCAGTCTCCACATCTCCTATGATGGGCGTTCACTTACAGGTAATCGGGATCATTTGCAAGTGAAGAAGAGGAGCTCAAAAATTGAATTTTTTTTATGCCTGAAATTTGACCTACGTGGTATTCTCTAGCCCTCTGTACTTGCTAGTTGTTTCTCGTTCTCACTCATTTTTTAAAATACATTTGCTGTGGTCTCTAGTATAAATTTTTACCCTTGAAGATAGTAGTTAAAATGGAAAGGGATTGATAATTATTTAAAATGTTTTTAATCACCAGATTTGTATATTGGTATAATTTTTTTTTTGTTACTATACCAAAGAGAGAGGTTTATACAAAGGACAAGTGGATCTAGAATTTCAATTGCAATATATTTAACAATTTGCCTTCATATATTTTTGTGGTGCTCAAGTTTCAGGCGGTTGCAGTTTTGTAGGAGAAGTGGGTTGGTGGGAGGAAATACGATGGAGTATTAGGGCCTTTGGAAACAAAAGAAGAATATTTTGGAATAAATGTATGCCCAGAAAACTCAGCAATTCTGAGATTAAATACACATATTTTCCAGAAAAAAAATGGGAAGTTCCCTGATGTCAAAAAGTAGTAAAATCATGAGTAAAAGATCAGAATTTCTGAGATTAATTTAAGATATTTTCAAGAAAAAAGAACTTAATTCTCTGATGAAGAAAAGTAGAAAATCTGCAAGAAAAAAAATAATTCTATGATTAGAGACATGCAATTTTTTTTTATTTTTTATTTTTACAATTTTATGACTTTACAATGTCAGAAATATGTTACTGTAGAAATAAAAAATGTATGCCTTTAATTACAGAGATTTTTTTCTCACTTATTTTCTATTTTTCTACATCAGAATTACGCTTTTCTTCCGAGAAAATATCTGAAATTAATCTTCTTTTAACTTGTATTTTATGGTTTTTGTCAGAGAAATTCCGACTTATTCTGGAAAACATGTGACGTTAATCTAGGAAATTTTTGGGCGGATATTTACTCCAAAAGATTTTTCTTTTGTTAACAATGGCCCTAATACTCTATCGTAGGGGAACTGATAGGATTATGAGTCCACAGGTGATAGTGCGAAAATTCTGGATGGTTTGAGGGAGAAAGAGAATTTCTAAAACAAATTTAACAAGAACCTCCTACAAGAAAAGGTAACTTTATTTATATAGGACACTTTCGACAACAAGTTAATTCAAGGTGCTGTAATTAACTCCCCCTTCCAATTACCTTTTCCAGAGCTCCACACACATCCAAAATCAAACTCTGATCAACAAGTCTCTTAAAATTTTACTTGTTTCCTGCGTGTCTTTTTGTATGTGAGTAAAAAAAAAGAGTTACTAGAACCAAGACTCCATAACATGAAATCAGGCTAAATAATAGGACTTGGATCATGCAATCAGCAATTTTATTAAAATCAGCTGTAGCAAAGATGAATACACTCTACTATAAAAACTATCTTTATGTCTTGTGTGAATATAGGGACAGCACCAACGCTTCAGGGCTTTAAATGAACAAATATGCACATCAGTTTTCAATGCAGGATGGAGAGAGATACTCAACTTGTCTACTCGACTGCGCTCAGACAAGGGGTATTGGATGCTACAGTATTACTCAACTGGAGAGCTCCTTCAATCAGTACGTGTACTCGCGAATCAATAATGATTATGTTTTAGCCAGGATGGGAGTCTTTACCTGAGTATACATGTTTGTGAGAAAATCTAAATATTCAATTAAGTACGTTTGGCGACATAATCCTTTTTGCCTTGACAATCTTCCTGTTGACCTACAAAGAGGTTGCTTAAAAAGATTATGGCAACAGAGCGACACATAATATAATTAAGTAGACTGACATCACAAAAGATATATATGTAAGATTTAGTGTAAAATGTAATTAAATAAATAAAAAAACTTTAGTAGATATTGTTAAAATGTAACTGTAAATGTGTGTTGGATTTTTGGACAAAATCTTAAATTGATGATTAAAACAGCCTAATTTTTTTAACACAAAAAGTAAAACATATTTTATTTTCACCAGTAAAATCAATTAATGTTTTGATTTTTTCTTTATCAGATTGATTAATTTTATTCAGAGAATAATGTAAATTAATTTAATTCTCTCTCATGAGTTACTGAAAATGTATAGTTTATTTTAGAAATGAGTGACTCCTATTAGATTTTTACTTGTAAACCAAAAGATTTCTTTGTAATGAATATTCAAGTGATTTTTAGTAAACTTTTCCTAAATTTGTGTTCACTTCAAAGTAATTTTTAACAGATTATTTCATTTCAAATACATTTTTTTGTCAAAATTAGGATGTTTAAATAAAAAAAGAGATTTTGTCCATAAATCCAATACATATGTACACATTATTTTATCCATATCTATAAAAGCTTTTTTTTTTGTTTAAATCTAACTACATTTAACACTACATTTCACATAAATATTATTCTATTTAAAATCAACCGGATTATATTACGTGTCACTTTATTAATGTATTTTTTTAGACTAACCAGTATTCAGTTTTTAAATTGTATAGAGGGATTATTGTGTATTAACACAGCGGATGGAGGCGCAACGTGGGCACATAAAGACATGCCGACCCAAAACTTAGCTTTCGTTCACATTGTTATTTGTGGTTATTTTGCAGCTGCAGTTAGTTACCTATTTTATTGTGTTTTTTTTAAGCAAGGCCAGGGGTCGCGTTAATCGGTTATTTAAAATCCTGGTGGAAAAATCCGATGACCATCAGTCATTTTGACAGATTGTAATTTCCACCTCTGACCACTTGGTGCAGATGCTTAGATGTTTTTATGTAACTAATTAATCAAATAAAGATTCCCATGAGAACATATGAATGTCATCTTAGACCTGGACACTGAAGCCAATGCATCTTTCTATCCGGGAGGGGGCATCACGTTGACAAGTTAAGGAAGCATGGGGTGCATCTGTAACTGCACTGGATACAGACCGGGGGAGACGGATCGCAGTGACGTAGAAGGAGCACACGCCTCATGATTTCCTCCTGCTGACACCATCAGAAAAGCTGCCATTCGGAGAGTTTTACAGGATCCGAATCACTTCAGTTTGGCAAAATGTTGCCTGATTTCAAAATGTTTTTGTGCTTAAGTTTAGAAACACCCTTATACCTTTTTTTCTGGATTGATTGGTAGCCTCTCTAGCATAATACTGGTAACTTCCATCCTGGCATTTTGTTAACTTGTATCTTTCTGTGTTCAACCCCCACAAATTCCTGCCTAACTATAGTTCCTCACATTGATGATATTCAGTTAATTAGCTGAACCTAAAAGCTCCTGCAGATCTGGAGAATATACAGTACGAAGGCAAATTGTTAAATATATATCAATTGAAATTCTAGATCCACTTGTCCTTTGTATAAACCTCTGTTTTTGGTATAGTAACAAAAAAATGACGCCAATATACAAATCTGGAGATAAAAACATTTTACATAATTATCAACCCATATCCATTTTAACTACTATCTCCAATGTAGTTGAGAGGGTTGTGTTCAATAGACTCAGTGGAGAAGCAGCTTTCAGGTTCTATGCCCCACAAATCTGGAACAAACTTCCAGACGACTGCAAAGCTGCTGAATCGTTAGGTTCTATCCAATCAAAGATAAAAATTATATTGTTTAAAGCTGCTTTTGAGTAATGTTCTAATAGAAATTTTGGACAAATGTTCTTTTTAATGTTTAACTCTTTTTACTTTCCACGCTTTTATCATGTTTCTTTTGTTTGTTTTTACCACCGAATCATGTAAAGCACTTTGAATTACCTTGCATTGAAAGTGTGCTATATGCATAAAACCTTACAAATTCAGCAAATATTTTTCAGAAGGTCATCTTGGCAGATGATACTAATCTTTTCCTGTCACATAATAATAATGTTTTGTAAAAACGTGTTATTGAGGAATTAGGTAAAGCTGACTATTGTCTTAAATATAACAAATTATCCATAAATATAACTAAAACTAAATTCTACATTTTTTTATATAGAAGTTAGATAAGTATTGATAGGATACAAATTAAAATATAAGATAGAATAATTGAGAGAGTAGGCAACATCAAATTATTAGGAATCTATTTAGATTAGTTTTCAAACTCATCATATTGAGGTCTTAACAAATAAATGATCTCAATACGTTTGAGAGATGAACTTCCTTCTGATGCTCTCTTAACTCTGTACCAGTCTCTGATTGAACCACATTCAATATTGAAATATTGAACCTCATTATAATATTATATGGTGCAACATATATCCTAGCTATCTTGAAAAATTGCAGATTTTACAGAAGACAATTATATGTGTTATATAATGGGCAAATATGCTCCCTCTGATCTGCACTATCATACGTTTAAGCTTCTGAAGCTCACTGAGTGAAACAACTTTCAAAATGCTTGTATAATGCAAACGCATTTCAGGATCCTGAGATCTGGAATGCGATAGAAAATAAAGGAAATAAAAAACAAAAATTGCTAGAACCTTCTGCAAGACCCCTTATAGCTGATGGCCCCTTTTTAAAACATTTTTTTTTTTTGTCTGAATCTCTTATGTCTGAATACCCGTTCTTGGATTTTGTTGAAGGGATGGATGAGATGTGTGATGAGTGCTTGCTGATGGGAGTATGTGATGTTGTTTATGGGTGGATGGATATAGAGTGGTGGTTTTTTACTGTTTTTTTCCCGTTTTTGTATTTTTATTAGGGATGATTATGTGGCTTGAAGAGCCCCTGTTTATAAGATGGGTATGGCTTCTGGGAAGTCGTTTTTTACATTACAATCCCGTTTCCTCTTCCTCAAATTCCTTCACGTAAAATTTGTTGTGCTCTGTGAATAAATAAACTGCTGTATTCCATCCTGAATTAAACAGAAGCAGTGAGGTTTGACTTTGTTTTCTCAAGACTATCGGACCAGAAAGGCACTGTTTACTTTCCTCTAACTTGACTTCCAAAGCATAAAAACAAGTTTTATTTACTCCAAACCAGACTGTTTTCATTTTCACATGACGAATTTAGTCAGAAAACTCAATTTTTTATTTTCGGATCATTTATTGTAAGGAGTGAAGTCTGTAGAATGTGGAGTCAAATCACATAATGACCTCGGCGGTGCAGAGAAGCAAACAAGAGTGCAGAAGCGTCTCCTGCGGAACCAAAGCCCTTTGACTGTAAGCGATGCGGCGCACAAAAAGCTAATGAAGTTGTGTGTGTGAATGAAATGGTTGTCCTGAATGAAACGTTAAATTGGCGTCTCAGTCATTAAAGCCGGTGTAGGGAGGGAGACGTGAGTCATGCAGCTTCAGGCACAATCAAAGCTTCCTGCTCCTCTATCTCCGTCAGCTCCGAATCCAGCAATCAATGCCGGATTTAATGCTGGGATAAATGGAGTACAGGATACAACTGGAGCAACAACGAGAAAAAGGGCAGCTTGTGTCAACATGCAGCATTTGCCTTGTTACAGTGTTGATGCAGAGATCAAGGCGGCTGAGAGCGAAGCCTTAAAGGGATATTCCAGCACCGAGTGAAATTTAGTCTGTAGCCACATTCTCCAGAGTTAAGTGACCAGCCCAATCAGAAATGGAGGTTGGGGGGGGTGGGGGGGTGTTGTCTGCTCAATATTTTGTTCCGCGTGAAATATTTAGCCTGCATGCACCATTTGTAATGTAGTAAAAATGGAGAAGCAGCTTTCAGTTTCTATGACTCCAGAAAGCTGCAAAGCTGCTGAAACTCTCGGTAAGTTTTCATGCACGTCTAAATTAAGCTTTTGTCAGTAATGAAATAGCCAGAGCTGAGAGTTGTGTCCCAGTTTACGTCAGCCAGAGAATCCAGTTATTGTTGAATGAAGTGCGTTCGACTCCGCGACACTAGGTGGCGACATGCGCCCTTTCTCGCTGACGTTCTTCCATTGGAATGTATTCTGTCTAAAATATTTCAAAAAGGTAATATCAAATGTTATGGGAGGTAATGTGTAATTATAATGTTTTTCTGTCACTGTAGTCAAAAGGCATGGACTTTTGACTAAAGTGGAGGAAAGTTAAAATGCTTGTTGGAAATAGGAAAAGTGGACTGAAAATGATTGTGTAACTTGGACAGTGATGTACAGAACAGGGGAAACTTTATTCATTTTTATTCAAAAATAGAAGTTTCTGAACAGTTTTTGGTTTTAAGACATTTCTTTTTTTCGACACCACCTCACCAGCCTTCGAAAACACTCTTTCGCAAGGCACAGAAGATGCCGGCGTACACAAAAACACAAGAGCTAGACTATATAAATTGGGGTAGAATAATCTTTGCTTTCCCCAATACTCCAGCCTGTTAATGCTTGGTTCTGAAAGGTAGCGTTGGACCTCCACTGTGGCATCTGCTCTGACATTTTGAGTCCGCTTTGCCTCCTGGACGCTGACATCTAAACGATGCCACAGTTTGCTACCTAAAAAGTAAACCACAAATCATGTTAGGGAAATTAGGAATATGAATAATTTTGTTCAAAATGTTAAATGGTAGATTACCTCCGGTGACATCATGAGAGGTGGAAGCCTGGGGGATTTCCTCTCTGCTTTGTTTCGCCCGTATCATTGCTGCACACTCGGAGGACAGTCGCTTTTTTGCTTCAGATACTTTTGTTGGACTGAAAAATCCTATTGCTTTAAATCGAGGGTCCAAGAGGGTAGCAAGTGAAATGATGCTCATGGACTGCGAAGTATGAAGCTTCTCTCTTAGTTGTCTGATGAGCCAGTCCCCCATTTCTAATGCCACTGCAGGTGCCGGCTTTGTCATTTCCTCCTGAAGTGCATGCTCCAACATTTTCATTAGAGGTATAACTTTGGAGACGGACACGTTTTCCTCTGCTGACAACTCTACAGTCGCATCATAGAAAGGAGACAACAAAGTGATACACCCTCCAACGATGGTAAACTCATCCGATGTTAAAAAGGGGATGTCATGTTGCAGGCCAGCTAATGCTGCTCCTACTGCCGCCCTTAGCTCTACCAAACGCCGAAGCGTCACATAAGTGCTGTTCCATCCAGTCTCGACTTCTTGAATCAGCTTCAAGTATTCCAGCCCCAGATGATGCGGCACTTGTGTAAGCTTCTCCTGTAAAGATACAGATGAGTAGGCCATTTTTTCAATGCAACTGGAAAAACTAATGGAAGTAACTGGAATAAAGAATAATAAAATACCTTGGCTGGGTGAAGCTCCACTTGACTCCTTATTCTCATGCAAAGCACGGTAATGTCTTAGCATGGATGAGGTGTTGTTATTGTAACCCAACTCCTTGGAACACAATAAAAATGTCACCTTTGAATAGTGTAAGAAACTGTGGAAATACAGTTTGTGATTAGAAGATTTAACTTACCATTATTTTAGATTAAGCTTACTTTATTAGGTGTTATCAAGTCAAAATGTTCCCAAACAGGGGAAATCCTCCTCTTCCTAGCTGGCTCCATCCTCTCTCTCTCTCCTCACTCTCCTGAATCTTCAAACTATCTATAAAATCACAAAACTATCTCCAAACTATATAAACACTAACCAAACACTCCTATCTAAACTATCAAAACTCTCCAAACTGACTGCAACTCTCCTACACAAACCCACATTTTGAATGGAACCTGAGGGGCTTTTATTGCTCTCAAACCACTCACTAAATGCCGAACCGCTTCCTGAAGCGCTCACGTGGTACGGCCTCCAGCGAGGCTTCAGACGTCATCGTTTTCGGCTCGTCCCCTAGATGAAGCAGGCCTCGATGCGCGCTTTGCGGAAACGCCCCCGCCACTACTCTACACACGCGCCGTAGCCTCGGCACACCTCATAACATCCCTACTCTTTACTGTCATTTAAATGCAGAAAAATTAGAATTTCCAATCACATTCTCCAACACCAGTTAGGTTCATCTTAAGTTGAGCCAAGGTCTATGCATGCATTTCAACTGTCAGATTTCAGTCAGACTAAACGCCTCCTTTCCACCGGATGCAAAGCAGCGGGAATTGGACACGTTCCAGAATCCTTGTATCAGGGCCCTCTCCTAAATTTATGTGGCAGTTGTATTTATTTTACGCAGTACACTTCTAAAACGTGTCAAACTCAGCAGTTTATTTCAGACAAGACAGGAAATGAGGAGTTTGCGAAACGCAAAATAAATAAAGTAAGTTTAAAAATAAAGGGTAAATAAAGGACAAAGACAGATTTCTGATTGTTTGACTACTACAAGAAAACCCCTAAAACTAACAAACATCACTACCTGCGACACGAGGGTTGAGGTCAGTCAGTCTGTGGGTCGAATTTTTTTTTAATTTTATCACAGGTGAGGAGGAGTAGTTAAGCCTTGAATTGGACAATCACCTGGTGTGTATGATGCTAGTGATCATTTTTATAAGAATAACAGGAAAAAGTAAAGGCATGGACAGAAATATCTGCAGTTCTGGGAGTGGATGGTGAGTTTATGCTACTTACAGTATGAACATAAAATTGTGTTTTTCTCCCCTTCATGCCACCCTTTAAGTTACGCCATTACAGTTCTCCTGTGATTCCCTGACCAGCTGGGTGGAACGCTTTCGTGAGAGGTATGTGTCTAAAATGCCCCCGTTGGGAAGGCATGCGCTGTTAATTTCAAGAGTAAAAAGCGTCCATTCCATTACACGCTACTTACACGTCCGGTGGTAAGCAGGGGGTAGCCAATAATTCAACGTTCTTCCTTCCTTCAAATAAAGACTGAAGATATACCATATTGCCCGAATATAGTTTTGAGGTTTTTTTCAGTTGTAAAACAATGTAAAAATTTGGGGTCGTCTTATCGGGGTCTAACCATTGACACATGCTGATAGTTGTCGATGTACAGTACAACTGAAACAGCAGAGGGCGTCAGAGTGGCTTCTGTCCAGTGATCATGCACGCACCATCTGGAAAAATTCCCAAATCACCTGTACTTCGGCTTTCTAAATGGATCCTCCTGAACACCAGAAAGGATCATCTATGGCTCTAAAAGGCGCTGCATAACAAATGAACTGGATGGTAGTAAGGATGATGTTCAGTGGGAGAAGACAGGACAGTGAGGAAGAGGAGCTTCATGCAGACTTTTGATTTGACATGTCATGAGCAAAGTTTTGACAGTTTACACTACAATTAGGGAACGATACCACTTTTTTCACACCGATATGCCACCGATATGATTCCGATACTTTGATCAGAGTAGTTGCCGATACTGAGTACCAATGCCGAAACTTCTACCACACTAATAAAACGCAATCATTTGGAAGGCAGGTTTTATTTTCTTCTCAGCTTGTTAATTAGATTTTTAAAAAATTAAAAAGTATAATTTTTTTTATGAAATTATTGCAGAGTTTCCATATTATTCCAAGTATCCGTTCATGGCATTTGTAGCGCCAATGCCCTATACACTGGCACTACTGGTTACTGATGTAGGTGGTGGTCTTTACGTGTGTTTAAAGGAATTGCAGCTTGTGTTTATTTCTGATGATGTTTATTATTTTGTCTTCTTTCACAATGTCCATGATCCATTTACTGCAACTAAATTGGTTTACAATGAATGCGTTACTTGCCCCAATGACCGTCCGCAGAGTTCTTTACATACAGCCACAGTCCTCGCCACACAGTAAAAAACACTGTTTGTCCCGTCTCAGAAACACCTGAGTCTGATCTACATTGGGATAAGTAGGCTGGTGCTTCCACAATCAAATCAACCAATCAGTTGAGGCCAAGCTTCCTCTCAGGTATACAGACAGAAAATAAAACAGACTTGGCGCCTACTAGCCAGCCCCTAATTACGCATGGCAGAAGACATAGAAATTACAATAACTTAAATTACAGGAGCCATTATAAACAAAAATAAACAAAAAACACAATACAAGATACAAACATTTAAACCAAAAGAACCTTAATACCTACTGAAACCTAAGTTGCCCCTTCACATATAAAACATAGTTTAGTTATGGGTCTTTCGATAATGTTAGCTTAATGCTGCATTCAGACCGCCCCATGCGTCAGCGTCAGCTGCGGCAAGATTACATGTAAAGTCTATGGTGGAGTACGTCAGAGGTCCGTCAAGGGCTCTGTGTTGCGTTGAGTACGTTGGCTCCGTCAACGACGCTTGCGTTTCATACGGCAACGTACCAACGCATGAGTCACAGAAGTTCAGCAAGCTGAACTTTTGACGGATCCAACGGAGTTAACGCAGTGCAGCAACCAATCAGAGCGTCTCACTGTAGTTATGTCATTATGCACATATCTTGAATGAAGCGTGGGCCCAGTGAAAACATTTTCAACTCTCGTTACAATCCACCATAGTGCAGAACGTGCGGCAACAGAGGAAGCCCCGCCCATGCGTTGTTTTTTCCTCAGAAGCACGCTATGGAAGCCAAAAAGTACATACGTCAAACTTCATCCGTTGGATGCGTTGCTCGACGTATCCAACGGTCTGAATGCAGCTTTAGTTTGGAGGCAAACTACCCGAACTAAGCCCTTCTTTTCCGGAAAAGTTTTTAGGACTTTCCCTTATACCCATGATCCTCTAGGAGTGGTGTAGTCCATAACCAGAACTATGTCTCCTACTTCTAAACCTTTTTTCTTTTTGATCCATTTTTGTTTTTCCTGCAATAGTGGCAAATACTCCCTGATCCATCACTCCCAAAACAAATCAGCGATGTATTGCACTTGTTTACACCTTCTTTTAACATAAAGATCCTCCTTTTCAAAAATACCTGGCGGAAGAACAGGTTTTCCTTTCATTAGGAATAAATGATTAGGCGTTAAAGCCTCAAGATCATTGGGATCTTCTGATAGTTTGGTTAATGGTCGGTCGCTCAGGATAGCCTCAGCCTCACAAAATGGTATGTAGACCATCATCTATAACCTGTTGACGTAATACTGAGTGTAGAACTTTCCTGATACTGCGAATGAGACGTTCCCAGACTCCACCAAAATGCGACCCTGTGGGCGGATTAAAAGACCATTTTATCCCCCTTTGTGTCAATGCTTTTTCAATGTTTTTTGTATTTAGGGCACCTATGGCCTCCCGTAGCTCTCGCTCTGCTCCTATGAAGTTAGTGCCATTGTCTGACCTCATGTGTGTGACCTGACCTCTTCTTGCAATAAATCTTCGTAGGGCATTAATGCATGAATCAGTGCTCAAAGAGTAAGCTACCTCCAAATGCACCGCTCTGCTTGTCATACATGTAAAAATCACACCGTAGCGTTTAACTACACTGCGTCCTCTTTGCACATCTATAGGTCCAAAATAGTCTACCCCAACATTTGTAAATTGGGGTAAATCTGGAACTACTCTCTCTGTTGGCAAGTCTGCCATTTGCTGTAGATTGAGCTTTCCCCTGTATTTCTTACAAAACAGACATTCAGCCAAGACTCTCCTAACAGCAGAAACACCATGTGTTATGCAATATCTTCTTCTTATAACAGAAAGAACATGGTTTCTACCACCATGTCCGAGCTGAAGATGTACATTTCGAATGATAAGATCCGAGATATGTTGGGCCTTTGACAGAATACAGGGATGTTTTGTGATTTCAGGAATGCCTGACTTTCTTAACCGGCCTCCCACTCGCAGAAACCCATCCTGCAGCACTGGATCTAACTTATATATGCTGCTTCTTTTAGATGCTTCTGCTTTACCTGATGTTAAGGCTGTTATCTCTTCAGAACATCTTTCTTGCTGACAAAAGCCAATGATTGAATCTTCTGCCTCTTTATGGTTGTCCAAGGATAAACCTTGATTTTTGAACTCTTGTAACCTTCTAGTCACACTCAAAGCTGGGACATCTGTGTTAGATGAGTTTTGAATCTTAATTTGTTTCCTTTCTTTGCTCAGTTTTAGCAGGACGTCCTTCACTTTAAGAAACCATGCAACAGCTACTTTTAGTTTTTGCCAGTCTGAATGGTAAGCTATAAGCTTTGATGTAGGATTGACACCGCTGGTTGTTGCACAAGCCAATGCCATCTGTTTTATTTCTGGGTCATCAGTTGGTAACTGAAAACTTGCAGGGTTTTGTGGCCAACTTTGGTCAGGCTTTGACAGAAACTTGGGGCTTTCTATCCACTTTTGCTTCAAATCCTCACCTGATGATAACCCACGTGAGGCATGATCATCTGGGTTTAGCCCTGAAGGTATATACCTCCATTGATCCACTTCAGAATTTTCTCTGATGGTGTTTATGCGATTTGCTACAAAGGTTTTGCAGCGCTTGTTTTCATTTTGAATGTATCTCAGAACTGCTGTACTATCTGTCCAAAAACAGGTTTTCTTTAAAGGCAACTGAAGTTCTGCACGCAGCATCTTATCCAGCTTAACTGCTATCACTGCAGCTGTAAGCTCCAAGCGAGGGATAGTAACGGGTTTCAATGGAGCTACTCTAGCCTTGCCAAATATAAATGAAACATGTACCTCCTCCTTGTCGTTTTTGAGTCTAAGGTAAGTGGCTGTACCATACCTACTTTCACTTGCATCGGAAAAGTGATGCATTTGGGCGCTGATCACCTTTCCAAACTCTTCTGGCTTAAGGCATCGGCTGACTTGGAAATTTGTTAAATTCTCCAAATCCTTTAACCATTTCTCCCATTATTTTTGGAAAGCGTCAGGTGCAGGCTCATCCCAACTACACTTCAGTGTACATAATTCCTGCAAGAGTAACTTAGCAGGTAAAATGACAGGAGCTATGAATCCCAATGGATCGTACACTGAGCTGATTATTGACATCATTCCCCTTTTGGTAGCAGGCTTTTTTATGAACATGAACTTATCAGTTTCAACACACCATAACAAGCCTAATGCTCTACTCACAGGTAGATTGTCTTTATCCAAGTCTAAGTCACAGAGTGTTTGTGCTCTGTGGCTTTCTGAAATGTTTTGAAGCACATTTCTCACATTGCTAGTCCACGGAGTTAAGGTAAAACCTCCCTTGCTGCAAATGGACATAAAGTCCTTTGCCATGGTGATTGCATCTTTTTCGGTTGGTACACTTTTAAGAAGATCATCCATGTAAAAGTTTTGGTGGACGGTTTCCACAACATCTGGCATAGTAAGCTTCATTGTCCTCAGCTGTCCTCCTAAGGGCATAACAGGCACAGCTCCGGGACGAAACAGTTCCAAATAAGAGAACAGTCATTCTGTACTCTTCTGGAATCTGTTCCAAATCACTTTGAGGCCACCAAAGGAAACGCAAAAAGTCTATGCGCTCTTCAGCCACATTAACTTGATGGAACATTGCTTTTATGTCTGCCATTAGTGCCACAGGCTCTTGCCGAAACCTAGTTAAAACTCCCACCAGTGAGCTAGTCAAATTTGGACCTTGCAGAAGCTGGTTGTTTAGAGGGATGCCCTTGTACTCTGCTCCACAATCGAATACCACGCGCAACTTCTGTTTTTGTGGATGGTACACAGCGTGATGAGGTATGTACCATTCTCTACCAGCTGTTGGCTCCATATGGTCTTTCGGTACCTTTTCTGCATGTCCATTGGCTATGGTCTCTCCAATAATACTGGTGTAATCTTTATGAAAAGCCTTGTTTACTTTTAGCTTTCCTTTTAGACCCAATAGTCGGTGCAGAGCCACACTAATGTTGTTTGGCATGGAAATGTTTTCCTCTTTAAAAGGTAGTTGAAGTTTGTAATGGCCATTTTCTAATTGTGCGGAACACGCCATTATGTCTAGGAACCTTTTTTCCTCCCTTGACATTTCCTCCTGCCCATTGCAAGAATCCTCAACAAAGTCATGATTGTACTGACTGATTAGCAACTGTTCAAGTTTATCCACTGAAGTTCTGTTTGCTTGAACCAATGGATAGTGGCTTGTTTCACCGTAAAGGCTTTTTGCTGAACCATTTACAACCCACCCCAACAAACTTCGAATGGCGTAAGGCCCTTCATCCTGACTGTTTATGACCTCCCCAGGCTCTATTAATTTGGAAGCATTACTTCCTATTAGCAAATCCACCCCAACATGCAATCGAGGAAACTTTAACCCTTTTAAGTACGGCCACTTTGCCAACTCTTCCTCACTGATAAGGTTGTCTATTGACACAGGCATACTTTTTTGAGTAAAAGCTGTTGGGAGTGCATACAAATGTTCACCTGAGAACTCAGAAATTTCAAGACCCTTCACAACTGAGGTTGTCACGACCTTACTTTGACCCATAGTACGGAGGTTAATCAGAGTTTTATGACTTTGCATATTAAGCTGATGAAGGTTTTCAGTACAAAATATGTCTGTACTTCCTGGGTCTAAGAACGCATATGTTTCTACTACTTTAGCTCCCTTTGAACTTTTCACTTTTACAGGTGCAATTGGGAGTATACCATGCTGATAGCCAGCCCCAGTATGACCACAAGTAGAGTAACTCCTCATTAAACTGCTGCTCATTTCCCTGATTTGTAAATTCTGTTCTTTAGGATAGAATTTACAAACCAGGGAAATGAGCTTAATGGCTTTAATTTGGATTTCATTTAGTCTAACACTTCAATCTCACTTTTAGGATCCTTTTCCTTTTGACCAATTTCCAACATGCTATGATGAGCTTGTTTAGAGTACTTGCAAGTGTTGTGCCTTTCACAACTTTTATTTAGATGGCCAACATTAAAGCACCCAAAACAGACTCTTATGTTTTAAGAACTCCAATTTCTCTTTATGAGACCTTTTGTCAAACTCTCGACATTTTTCCAAATGATGCCCGTTCCGTGTACAAAACACACAGACAGCTTCACTTTGACAGATCTTTTGTCTGACAGACGTTTTGATGGCATTCCTTTGACTGATACATTAGTCACAAAGCTGCTTCTTTTGAATTGTGGTTTTATTAAAGATTTTTGTGCCTTAGAAATGTTCTTGGCAGGTGTTACTACATCTTGTATGTCCCTAAATATGGGATCAGTTGCTATTCTTATTTGGTGTTCCATGAAAGTGACAATGTCCAGAAAATGTGTTCTTTGACCAGTTCTTTCAAGGATTTCATTTGCTTTAGCTCTCCATTTCTCTCTAAGCTTGTATGGAAGCGTTTGAACCAACATTCTTAGATTGCTCGGCATGTTCAGCTCTTTTAAATATTGCAACTTTTCCATTGCATTGCAACATTCTCTTAAGAAAATACAATATTTCTTCAGAGCTGTAGTGTCTTCTAACTTGATGTTTGGCCATTTAGACACCTTGTCCATGTAAGCTGCATTTATGTTGTGCTCGTTCCCAAAATGCTCCTTAAGTAGCAGCTTGGCCAACACATACCCAGTGTCTGCTGTTAAATGAAGACAGCTACGAACTAAGTCTCTAGGTTGCCCCCCTGGTGTACTGTTCCCAGTAATACAAACAGTCTCCTTTATTGCTAGCTTTTGCTTCAACACAATGTTCAAAAGCCTTTATAAAGGAATTGAATTGCAATGGATTACCATCGTAGATTGGGATTTCTCTACTTGGCAGTAGTTGAGCTGTTTGTATTTGGACCAAAACTGATGTGATCTCATTTTGTTGTTTTAAAAGCTATACAGGTGTCCAACTTCCTGCTCCCCATGAGATAAACCCTTGCTGCTTTGTGCTGAAAGTGTAACATTCAGTTCTTTAGCTGCAGGGTTTTAGCTTTGCAAAGTGAGGGACTTTGTCTGATCAAACACACTAGTTTCTGTGTTGTCCACATCAACTGAGACTGGTTTATAATCTGAGGTTAATGCTGGTACAGATTTATCCAACTCTGAGACCTTAATACTTTGCTTAAATGACACTTCTGCTTCTTGCAGTTGAAGATCTGCTCTTACTTTCGGTTTTGCACCTTTTCTTATGTATGACTCCATGCCATCTCCAAACCCTTTTTACTCCTCGAGCCTCTTTATTCAACATTAGAAATGCTATCATGTGGTTCAATATGCGGCTGATCTTTCTCTACACCTTGCGCTACAGAACCCAGAGAAGTTTGAGCCAACCAATTTTCAATTGCACACAAAAAGTATTCAACATTGAACATCTTTGCTTGGTACCATGTTTCATGCTTTTGGGCTTCTTCAGCAGGCAATAAAGTTAGGAATTTGTTACGAACCTCCAATGTCTCTTCATGCAAACTAAAAAACTTTTTAAACTCTGAATCAACTTCATTTAAACACTGTTCATCTTTCAGTAAGTTGATAGTTTGTCTTAGTTTGCAAAGCTTATTTAGCTTCCTTTTCCTTTCCTCTTTTAAGTTACCAATCTTCAGGATCAAAGCTTTAGCTGTTAATTTAACTTCCCTTTTTTCAGCCGATTCATAATCCAAAGCAAAGTTCTTTTCACAGTTGGGCTCAAAATCAATACCTTCCTCTTCCGCCATGACGGGTTGAACTTTTAGAACTTTGTCCAAATAAACCATTAAAATGTTTAACATCACAAGTCACTGTCTTTATTCTTTAATGGCTAAGCTCAGTGTTCGCGGTTACCTCTTGTGCTTCAATGTACTTTACCGCACCGTTGCTCCTCCAATGCTGTGACGCACCTTCGATGCGCACCGCCGCTTCAACGATGAGATGCTCCTTCCGACGTGCACTACGCCGATGACGCATGCCGCTCCTCCGACGATGAGGCCGCTGGTTCAGCGAAGCCAACGCAGAGGTCTCCTGCCCCACTGACAGGATGCCCGCCGCTCCGGCGATTAGGAAACACAGCTGATCCAATTACGCCTCTGCTGCTTTGGTGGCAGAGGACGCCAACTTTTCTTGGCCGACGGTACATTTTTTTTTTACCTTGAAGTGTAGCGCCAATGCCCTATACACTGGCACTACTTGTTACTGATGTGGGTGGTGGTCTTTACGTGTGTTTAAAGGAATTGCAGCTTGTGTTTTTTTTTCTGATGATGTTTATTATTTTGTCTTCTTTCACAATGTCCATGATCCATTTACTGCAATTAAAGTGGTTTACAATGAATGCGTTACTTGCCCCAATGACCGTCCGCAGAGTTCTTTACATACAGCCACAGTCCTCGCCACACAGTAAAAAACACTGTTTGTCCCGCCTCAGAAACACCTGAGTCTGATCTGCATTGGGTTAAGTAGGCTGGTGCTTCCACAATCAAATCAACCAATCAGTTGAGTCCAAGCAGCCTCTCAGGTATACAGACAGAAAATGAAACACACTTGGCTCCTGCAGTATTGGTTATCTTTAACCGATACAAGTACAGTAGATGGTATTGAGGCTGGTACCCGATACCGGTATCGGTATTGGTGCATCCCTAATTACAATGTTAGTTTTTTTCCACTCAGTTTTGTCCACAGTCGCTAGTATATTTCCTGACAGATCCCTAAACACGTTAACGTGGTACGGATCATTGTGATTGCATTAATAGATAAATATTAAAGCAGTCTGTAATTATTATTTAAATGACTGCTTAATATGTCAATAAAAATATTTTCTTTAAAAAGTGAATTTAGTCTTTCTGAAAATTAGTTTTGGAAAAGGGGGGTTCGTCTTATAACAGGGCTCATCCTATATTCGAGTCAATACGGTATTTTAGTTTGGATTGCAACTTTTAAATACTTCTCTTAATTGTGAAACTCTAATGTATGGCTTCTATTTTTTGCTTGCTGTACTATAATTTTTAATCAACTAAAGCACTTTGTTCGGCCTTGTTGCTGACATGTGCTATGCCACAAATAAGCTTTCCACCCCACCTTTTCTTCATACTACACCTTCTATATATAAATGCTTGGTATCATCTCCACAGAGATGAAACCGGTTGTTGTGGTGTTTCTGACTTCCTCTCCCCCTCCAGGGTGTCACCATTTTTCACAGCTCAACAGGGGGAGTCAAAAGACGCAGAAGCCAGATCGCCTTGTTTACGTACATGAGTGGTGATTAGGCCCTTACATTCCCTAGCTGTTTGCTTCCTGTAGATCTGCCTCTGTCCTTCCTTGTCTCGTCGAACAGAAACTGAATTCCTCTGCCGTTGTCCGAGTTCTGGACTCCAGTGATCTGCTTCCTAACCCAGTGTCCATGTGGAGATAACCTTGCTGGATTCCAACCTGAAAGGTGAAAGCAAACACAACTGAATCAACAAAAACCTGCCCTTATCAGCATTGTGAAAAGAATTGCCTTCTCTGGATCTACTAAATCATCAGGATTAATTTTATTCATAAATAAATAATCTTTCACCCCTTTGTAAAAAAGCATAAGCTCTTTAAAGTTTCTTTGTCTGTTCACATGCTGTCTAAGATTGATGAATTTATTTGCCCTAGTTAACGGAGAGTTTAATGAGCTCTCCGCCTCAAGTATTTCCAACAGCAATTAGTTAAAGAATCAAGCTGTTTGTGTCCGTTAGTCTGTGTTTGTGTGTCAGATGCATTCATGCCTCATCCACGTTGGACTCACAACTGTAGAAATCCGACCTCTGTTAAAGAAGGCTAAAATGTCTCAATAGGGAGTAATAACAGACACCTGTAATTAATTAATAATACAATTAATTAAGTGATAATTGTTAGGGTCTATCTGGTTAGTCTAAGCATATTAAATCAATAATTCATCAATTATTAATTTAATGATCTCTTCAGATTATTAACGAGGCACCATCAAGTTTTTTTTATTTAAGCAAAAATCTAGCAAAAACATTTGTGGAAACGGTTGTGTCAAGACTACTGGTACCTGAGCAAGATGGCGACCAGCGATAATGTCACTTAGGCGCGTCACGGGCGCTTCGTAGGTATGCACGTCGGATCACGCACACATGCGTAGATGCGAGATACATCTACAAGCAGGCAAACACCGAAAGTAGGGGGATATTTTATGGCTGATCTTTTATGATCTGCAAGAAGCCTGGTGGTCTCTTCGGACAAAGAGACCACGTGGCGCTTATCTACCGGACTAGCCTTCGGCTACAAAGAAACTTGGAATAGGTTGAGTAAAAAGAGGACGGCAACGACTCTCTGTGTCTGCCTGCCAATCAAGAGGAGCGCCGTGACGCTGTTAAAACCCACGGTCGAGTGACAGTAACATGCAATCAACCCAAACACCGCTTATCTATTAAACAATAACTATTACAAAAAGCTCACAGTTTACTCGTAAGTAGAAACACAGCACAGAAACTCCACCACGGAGCGCTCAAGGGACACAGACTCACTTGAAGTTACGAATCATGCATGCATAAAATTACAGACTTTTCTAATTCATTCCACCAGAGATTTTAAACTCACCGGGCTGGTGTCTTTCACCCCTCCTTTCTCTGCAGTCTCCACTCAAGCTGCAGAGAACTGCAGCGGGTTTGATGGATTGGCGCTTCAGCCAACCAGCGGGCAGATTTTTCCAGCGCTCAGCTGGGAAAAAGAGAGAGTGAGAGCGGACAGCCCACGCATATGTTTGGAGCGACCGAAAGGGAGGGACATGTTATTGGAATGCTGGCGTCATATTTGTAGAGCCCTTTTATGTCATATTCATGGACCGGACCCAGACACACATATCAGCTCTAACATATTTGGCTCTTTTTTGACTACCTTGAGTTGTTTGGTAAACATAAATCTAAGCAAACGTCAATCACACTTGGGGGTCCTCAGTGCTCCTTTCTCGCACCACGTTTCTTTCAACCTGGCATCCTCCCCCCCATCTTGGATTTCGAACTATTCCAACGTCTTCTAAATTATCTATGTTACCATCTGCTCAAAGTTCAGAATATTAAGTCTGGTCAAGGTTTTTTATTTTAAGCACATTTAAGCAACAAGGCAGTTTAAAGTGCTTTACAAGATTAAACCATAATGTAGTGAGCAAACAAAGAATTACATTACTGTAAAAAAATGAAGTAATTAAAAACTGCAATCCAGACTGGGATTAATGATGTTCCGGGGATCATTTATTTTTTTTTCATAATTTTTGTGTTGACATCTTGGTCTCTGCTGCTGCTATATACTCCCCAGACATAAATGAAAACCATCTGCTCCATTTTTTGCTTTTTAAAGGAGCTCAGTCTTTCAGCAGTTTTGCAGTTTTCAGCAGCGCTCTGGATCACTTGCAGCTGTTTGATTGACTTTTTAGGCAGACCTGTGAGGACGCTGTTGCAGTAATCAGTCCTACTAAAGATAAATGCATGGAGCCGTTTCTCTAAATCTTAATAATCCTTTAATCCTGGATGTCTTCGTCAGGTGATAGAAGGCTGAATTTCGGACTTTCTTTATGTTCTAAATTTTCAGGTCTGAATCCATCATTGCGCCCAGATTTAAGGCCTGATCAGGAGTTCTTAGCTGTAGCAGCTGGAGCTGTGTGCTTTTTAATACATCTTATCTCCTATAAAACATATTGAATTCCTCTATGTGTGAATGCTGCTTTACAAACAACTTATTACTTTTTTTCCCATTTTGTCTCTAGTGACATCAGCACCTACTTCTCCAGTGTCTGAAAAAAAATAACAGCTTTGCTTTTGAACTTATATCTTGAAAAGGTAGGCTGCTTTCAGCTCGTCCTGCTGTTGTGAAAAGGGGCAGAATTTACCCCCCAAAAAAGAGAGAGGAACGGTAAAATGATCCAGGGTTTCCTATTTAGGATAGGAATTTTAAAAGTACGCAAAGTCTTTATGGTGTGGCTGATCAAAGGTAGAGAACAGCCCTTCATGTTTGATACCCTAGAATAAGTTTGGTTGTATCTAATGAGAGCGACAGACAGAGAAGGAGGATTATATCATCGTTTTTTTCACACCCATTTGACTTCTGCTAAGTTGTCTTGTTAGCAGCTACAGTCTCGTTTTGTCCAGAGAACAGCTCCGGTCACACTCGTCCTGTATATATCTGGGCTGACTATCATATGGAAGTGTGTCGTCCCAGCACTGGTTTCTGATTGGGCACCAGGCGGCCCTCGCTGTGCAGATCGAGGTCGATTGTTAATATGGTGACTCATCACTAATTGCCGCATCTCGAGTCCAACGAGTCGTTTGTTCAGGAATAAGACCGTGATTAATGAGCATCATTATAGCGCCGGTGTCATGTCGCTGCAACACAAACTTCACCGGCAGCCGTCACAACTAATTTCATGACTGAGTGACTCATCACTGTAACTGCCATCCACAGACATGTTTTCAAGGCTTTTCTCTACATTTAGTCCCGGATTTTGTGCCCTGTATTTTTACAGTAGATTATTATGGGAAAGTATTTAAAATGATCAAGAATTGCTCATGATTAGTTGCTGGAAAAACGTTGTGCTACTCAAAAGTTATTTCCATCCGTCCTTCCGTCTATCCAACCCTCTATTAAAACGTGTTTTGACATCCGACTATGGACCAGATGCCAGAAGAACTAAAGCCAAATGTATACATCTCTCTCAGCAAGTTTGCACTCACACACACATGTATTAACAGACTTGTTTTCCGTTTATACTTCTCAGTCGGTGTGTCAGCGTTGCAAAGCAATTCCCCACCAGGACAGCAGGGGGTGCTGACCTTTTCTGACGGGTCTACCTACCATTGCAATGATGTCTCTGATCGACGAAAGTTTATTTACTTCAGCTTGTAAATGCACATCTATTCATACGCCGATGGTTGACAGAAAGCAACTTGTGATTGAGCTGGAAACAACAACACAAATCAGCTGCAAAACAGCGCCACCACACAGTTATGGTCACAGAAGGAATTACGTGAAAAGTTATTTTAAGAAGCAGTCAGTGTTCTGAAAATTTTATCAGAGAAATTTAGCAAACAAGGATAAATTATGATTCCATTTTAATCTGCAACACATTAGGCTTCTTGTTATAAAAAAAAAATCTAAACTAAACTGGACTTTTTTGGGCCTCCCTTGGTCTGTCAGTTGTGGGCTTTCAGGGGAGCCGAGCTCCCCTTAGCTCCCCCGTTATTCGACCCTTGCATTTACCTAGTAACCCTCTACTGAGTTCTCATAAAGACTCTGTCTTCACCTCTGAATTTCTTTCCTTGCAATTCATCTCTGTTTCCTTCTACAGTGTCTCCGGTTCGGGAGCACCTTCATCATTACTGCATTATTCATTGCATTGTAACCCAAACATGACACTATAGTGGCCAAAAGCAGCACTGATTATAGATTCCATTGGCTATAGAGCACCGTTCCGATGAAATTATCTGGGACTGATGTTGGGCTGACCAATCACTGATTGAAATGATAGTTTCTTCCTCCAGTGGCAGGAAATATTTACAGAGCAATTTATTTAAAGACACAACAGTGTTTATAAAGGTAGCCATGACTGACAGAACCTCAAATGAGGGAGTTTTATGACAATTCTTCCACGGTATATTTGATTTATTTATGAATAATCATAGCATTTTATCTCACGGTTCTTAATTTTTAAACAGCTTTAAACTGAGACCACTCTGACCTCTGTGTTGTATGTAAGATGTTGTATGATAACTCATATAAAAATAGCAACAAACTATTCCTTGAAACATCCAAATGAGAGCCAAAATTGGATTAAGTAGAAACCTAATTCAGCAACAAACAAAAAAAAAGAGACTGAATCTACTCAGATATAAGTGTGTTTGTTAGTGAGTTACATGTGTCGGTCTCTGAAGATATTTTCTGTTTATTTGCAGGCAGTGTGTGTTTGCAGCATCCCAACATTACTCCTGCATATCCGTCAGCAGTGAACCCAGGTGTGAAGAGGTGTTTTAACGCAGCAGGAGGCAGCATTTCTGTTTGCGTTGCGCTCATAATTATCAGCAGAGAGCTTCTTTCTCTTGCAGCGGGAGGACCCGCTCGTTTAGACTGACTAGATTATTCTGATTCTGGGGCAAGAAGCACAGGTTAATCTAACTCAAAATATTAATCTGTAATTAAAAAATCTACCCCAGCAAATGTCCTCATCACTTTCTGTTTTCTGCTTCTTTATTTTGTCTAAAACAGAGTTGCAGAATGTCCCGCTGATCCCCCAGGAGAACTTACACACATCTTACACATTCAAACAGCAGCGGAAGACTTCCTGCCTCTAGAAATACTTTTATATGAATCTTTATTTTTATTCCCCGCCATTAACGTCACATTATTTGACAGGTTCTGTTGAATTTTAACACATAAGGTAAGGTATCTGTTGACGACCTGTGTGGGTGGAGGAGCTAATCATTGCATAACCTGTCACTCCTCACCAATAAATTATTAGTCCTTTAAAGGCTGCCAGGCGCGATGGGGACTCAGGATGCTTCTGTTGCACTGCAGAGCATTTCAAGCCTGTTAAAGGGAATGATGAAGCTGCTTTGATCCTCCACCACCAGGTTTAATATTTCAGCTTTTAAAAGCAGAAAGAAAGGAATTTTAAATACCCAACTTATCAGAGAGGAGAAATAATAGACATTGTGTGAACAATAAACTCTTTTGGAGGAAAAACTGCTGAACTCCACCCATTCCTTTTGAAGCCGGGGGACAAAAGCGCAGCTTGATGGAAGGGTAAATAACATTCACAGGCTGAATTTCGCTCTGTCAGCCCTGTGCGTCACTGTGAGGTAATTAAGGGTTGTGGGTTTGGGACCTTTTTGCCTCTGTCTGCCTACACGGCGTACATTTGTCCTTAAATAATGCACACTGTTCGCCCTTGTGTAATTGCAGTGTGCAGAATAGTGACAATTTTTTTTTCCAGCAATGAGAGGATTTTTTTTTTTCTCATCCCTGCTGCTTCTCTGCATAACGTTTATGTCCAGAAATACAAAAATACTCTCGCCTGCAGGCTTATGCGAGGGCAAACCTACAGAAGCGACTACTTTAAGGCTGTTTTTGACGGAGTGGGAGTGCTTCTCTTTTATAACAAGTGGCTGTTAACATTTAAAGGAAATGTGAGGTTGTAGCCTCAGAGATTTAATTCTCACATCTTTAGGCATCCTAGTGGTAGCATTTAACATAAAGAGCAAAGCGGAAGCTGTTTTGTTCTTATTTCAAGAATTTTTCCTATTATTTCAATGATGGGACAAAAGTTTGTCCCTCACAACAGATTCTTACTTAGTTATGTACTGGTTTTAGTGTAAGATCCTGGGCCTTTCTCATATTATCTGTTGTGTCTGCATCGTGTTTGCATTTTCTCCCCATGTATGCAAAGGTTCTCACCAGGTACTTCAGCTTCCACCCACAGTCCAGAAACATGTTGATCCTAAACATCATAGTAAGGACTGATTGACAGGTCACCACTCCTGTCCAGCGCCTCGAGCACAAAAAAAGTTTTAATTTAGTCTCCGGAAGAAAAATCATTACAGTCATCGTCACCTGGATGAAATAATCCCTCAGCAAAAGGTAGAAGACTTAAAGTACATTTTCATTGTACAGTTTTTCATGATTTTCAGTGAAGGAGACTTTTACGTAAAAATATGTTGAAGTAGTGCTATATACTTATTTGAGTACAGTTTTGGGGTGTACTTGGTGTATATTTGTGATTCTCATTTTAGCTTACTGAATTATATTTAAAGTATGCAAGTACAGTCCTCTCTATACAGCCTAGTTAAATACTTCTACTCCACGTTTTAGTTCCAGTATGCCTTCTAGTGGGCCTAATTTACCTTTTATGAATTACTAAACTGAAAAAAAGTTTTTATTTTTAATTTTTAATCAACCAATCAATCTTTATTGTCAATTCATCCTGTGTCTAACAGACAGAGGAACTTAGATACTGTTTCTCTCTCTCTTTAGCTTAGGTTAGAATAAACATATAATAAAAAAAGTTAAAATAAAGAAAGAAATACATAAATTACCACATGAACACATAAATTAAAATGTTTACACAATAATTAAAAAAAACATAAAAAATAGCGCAATTGCAGAGTTTTTAAAAACAATAAGTATACTTATAGGTTTGTTTAGCACATTACTTGTAGTATTCTGTTAATGTAGTTTAATATACTTCTTAGTACTCTAACAGTAAAACCATACTGTATGCAGTGTTATAGTTGAGTCACTAATCTCTAGAGCCTAAAGCTTGGTTTATGCTTGCCGCGTCCGCGAGGTCCGCACGGCTCCACGCGGCCAAATTACGTCATTTTAGCAACCACGCCACTCCACGCGGCCTCCTCCCGCCCCAAAATTTCCGCACCACGCACCCAAGGGGAAAACTCCGCCCGCAGAATGTGAAGCCAACGCGGAAGTGACAATAATTGCAGTTCAGCCCTCATCCGCTGGGGGCTTGCTGCAAAAAGGAGCAACTTCCCATTCACTCCCATGTTAAAAAGGCCAACTTTAAAGCAAAAATAAACATGTTTACAGCCTGGTTCAAAAAACCATTTTAGGTTAGATAGTTCAGGTTTACCATCATGACAACTCTGAGGGGGGTGAATTTTTTTCCAACTCCTCCGTTTATTTGTAATTTAATTTTGAAATTATGAATAATTAGGGGCGTGTCATTTTGATTGACAGGTCCGTCTAGGCTAACGCTGGTGGCTAATGGTGGCTAACGGTAGCTAATAGCTTGCTCCGTAGTCTGTTTGCGGAGCTCTTCTAACGTAAAGACTTCAGTCATTTGGTGTTTCTGAACTCCACTATCAGAGTGGTACTGCAGTTTTTATTCGGTTTTGGATGTTAATCTGCAATTATTGGACAAAGACGGCTTGCTGTGGTGTTGATTACAGTAACAGATCGTCCAAGAAGTTTATGCTTTCGGGGGAGGCTTCATACCGGCTGAAGCTTAACCAGCTTGGGGGGGGTCTCTGTCAGGTGGCAGAGAGGAATGCTGTTCTGGTCGGAGTTTTTATCTCTTTCTACACGCGAGTTGGAGCTGGCAACCGGTCAGGTAGCAGCAGAGCAGCAAAGTCGGCAGGACCGGGACGCTGCGGCAGGCCCGGTCAGGTAGGGCACCTCGAGACTCAAGAGCGGGAGACGGTTACATCAGGCTGGAAGACTACAGAGTTGGACTCTAGACAGACTGGACGATCGCTGGTTGGATCAGTACTGGTGTGAGGAACACAGCTGGAGGCATAAACTAATGGATATGTGACATGTGAGGTGAGCAAAAAACCTGTTATTTTTTTTAGGGGATCTGAGTTTCATGATGACTTTGTGACTACTTTTTGCTGGATGTGTTGTTAAGATAAGCCGACTAAGTCCTCACCCTCCTCCGATGGTAATGGAAATAACACAATATCAGGCTGTATTGAACAGCCCGACTGGCCTCATTTTTGCTATTCAGAAACCTATGGGGGACGTACCGGAAGGTTAGTCCATTGTTTTATACAGTCTATACCTAGGAAAATTTGTAAATACACGGACGGTCCCGCGCGGAAAAACATGGCGGACCGGCAAGAGCTCATATTGCCGGAGATTCGTAAATAGACATCTTTATGATTCGGCCGATAGAGATCACTGTGATCAACTGTGTTTTAATGGAAGAGAGGACGGTCTCCTTTTTCGTCTTTTTTCCTAAGTAAACAGCATAAAAGTTCTACTTTGTTTAAGCTCACAGGTGTCACCACCCTATATAAATAACTAAGTTGCACAGCTGATTTCCAAATATTGAATTTGAATCATTTGAATTGTCATTGATCAATATCGAGTAAAGTTTAGATTTAGCCTTGATTTAGATGTTTATTCAACGTCTACATTAAAACCTGGTTTAGACCAGACGTATAAATTATTTTAGTGGTAACCCCCGACCCTCACCACTAGGAGGCAGCAACACACTTAAAGTTCCGCTCGGTCTAATCGTCTTTATGGTGATATGGATATCGGAGTCCTCCGAACCAATTTATTTTACTCATTGGGACCACTATGTGTTAGAAAACGTTTCTTCAAATATGAAGGATCGCATATAGGTGAGTGCTCAAAGGAAAGTTACTGAAATGTTGTTTTGTCCTACAATGTTTGTTATCCGTTTGCAGCATAGCTAGCAGGCTAGCTGTAGCTTACCTGCTAGCTTGCTATTAGGTAGCTATTAAACCGAATGGTCCTTTGAAACCATGTACTTTGTCTTAATGGATAATATCGCTGTGATCTCTGTGACACTTAAAATATTTATTCATTTATTGTATTGCTGTGTTTGCAAAATCTGTTTAGAAAACTTTAAAAGAGGCTACGGAGTAAATTATCAGCTCAGCAATGTCTGCACATCTCAAACAGGCTCCAGCTCGAAGTGTTGGAGGGGGCTATAAGAGGCCGAGGACAGCTTTGGTGTATTTTATTTATTTATTTACATTTTGGTTTATGTTGATGAATTTTCCCAGAGTTTTTGTATATTTAAAAATTAAACGTTTTGACCTAATTTTTGTTTTGTAAATGTTTTGCATACAAATACCTACATTTTTATTTTAGTAATTTTGAACATTAGACTACTTATTTGTCACCACAATCTTTGTTTAAATAAAATAAGCAAAATAAAATATTTTGATATTATATTTTTGAATTTGTGCTTTTATTTTATGGCAATGTATGTTTACAAATGTGTTGAAATTAACATGTATATTGCACATTCATATGTTTGTGATGGTTGGATGTTTGAAAATTGTTTTGATTTACATTACATTAGGAAAGTTTGGTCAATGTTAAGCTTAAGAGATGTATTTATATCCAGTGGTAAAATAAGTATAGTGTTACTGAAACCGTTTTAAAACATCATTGTTATTTTAAAAGATAATTTTAGGGAACCTGATTTAACATTCAATTTCACAACTTTAATTTTAATCGGTTTGTTGTGATGAATTTAATAGATTGTAAAAGCTGGATTTATTAGAATATCATTAGGCTATAATACAGTTAATAGACGTCTATACGACGTCTAAATGACGTCTAGATTATCTGATGGTGTATAAATTTGGTATAAAAATAAACGTCTGTTAAACGTATAACTTTAGAAGTCTAGAAATAGACGTTCATTAACGGTAATATAAACGTCTTACATTAGACGCAGCGTATAGAGGTAGACGTCTTTTAGACATCTATTAGACGGCTAGTCTAAACCTAGACGGCTGAAAAACTTTCATTTTTAGACCAGTGGTAGACCGATTTTAGCCTAGACGTCTACGGACCATATAGATGTTCATTAGACGTCTTTTAGACCGAAAAATGCTCGTGGGGCATCTTGTAAACAACAGTGATTACTACTTCAACTATGGTATAGTGTTGTATGCATGCCGTAGAGGCCTACACTGCCCCCTACAGTCGTCAAGAATATTGTCTCCCAGCAGGGACAAGCCGCGAAAAGTATAAACGCTGCTCGAAGGCGTCTCGGCCGGTTCTGCACGTCTCGTTTCTGCGCGGAATGTTCATGCGTCAAGCATAAACCAAGCTTAAGTCATAGTTTGGTTCTTGCGGTGCTGAACGTGTTTTGAAGTGACCAGAGAGTCGGGTTTACATGTAAAGTCAATGGAGAAGCGGATGAGGTGCGAATGGGTGGTCCGCCTCACCCCAGAAGCAGATTTGCGTCGCAAAAACACTTTTCTACCTAATTTGCGTGACCGATTAGCGCGAATCAGGTATTTGAAGCACGACCAAAAATAAACACTGCATGTTATGTGGTACATAAGCACGTGACGAGCTTTATCGCTCCTGCCGCTGAAGTTGGAAAAATCTGAACTTTGAATTCAAGTCGCAACGCGTAAACTAATCAGTTGTTCAACAGTTTCCTTACACAACTTTGTTTTGTAAATTGCTTTAAGGTCCCTTTTGTTGTGAACTGGCACCGTAATGTAAATGGATTAATTCAAACGCAAATTGAAACTCCTACAACATAATTAATTACTTTCCTTAATTAACTAAATGTTTAGAGATATTTTAATTTAGAGAAATTAATTCTCTAAATGTTCTGCTTAGTGTTCAAAATCAAGTGCTCGCCTAGAGTTTTTAAAGGTTTCTACCGGTTTTTAAGACAAGGATGCTGAAAAGATTCAAGCAGTTCTATGAAATATTCCTCTTTGAAAGCTTCAGATAAACTTATTGATTACAGACCCATTTCAAAACTACCTATTGGGAGTTGCACAATTTTCCCCCAGAGCATGGTAAAAACTAAGCAATTAGGAGACAGCTGCAACATTTAAGCTGCAGCTTTATGCTAAGCTTATTTGGTTTTTATTGAATTGATGTATAGTTAATAATTTTGATCAGATCAGAGAAAGATCAGTTTCTCAGATGAATTATTGCTGCAGGTTAATCAGATCAATCTGTAACGTGTTAAAAAACAAACCAATGAATCCTAAAATGTTTGTGTTCTGAAGCACACGCTGACTCAACTGGGAATTAAATCAATTCCAATCTGCCGTTTCTGAGATTGTCCGTTGATACGAAGTCATCGGCTGCCAGTCAAAGGAGAAAAACAAATCGATACCCGCAGAAATATTCCAGGCTTCTCAGAGCCAATACTGGCGACTGGAAGCAACATGGGAGGTCAAGCTGGATGAGATGAGCCTGCAGGCAAGAATGCTGGGTCCAGAGTTTTTCAGAAAAGAGGACAACCTGTTCTCACACCCATAGGCTTTTCATTCCTCTCATTTTTACTGGCAGCTACATCTTTATACCTGTAGGGAATATATATATATATATATATATATATATATATATATATATATATATATTTATATATATATATATATATATATATATGTGTTATTTTAGGGTATTTTGTTTGTATCCATATGATCCTTTATTAGCAGGAAGCTCCTGTAACCTTTGAAAAATCAACGTATAAACAATCACTGACCCCAGCAGAAGCTTTCTGGAGTATTTTCATTTTAAAGCTCATGATCAGTCCATTGATTGGACTAATTAGAAATCTCGTGTCCATGGAAAACTGTGAAATGCTCTCATAGCAAAAAATAAACTAGCTGATGAGAGGCAAGTAGGACTAATGATGGTAGACATCCATTTTAATTTGTACATGAGCGACTTTGTTTTGATTCCATAACTTCTAACTACCTACACAAGCTTGTTCTCTCAGGGAGCAGGTACCTGTCTCCAGCAGTTATTGGACAGTCAACCCTGGAGAGGATGCCAGTCATGGATTGATGAATGGAAGTAATTACACACATGCCTAAGAGCACTTTGGAGTGACCATTAAGCTAACAGTCATGTTTTTAGACTGTGGTAGGAATCTGGAGTATCTAGAGAGAACCAAAACATGCACAGGAAGAACATTAGATTTGACACTCAGGTACTGAAGGTCTGACAGCAAGCTCCTCATATCCACAGCTTGTAATTTGCTTCATGGAGCTGCACCTGGTGCAGCAAGCTGGCTCCGCCCCCGGCTTGACTGACAGATCCCAAACTCAGCCAGGACCTCTGGTGGAATTCTCCAGAACAAGCAGACAACAGCGGACACACACACACACACACAAAAACAGACAAACATCCAAGACTCCTACACTCTGTAGATTCTGTACTGCTACCCACCCATTACCCCGTTGAGATAGTGTCTTACCCATGGCCAAAATCAAATGGATAGGCAAATCTTGAAAATCTCATACACAAAAAAATAAGATGGTGAACAGAAAAATAAAATACTTGTAAAATACCTTGTTTATTGAACATAAGGTATTTCTCTTAAAACATTTACTTAGTAAATGAATTGATTTGTATTGATGCACAGAAACCTGGCTGCAGCAGGGGGATTATGTCAGCAAAAATTAATCAATTCCTTTCACCTCTATACATTTTCACATTCCTAGAAGCTCTTGGGGAGGAGGAGGAGGAGTTCCAACCATTTTTCATCTAGATCTTGTAAATTAATCCCCGACCAATTAAAAGTTACAGTTCTTTTGAACATCTAATCCTTAGTTTTTCAGATCCAAGGCGCAAAGCAATCAAAACACTTTTGTTTGTTGTTTTTGTATCATCCACCATCTAATTTAATATATAATTACTAGTTCAGAGGGTTTCATTAATCATGTGACAACTAAAAGGGGTATCCTAAATGCAGCCTTTAACACTGTCTTACGGTGCATTCACACCTAACGCGTTTGAAGCGCCGTGGGTGTCAGATTTACATGTAAAGTCAATGTAGAAGCGCACTGAAGCGTGTCAGGAGGTCCTGCATCACGTTAGAAGCAGATTGGCGTTGTGACAGAAACCCTTTTCTGCCTGATTCGCGTGACCGATTAGTGCGACCGATTAGCGCGACCGATTAGCGCGAATTAGGCGTTTGATGCGCTTCCCAAAATCTGCACTTCATTTTATGTGGTGCATTTTGTGCATTCGCGCGTGATGATAATTATTGTGTTTACCGCTGAAGTTGAACAATCCGAACTTTGCTGTTGTGGTGGAAAACAGTGGGTGTCTGAGAAGTCTCGGATGAGAGAAAAAAGGATCAGCGGTCTTCTTTACAAAAGTTCATTTTACATGCGCATGGAGAGTCTATAGGGAGCTCTGCCTTACTTCACAAATCACTGGTATAAATATATACATATATATATATATATATATATATATACACACTGATTTAACCACACCCTATTGGATTTGTTGCTGATCGGTTCATTCCTCAGCTCTGGGAGAACAAAGCACATCATGCAGGGTAGTAGCCGTTTCAGCAGTTATGGGAAGATAACGAACACTCTGTTCTATGCATCAGAGGCTGATTACAAGATCAGACACAGAACAACATGGGATATGTCAGAAGGTAATTACAAGATTTGTCATTAGGTAACACGGGATGTGTCATATGAGATAACTCTCTCCGCCGCAAAGTGATCAATGAACAGCTCCATCACACGGACAGCCTGTCTGGAGATGTTGGCTGCAACACAACCAAGTCCTGGCAATGGCTCCACCACCGCACGTCCCACGCTGGTCACATATTATATTATACACTTTTACTAACCGCAGGCGGATGGACAGCCGCTCAGCATTGTATTTGGTGTCTTGGCCGGTGAAGCTTGTACCTATGCAGTACAACAGCTCCCCAAACTGGGCGAGCAGGCCAGATTCTCTGACTACCTTTCTCTTCTACTACTCTCCAATTGTATTTTTTGCTGTTATTTGGCCTGTTAACTTTGTTTTTTCTCAGTGTTTTCCTCTGTATAGAAGCTACACCTGGTCTGATATCCTGCTTAGCTGCAGTGCCCTGTTGGATGGGGGGCACTGACTGGGATGAAGCTCCCAGAAACTGAACATCCTCATGTCCTGTTTAAAATTGTTCACATCTTTAATATAGAAAGCAATCTTACATCAGTTCTGTTTTTTCTTTTTGTGTTTCTGCTCTGTCTTCTGGAACCCCCAGATGGTCCTGTCAGATGGCCGCTCGTACTGAGCCAGGTTCTGGTTCTGCTGGAGAATTTTTTCTTGCTCGGGTGGAGATTTTCCTTTCCACTTTTGCTACATGCTTGCTCAATATGAGGGATTATTGTGGTTGGAGTCTGCATCAACAGGGCATAACTGACAGTCAATGACTTGATGCAAACTGCTGGAATTCCTTAAATGAAAAACTTTTAAACTAATTGGAATATATGTATGACTGAATTGCAATACATTTTCTTGTAAAGTATTTTGAGATTAGATCTATTGTGAATCGGTGCAACATCAAATAACTGAATTGAATTGAGTACATCAGAAACTGACGGAAACAGTTTTAAACAGAAACAGGTTAGGAAATAAAACATTGAGGTCAAACAAAACATATTAAAAAGTTGTAGCATAACACAGCTAGCTCATGTCAGCTCGCTCACATAAACAGTAGTTATTTTTAGGTGGTAGTTAAGCCTCATTGGGCTTCACTCGGTGTGCTGGCTTCCCTTCGTCTTATTAAGTCAGCGGTAGTCGGGCTGACTGCGAAACTCTGCAAAGTGTAAACATAATACTATGGCCACTGTCAGACGTCCAATGCGTTAACTCCCAAAACTAATAGTTTTTTAATACATACATACATGCATACATACATACATACATACATACATACATACATACATACATACATACATGCATACATACATACATACATGCATGCATGCATACATGCATACATACATACATACATACATACATACATACATACATACATACATACACACACACACACACACATACATACATACATACATACATTTATTTTCACATTTTCACAGTCTTCAATGCATGGAGCTGTTCTTACATGGATTAGTCTGGAATATTTATCAACAGATCCTATTATTATCATTCAATAACTCCAGTGTTAGAGTTTTTTAACACTAAGGAATCGCACGGCTAGTCTTAGCTTGTTTGGACAGTTCGCAGGGCACATTATTCAAAACAGCCAATGTCAGCAAGTCTTGTAAAGATGGAAATCTCAGTAAGAAGGGTAGATAAACAAGGGGAAGACAGTTGCATATACTCCCCTTGGACATGGTCCACTTGCCCTGCCACTGACCCATAATAGGGCATCCCCAGAGTAGGTCCACACATTTGTGATCACCCTGGCTAGACAGTCTTATCTGCATAATTCACTTGTAGAATACAAAAGAATAATGACACTTCGAGTTTAGTGCATCACCCAAAGAGTCCAGATTGGGGAAATTTGGAAACTTTGTGGAGGACATTGTAGGGCATTATAGCTATTTTTCTAATCCAATAACAAACTCTTTACGAAGGAACTTCAACAAATTAATCATCAGTCCAAGGTTGTCCCTTCTTTGCTTGCCTGAATCGTAAATTCTGTGCTTGTACAGAAAAAAATTAATAATGAAAAGAGAAAACTAAAAAAAATATCCAATTTGGGCCATGTAAATCGGCCTCTGACTTTAATTTCCATGTCTGTGTTCATTTCACGCCTTTTAAGGGAAACTTTCGAGGCCGGTGGAGCCACTTCATCTCTGGAGTTGTTGACGTCTCAGGTCAAAAAAAAGGAAATTATAGAGAAAATCACATCTGTTTCAAGTCACACACCCAGCAGTTTATTTTAAGCATTTATTTTATTCTCGGAAATGGTTTAGGGGTCAAAACAAAGAAAGGAGTAAAAAAAGAGAAAGAGGAAACCATACAGTATATCTGTTTAAAAGAACCTGCAACCCCCGACTCAAGAGTCGCTAGTGGCTCTTTGGACCTCCTCCATTGGCTCTTTGGCTAAAAATGCTAGAAGAACCAGATAATGTTTTTAAATATAGATGTAATAATAACACATGCAGATTATAGCAGTTTTCTTTTTTTCATGGATTAGCTGAAAAGAATTTCTGCAATAGAATGATACTAAAAGGATCAGTATTTTTTTTTTTTATATTTAAATATATGAATACACTACGGCATATAATGTGATAAAGATGATTTGCATATATTTAGAGTATTTTTTTAGCTTTTTTAACATACATGGAGATCTTGATACATAGAAAAATTATTGAAAAGTTAATTTATGTCAGTAACTCCAAAGAAAATGCATTATACAGAATAATTCTCACAGACTGATGTTTTTAAGCCTTTCTTTCTATTAACTTAATTAGGCTTACTACTGACGAAAGCATTGCATTTAAGATCAGAATATAACTTGAGCAAAAAAATTTAAATGAAGGCTTACTGACAAATATATTATGTAGTGGAAGAATTATTTCAAGATTAGTTATTTTTAACGATTAGTAATTATTAGTAAGAGCAGAGGGGAATATTCCAGAATGCTGAAGTCATAGACACTGTCATGGTCATTTGACCTACACTGACATACCTGGAGGACATATTTATCCATAAAACCTGATGAAACCAATCAGTTAGCTAGATTACAAGCATGACTCGAAGACATAAAAACCTGGATGACTCTGAATTTTCTACGTTTCAATTCAGACAAGACAGAAGTTGTTGTTTTTGGACCAGAACCTTTAAAAAGGATACTGCTAAATCAATCACTTTATCTATAAGTGATAAATACAGTGCCTCATCCCTGTGTTCAGGATTTCTGACCACAACCTAAACCGAAACAACAACTGGGATGCAATTTTTAAAAGTAAGGATGGATGGATGGATGGATGGATGGATGGATGGATGGATGGATTGGAACTTTTTAATGTCCCATTCTTTGTGACATTTGAATGAAAATCGTTTGCGGTAATACTGAGTTGAGCTCACAGGTGAAGCTGGGGTGAGGGGAGCGGAGTGTTTATCTAATCCTGTGCATCCTGGATGATAAGCAGCAGGTGTTTCCTCAAGTAGAGGATAATTATCAAAACGTTGGCTGTGTCACAGCTGAAACCCAGAGTCAGCTTTTCCCCACGTCTAATGAAAAGAGGATTTCACCTCCTCGGCGGGGAAAGTTATAGAATCTGCCAGAGCTAAGAGCCCAGGTTATATTTAAGCTGAACTCATGTTGAGCTTTTTTAATGGCAGCTTGTCAAACTTTAATCTCCTTTTCAGAAAGTCGTAAAGCATGCTGACTCCTGCTTCTGCTCTTAAAAATGTGGATACTTTTTGAGCTCTGAGTCGTACTGTTGACTTCATTCTCCTCCTAAATGTGTGTCTGACAATTGTTTCCACTCCTGATGAATAACTGCGTTTCCATTCACCTCAGAGAAGAGAAAGGTCACAGCTCATCTGGACCTCATGGGAAGAAACTGCAATATTTCCTCGATCGGACGCCAGAAATGTCAGGGCAGTGAGACACAGATGCAATCATCCTTTAATTGTTGCTCTTAAATTATTCACCATATTGTAGGGTGATTGTACTGTGAAAAACTGCAGTTTTCCGCACGTTAAGTTTAACTCGTGCATTCTAGTTGAATTTTATGTGGCAGACCAACACAGATTAGAGCATACATGGAAAGTAGAAAGAAATTAAGTGCGGCATGCACTTTTTCCAGCCTTCCTGAGTTCATACTTGCAGTTCTTTTATGTCTCCACCAACTTAACCCATCTACAGACTGATTTTTGATCATAATTGACCCCTTTGCTGCTTTAAAATTATGTTTTTTGACACCCCTTACTAGACTAACCGATGAACTTTTTTTTAACTCCTTCTATGGTAGAGTTACACATGTTGGAGCAGCAGCTTATAACAGCTGAGAGGAGCTGGTTAAGCAGGAAGGGTCACTTTGACCTAAAATGACCCTTGACCTGGTGCAGGTGTTGGGAGACAGAGGATCCCTGACAGAAATAACACCAATGTTGGACGGCTCCCACCCCCATGGAGCTGATCCAGAACCTGAGAGCTCCTTCCTTAAGAGACACAAAGTAGAGTCATTGCAGATCCTTCCTCTCACCAGCTGTTATTTGCAGAGTTTTTATTGATCTCTTTTTCATTCAGCTCTGAAGAGGCGTGGTAAAATCCCATTTATTTGATTCAGGTGTGCTGGACATCGGCCGCATCTCAAACCTGCAGGATGATAGTTCTCCAGGTATGGGGCTTAATTTATAAAACTAGCTGGCATACAAAATGGGGTTTGAAATTCCGTAACTCATTTTCTATTCAAACTTTGTGGTTTATAGGAGAAAAAAAGCGCAATGGAAAAATGTTCTATTGTAATTGAGTTTTTGTTTTGAATTGCTTTTACTCCCATATTATTGTTAGTAAAAAATATTTTTCAAACTTTATTCTTATTTGTTTTATCACTTGTGCTGATGCTTCATATTTTTTCTTTACTCTCGCTACTTTTGTTTTCTTTTCACTGATTTTGTCATTGCTAAGTATATTTTTGTCTATTACTGTGAAGCACGTTGTTCGCCTTGTGGCCCTGAAGCTTTCTATAAAGATTCATTGATTGATATCAAAAAAGTTTTTCCATGCCTCCATGTCACCCATAAACACGTCGATTTCAGTCTCAGCGGAATTTAGCAATGATTGCTGGGTTAAGTCTATCTATTCATTAGGAACTTAGCATTAGCCATTTATGGCAGAAAGTGGCCGAATGTGTAGAGGTGAATCACCTGAGCACATTTCTAAGGAGAATGCGATTTACAAAAAAGGTATGTGTGTACTCAAGGTTTTATTAATCTTAAGATTTCTTTGCATGAGCAGTGTTGGGCATCTTACATTAAAAAAGTAACTAGTTATAGTTACAAATGACTTTTCTCTAAAAAGTAATTTAGTTAATAACTCAGTTACTACTCTGTAAAAGCAATTAGTTACTCATTAAAGTAACTGTGGCGTTATTTTTTTTGTTCGATAACGCAGTTATGTTTTATGAAATCTGTAACGTGTAATATTTTGATAACTGAAGGACCAAAAAAACATTGTATACAGTATTTTAGAACATTTGTTATTTGAACTTGACCCAAAAAGATAAGCTGAATGCAGAAAAATAAAATAATATAGCCTACTAAAAGTAAATATTGTTCATACATAATCACACACTTTTTATTAAAGTGCAAAACTAGGACACACAAATTTGTGTAAAAAGAAACAAAGGAAAATCTGTCTATTAGGTTTTTCAAATTTAAGCATCAGTAATATTGCACATTAAGTAGAGCACTATGTAATTGGATGTAGTAGGCTATGACTGATTTGTTTCCAAATGAACTGAAAGCTAGAAAAATCACATTTTACAGTAACATATTAATAAGAAATATTACATATGTTAATTTAAAAAAAATCGTTATTTTACTTTGTTAGTAGATCTCACGGGTATTTTCTGGGATGTATGGGGATTTATCGGAAACCAAACATGAATCAAAACCACCGCCTTCAGGAGGGGGCGTTCGGAGGCGATGTATCCGCTCTATCAGCGCAGTTCTGGAGCGAAAAGATGCAGACTGCGCAGCGGGGCGGAGCGCGGGCATTGGAAATCAGGAGTGAAACATTGGAGCGGGTCTCCGCTTCAAGGATACTAATGTCCATCGAATATCTTTAAAACACGTAGTGAGACAGCGAGGGCACTAACAGTATCCGCCCACCGCGCAAAAGCCATCTATCTCCCTGCAGCTGAAGTATCTGTTTAGAAAGCCTGACGCCCCTAACGCGCCACTACATCCCCAGTAACCCCGTTATAGTTAAACGCTGTTACTCCCAACACTGTGCATGAGTAAAAGAAAAGAAGTGAACTTAAAGGGAATTTTTTTACTCACGGTTACCCCCTCATGGCCAAACGTGCAACTGTATGAGACATGCTGTATGAGCAAGAATGCATGAACAGAAACAACAGCTGGGGCTTGGACAATTTACAGATTTGCAGGCATGACTTCCAATGAGATAAGAAATGTTACTGTTGTTTAGTTTAGTTGGGGTCTGGGCTGGAGTTTCGCCTGTGAAACAATTCAGATTTTTCTATAAATTGATCACAATCCGTTAATTTTTTCTTTCCACTCTAACTCCTCCTATATACTCCTAACATTTTTCTTCTTCTTTTGCTTCGCAGCCCTCCAGTCCTGCGATTTTGTGTCTTTGCCTGTCTTCCTCATATTTTCTTCTACTTTCTTGTTAAAAAATTGTGCAATCAGGTTGAGCTAACTTGACTATTACTTTAAAGCATTTGATCATAAATGGAAAATAAATGCAAAGTAACATTTTTTTCCCTTTTACATATTAATAATGCGTTTAATAAACCTCATCAGTCTCTCAGAGCTCCTGTTTCTCTCCTCCTTTCTGTCTCTCATAACTAGAACCATGAAAAAATGGATTTTGTCAAGGAATGCACAGTATCGACTGATGTTAGTGATTTTTAACATTGGTATCAGTCTAAGTAAACTTGAGCCAATATTAAAAACTGTTGCTTATTTCCATATTTGTATGAGGTATATGTAGTATTTTTACCATTGTAAATATTGAATATTGACCATAACAGCAATGATGATATCAAATAGCAGTATTGGTGCAAACCTTTGGATTGGTGCATCCCTACATTTCAGTCTGTTCTCCTCTTTGATGTGCTTCCCAGCCTTTCTGTCCATCTCTTTATGTGTTCACTAAGAAAATGACCAAACTGACATAAGTTCCTAAATGCCAACAGTTACCACTGTGTGCTGATCCAAGTAATTCACTGTCACCACATAAAACCAGACCTATCACCTAAACACTGTACCACATCTCCACCTCCAGCTGTTCCAGTTCAGCTTTCTTTGCTACCAGTGGCTGACGCTGATGCTAAATCGGAGATGTTCGGTCACACACCTTTTGATGTTTTCAAGTCAGAGAAACCACTAATGAACTGTATTGTATGCACTCCAAATAAGATGCAGGGGAAACAACAAGTATTACCTGTGTTACCAGTGAACATGTGATCCAGTCTGAAGAAACTTTTTCTCCACTTGGGAAGTGACAGCAGCATAGCATATTGTTAATAAGAGCACACTTTACCGCTCAAACCTCGCCACAGGATGAAGCTGGATATCCGGTTGCCCGATCCTGAAAAGCAGCAGATAAACCATTGATCAGAACAGCACGACTATTTTTGTCAGCTGTTCCCCACAATGCTGCATAACATAGTGGATAAAGCCAGTCTGAGCTGCTGCTACAGCTAGCTTCAACCTGTGTAGCAGCAGTCTAACACGTTGGTTAATTGGCTCACAATCATCTACAACATCTTCTTTTTTCCTGATTTTCTTCCACAAAGGTCACAAAGAACCTGTCAGTAGATGACAGACTTCTTAATAAACATGTCTTCTCATCTTTCTCTGTTTCATTTATAGAAACGGCCTTTTTTTAATCATTTTTGATTCTCTTACGACTACTCCCATTGTCGGGTGACGGTCAGCAGAGCTATCGCGCTACTGTCGGGGTTAGGGGTGGGGCATGTTACCAACTGCTCCTTAAGAACTATGCAACTCTGTTAAGTAGTGGATAGTGTGGATCGTATTGGTTATCTCCATCAGCCCTGACAGCTGCCATATTTGAAATTTGAAGACAACTTGTCTTCTTCCTTAAACTGCTCAAATGGACCACCAGTAGGCATAGGCTCCCCAGTGGGCTTGGGCCCCTTGGCCTGTGCCCATAACGCCCATTGGATTATTCGGCCTTGCTCAAAACAAAGGAAATGGTTTAGCCGGCCACAACCTCACAGTCATGACTCAATGCAAACTGCTGGGATTCCTTACATAGAAAACTTAACTGATTGGAATGTTTGTACAATTGTATTGAAATGACTTTTGTTCTAAAGTGCCTTGAGATGACATTTGTTGTGAATTGGTGCTATATAAATAAGAGCTAATTGAAATAGTACAACTGGCGACCTGTCCAGGGTGTACCCCGCCTCTTGCCCGTTGACAGCTGGAGATAGGCACCAGCCCCCCCGCGACCCTTTGAGGAATAAGACGTTCAGAAAATGGATGGATGGATGAAATAGTACAGGGGTCTCAAAGTCTAGGTTTCAGAGAGAAGCGTTTTGAGGCTTTTGCATTTGTCCATCATCCAACTCAACTGAAATAAATGGCTGAATTACCTCCTCATGCATACAGTCAACTTCTACAGCAGAGCTCTCAAACACCAGACCTTGCTAGGCCTGCCAGACCACGCGAGTCCTGTATGCCGTGAACTGGAAACTGCTGGAGCACCTGTGTCACCGACTTCAGCGAAGCCGGTTTAAAATCAGAGAAGCTGCTAACTAAAACAGTCAACACTGTACAAACTGTCAAGCATGGTGTCGGCTGCATAATCCTTTGGACTCAGTAGCACTGGTTTAATGCAAAACGTGAATTCTTTAGAGTTTTGTTCCCCCTCGTAACAACAGCTGATGTAAACTAAATGATTTAAGGAATAATTAGGGGAGGAAACAATCTGAAGAGCCTCTGTCCTACAACAATCTACAAAAAGATCAATAAATTATTTTACATGTGTATATAAATCAGATTAGATAGATTCTAGACCATCAAGAAAGACATTTATACTGTTGAATAAATACATTATTTGAATGTTAAACTCCATTTATTCCTTTTGGTTATGAAGTGAAAATAATGTTGGAGCAGAATGCTGGATTTCTAACAGGGCATTAAAAGACTTCTAAACCGTCCATTCATTCATCAGGAGTCATTAAAACCATCTTTCACGCCAACACATAACACCAAAATAAGATGTCGTTCGACAAGCATCCAAACCCAATTACAGGTCCTGAATAATTAATCCCAGAGAGCAGTTGATGTAATGAGCACATTAGTCACCCTGCCTCTCTGTCTTGCTGGCGGACCTATACAACGTATTTCTGTTTGACGGTCAGACGGTCATCAGAGGTATGTCCCCATCGGGGGCAGTGGCTCCGGGCTCAAAGGTCAGCAGCGAGCTGCTTTAACATAATGTTGCCTCTGACAAAAGCGTCATTGGTGTTGGGTCAAGGGTCCTGGGGCAACAGGAGAGCAGAACCAGCTCCAAACACAAACTGTGGTCCAGAAAGACATCAGTCATTATTCAGCCGGCACACACACCGCTGCTCTGACATTAAAAGCATGTCGACAAAAAGCTTTAAGAGGAGTTCTTCGAGAATGCTTTGGCTATTTGCTTTGCCTTTTAATGGGATGGAAGTTGTCATAGTTACCTGTGTCTTTAGGTCTGAAAAGGTCTAAATTTGCTTCTTACATTTCTGCAATTTTGCATAAAAACTGTGCATGATGGCATCTGAACCCATATCAGTGGATTCAGCTATGAACTGCAATCACAGGAGTGGGCCAAATAAGGTCTTACCGACGCAATGCAGAGTCGTGTCTGTTTTTAAATCTAAACTGTCTGAAAGTAAGTGTTGCACAGAGAGGAGCCTGAAACAAGGGCTTTTTTTCTATTGCATTTTCTGCAGATAACCAACAGGAATTTGCTTCACTTGGATGCAAGAAATAAGATTTCTTTATTAGCTACTGTTGGCAGATTGAACTGGAGCACATATGTGGGGTGGCCAGAAATGTCTTTTTAGGTGGGGCCCAGCCCCCCCAAAAAATTGGTGGGCCAAATAAATATTGAATTTAAGTTGTTTTCGCTGTTCACCAGTTGCTGCAGCATATTTGTGTCTGTATACATCAGAAACTGCTTATAACAAAGCATCCAAGCAAAACAAAACACATTAAAGCTTTAGCCTAACACACGAAGCTCATATCAGCTCTTTGATATTACCAATAGTTATTTTCAGGTTGTAGTTCAGCCTCATTGGACTTCAGTCACTGACTATCTGCTGACATGTCACATCTGATCAGCATCAGTCATATGCTGATGGAGAAACTTTATAGGCTAAAGTATTAACACAAATACAGTTAGACACCCTATGCTTGAAATAGTTATTTGGTTTTGTAAGGCAGGGGTGCTCAAAGTCGGTCCTCAAGGACCACTATCCAGCATTTCCTCGCACCTGAATCAAATGATGGATTGTTAGCAGGCCTCTGCTAAACTTTGCCATGCTGAGGAGGGGTGATTCCAGTTATACTTTCTCCCCCCAATCAAGCTCTCATGCACACACACTTAAAAACAATCATAAAAGGACATTGGGCTGAGTAAAGATGAGCCAGACTAAGGACACGCATTTAAAGAAGCCATCTGTATCAGCAGCAGATCAACAGCATCAGCCAAGGCACTGAGCCAGGGCGCCCAGAGAAGGAAAGGCTGATACATAGCACCAAATTCTGGGCCTCGTACACTCTCAATGTCAGTGGGCACTTGAGAAAAAGGGTGGCCTTTTAAAAAAATAAAAAAGCATAAATAAGGTTTTATGCAACAATCAGATCTGAATGTATTGATGAGTATTTCTGTCATTCACCCCGTGAATTGAGGCATTTGGCAAACTTTTTTACATATGTTTAACAAATTAAACTACATCTCAGCAGGCTAATTCATTTGGCTAACACAGCCTAATACAACTCAACAGATCATGCTGATTCATGTCTAGGAAGTCAACAACTAAACGTTAGCTGGCCCATAGTTTAGTTACCTTCATGCTTACAGCTGCAAAATTTGGTTGGCAACTAGCTAAGATAAAGACTTCACATGTGTAGGCTCTCACACATTAAATTTTATATAAATTTGCATAACAAACAAACTAGTTCACCTCTCGGAGAGAGGCCTCCCCACATTCTGCCTATCTTCCCTCTCTTCTTTTGAAGGCCTGATTTGTTCTTTTTGGGCAGCATGATGACTTGCATCAAGGCTATTCTAAACGTTCTAGTCGACGTCACGCACTAATGTGGATATTAATGACATAATTGCATCACAATCAATGCAAATAAAACCAGTGTGCTCAGACGTCAAAACAAAAACAATCATAGAACAGAAAAAGGGCAGCCTCAAAAGGTCAAGTAAAGATGGCCGAAAGAGTGTGAAAAAAGAACCGGTGGGTGGCTTCATAACATTAAAATAAAAGGTAGTATATTGATGAAAACAGAATGAAACAGAAAAGAGGAAATGATTATATCTAGATTAGGATTTATTCATATAAGTTAAAAAAGACATAATTTAAACAGGGGAAACATGCTACAAGTAAATGTGACTTTTATCTCCAAGAAGTGACTGTGTAATGCGTTATGTTATGGGCCTAAAGCATTATGTTGAGAGAAGGGAACTAGTAAAATATTTACAAATGGACATTCAAGACCCTCTAAACTAAATTTCTTGTCCTAAAAAAATGCTGAGATATCTTAAAAAGACAAAATTAATGGAGATAATATAGTTAATTTTTTTATAGTTTGTTAAAAAAATTATTGGGGCATATTTAGTATGCATTGAGTATTACTTGCCAAAAAAATCTAAACTGAAGTTTATGGGTCATGTACTGTTTTTGTTTAAAGTGTTAAATGTCCTACGTTTTCGAACTCAACTCACCATACATTTCCAAAGTTTCTTGAATTCAGTACAGGTGTGCAGCTGCAGTGTATTATGACAGACACTTATTCAAAGTGGAGAGCAATGTTTGTGTGACTTAAAAGAAAGATTTTAAGAATAAAAATTAAGATTGGTTTTATATACCTGCAGATTTCTTTATCTTTTTTTTTTTACTTTAAAGATAAAACAAATTTGTTTGACTGGGTGAAATCAGCACCTTCTTTCCGTATGCGCTGGGTGAAATGAACTGCATACACCTGGGCAGATCATTCCCTTAGTGAGGGAACAAGTCGGGGCCTTTAATCTGCAGGAAATATCAGCCGCAAAGTTTCATAGAAAGTAGCAAAGGTTTGTAAAAATGTCGCTAGATTTATTGCTTGATGCTTTTTTGGGGGAAAAAAAGTGGTTAAGGGTGTCTGAAAAGTCATTGGTAACACGGCTGGGCTTGCACAGTCGCTGTGCGAAATAAACCATTTTGCACCTACAAGAGGGAGAATTGACACTGATATAAAGTTAGACCTAATTCTCCCAGTTGCAGTTGGTAAAAATGATTCTATGAAATAATTTGACAAAAATTAATTAGAGGGCCCAATGATTTAAAATAAAAACATTGAAGAAAAAAAATCAATTTTCATGGGCCCCTCTCCCATCTTGGGCCCTGGGTAGTGTTGAATTAAATAATTATCAAAATTAATTCAATGCATGTTCAAGCAGAGACAAAATGGAGCCAATTTCCAGTTCTTAACATTTATTTTGAACAGATTAACAAATTGCAGTTTTACAGAGGAAGTTGCCCCCCTAGTTCCTCTGGTCCAGATTTAAAGAAATCTGACAATTGAATGATCTTCATTTTACAACTTTATAGAAACCGGGCCTCGCCAGGACACTAGGCGTTTTCTTCTCCCTCCAATCAGATCATTTCCAAACAGTGTCTTAGCCATTATTGGCTGTCAGAAAATTATGCAGTCATAAGGTGAGACGTCTTTTCTCTTGGTCAAAAGCTCATTCTGAGTTTTATGGTTTTATGGCAACACACTAAATCTACAGACATCCTGTTTTTACAGCTTGCAATAAAACTTACCCAAGAGTTTTATGACTTAAAAGCTTACCCCCATAAACAATACTGACAGACATATTTTTACCATCATGCAAGCTATATAAACAGACTTTTACCTTCTGAATAATAAAAGTTTAAAACAGATGCAGAATAACACCACAGTAGTCAGGTCCCCTTTTCCCCCTGCTACCACGCCCATGACCTCCACCCAGGCACCACCTGCAGAGCAGCCTGGCAGCCACAGCTGACCACCGCTCCCAATGCAGAGGGCTCCCACAGAGGAAACACTAGATTAAAATAAGAAGCTAAAATATTAGTAAAACACTGATAATAAATTGAAAAAATATAATTAAAACATTTAAACATCCATCCATTTTCTGAACCGCTTATTCCTCAAGTGGTCGCGGGGTCTCCAGCTGTCAATGGGCGAGAGACGGGGTACACCCTGGACAGGTCGCCAGTCCATCACAGACGTTCTCTGCTGCCCTGAGGTCCTCCGGCAGGGAGGGTTCATGGTAAAAACTGTTCACAAAGATAAGTAGGCCCAAGACCATTAAGACACAAAGTATTAAAATGACCTTAAAATTGATCCGTAAACATACGGGGAGCCAATGCAGTGATTTTAAGACCGGTGTAATGTGCTCCTGTCTCCTGATCTTCATAAGAACAAGTGTTGTCTTGAGTTTTGTAGAAGCTTTAAACCTGAAATACTTTTTTCGGAAGACCAGAAAGCAGGGCATTACAGTAATCCATTCTGCTGGTGATTAAAGTGTCCCTGTATTAGCCCGACAGAGAATGGTGTGAACTCTGGCAATGTTCTTTAGGTGATAAAAACCTATGTTAGTGATGTTTTTAATGTGAGGGATAAAAGTAATCTCAGAGTCAAAAATCACACCCAAGGTTTTCACTTGTAAAGAAGGATTAAAAGACAGCGATTGTAGTTTTGGTAAGAGAAATCGATAACTAAAACCTCAGTTTTGCCCTGGTTAAGCTTAAGAAAGTTTTCTGCCATCCAGGATTTGATGACTAAAATGCAGTTAAAAAGTGCATCCATTGGCCGTGTGTCATCAGGAGAGATGGAGATATACAACTGTGTATCATCAGCATAACTGTGGAAGTCAACGCCATGTCTTCAAATGACACTGCCAAGAGGGAGCATATAGAGGTTAAAAAGCACTGGGCCTAAAACTGAACCCTGGGGCACACCACATCTGATCTTATGGACCTTAGAGGAACAGGTATCTAAACTTACCATGAAATTCCTGTCTGTAAGATGTGATGTGAACCATTTATGAACAGAACCAGAGAGACTCCGATATGATTTAAACGGGTTAAAAGAATAGTGTGGGCTACTGTATCAAAGGCAGCGCTTAGATCCAGTAGAACCAACACAGTCACCTTCTGAGCATCATAGTTTAACCTAAAATCATTTAAAATCTTCAGAAGGGCCGACTCGGGGATGGCCAAAGCGCCACTTCAGCCTAAGTTTTGAAATCAGGGAAAATTTCTCCAACTGAAGTAATCAGAAGTCAGACAGACCCCACATTTGTTTTAGTTTGAGCAGAGTGATATCCTGTATTGTTTCAGTCATCAAAAAAGAGCTGGACATGAAGCACAAAAAAACATGGTATAAAACTTTCAGAATAACCAAGTTAGAAGTCAGAGTTAAGGATCAGTTTTTCTGAATTGCTAAAATACATTCACTGAAACCTAAAACCAATCCAAAATTCTTAACTACATTCTCAAGTCCCCAGAATTTTCTGTCAAAATGAAACTTTCACTTCGTCATGTGCTCAAAAGCAAACACTTTGCTCACCTCATAGACACAAAGTAAAATATATTCAGTGCAGAACAGATGCCGCTTAAAAAGATGGAAGACACTGGATGTGTAGTTAACAGGAAATATTTTAAGTGTATTTACCAAAAAAATACAACGACTACTTAATTGTAAATTTGAGATTTACAGTAGTGTACAATAGAATAGATAGATACTAAAGTTACACAAGCAGGGTCCTGTATAGTTAAAATAATAAACAAATATTTAGAATTTAGAATACTACGGATTGTGCATTAAGCCATGTGCAATTACAAAGTAGGCGTCCAATTTTTCAATAAGCTACTATATACAGTCTGTTGAAAAGTAATGTACAAGTTATAACAGTGTTGTTGTTTAGTGCAATTTAACAGCGCTGATGTAAGCATCTATGTTTTTTCATGGGAGCAGTTTAGATTGCAGAGTCTGAAAGCTGCAGGGAGGAAGGAGCTCCAGAAACGCTCCTTCATAACCTTGTCCCTTTCTTTAGTCCATCACCTCTCACTCAGACTCCTCTTCCTCTTCTCCTCTTGGGTTGACCACATCACCAGATTCAATTGTGTCTGACTGGTTGATTCATTTTAAGGTATTTTTAATTTATGTTTCTGGGAAATCTTTGACATTCAGAAATTCAAATCCGTCAAGGAGAGGAAGTAAAGAGGAGCATTTTCTTCCCCGCATATAATTAAGAAAAATTATCTAGGTTTATTTTAAAGTAAAATAATCTCACAGAGAAAGAAGCATTAAATAATGAGATTCCTGTCTGAGCATGAAGCCTATAAGCGTGCTGCTGACAGGGAGCGCTGGGATTCTGGATCAAATCGAAGTCAAATTTGACGTCAGTATTAATGGATGAACTGGTGTTTTAAACTGCGCCTTCATCTGTGAAATCACCTGCTGAGGTTCGTCATGTTTTCAGGCACTCGGCCCAGAATCCTGCTGGTTGTTTTCTTCACATTCCAGCTGACTTCACTGGTGATGATCAGCCTGTAGACATGATCGCAGATGGATACAGCTTTAAGGTTTTCTAAAGAAACAGCACCATCTTTTGGTCTGAATGAAGGGAAAACGTGCAGCTGTGGTTTGCATCCATCCACAAAGAGTCCACCAGTATGGTTTGATCTGATGAGGAAAGCCTTAAGTTATAATTCAATAAGATTTCTCCTCAATGGATTCCCACGGTGTTAGCTGCACTCACACCATTCATAATGAAAACTCAGAACCTCATTTTACATTTTTGCCCTGAGACGAGCTTGATGGATCTGTTTTATAAGCTCAGAGCCACTGGTGATTCTTCAGAGGGCCTCATGAGATGCTGATATTCTGCATCTTTAAAGTTAAGTGCCGAACTGACGCAACACGAGTGGTTCTGGAAGTCAGCCGAGCAGACAGATGCAGATGCATAAAACAGCAACGCAAATCTGAACAAGAGCACTTCAAACTTTGACCCTAAAGCTTTTCCCCAGATGATGGGGTTGCTGCAGAAGTTCTTCATCACATTTTCAGTTTGATGCTGAAGATGCTGAAAACTTCCATTTCAGAGTCAGCAGAGTAACTGAAAGGTGAAGAAGCATTTAATTAGTTATCAATGTAACAAACTTAGGGTTTGTAAAAGTGCCTGAGGCGCTAAGTGGGGTTTGATTAACTTACAATAAAGTCAGAAATGTAAAAATAGTTTAAGATGGAACAGTTTCCACTCCGTTCCTTTTGGCTTGAAAATTAATAAATCTTTAATTCCAACTGCATAATCTAGAACTGAATAAATAAAACCTTTTATTTTAGAGAAGTTAATTCAACATTGATAAATAACAGTTAACATCACTTATTTAATCCTTCCAATATCATTGTAACTGATGCAAAAAAAAAAAAAACGTTTTTAGGGAACTTTCTAATCAGGAATCACCAACCTCATATTTCCTAGAGAGTATAGATATGAATCGACACAGATATGAATTGGAAAGACAGAAAAACATGTTATTTAAGCTAATCTTCACACAGTGTGGAGGTAAACACACTGTAGAGAACAGAAGCAGGTCATCTTCACCAGGTTTTTATAGCAGATATCAGCTACCATACACTTTAAAAATGTATGTTAAAAATGACAGTATATAACTCTAAAATGCTATTGTGAATAACTATTAAATTGAAAAAAGTAAATGATTGTAATACATATGCTAATTTACTGTAAATTGAGAAATGGTAATTGTTTTTACGGTACTAATATGTTGGAAAATCATTTACATTTATTTGTCGTATCTGCCATTATAAAAAACCCCAGGAAAAGCCAGGAAAAGCCATTTTAAACAGTATATAAATCACCTAAAACATACGTTACAGTTTAACAGTGGGTGTAATGTAAAAAAATTGTTTGAATTACTTGAACATTAAGGAGATTTTTTTAAACTAATACCCGTGGATGGTTCAACAAAGCAGCAAATCTTTGTAGTAATTATAATCAATCATTATAAATGAAAAATATTTTTAGACTTTTTAGTTTTCTCAGTCTCGTCCAAGAATAAAACACAAAGTATTTACTGTAAAAAAATAAAATAAAAACATTTTGTGGCACCATTAAGGTGAAAGGCCTTTTTCTATTACAGTACACTGTCAAAAGTTGTATTTATACAGTCAATAACTTCTTTTTTTACTGCATTTTTCTGTTTGTTTTTTTCAAAATAGCACATAAAATCTGTAAAATTACTGAACATATTATGTAAATATTATGAAAATGAACAAAGAGCATGTTAGTTTACAGTTTCATCCAGTAATGACAAAAAAAGCTTATTTCTCATTTTTTTGACAAACATTTACTGGAAAATAAGTATAATTATGTATAAATTAACAAACAGCATGTTACTTTATGGATTAATCCAATAATAAGGAACAAACGTTATTCCTCGTCTTTTCCACAATGTTGTATTTTAATGATTGTAATATTTTTAAACGGCACATAGTTTTTTTTAAATAGCTATATTTCCAATAACCTTTAGTTTTGTGACTTATTGGAAAGTGTTTAATAGTGACAATTGAGTAGAGGTAACTGAACTAAATATTTTTCAACAGAACTCTTAGCATTGTTGCTTGATAAAATCAACTAAATGCTAGTATTACAGTACATAATATACACATATAAAGAAAAAAAGATACTTTAGAAAATGTAATTCATTTAATGTAAGGTGTTGGCAGTAATATTACAGTGATCTGTTTGTTATAGAATGGTATACCCACTGCAGGACTGACAGTGTGTGAGGTGTTTTCCCCTAGCCATATTTTCAGTTTTCAGCTTTTTCTCTTTTGCACCGTTTGCTGTAATTTTATCTTGAGGTTTGTGTTGGTTTTTGTTATTGCTTTGTTCAGTGTTGCAAATATGATGTTTCTTTGGTGTTGTCATGGTTGGCACCAGGAGCAAAGAAGTCATGGAAATCCGACCACTGGCTAACCATACCATATGGCTAAGGCTAATGTCTCTTACACTAATTGTGAGGTTTTTGACAATAATTTTACTGTAAACAATCATTAAAATTATGTTATTATGAAGTAGGTTTTTTTGACTTTCTGCTAATATTTACAGTGTTTGCGTTAGGAATCTGTGGCTGCTGGTTTTCTTTGCGTTTCTCTCACGTTCTTCACAGTCAGCTCATACCAGGCGCAGCTTGTTGGAGCTCATCAGCTACCAGCTTCAAAATGGGAGCAGCTGCTGTAAGCTGACGCCAGATGGTTCTTGCAGTCAGCGTGGTACTAGGCCTATTTCCTAATGCAAACCAAGTAAGAGTGCTTCCTTTGTGCCATTTGGATCCTCATCTGAGCTATCTCCTGTCAGACTTCCTTACCTTCGTTCCAAGACTCCTGGACTCCTTACTTCTGGATCTCCTTGCCTCTCCAGCTTTTCTCCCGGTCAGCCTCTGCCACACCTCCTCTCTGGTAACCTATCCGTCCATCCTGGGTGTCTGTCGCTCGCCTGCCTGTCCGTCAGCCAATCCGCCTTCTGCTCCAAGTAAGACACAATCTCAGACAATAACATTCTGGTTATTGTGACGACCCCGCCCTCTCCTGGTCGTCCTTTTTGCTTGTTTCTTGCAGGACTCATTTCTCAGGTAGATGGGTGGAGCTGCTAATGAGAATGGGATTCACCTGGGCAGCCTGAGCCTAGGTTATTTAGCTGGCTCCTCATTCCCATAATCTCTCTCTGACCATTTGCTGCCTGTTTGGTTTGTGGTTTATTTTGGTTTCTTTTGGTTAGTATCATTACACCTTCACTTACTAAATAAAGCTCATTCTTTAACTGCTTTAAATGTGTGTGGTCTCCCATTTTTGTCTAGCTCTGAGCCAGGGCTATGACAATATGGGGGCTCGTCCAGGATTTGACCTTACTGTTTTGTAGTTTTCAGTCGGTTGTGCCGGTTTGTTGTTCGGAGTGGTTGATTCTGCTCTGTTTTGTTACTGGTGAAATTGTTGGGAGTTCACACATGTTTGGTTTGTTGTGAGGTGACTGGTTACATGAGTTTTTGGTCTTTTTGATTGTTTGGATCCACCCAGGTCTTTGTTTCCCAGATTTTCTTTGGTATGATCTGGCATGGGGGAGCCATTGTTATAGGGTTTTTCCCCGGGTAGGCAAAGGGGTGAATCCTGTTTAGGGGGTTCATCTTTCTCACTTTTAGGCCGGCAGTGAACGTGGGTAGAGCAAAGCTCGGGAGCATCTCCAGGGATGTGGGAAGGTGGCCAGGTTCTGGTTGTTTTCTTCGCTCCACTGGTTTAGCGTGCATAAGTACCCCCCATATGTGGCTGCCAGAAGACTAGGGTTGAGTTGGTCAGGTAAGTTTTGATGTGAGGTAAGGTTAGGGGGAAACTCTCCTAGTGGTTTTGGCTTCTCCCATTGCTGGTTTATATGAAGTCATTGGGGAAATATATCATGGTTTCTGTGTTTGCTTAATTCTTGGTTTAAAACCTGGGTTTTGATCATGGCTTCGGTGGATGAATTTTTTCACTCCCCTTCGGATCATCTTCTCCGTCAATACACTAAAGAGCAGCTTTTAAAAATTGCTGAGCATTATGTGATTGAGATTAGTGATAAACGGTTGAAAGAAAATGTAAGGGCCATTTTGAAAGCAAACTTGATGGAGGCTGGAGTCCTTAAGAGGGAGGAATTTCAGCCTGAGGTGACCAGTGTGACGTTAAGTTTTGAACAGCAGAAGGAGTTGTTAATGATGCAATTAGAGCATGAGAAGCTTAAACAAAGGGAACACGAGACACAGTTGGAAATTGAGAAAATGAAATTCAAAACGGAACAGACAAAACTGGAGTTGGAACAGTATAAGTTGCATCTGATAAAGGAAGGAAAGCTTAGTGATGGTTCAGGTAGGGTAAATGTGGGGTCTAATGAAACCTTTCCTGGATGTGATATAAGTACAAAGTTAAGGTTGATGCCCAAGTTTGTTGAGAAAGATCCAGATACTTTCTTTTCATTGTTCGAGCGAGTTGCAGAAACTTGTGCATGGCCAGATACTGAACGTACCTTGTTGCTTCAATGTGTGTTTACTGGAAAAGCACAGGAAGCATATTCTACATTAAGTTCAACAGATAGTAAAGTGTATGTTAAGGTTAAAACGGCTGTGTTAAAAGCCTATGAGCTGGTGCCCGAAGCCTATCGGCAACGTTTCAGGAGCTTGAGAAAGATGGAGCACCAGACTTATGTTGAATTTGTAACTGATATGGTCCTCCAGTTTAATCGTTGGTGTTCAGCCTCAGGAGTTGGTACTTTCCAGCAGCTTTGTGATTTAGTGTCACTTGAACAGTTTAAAAACAGTGTCCCAGAGAGTGTTGCTACTTACTTGAATGAACGTAAAGTTGAAACACCCCAAGAAGCAGCGGTGCTGGCTGACGAGTACACCCTGATTCATAAAAGTACATTTTGTAAAGCCAGTGTTGATGTGCAGAATACTTCTGCTCGCCCTGACAGGACAGTTTCGCTTCATGGAGAGTTTAGTTCCTCTAGTTTTGATCGCAGCTGGAAGAAACGTGATTCCACGAGGATTTGCAATTACTGTCAGAATGAAGGCCACTGGAAAAATGAATGTCCTGTGCTTAAAGGGAAATCAAAGATCTCAGGTAGTTCACCGGTAAAACCAGCTGCTTTGGCTTCCTCTGTACTTTCAGCTCAGATGGCACTCCAGACACACAGTCCTTCTGTGGACCGCAGTCTTATGGGTGGGTCCAAGGGGGATGATGATTTTGCAGCGTTCATTTCTGACGGTTATGTCTCTTTGTTTGGGGAGAAGGTGGCAGTTAGGATTTTGAGAGACACGGGGGCAAAACATAGTTTTGTTTGTGAGTCTGTCCTTCCTTTCTCTGAAAAGTCCAATGCTGGAAATTTCATTTTGATGCGAGGAATGGGAATGTCTATCATTCCAGTGCCAGTTCATAAAATGGAGCTGGCTTGTGGTTTGGTCACTGGGGAGGTGGCGGTTGGAGTCCGTCCAACCTTGCCTGTGGAAGGCATTGACATGATTCTTGGTAATGATCTGGCAGGAAATAGAGTTTGGCCTGATGTTCCTCCACCTTATGTTGTCACTCAGGTTCCTGTACTGCCACCCGTACAAACTAAGGTGGTAGAATCCGTTGAGGTCTTGCCTGAGGTGGAGTTGTTTCCAGGGTGTGCAGTGACCCGAGCCATGGTGCGGGGTAAGGATGAGGAAGCAAAGCGGGATGTAGCTGACTCAACCGCAGTGGTTATTCCCGTGCCTCTTGAATCCATTTCTCGTGTTGAGTTGATTGAGGGACAGAAGTCTGATCCCTCATTAAAGGAATTTTTTGAAATGGCGTCTCCTCTGGAGGATATGGATACTGCAGCTAAGGGTTATTTTGTGAAAAACGATATCCTTGTGCGTAAATGGTGTCCACAAACGGATGATTTTGTGGGAAAACCAGTTTTGCAAGTTGTGGTGCCTGACAAATTTCGAGAGATGGTGTTGAAAGCCTCTCATGATGATGTAGCGGGACACATGGGGGTTCAAAAAACGTATCATCGGATTTTGTGTCATTTCTTTTGGCCTCGGTTGAAAAGGGATGTGTCTGCTTTCATCAAGACGTGCCACACTTGCCAGTTGACAGGTAAGCCTAATCAGACTATAAGTCCCGCGCCACTGTATCCTGTGCCAGTATTGGATCAGCCATTTGAGTATTTGATTATGGACTGTGTAGGTCCGCTGCCTCCTTCTAAATCTGGTGCCACTTATTTGTTGACTGTGATGTGCCAGACTACTAGATATCCAGCGGCGTATCCCTTGCGTTCAATAACGGCAAAGTCTGTAGTGAAGGCCTTGTCTCAGTTTATTTCTGTGTTTGGCATCCCCAGGGTTATTCAAACTGACCAAGGTTCCAACTTTCGCTCTAAACTGTTTTCTCAGGTTTTGCAGCAGCTCCAGATAAAACATAACCAGGCATCGGCTTATCATCCTCAAAGTCAAGGTGCTTTAGAGCGCTTTCACCAAACTCTGAAGTCACTCTTGCGAGCCTACTGCACAGAACTTTGTCGTGATTGGGAGGAGGGTGTGCCTTGGTTGTTGCTAGCTGCAAGGGAGGTGGTTCAGGTGAGCACGGGTTTTAGTCCAAATGACCTGGTATTTGGGCATTCCCTGCGTGGTCCCCTGGCGGTTTTGCAGAGTGGTTGCCAACAGTCGGAGCCTCCATCAAACTTGATTGACTATGTGAATGGTTTTAGACACAGACTTTATGTTGCTGGGAGATTAGCAAAAGACAGGCTAAAGAAATCCCAGAAGAAGATGAAATCACTGTTTGACCGTAAAGCAAGACAACGGCAGTTTAGTCCTGGTGATCAGGTTATGTTTCTGTTGCCAGTTGTGGGTTCGCCGTTCCAGGCAAAATTTGCTGGTCCGTTTCCAGTTAAGAAACAAGTCTCTGAACAGGATTATTTGATTTCAATGCCATCTGGAAAGTCTAGGCTGTGTCATGTCAATTTGTTAAAGCCATATTATGCCCGTATGTCATTTCCAACCTCCAAGGAGGCCCCGTGTGTTGACCCTGTTTCGTGTGTGGACACGGAGATGTCTTCTTCAGGGGGGGCAGATATGGAGGGGGACTGGCCGACAGATAAGGGAGTGCTGCAGGTACATTTAAAAAACTCTGACACATTAACGTCTTTGCCAGTGGTACTTGGTCATTTGAACGAGGTTGAGTGCAATGAACTTATTTCATTGATATACAAATATCCTGCACTTTTTTCAGATACACCATCGCAAACACATCTTATTGAACATGATATAGATGTTGGTGAGGCTCAACCAATTAAACAGCGCTTTTATCGTGTTTCACCAGAAAAGAAGATGCATTTGGACAGAGGTTCAGTATATGCTAGATAATAATCTGGCAGAGCCTTCCAATTCTAGCTGGGCATCTCCGTGTTTGCTGGTGAAAAAGCCTGATTCAACTTTTCGCCCATGCACTGATTTCAGGAAAGTAAACAGTGTCACAAAACCGGATTCATTTCCTTTACCACGAATGGAGGATTGTGTAGACCAAGTAGGTGCAGCCAAATATGTTAGCAAATTTGACCTGTTAAAAGGATACTGGCAGGTCCCACTATCTTCACGGGCCCAGGAGATAAGTGCTTTCATAACTTCTACCGGTTTGTATTCCTATAAAGTTATGCCCTTTGGTTTACGAAATGCCCCGGCCACTTTCCAACGGCTGATGAACATTGTGGTAAATGGGTTGGTTGGTTGTGCTGTGTACCTTGATGATGTTGTTGTGTTCAGTGATACTTGGGAAGACCATCTGCAGAGGCTCACTGCATTATTTGACAGGTTAGTATGGGCACAGTTGACAGTGAATTTGGCAAAGTGTGAATTTGCTAGAGCCACAGTTACCTATTTAGGTAAAGTGGTTGGGCAAGGGGAGGTCCGCCCTGTTGAGGCTAAAGTGGAAGCCATTAAGGGTTTTCCACCTCCACTAACAAAAAAGGACTTGATGCGTTTTCTGGGCATGGTGGGCTATTATAGAAGTTTCTGTAAGAACTTTTCATCAGTTGTTGCACCCCTTACAGATCTTCTGAAACCAAAGGTGAAGTTTGTCTGGTCAGATAAGGCTCAGTTTGCTTTTGAAAATGTTAAAGCTCTCCTCTGTTCGTCTCCTGTGTTGACAGCACCAGTTTGATAAGCCTTTTACTTTGCAAGTTGATGCCAGTCATGTGGGGGCCGGTGCGGTCCTGTTGCAAACTGATGTTGCGGGGGTAGAGAGACCAGTTGGGTTTTTTTCAAAAAAATTCAATTCTTACCAGTTGAACTACTTTGTTATTGAGAAAGAGGCCCTGGCGTTAATATGGGGATTACAGCATTTTGAGGTGTATACAGGTTCAGGGACCCCTCTTGTTGTGTACACTGACCACAATCCCCTTACCTTCTTGCGCTCTTTGCAAAATCCTAATCAGAGGTTGATGAGATGGGCTTTATTTTTACAGCCTTATCATTTGGATATTCGCCACATAAAGGGCAAGGAAAATGTTATGGCTGATGCTCTTTCTCGTGCCTTCTAGTTGTGTACAGAGTAATTGTTAATGTCCTTTCTGCCTATCTGTTTCTTTTTTGGGCTGTCAAGCTCTCTCTTAAAAATGCTCCTGTAGGTACCCAGGTTGCGGAGGGGGTGAGTTGGTCCTGAGGGATCAGTGGAAGGTATGAATTGTTTGGTTACTCCCATACCAACTGTAGAAGTAATTTTGTTCATACTGTACCGTAAAGAGGTAAACAAAAAAGTAATATTGTCCATTTTTTGTTTTCAGTAGGATTACTGGATTTTGTAAGCAGTTGTAATGCATTTTTGCAGAGTACCTTGTGGGTCTCCGCTCTTATGGGGGGAGGTGTGATGACCCCGCCCTCTCCTGGTCGTCCTTTTTGCTTGTTTCTTGCAGGACTCATTTCTCAGGTAGATGGGTGGAGCTGCTAATGAGAATGGGATTCACCTGGGCAGCCTGAGCCTAGGTTATTTAGCTGGCTCCTCATTCCCACAAACTCTCTCTGACCATTTGCTGCTGTTTGGTTTGTGGTTTATTTTGGTTTCTTTTGGTTAGTATCATTACACCTTCACTTACTAAATAAAGCTCATTCTTTAACTGCTTTAAATGTGTGTGGTCTCCCATTTTTGTCTAGCTCTGAGCCAGGGCTATGACATTATTTACTCACCATCCTCACCTTCTCCGGATTACTGCTCCAGTCCTCCATCAGCTACAGCTCCTGCAACAAACGACAATCAGTATCCATCCACAGAGACCGACAGGATTCCTACTGACCTCTCCTCTAAGATTCAAGAACAAACCACCAACCGTAAGCTCATCGACTTTTCAAAAGAACACTAATTGTCCTGGCGCTCATTCCTGGTTCTCCTGAGACGACCTTAAAACCTTTTCAAATAAACCATTCACTAAAGCGTTTAACTGTCTGTTGCTGTTGTTGAGTCAAGCAAAAAAAAACATGTCAGTTTAACCATAATAATGCCGTGTAAAACTGTAAAATAACAATATTTCACTTGAAAAAAATCACAGGAATTTTTAATATAAAGTAACTGATTTAGTATATTATTCGAATTACAGTATTTTACCTTAATTTTAAGGTTGTTGGTTGGCAGCTGTAGCCAGTAATTTACCTTTTGTTTAAATATTAAAATGTTTTTGTTTTTTTATACTGTACCGTAAAAGTAGTCTGTACATGAAAACTGGTGCTTTGGGAGGCATGCTGGGGTGGACCTTTTTTCTGTCCTATGTTGTGCCGTTTATAAAGTTACATTGAAAAATGAATCATCGGTTATTTAGCCTGTCATGAGATAATTCAGTGGGAGTTTGCTTTTCTTTCAAAACCTTAAACTCATTTCACTGTCTACACAACTAAAAATACGACAACTTACATTTCATACACACATGAATCTCTTGATGTGATCAGACCGACTGAGCAGGAAAACGTTTCACAGGGGGAGGTTGTGCATCTGCAACGGATAGGCTCATACACCGAGGAGGAAGAGTCTGTGTGAGAGCTGGTGGACGAGGAAGACAAAGAACAGTCGAGACTGATTAAATTCAAACAGCTACACTGTTGTTAATCTGTAAATCACAGTAATATGCTTTTAATTTAGGTGTTCTTATTTTTTTTTCTACATTCTGCAATTAATATTGCTGCAGTCACTGTAATTCATTGTCAAAAACGACTTAAAAGATTCCCTGGATGCTGTCTTTAATTATTTGATACAGTGTCTATTCTGTGGTGAGGAATGCTGTACATCTTACTTGCTGCGTTGTGTGCATGAGGTGAACAAAGTGTTTGGTTTGAACATGTGATGAATAATTTAGAAGTGAAAGTTTGATTTTGACAGAAAAGTCTGGGGTTTGGTGAATGTACTTGAGATTTTTTGGATTTGTGTTTGAGGTTCAGACAAAACGTGTGGAGGATTCAATAAATGTGTTATAGAAATTCATCTCAGTGAACTTTATGATGGACATTTAAACAAGCAGCTCAGAAAGGAGACATTGTCTTGTTGTTTTTTGGGGTTTTTTTCAGGACTTCAGCTGCTAAAGCAGACGTCGCAGTAGACAATTTCATTGTCTGGCATTTTGACCGACTAAGTGAAAAAAATTGGATCATCTATTTTTACCCATCAGTTTATTTAAATTTGAACACATCCTCTTCTCTTTGTAATCAGATAGTGGGATTGCTGCAGCGTTATTGGCATGAGTTTTTGGATTTTTTGCCTCCAACACATGAATTCTCACGATGGTTTAGATTATGCTCTGGAGGCTGAATCTGCACTCCGCTGCCACACTGGATACTGAAATTAAGCACCATGTCAGCCAAAGTTTTTAAATCAAGGAACATTTCTCCAGATGAAGACAGACTGTTTGATTGAGCCATTTCCTGACCCGCAAGGTACCACCTCAGTGGGAGGAAATGTTGCAGCATACACCAGTGGTTGGCACGACAACGGGCTCTTGGTAGCGAGATGCATTGTGTACCCTTTTCGGGTGCTCTCGTGTTGATCTTTGTGTTTTAAAAAAATTGATTCGGTTATCTGGAATCTGCGTGCATTGGCTCCCGGTGGTCAGAGGTGTGAATACTGATCTGTCCGATCTGTAAAGGACTTTCTTTAGATTTTTTCGTCACCATTTAAAAAAACAGAAAACATTCAGTTAACGAAACCTTTGCAGGTTCAAAGTCATGGTGAAGGCATCTTGAAAAGCCTCAAGGGAATTGAATGTTGCTCAGGTTTAGTGTTGTCGCGTTACCAACATTTCGGTATTCGGTACCGATACCAGTGAAAATCCACAGTTCTCTGTACCAATTTCGGTAACCCTCACAAAGTGACTAGCTGGAAGCCTGCAGCTTTTCAAGGCTGCAGCTTGAGAAGCACATCCGCAGGCCCTCTCTGCCGGATGTTTTAAACAGTGGCGGATCTTGGCTAGCTGGACGTCGCGCAACATCATTACAGTTCAGCGAGATCAACTTCTGCGCTGCTAGCTTTTGCTCCTTTGAAGCTTGGAAAGCAGCAAAAGTTTCAAAGATTGCTGCGGCCAAAGCATGCAGAGCACCGCAGAGATTCTGACTGCCTCAACCGTAGACTTAACACGAAATCTTGCAGTTCTGGGCGTTCATATTTTGGTTGATGTGAACGCACCAACCCTTATGTTAGCATTAGCCGCAACACAGATCCTAACAATTTACTACACAAACGGCTGTTCATCTCTGTTCAACTGATTCTGAGGTTTGATTGTAATTCCATTGTAATTCTTAACCGAAGCTCTAAATTTAAAAGTAGTTTGAAACTAACCTGCTTGAGCTCTTTCATCAGATCAGGGTGTCGGTCTCCGAGTTGTTTTATTAAGTCAGAAGTGTTTCCTTCTTTAGAGTAAAAAGGTTTGACACCGGTTGCGAATGGGTTTTTGATATTATAATGTTCCCCTAGTCAATTCAAAATATTTTTCACGCACAGTTCTCCTTTTTTATCACTAAGTGGTTTTACCACATCAGCTGCACCGACAGTCGCCTGTATGTGCATCAAATAATCGCGTTTGAACAGGTAATCGGTCCCACTGGTACTTAAGAAAACGTGGTACTGTGACAATAAATTTTATTTTCTACCAACTTGTTACCAAAGTACCGGGTCTTTTGACAATATACTCAGGTTACAACGTGCAATTTGTCCGTTTTATTGCTATTTTTTAAAATTCACTTGGAAGGATTAATAAGTAAATTCCAATTTGAATGGGTAACCACTGAGGGACTCTCATAGTTTAAGTATCTTCAGACAAAATCTTGTTTAAAAAAAAAAAATCTTTGCAGAATGTACAAGGTTGCAGGTCTCACATCGATGACTAGATTCCATCCGCTTGGATTCCTTAAATGGAAAACTTCTTTAACTGATTGAAAAGTTTGTATAACTGTATTGAGATAACATCTGTTATGAATTGGAGCTATTTAAACATGTTTATTGGATGTTTAGTAATGTAAAGAGGCATGAAGTTTGGAGAGCCAAACTGTACAGATATGTGGGTGTAGAGTTGTTAGTAAGAAGGAGCCTGCAGTTTGGCTTGATCCAGAGAAAGAACAACACAGATCTGATGCTTTGATGGATTTGAATGTTAATGTAGGAGCATGAAAAAGGTCAGGAAGAGCTGGACACAGTAAATGTGAATCCAGAATTAACCACATTGAACAAATCAACGTTTTAATTGCTTAAAATTATTGAGATTTACACAAGCTTCTGAAGTTCTTCTCATGTTAAATCCCAACCAAAACCTTGAAGAGAAGCTTATCACAAAGAAGCAAGTCTTATGTGGTAAATATGAGAGAAAAACAAAAGCTGCTTCATGTTGACACATGGGTTTATTGGACAGGAAGCATTTACATGCTTTAGGCCATTGTCAGAAGTAGAAAACACATGCTTGTCCTCGGGCGGCAACAGCCAAAACAACACCAACAGCAGCACACAAAGCAAGATAAACGACGCCGGAGACGGACAGTAATTGGGAGACCCGGCCTCGAAGCTGAAGGATGTTCAGCCCTGCACAAGTGCCAGGATGAGGAGGAGACGTTCCTCAGATGCATTTCAGCAGGTAGGAGTTGCAGTTGGCTCCTCTTCCGCAGTCGCAAAGCTTCCCGATCCGAGGGCCGAACTTCATGGCACAGCGGCTCCCCATCCCGCACTGAGGACAGAGAGAGATGTTCGTTCTTCAACACTGAGTTAAACATAAATCATCATTGAGGCCAGAAAAATAATTTATCAGTCCTGTCCAATATTTATTTCCTTTGATTATTCTTTCAAATGTTTTCCTTTGAATAAATTGGATGTATAAATCAAAATGAGTCAGAAGAAGGAAAATGAGCTCAACATTTTTCATCTGAATAATTAAATTCTGCTCATTAGCTCAGATTGTGTCTGTAGCTACGATGTTGATTGATTTTTCACAGAGAAGGACTGAGAGGCTTTTCTAGCCTGAAATCAGGCTGCAGTCTTTATTTGATCTATAATTACACAGGATTGTTATCTTTTAATTAGTGACAGGTGAGCATTTTAAGTGGGCTTAATTAACAGGGAACAGAAGGATGTAAACAGCACGGAACAATGACTCAGCAGACTTTTTAAATGGGTAAATTAAGCATTAAAACAAAACCGCATTGCATCAATATTAATGTAGAAAAGTGACACTCACCAGTGGGATGCTCCCTCTTTTCTCTGTGGAGGAAACACGGCTGTGGATCCGACCCAACAGAACCTCGAGAGCTTCCGCCTGCACAGCACCAAAAGAGGAACAGCACAAGTAAAGACAGGCATGTAATTAATGATAAAAAAACACAGAGGAATACATTTACCCGTAGGAAAAAAATATATATTTGAGGGACATTTTTTTTCCTAATTAATTCTGGAAAATTTGAGAAAACTGGAAAATGCATCCTTTACTCAAGCAGTGGAAGTATTGTTTCCTTGATATGCATTTTTATTATATGCAAAACAATAATGCATTATAATTACTTGTAGCTCATGTTATGTAATAAATATTACATATTGTATCTAAATAAATAAATTAAATATTACGTATTATGCAATAATTAATGTGTCAACTTTGTTTCTGTTTTTACTATTACCTTTTTTATTTTCTTTGACATCAAAACTGATTATTCTTCTTTTTACCTTTCGTTTTTGTTTAGAATTTTTCTCTTATTTGTATTTATTTATCAAAAAAAATGTTCCCCCGCATTGTAATGACAGGTGTCTTTGCTGATTGGTGGAGGGTTATTGGTTTTTATCAGATTCTGAGCCCCAGCAGTGTTTTATTCATATTGTAAAATAAATATTCTTCTTCTTCTCTCTAGTCTGCCTTTTCCTCATATTGCAGGTACTTGTTTTTTTTCATTCTGACACTATTTTTACTAAAAACAAGAAGCCTGATATTTGAGCAAGAGAAACCTGGAGAACTAGAGCATCAAAGAAGATTAGTATGTCTGTATCTAACAATAATGGACACCAAAATATTCATGCACAACTTGGTATTTGTCATAGAAAACAAATTTGACAGACCAGAGTAGCTAAATAATCAAGTTAAACAAAATGAGACTCAAAATAGACACAAATAGTGATAAAGTCGTGTTTGATTATTTTCTTAATCATTCCATATCATGTGTGGAGAGTCAAACAAAACTCCCGTTACTGACCAGGTCTCTGTCTGCGGCTGGCTCCAACTTCTCAACCTCAAAGTCCTCCGCAGAGACGTCCGGTGACGTCTGGCCGTGACACAGGACCGACAGCAGGCTGAGGAGCAGCAGCCCGTGGAGCATCCCGGAGCTTTCCATGGTGCTTGTCCCAAAGCAGGAGGAGGAGCAGGAGGAGGAAGAGGTGCTGACAGAAAGCAGCTGATCAGGAGCTGGAAAAACTGAGGGTCCCAGCAGCTTCACGGGACAATCTGTCTCCCGTGTTTTATACAGAACCGTGAAGCCCCGCCTGGTAGGCGCCACAGAGAAGGAGAGAAACTTTGAGCCTTCAGAAATCTGTACTAATGCATTTTGCCTGATGGGTGTCTAACCGAGCCTTTAGGGCAGTGGCGGATTTAGCAGTTTGGGGGCCCAAGGCAAACATAGACATTGGGCCCCTACAGCTGTTGTTTAGAACCTTTTTTCTTTATAAGTTAGAAAAAAGTCCTTTATGCAACTTTTTCACTGGTCCAGTCATTAAAAGGCACTAATGTCCAGAATTTAGATATCTGGAACTGCATGAAAAACACATTTAACGTTTGAAAAATGTATTTTCCTCATCTAATAATATTGATTTCTATAAAAGTAAGTGCCAGGCAGCCATGTTTGTGATAGGGCAAGGCAAATTTTATTTGGATAACACACTTTCAGCAACAAGCCAATTCAAGGTGACATGTTCAGCAGACCTTTCATGTTTCAAATGGGCTGCAAGTAGTGAAAACTGGTGCTACCAAGCTTAGGTAAGTTTCAAAGCTTCCTACTAAGAAGAAGTATGCATTAAAGTAGAAGTAAAAATTAAAACCCACTTGCACAGAATTGAATAATCATGGATACAAACATAAAATTAAGAAATCAGAAGGACTAAAGCAGATTCTGCTGGAACTGCAACACTACGCACCACAACACTAAGCAATCCCCCTGGATTTAAATGACAATCACGGAGTTAACAACATTTTACTGAAATGAATGCAGGGCTGAAAAGAAGAAGCTGCAACATGTACCTGCACATCTTTTCAATTGAACAAATAAATCCTATCAGACTGACATTTTCTGTTGGACATATACGACGTCAGCCAAAGAAACATATTTTGGAACAAATTTCTGCCCAAAAAACTCAGAAATTCTGAGATTACAGTCTATTATATTTTCCAGAATAAACTCAGAAAATCTCTGATGTTAAAAAGTAGCAAATTACGAGGAAAAACAAAGAAATGTCTATGATTAAAGGCATTATTTTGAAGATATTCCAGACATTGAAAAGTCAGAAAATTGTACAAATATTTATATATATATATATATATATATATATATATATATATATATATATATATATGCCTTTAATCATATACATTTCTTTTTTTTCTCACAAATGTTCTACTTTTCTACATCGGAGAATAACACTTTTTAATAGTAAATATCTGAAAATTAATCTATGAATTTCTGTCTTCTAACTCATAATTTTACAACTTTTGTGACAGAATTTCTGATTTTTTTGTCTGGAAAAAATGTTTTTCTTTTGTTTTCAATTGCCCTACTTTGTCACAAATTTAGGCCTAATTCGTAGAATTCTCATAATTCTGATAATCCCAGCAAGGTTTTTTTTTCTTCTCAATTTACAATGTCATTAAATAACTTCCATCCATCCATTTTCTGAACCTCTTATTCCTCAAGGGGTCGCGGGGGGGGGGGGGGGGTAGGGGGATGGTGCCTATCTCCAGCTGTCAACGGGCGAGAGGCGGGGGGACACCCTGGACAGGTTGCCAGTCCATCACAGATTAAATAACTTTAATTATGTAATTTATGAGTTTTCTCACACAACTTTACGACTGAAAACATACAAAATGAATCTCAAAATTTCCAAGTTTCGTTTTTTGAAATGTCCTTTTTTTATCTACAATGTCCCATCATCTTTAAGAAACAGAACAGCTGGATTGATTTAGGGTCAGAATGATATCAGTTTGGAATGAAACTGAAAATACATAACGGCACTGAAAATGAAATTTGGCATTGACAAATATAATTGTAACTGAAAATCTTAATTTTGAATCTGAAATAAATGTCGTGAAAATGTCGTATTGAAAGTGAAATAAAAATTGTTACTTTTTTTATGAAACTCAAAATATATGCTTAAAAAAATTAAATCCCAATCAAGTTTTCACGGTTTCATTTTTATTTTTCAATGCCAGACCTTTTTTCATTGGCAATCTTTTTTTCAGTGTAGCTTCTGTCAGCTGATACTCATTTCACTTCGGTAACGTGCCTGAGGGGCGGGGCTTCAGAGCTGCATGTACTAGCTTTCACGTTCTGTAATGCTTATTTTGATATAACTTTTAAATAAATTACCACTGGGTTCCTTTTGTTTACATGTAGCTACACAAAGTGGAGCTCTTGAAACCTGACTGAAATGGTGATCTAGTGGTTTTCAAAACTCAGTTCTGTATATAAAAACTGAAAAAAGGAAGCAAACGGTAAATCATTTAAAAGTGATCTCAGATTAAACATTACAAAAAGTTACAGCAGTGGATTTTGCTGTAGTATGTGGACATTTTAGAATTCAAGATATATAAAAGAAGTACAAGTGACATTTATTTGCTCGGTTAGAGAACAGGTAGAAAACGGCAGACTCACTGATGGCTGTAAGCTAGGACATGCGGGCTCTGAAGCCCCGCCCCATATGCATGTGCATGCAGCTGAATGAAGCAGTACCGAAAAAAAATTGCCATAAAAAAAAGGCTGGCATTGAAAAGAAGATGAAAGAGTGAAAACTTGATTGTGAGTTAATTTTTTAATGCATATATATTTTGAGTTTCACTGAGATATTTTTCACTTTGAATTTTTATTTCACTATCAATACAATTTTTTACTATATTTATTTCAGTTTCAAACTTAAGATTTTCAGTTAAAATCATATTTTACAAAGCCAATTTTTATTTTCAGTACCATTATTTCAGTTTCATTCCAAGCTGATATTGTCGTGATCCGGTAGTTCTAAAACTTCTCTATTTACTAATTATGCGATTTCTGAATGCAGACTTTTATTAGGGGTATCAGAGGACAGGAGTTGGACACAAATGCTTTCCACATTTTTTATTAAAAAAACAAAACAAAACAGAACAAAAACGGTAATGAAATGAAATTGTTGAAAAAGCTCGGCTGGAAGAGCTGTGCCTTTACTAAAGAACACCAGGGGGCGCTTCCTCTTCAGCCTCTGCGCCCTGTGGCTGCCGCGTTTCCTGAAACGCATACTTTCAGGATTAAGAACACACCCAGTGACATCAGTGAGGTTTGAAGAAGCAGAAAAAAAAGAGTCTCCGTTCAAACTGTGCAGAAGAGAAAACAAGAGGGCCGAGAGGTCCTTCCCGAGTGCCTGGTGGACGTTTAGCGCAGCGCAGAGTTTGGAAAGGGCGTATCGATCCGTGCGTAAAGTTTGAAACATTCTTCAGGGGCGAAACGTGGAGCGCAGAGAGCTTTTCTAAACAGGAGGATGTCAACTTCAGACGACACAGACGGGCCCCGGCCGAGATATGGCTGTAAGTGTTTCAACTTTTTTTGTTGAGCTTTTAACTCTTCTGCTCCAACACACACACCCCTCATGCAAACTCCTCACAGGTTTCAGGAAACTGGCTTGAGCCCTTCAGACGCGCCGTCATGTCGGGTTTTTACCTCTGACAGCATGCTCAAAGCTTTATTATGACTTCCGCGTTTTCTCCGCTGCACCGAGGAGGGAGGAGGCCCTCTTTTTTTTAGTCTGCACAACATAAATTCGTTTTTACACTTTGGTGATTTAGGCTGGACAGATGAATCTGGATTCCGTCTTTTTGAGTGTGAGAGTGCGCACAAATCGTTTTCTCACTCAGCAAACCAACAACCACCGCCCACCAGGTGGAAAGGTTTGGTGGGGAAATGAATAAACTGAACCACATTTCTTTTGGCTTGATCAATGAAACATTAATTATAATAGTTTTATTGATTACATGTGAAAAAACTACAACATGGGGGGGGGGGTCCTCTTTCAGTTCCCTGGACATTTCACTCTTCTCCCTCTTTTCCCCCCACTGCATATAAGTATTTGTGGTAAAACCTTTTCATTAGATGACGCAGGTTTTGAACTTTAAAAGTTAAAATGGGCCCCTTTGCCCCCTCACACTGTAATGTGGGATTTAAGGGGGGAAAAATCAGGCTGCTAGGGAATGTCAGCAGCTCCTTTACGTGTAATCTCATGGGAATCAGTGGAATAAGCCGTGGCACTGGCAGGTATGGACCACATGAAAGGGGGGGGGGGGGGGGGACTCTGAGATGGATCAGAGCGTGTGTTAACTGGTCGATGACTAATGGATGAGGTAGGTTTCTTGTGCAAGATGTGCGGAGAAGCCACCTTGCTGGATGGAGGCCGGGTTTTTTCTGTCTCTTTGGATCCTTATTATTGTGCAAACAGCTGTGTTTGACTGGAATGACTATAATCTTTTAAACTGTCCAGAAATCGGGCCAGTTCGGGCAAGTCAGATACTGAAAGTGTAGTTTTCTTAGTTAATGAATGTCCATCCATTCATTATCGGCTGCTCAGTCTGGGGTTGGGTCATGGGCCCAGCAGTCTAAGCAGAAAGGCCCAGAATTCCCTCTTCCACCTACTTGGTCCAGTTCCTCCAGGGGAATCCCTCCAGTGTGTCCTGGGTCTTACCGTGGGTCTTCTCCTGGGACGTGACAGAAAAACGTCCCAACCAGATGTCCGAGCCAGACGTTTAGTGAATGTATCATAAGCAAACTCCGGATATTTTTGCTCCATCTGTATTTACTTTGATGAAGCTTGATCAAATTCCGTTTAATGTTCAGGATTTGGCGTAGGCCAGTATGAAAAAAATAAATTAAGTAAAAGTAACCTGGTCCCACATTTCTATGAAAATGAAAATGAAAACCCAAATACCTAATTTTTACCTTCATGCTTTTCTATAAAACATCTTTTTTTGTCGCTTAAAAATTGTGTTTTGTACCATTTTCTTGTTCCAACCTGGACCTTATTTTTAGCATGCATTAAGTTCATTTACTCACCCAGACATGTTTGGTGCGACTTGAAATCCTTTGGGAGAAGTTTATATCCATTCGTGATCAGCATTTATCCATATAATGGGAGTGAATGGGGCACTGACGTGCAGCCTCTAAATAAGGCATTACCTGCCAAAAAAAAATCCTTAATTTCACCAATGTTTGGTTATGAGGTGCTTGGAGGTGCTTTGTTGTTGTGATTTTAGTTTTTACAGGCTTTTAATCCAGCTGACTCCAACTGACAATAACCGGTGATTTCAATGATGTCACAGCCGTTCGCCATTGGAGCTGTAGTCTGCGTAGGTTGCAGATGGGGAGCTTGTGGAAACTGACCTCAATCCACCTGGTCATTTTGTTAGTGCAATTTGGAAAGATGCAAACGTGAACCACGTTGATGTCTGCATTAGCAAGTTCTGTCTAACCGGCCTAGAGCACAGAGTGAAAGTCCTACTCTGACCACAACTGGGATGGAGCGCAGCAGTGACAACAAGGAAATAATGCGTTTGTGTAAAAGACCCCGAAACGCAAAGACCAACGCCTACGAGACGCTTCAATTTCACAGGGGAATAGTGCTGGAGACTCATACCAAAACATTGGTGAAATGAAGGAGTTTTGTGGCAGATAATTCCTTATTTAGAGGCTGCACTTTGGTTGCCCCATTAATTGCCGTTATATGGATATATGCTGATAGCGAAACGTTCTAATGAGCATAATTTTTTTTTTTTTAACGTGTCCTGTCTAGCAGTATGCTACTCAGAATTGGTGTCTGAGTACCAAGTACGAGCCCAACAGTTTTACTTTCCCAAGCAGAGTATTACAGCTTCGCTGTAGTACGCCACTTGATGTATATGTATGAAAAATCTTTATTAGTGATTACTGTGGGTTCAATTTCCTGACGTCATGGACACTAAACCGAGACAAGAAGGGAGAAAGGAAGAAGGTGAAGAAAAGAAACCGGACCAACAGAGGCGCGAACTGACGACACAAGACAGGGAGGCAAACAAAGAACACAAGAAAACATCCCAGTCCTCCACCTCTGCCGGACGGCAGAGAAACAGTAATAAAAAACAAAAACAACAAACTGTACAGAACCAAACCAATAGTTCGGATCTAGTAGAATAAACTAAGAATTACACATTCACTACACACAAGCATGGATTAATGAACATAATACAAATGTTTCTGGTAAGCTCCTGTGAACAACTAACTAATGATGATAACCTCAGCTTAAGATATGTCCGTCCACACCAATGTCCCCACACCTATGTGTGTGCGAGCATGCAGGTCTGAATAAGGTTTCCCCATGCAAGTGATTGATAGCTGGTGTAAGGAACCGTCAATCCGTCCTACAGGAATCGACACAGACATGGAAGAGGCAGGAGATGTATGCATCCAGGGTCCCACAGAGTACAAAGTCCACAGGCGGATCCGCGCAGGGTCGATCACCCACCAAGAGAGGAACAGATGGAAGCCCCAGGGGAACACCCACCAGCCGCAATGCTGGGGCCCGAGAGATCGCAGTGACAAGCCCACGGGCTCAGCCGGAAACCGGCTACGCCAGGGCGGGCCCGGACCAGGACCCGGAGGCCACGGGGACCAGGGGCACCCCGCCCCCCAGCCGGGCCCCAACCAGGGACCAGCCGACAAGGGCCCCCCCCGCCGCCGCAGGCAAGGGGGATCCGCAGCCAACCGACGGACAACACACGCCGCCGCCACCACGGACCAATACCCATCGCCAACAACCCGGCCCGCCCCCACACACCCACACGCCAGGGAGCCACAGCAAGAGCCACAGCGGATGTACGCCCTCCCCAGGCCGCGCCCAGCCGGCACCTGGACATCCAGATCTTCCAGCTCCCGGGTCCAGATCCCGCCCCACGTAGGGCGCCAAGATCAGGGGCCCAGCCAATGCCGGACAGCCCCACCAGGTGAACAGACCAGCCAGCAGGAGTCCTGGAACCGGCAGGAGGCCTGGGCGCCAGGCACGGTCCCCACCGATCCACCGGACGGCACCAACCTATTCTACAACCCCGGCACCCCCATAAGAGGTGCCCCAGTCAATCAAAAGCATAAGTACGTACACTATACTCCATACTCCCAGGCCCAGGGACAGACGCCCCAATAGAGAACCCTGCCCCTGCACCCAGGAGACAAACCCCTTTGCCCACCAGGACGGGGACAAGCAGACCGCCAAGGCCCCCACACCGGCAAGAGCAGCCCACCAGCCCAGGACCCCGACCAGACGGCCTGATGTTCTATCCGGGCTCCGACCCCTGATGGAACAACGAACAGGGGTGTGGAAAGACCCCCCAGCCTCTCTCCCCCCGCTCAATGTGGTGTTGTTGCGTGTTGTTCTAATGTGCACTTAAAACAGAGGGGTGGGACATGGGAATACTGCCGGGTACCCCCATCTCCCCCCCCGGGCCCTCAGTGTCTAGATGCGTTTAAACAGTGGGTGCCGGCACCACAGGCGAGGCCCCCACAACGGGCCCCTATAGGGGGCCCCCCATGAGGGGTCCCGCCCCCAGCGCCAATGCGCCACACCGCCAGGTCCCTACATGTGCGTTCCATGTAAATGTTGCAAGTGTAAGTGTCTAAGTTGCTCAATAAAATCGGGACCCAGGCCGCCACCGGGTAGCGAAGACGGAAGCTCCATCCCGCACCCCAGTGACGTGCCCACGTCCCAAGGCCTTGTGAATGGTAGAATGAAGGAGCAGGTGGACAGAGGCATGGGGATGGGGAGAAAATAACTGGGGTGACCATTGCCAACCCCAGGGAGCCAGCTCCCCTGCTGACTCCAATAGGCACCCCCGTTCGGGGTCCCCATAATGCTAGATATAAATAAGGTCCAGGTTAAAAAAAAAAAGTAGTTCCCCTTCAAATGTGCATTATTTCATTCTCTTGATTGAAAACGGTTTCTATTAAAGAACCAGAATCTTATTTTTAATAATGTTTTTCTCTTCAAGCTGATCATGTAATCTGAATGAGAAATCAGTTATACGTATCGGCTGATTGGTTCATCTCTAATACTTTGAATAGATTACGTTGTTTCGTTGTTGTTTCGTGCATGAAGTCGGTATTTAATTCTGTTGCTGATGTGTTCTGGCTGCAGCCGTCCTGGATGGCGTGGAGCGGCTCACGGCCGAGGAGATGGATGAGCAGCGGCAGCAGAACATGGCCTACGAGTATCTGTGTCACCTGGAGGAAGCCAAAAGGTGAGAGGCTGATGGTCCAGTCAAGAACCCAATTGCAATTGAACCATCGTTTTTTGTTTTTGACTTGCATTTCTGTGATTTTTTTTTTTGGGGGGGGGGGGGTGATCCGCAGCCGTAAAGTCCTAAAGCCAAACAGGATGTCCACAGACTGCTCCTCATGTCTCCAAACAGCCCAAAGCGACTCATGCACTCAAAACATTCTGTTAATCTGAATGAAATAATAGCATTCATGATCAGTTTCGCTGGTGTTAATTCTGCTTGGAGTGGTTTCAGCTCTGAGACAATGATGCATCCCTCTCAGCTTCATATCGTGTTATTATATTTGAACACAAAGGTCTACGTCGATCTATTGTTTTAGATTCATCCTCAGACGTTAGAGTTGACAGGACCCAAGAGTTTATGTGGGCTGGGACAGTGTAGCAGCTCCGGCCCGCTGTTTTTACTTCGAATAAATGCCTCTGATCAGGTGCTGGTGGTGTGAAATGATTGTTCTTTGTTTGAAAAAGCAACAGGTTTCAGATTTCCTCTTTAATGATTCTCTCTGTTAATGCAAATTTCTTCAGATTTAAAGTATCTGTCTCACCGTTTCTTCTGAGCAACTCTGTGAAGTGGAAACCTGTGTAGCCGTGCATAAGTAACATCCTGTTCCTTTTCTGATAACTTTTGACCTCTGACCAAACCTTATGAGCTTTTTTTTAATTGAGACCATAAGGAATATTTGGTTGATCCTGAATTTTGAAAAAGCTAAAATTACAAACAACCAAGATTCTGAAACACAATTCCACTGAGAAATTGAGGTGCTCGTGGGTGAGGTAGAAGTACGGAAAAGGTTGTCTTTCAATAGATCAATCAATGTTCTTTTTTTTTATTTATTCGAAGTTCAGAGATGAGTTAGGTGCTGGCTTTTGGTTTTGTGTGTGGGTCTAAAAGTCTGAAAATGTGGCTCAATTTCACAATTTTTCCTACTCACCGACTGTGCTGCCAGTTTCCCTGAGTCCAAAATGTGCCTAAGCAAAGGTGATAGTGTAAAGTTGGGCACATTTCGCTGTCATTTTTTTGTTCTAAATCAGAAAACTTGCATGGATAAGGGAGTGTGCAATTTCAGGTCCCCGTTTTTCTGCATAAGCAAACATTATAAATGACACCCCAGGTCATTGTCCAGCTAAGGCCATCAGAGCTGATTCAGTACAGTATGCCTGTTAATTAGTGGTCATGTTTGATGAATGTGGTCTGACTAAAAAAAGTTATATGCATACCCAAATTTCCCGTTTCAAGTTTTATGGTGACATGAAGATTTCTTTCCATGTAGAAACATGAATGCGATGTTTTCTCATGCAGCCCTCTGGTTTGTTATTTCTAGCTGGAGCTCTGATCTGCTGGAGTCACAAAAACTGACGCAAAGTGGAGCAGATGGTCTTCTAAACTTTGAGGGTTCCTCTGAGAAATTAAGCCATTTTTTATTAGGTTTTCCCTCAAACATCACTTTAAGTGGATTAAAATCTTTGAATTAGGAGCGTGTCCGAAGCATAAACGGGCTTCAGTTTAGCTTGATTATAATTTTCTGTTTGATAGATCAGAAAACCAGTTTGGATCCCTGGTATTGTGTCGCACAAAACGTGTCTTTCAGGGTTGTTTGATCCTTCCTCTGTTATTTTCTGGGTTCCTGTGAGGATTACAGTACAGGGGGAGTGTTCATTGACACTGTTTTTCTTTTTCAGGTCTTCTCTACAAGCACACATCTTAGCATTTCAACCGTTTAATTTATTAAAACTTAGTTTTGAGTGCAGACAATCTGATCAGAGATTCTTTGATTTTTGTTTTGTTTATGATGCTCTGACCTGCAGATATGATGCTAGCTGGTTTTTGATCACCCTTAAGAAAGAGAATAATGGCTAAATATTTATAAATTTCTGGATCTAATAATGCTAATAATTATTATTGATGATAATGTTTACAGTAGTATAAAACAATCCTTTTTCTCTGGATCATTTGAAAAACTCCTGTTTATGGGACTAAAGGAGATTGTACAAATAATACCCATCTATGATAAACCCATCTGATGGAGAACCCCGCTTTCTCGTAGTCATGCTTACCCACGTAAGCCCGATGACGCGCATCTTTACGTCGCGACACGCTCTCACGAGCATGCCTGGCTGTTCAGAACCAAATCACCTCAAAACAAATGAAATTGCAACTAGAGTAAATCATATCTTCAGGACAGGAAAAAAGTTAACTATTGATTAGAAAAATGTGTTTGTTTAAAGAATTATATAATGCAGCTTTAACACGAATGTTTTTGTCGTTGCCAGAAATGTTTTTTTAAAAGAAGCCAACCCAAATTAAAATGCCAAGGATTTTAAGATGATAATATCTGACATTCCTTGTTAAAAGATTGTCTTTTTCAATGTAATATTTTAATGAAACAAATAAAGTAGGAATTCTTGTAGAAAAAGGATTGTGGTCTCAATCCACAGGGCTTTTAAGGCATGCCTTTTTAAAAATAAATCATGTTATTTTTAGCCATGCTCGGTTGTCTTTACATCTGCTTTTGCATTAGCTGTTCACCCAATAAGGATAAAACGTGATTGTTAAAAGATGAATAATTTTTTCTTATTTTTCAACAAAAATAATGCAGTTTTATAAAATGCCTGCATGAATCATTTGTGTTTTGGTACAAATTGCAGAATGTACCAATCTTAAATTAAAATTTTGATTAAAAAGCTACATTTAAAAAAATATCTGGATCAGTAAGCTAATTCACTTGCTAATGTTAGTTGTCAGTTAAACTCCTCTAAAATACATCCTCACTGGACACAGTTTAGGCTGGTCAGTGCTCTTATCGGCAGTGAAGCAGTCATCCGAACAGCTTAAATTATGTTTTATTGTTGTAACTACAACCTAGATAAACTATATGTTGCTATCGTGCTCATGTTCAATATCCAATCTTTAAAGTCTGAATGGTTTCACTAAAAGCTGACAATTTATCTATTTTTTGTTTGGAAAGTCCAGTAGGAGATTTCAGAACTGATAAGCCTAACTACTACCTGCTTTTGATCAGATGACTCAAAAAAAAAAAAAAATTCTACTTATCACTTCAGTTCTGTAGTTTTCTAATAGGAGTGTAAAAATAATCAATTGAACTTATTCACATGAGGCCAAAAATTTAGAACAAACCTGAAAATAAGAATCACATGTCTTTTCTTACTTAGTATTTTCTCACATTTTTCTCTCTAAGTTAATTTTGATGTACAGCTTATAAATACATGTCACGTTTGACAGGTTTGGGTTTGTTTTTATAGGTTAAACCCACCCAGGGGTGATGCTTTACACAATGAAAGATGAAGTAGGCGAGGTCGGTTCCGTTTCTGCTCTCAGACGCCTCAGTCACTCAGCCAGAAGTCGCTCGCGTCGAGCTGAAAATGTCGCAGGTTCAAAAGAGGAAGGATCGTGCGAGACAGGAAGTGACTCGGTCCCTTCTGATTTTGGTATCTCCCACCGTTGCCGCAGAAACCCACAGTTGTCATAGAGACAGGTTCCGGTGTGAGCAAAGGGTGCTGTTGCAAAGTGTGCGCCCTTATGTAGAAAAATGCTGGGCCGCTGTGGAGTTGCTGACCCATATCCCTCACCCGCTGGTCCGTTATCACCCATCTGCGACGTTCAGGAAATGCCTGCATGTTTTGGTTTGTCTGGTTTTCCGGGTTCCCTTATGTCTAAAGCTGCTTTCCCTGGAAGGATTTGGAGGGACTACATCATAACTTCATCTTCATGCTGTGTGTGTAAATCGGGCCATTTCCTGCCAGAATCTGAAAACAAAAATCATTTTTCACATAGGAAAAAAATAGAACTGTATTCCAAGATTTAATGATTTGCTCAATTTTCCGTTCCAGATGGTAGAAATGGTTCAACTGTCTGCTTTCAAACACAAACTCCTGAACTGCTCAGTTAAAGTTTGTGGCTGTGGGTTTTTTTTTTTTTCTTCTTTTTCAAGATCTGTGTATGAAAATCGTGTGATGGTGTTTCCTGCAGATGAGAATGTGGAAGTGTACAAAGGGAAGGAATTGGCTTTGCACTTCAGCTTTTATTGAACTAAACTCCACTGAGTTTCTCAGCCTGTATGATAATTCCGCTGTCTAACATAAAGCTCACCTAGAGTTTCTGCAGATATATAAATGAATGTGACGAGGATGCTGAATCTTTCTTTAGCTCCCTCATAACACCTCCGCACTTCTTGTCCTACCTTTGAAAATAAACTTGGTTGAATTTTTACCTGCATAATTTCAATGAGAAATTGCTTGAGAAAATGAATGTAAAGAACATTTATTAAGGGGTATATATGATTTTGATGATTAGCACTCGTGTAATACAGACATTCCCAACATTTCCTATAGTGTAAATGCAACAAATCTAAGACTTGATTTTTCCTAAAAGTCCTAAAATTTGACTTCAGCTCCTTTTCAAAATGGAAGAAAAGAGAACAGGAGTGAGAAAATAGCTACTCCTCAGTGAGTTTCATCCCACACGGTGAGCAGGATGGAAAAAGAGATCTGATCTCAAAACAGGGCAAATTTGAAGGCCTTTTTCTGTCCTACCATAACAGAGTAAGTCTGGAGCATGCCATACCCTCTGTGAAGTATGATGGAGCAGCTGTGATGCTGTGGGCCTCGTTCTCTTGCCCTGTGAACCTTGTGAGAGATCTTGGACATTCTGAATAAATGCTTTGCTGCAATATAAGGACTTTTTAGAATTTTTACCATGGTGGTGAAGAGTGTGGATGGTCCAGTAGATTGCCTCTTCATTGTAAAACATTTGATCTATAACCTGACTGTTAGATACTCGGACAGTGTATTCTTCGAAAGCTATTTTATAGTTCTCGGTCAGCAGGTTTGAACCAGCATGCACACGTATTGACGCAGACAATTTCCTTTGACTTCTCCCTCATCGAAGAAGTCTTGCAAAGCTATTGCTTTCCAGGAAAACAGGGGGCGTAGTGTTTTGTTTTCCATTATTATAAATAGTTTTTTTTTTGGGACGTATTTCTTCCATTGCACATTGACATCTTTGGTCAACAACTTTTTATTTACCTATTGTACTTTTTTAGTTTTAACCCTAATGCTGCATTCAGACCGCAGGCTTTGTCAGCATCAGCGGCATCAAGAATACATGTTAAGTCTACGGCGGAAGCCGTTGGAGGGGCGTCTCAGTCTCTGCGGCGCTTTGTGAGCTTTGGCTCCGTCAACTTTTCAAGCTTTTCCTGCGTTTCAAGCTTCACAGCTCATAACGCTAGCAACACCGAAATTCGGCTAGTTGAACTTTTGACGGTCTTAAAGCTCTTGACGCAGCACGGCAACCAATCAGAGCATCTCGCCGTAGTGATGTTGCCCGACGTCGACGCTGCCTAGCCAACCACGATCCACGAGTGTTTAAATCATCCAGCAGAGAGAGACCTGCCTACGAGCTTTGCAAGCTTCAGCCTAAAAATATATTTTCTGTGTATATGCGTCGAATTAGGCGCTTTATGAGCGTTGCTTGACGTTGACAAAGCTTGTGGTCTGAACTCACCATAACTCTTAAACAACTTCAGTCTCTTTAAATACTCAAGAGTTTTTCACGCACAAATATGATATACTGTATAAAAAGCTCTTCACTCGTCGTGGTAACGGATGCTGAATACTGATAAATTATCTTATGGAAGACATTTTTTAATCTGCTCAATATATTTTGCTAGATATCTTAATTACTCTGGGTTCTTTGTAAATGATAGTGCTGTTGACCATTTTAAAAGAAGGTGCTTTCTGACCAATCATAGGCTGGTGATCTCGCTAGTGTTTGACTGACATAAAAAAAAAAAAATAGGGACGTCTTTGTCACGCTCTGTGGGTCTCTTTTCAGCCTAATTGTGATTGAGATGTGTTTAGGCACTGGTTCCCAAATATTAAGATTAAGAAATCGTCATGTTATGGTGAGGTAATAGGCTCCTCCAATGTTAGGGTTAGAAAATGACTTGGCAAAAAAGGATTGATAAGAAACCGGTCAGCCAGTCAGAAACGAGAAAGGCGGGACCTTGCCCCACAAGAGGAAAAATTGTAGTACTGCAGATGGAGTTGAAATACATCGATGGGGAACACATACCAATGTTAAAGGGGCAGTGCTACGTGACATGCTTTTGCCTGACGTTTGCAAAGCACCCAGGTGTGCAATTTATTTCAATTGTTACCGATTTGCTGCACACACGAGTGGATCTAAGGAACACTGTAGATATTAGCTCATGTTGTATATCTGAGATGGTTTCTACAGTACGTATGAATGGATATTGAGTAGGTGTGTAGCGATATGTGTATTGGTATTTTTTGGTACAGCTCATTAGGCTTGGTACACACTAGTACCGAACAATTTCAGCTGTTTTCTACCGAAACACATGCCGATTGTTTGTGTTGAACTCAGAGCGCGGTGCAGCGTTCCGCATCACAACTTTTAAAAGTGACACCAAAACAAAACCGAAAGGATTTGGAAGTGTTTTATCTCAAATATGAACAAAGTATTTTCTAATCATTTAACACTGACTTTTTTTCAAGTGGTTATGTTGTTTTCTAGTCTGGCAATGTCTGCTTGTACTATTTTATTTTTTTAAATCAAATTGTACTTCCAGCCAGTTCTATACTTTCATCTTTAAATTGGAGAGCATAATAAAATCAAATAAATTTCAGGAATTGAAAGGAAGGAATTCAGAAAAAAACTGCTGTAATACTGATCAGAGTAAAAATATAAAAAAAAATGCATATCTCTGTTTTTCTTAAACTGTACCAAAAACATACCAGACTGCGTTTTTTGTTTACAGTTACACCCTTCATTTTTAGAGATGGTCTTCTGTATTCATTTGCCTCTACTGTATGACCTTACTTTGGAAAGAAAACTGCAGGAAATCATCTTCTTTGAGGATGTTTCTCTGAAGCATTTAAACCTTTTTTGCAGGTTGATTAAAACTTCTTCTCTAGGAGATGCTCCAGCTCTTATAAACGTGAAACAGGAAAGTCAGGATCTCGTTGCCTGTGGCCGATTGGGTTTTTCCTCTCCTGCTTTACAGCGGTCATCTAAATTTTTCCGTAACGAGCTTTCTTAAAATCCGTATTTATGCAAGAGGGTTGTAATTTTTCTGTAATGTTCAGAATAATTGTGTAACGTATTCTTTGTTTCAATATCCTCAGTTATCTGAGACCAGGGTTGAAATATTTAAATTTTTCCTGTTTTTAACTTGTGAGTTTAGTTCATAATAAGATAAATCTAGCCTGGTGTATTGCCATGCGTTCTGTTCATCTAATGCTGTGTGTTATTGGTCATTAAAAGTCATTCAATGTTTTTTAGCAGCATTTCTTGCCCCCTGATTGGCTGCCACTGTTCCCGTATTGTGCTTTTTCCGTCGGGTGGAGTTTCAGCTTAGACCCAGATCCAGATGAGACCGTGTGTTGATGTGTGTGGAACGATGGGAATGCAAGCAGACGGCCCTTGGCAGGGTGTGAGCCCTACCTGCGGGGCTGCCTGCAGGAATGCATGCGCTGCAGCTCTTTCTGCGTTTCAGACGTTGGTTTGAGCATCGTCATGGCTTTGATGCTTGGTCCGATTGCCCCGTCGTCATGCCAGACTGATGCAAACCGTGCTATCACTCTTATTTTCATATTCTCCTGAAAAGAACAGAAATGAAGAGCTGCTCCGGGCACTTTCAGTGCCCATTATCACGACTTTATTCAAATTCTCACGGGTTTGTTAATCTCTGTTGACTTTTCAAATGAGAGGCAAACACTGAGTACAGCTGAGGTCGATTAACAATCTGTTGGTAGTGGTACCATCTTTAACACATTTTAAAGACTGAAAGGGTTCCTTTAATGATTAAGTAGAGAACATCAGAGTTCCTGCTCTTATTTCAGACACTGGAAATTGGGTTTAAAAGCCTCAGCTACACAATAATCACCACTAAACAAGTCTGCTATTATTAAAATATTAATATCTAGATCAATGCCAATTGGTATCGAATGAATTTGCAAGCTCTTATTTTGAGTTCTATCTTGAAGATGCAACCCAAGGCTACGTCCACACTAAGCCGATAAGGTTATACGCCTATGGTTTTCCACTCAACACGAGCAGTTACGCCCCGTTTAAGGTCCCATGATTGCGCAATCCCATACCGACCTGTGCAAATACTGGGCATGCGCGAAAAGACGCAAGAAACACGCGCATAATCTACGTGACGCCAGCGCCTACATAATATACAAGAAGCTCTACAGCACAGTACATATCTGCTTGTCCCGTTAACCGAAGAGAACAATAGCTGCTCAGAAGAAGAGAGAGTTTTTGGTGTGGACAGACGACGAGATCGATTTATTACTCTTCGCTGTTGTCTTTGTCTGTAGTGTCGTATTGTTATTGACACAGCATTCATTGACGCCACTTCCTGTAGAAGTAGAAAACAAAACCTCAAAGACATGAAGAACATTTAAACATATTACGTTTATGACATCCCATTTACTCAATTATTAAAGGCGGCTCTAAATAGATGGCTATAGCCCTAATTCAAAGAAGCTCAGTGTGTCAGCAGCTTTGCAGTGGTCTGAAAGTTGTTTTTTTTCCCGGATAAGGGGAGCATAGGAACTGAAAGCTGCTGTTTTGTTGCAAACTGTTAAAATAGTGCAAATCAACTGTTGCTTCAGGGATCAGAGTGTTGGTACCTTTCGGCAGCCATATTGGATTTTGAGATTTGTGTTTTGGAGTTTTAATGCTAGAGTGACTTTTTAGGTTATTTTTTTTGACTTTGAGGTTAAAACAAATTCTGATTAAAAAGAATTCCTCATTGTCAATCATTTGTATTACGTCTGTGCAGATTACAGCCAGTTTAATGTGGAAATTGATATAAAAGATCGCCTTGAATAAAATGTTTTGGTTATTTTTCATGCTGGTCCAGTCCAAAACGCTAGTAGCTTCCTCTAAACAAAGTCGGAATGAACCTAATGCCCCCCCAAATGGAGATGGTCTCTTCTTGTTGGATTTTATTTTTTCACTTAACGGTATATAAGCTATGCGTTGCTAACCACAGTGGTTCCCGACCCTGGGTGCACACTGTGCTACCTGTTTTAGGACTTCCCCACAGCTGTCACATACCAGACTTAAAGGATTGGGAGCTAACCAGGTTTCTGCAGCACCTTATAGCATGTGAATGAGGTAACGCAATCAGTTCAAAAAGGATTCTCAGACCTGGACATCATACTTTATGCATCTCGATAACCGGAAGATAAAGATTACTGAGGCTTTGAAGCACTTTGTTCCAACCGCTGATGCCTGCTGTGGGATTTTCTCCCACTGAATTGATAGCTTGTTGGTAAGGAAATTGCTCCTTCAGGGAGTCTTTCCAACTTCTGATCCCTTCAGTCTGAAAAATGCTCCCTGATTCAGAAACTTTGGCTGAAATGTTGCTTAAATCCAGTCTCCAGTGTGGAAGCGGAGCCTGGATTCATTCTCCAGAACATCTAGCCCCAATAAAAGTCCTCTGTCATGACGAAAACCTCTGCAGGATTCTGACTATTCGACTATACATGTTTGATTGAGCATTTGAGTTCAATGGGGAGCAGGAGGAAGTTGTGGGGCCACAGCAGGTGAACTATTCGCATTTTAACTGCATTTTTTAATTTTGTGTTCTTATTTGTAGTTCTCTACTCAGCTTCTTCAGATAGAATATTTGAAATTAATAAAGAAATGCTGGTGAATGTTGTTTTAAAAATTTACTGAAAAACAAACAAACAAAAGCTATCCTAATTTCTGCTGCAAACTTTTCTCAAATATTGATGCTGTGCGCATGAAAATGTGTGATAGCTTGTGATAATGATTTTATGGTTAAAATCAAACCGAGACCAGCCATGCTGGTTATAGAGATGTATTTGCCATCAGAATCCTGCTTCTTCTCCTTTTTGGCTCCTGAGTTTCTCCTAGAAATGTAATCTCATCCGAGCTACACACCAGTCCATCCTTTTTTTAGTGAATTTATTGCAGTAGGAAAACAATGTTTATCAATCTGTTCCACCTTCTCCACTTTAATTTCAGTAGATTTGAATCAGTTTAACATGACAGGGAGGGTTTCTTACAGTCCTGAAGCTTGCTCACTTTGGATGCCTTCACCTGCTGAAGGTCTAAATATAAATGTTCTTTACTATTACTTTCTTTTGTTTTTCTTCTCACATCAATTCCTCTCTGGAATGCAGTCATACGTGTTTTTAGAAAACTTGTGTTTATCGATCCGTGCATGATGCAAACGGCTGTCTCTCTCCGATGCGTGCACCAAAGCAGGTTCTGGCTTAATCCATGAGCTGTGTTTACGGTCCTGTAAGTCTGCATGGAACAAATCTATCGTGTCTTTTTGCTGTCCGGATGCGCTGCGATCAGTGGTGTAAAGCGAAGAGTCACGACGTTGTTTTTGGGTGTAGCTGAAAACTTTTAATTCCGCAGGTGAAGTAAATTCCTCTGTGATGGGGTCATAAAATGACAGCAGAGGGAAAGGAGAAGAGGAGCACTGGGTTTTTCTTTATGTGAGGAGAAAAGGGGGAGAAAAGATGAATGTACAGCTGTTAAAATGTGTTTATTTTGGGGGGGTTTAACAGTGCTATAAATTATCTCAAACAAATCTGCTTGGAAAATAAGGAAAAAGCTCCATTAAGCTTTTTGCTTAATTTTTTTATGGTAATTATGACAGGATAAGTAGTTTTTAACCCCAAGAGAGCACTAAATTCTACATTATATGAAAGTCCTAGAGGTAAACTTAGCCTAGATATAACAGGAAATGATAATAAAATTATTTCAGATGTATTTATAGATTTTTTTTTTTTTTTAAGGGTCACATTTTATCTGTATTTTTTTTTTTTTTGGTGAATCAGAGCATAACATCTAGTCTACGCCGAGGTTTTTGTTGACCAAAATGTTATTTTCCTTCCATTGAAGCCATCTTTTCTTGTTGTGTTTATTTATTGTAGAGGTCAAGATAAAATCTTCAAATTTTTTGCAACATCTGAAGGTCTTGGGTCCCAAAACCTTCAGATGTTTCAAAAAAAGTGTTTGTAATTTGACCCATTGTAACAAAAATCCCACATTCCCCTGTAGCATGATTCTGCCACCACCAGGTTGCCATGTGGGTGTAATGTTCCTTAGGGTGACTCTTTTGTGCCAAACCAGAATTTAATGTTACATCATCTGACTTGAGATTCTTCCACCAGGATTTGGTCAATTTTATGTCAGCCTGGATGCAGAAAATGATACTGTTTTTCAGCCCTAAACCTTCATTCTGATATCTGGAGACAGCAGATTTTTTGTTATTTATTTTTTTTTATACTTGCAGAACATAACCAATACTTTCGAGAAGCTCCTTTAGTATTGCTTCAGTGTCTGTTTTTTCTCGAGAAAGTTTTTCTACTGCTACGATAATCATTCATTCTCATTGTGCCTCATTATATATCTGTATAATCCTATTTATGTAACCTGAAAGATGTATTTAAAACAATAAGACTCTGTAACCTCATTCCAATCTTATGATGCAGCTGTTAGGAAAAAATGTTTTGGACAGACGTTTCAGGCCGTTTTGAGTCTATAATATTGTATTTTGATGGGAATAATGAATTTTTCGTGATTATCAGAAGCCAAACTGTGTCAGAATCAAGAAAATGGAAGTTCTGGGAAGTTAATGGAGACGTGAAAAGGGTTGTTCCAGGTTTTTTAGGTGCCGATTTAGATGCCTGAGAGTTTGTTTTTGGTTATTTCGGGACATCCTGTGCTGCTGCTTTGATCTTTTGCCCTTCTGGTTGCTGTTGATGCAGCTCTGCCTCTGCATTTACAAAAGATTAGATCATCACTGTTTATTTTTATTAACTTAGCCACCATAATATAAAAAAAAAAGCTATGGTGTGAAGCTTTGGCGTGGCTACAGGAAATAGCTGAAAATAAACTACTTCTACTTTAAAATACATTAAATTAGACTTTAATTTTAGAGAAGTGAGGGCAATAAAACCAGGGTGTGAGAAAAATAGCAATCGTAACTGATTTGAAAAAATGTTTAGCTTTTTGAGATTAAGCAGTGGAGACAATTCTGGGATCAAATAAAAATATTTAACTTTAAAACAAACTATTACCGAAGACAAAACGTGTAATGAAGTCCATAACGAGATCCTTTTAGAGACCTGATTGCACTATTGGCTGGAAAGAAATTTTAGCAGAATATGTTGATCTTGTAGAAATCACATTGGCACAAAATAAAATGAAGAATGTATATCTTAAAAGGGAAAAGGAAATAAATATGAGAAGAATAACACGTATAGATCTTTTTTTAATGATTCACTACAACCGTTCAGTAGCTTGTCAAAAACACAGCCTTTCAATTCTGATTTCACCGTAGGACATTTTGAAGAGATTTCCCCTTCCTTTGAAACGTGACTTTTCTCCCTCCTGATCCTGCACACAGAGGTAGATCTGAAGGAGTTCAGATGGGGTGAAGTCTTCTCGCTCGTTGGTTTTTATTTCTGGGGGTAAAATTGTGTGTAAAATTAAGCCGTTCCTCCTCTGCCTGTCGTCTGAACTCCTCCAACAGGTTTGATTTCCTCTTCGTTGCACATCAGTAATAGTCTACCAACTGGCCTCTGTGGTGTTCAGCTTGCAACTAAACACGGGCAGCAATAAAGCAGTGTGGGGATTGACTTTCACACCTATTTCTAAGTTATCTGTTAGACGAATTATTGATGTTCAGCTGGGATAAAGTTATCCTGTAGATCATGAATATCTTATGCTGTTTTATGTTTAATTTTGAGTCATTTGGAAGGATTTTATTGCCCCTCCCAAACCTTAAAATAAAAATAAAAAATACATCTCATGGGAAAACCTTATCTGTGTACATGTCTGATGTACTACAGATATTTGCCCTTTACCCTCCATAAACCCGTGGGCAACAGGAGTTGCTCGTTAGCAGGGCTGGATGATAAATCTGTTTTAGTGATTAATCGAATTTTCTGTTTATGAAGATTACATTTTTGGAAAATAAATATTTTTTATTGGATTTTTGTTGTTGTTGTTGTTGTTGGCCAATGCATTACACAGCTCAGAGTGATGTCAATCTGCCCAATGCCTATACCATCTTGTTTTACAAGGATGCTTTACAGCTTGTCTTTAGTTTGAACTCTGCTCAGCTCCAGGATGGGATGATTGAAATAAAAGCAAGTTTTTGAAAAAAATATTTTTTGTCATTTGGAATTTAATTTTAAGAAATGCAAACCAAAAAATAGGATTTGGTATGAGATTTACTTTTCAAACCTTATCGCCCAGCCCTAGTCTTTAGTCCCTGCTGATGTGTGTTGACCTACAGGCAGCTGACACACTCCTATTCTTGCTAGATTATAATGAACTGATTAAAGAATTTATCAGCATTTGGCAGCTTCTTTCCCTCATAAATCATACAGTTTTTTTAGTTGGAATTATTGATAAATACGACGGTGGGAAATCTGTTGGCTATTTTTTAACATTTGAGGTTGAGTTTAGATGGGGATACATGATATATCAGGCATTAATATTGGTTTCAGCTGATGTTTTAATTTGTTTGAATTTATCACGCATCAGTCAGATAACTTAAACTGGGCCAGTGGAAGAAAAATAAATGTTCCAGTTTAGCTTTTAATGGTGTCAACGAGGTAGGAATATTTTTATATCAGTGATTTTCAATGGTCCATGTTTTCACGTCGACGCATCCATAGATTTGGGTTCTGGTAAACCATTGTGTCAAAATGGAGTGAACTTTGCTAGAAACGTCAGTTTTCCTCCGCTATTCAGCCTCAAACTCGATCATAGTGTGGTGTTGTAGCTTCAGCCTGCTTGTGAGTTTCTGTTTGACAGTTGTCACGCTTTGATTGGTGTCTAAAACGCAACAGGCATTCTTCGCTCCGTTACACAAGATATTTACATATCTTAAATTCCTGCCTTTCTGTAGGAAGTTGCTATTTCTCTAAGCCAGTAGGTAAAGGCAGTTGGGTGCTGAAATGACGTTTCTTCGTTCTGGCTTTTCCCATTGTTGTTGGTGTCGTCAGGATGACAACCTGGTTGTAACAGAAGTCATGTTTTACACCTGTGGGCTGTCACTGAATAATGAGAAGAATTTACATTGAAACCAAACAGTTGCTGTTGGAGCGCATGTCATCATGCTGATATTATTTTGTTACTTCATCTAACAGATGACAGTGATGCACCTCATGGTTGAGTTTTATTTTCTTATCTCATTTATTTCACAATTTTAACCATCTAAAGGGAGGGACACATGATTTATTCATCATGTAATCATGTTCTGCTTTTATTTGCTGATCTGTTTGCATAATTTTATTTTTCACTTATTGTAAATAGTCTTTTTTTTATGCACATTCATATTTTGTAAATATTTCTACGTTATCCTGCTAAGTCACACATTCCTTGGATTTGAGCATGCTATTTTTATTTACTGCATACAGTATCTTACCAATGTAATTTTGTCCTCACTGTACAGCATATTTTTAGTTCAGTTAACACATTTTTTTTTCTAAAAATTAATGCTTTGATTTCCTATCATTTTACTGCTTTTACTCCAGAATTTCCCTTAAAAAAAATTAACAAAGAAAACGTTCTGCTCAGCGGCCGAGAACAGACCAGCCGTTTGGGAAAACTCCCCAACCTCCCTGCTCCCAGCATAATACTGCCTCCACCATGTCTAACAGTGAAGATGTGAGTTTTCAGATGATCCCCCCCCCCCCCCCCCCCCCAGTAAATAGTATTCTGTAAGTAGACTCTGTTGCTGTGTTCCTACCTGGATTATGTTCACGAACATGAAGGCAGAATGTAGCAAGCTAGATTTACTCTGGAAGAAAAAATAATCTAAGTGGATCACAGAAAAACCAGTCAGCTCTGCTTCTGCAGTTTGTTTTCTATAATGTCAAGCATATGTCCATAATGTTTTCCAGTTAAATGTACAAATCTTGTCCAAGTCCTCGATCTGTCGATCAAATAACTCAGACATGCTTCCCCATACAAGTTTAGAAGAAAATACAGATAAATTATATAATTTTCTGCTGCTATGAGACAAATATATGTACAAATTTTAAAGAATTTTTTTTTTGAAACAAAACTTGCATAGATGGCTAAATGTACCTGGCATTTGAGTTTTTAATACACTTTCCACACTTTTTTTATTCTGTTTTTCTTTGTTAAAGTTTTCCACTAAAAAGTGTATTTATTGTTATTGGACCGTTATTAGCACAGTATGACCAACTGTAGAACAAAAATAAATAAATTCCTTACTCTAAAAGCAGCCAGGGTTGAGCCACCATCTTGATCAAGTCAAACTTTACTTATAATGTGCTTTTCATACAGAATGGCATCTCAAAGTGCTTTAGAGATTAAAATGACGCCAGATAAACCGCATTCCCATCCCACAGAACTAACAGCATGAGCTCTTTGTGTTGGTGAGTAAGGCATCTTCCTTTCTAGAAGAACTTTATTAACCCTGGCTGTCACAATACTAAACTCTGCTTGACGATAAAATGCTCCAGAAACGTTTGCAAGAAACGATGATGAATTCATTTTGAGACAGTTTCCAACTAATGTAGTAATAACTCATGTACAGCAATGTTCAACGATCAATAAAAATAGGTTTCTAACTGACATTCATATCTGCAACTGGACGACACTTTTAATCTCCGATATATAAATTAACAAAACAACTGAATCAATAAAAAAGTGGATGAGCTATTTAAACAAGATTTCCCTTTTTTTTAATCATCATTTGTATCGGACAAGAAAAGTGGACAAAATTACCATTTAGTTTTGTGAAAAAAAGTAGAACTAAACCTCTTATTTTACTCTGCCACTACAGATAGTTGGACTACATATGTCGTTTTTCATCCATTCTCTTTGTTAGAAAGATGAAAATAACAAACGAGCATGCAAGTGGAAATTATTGTGGCTGGAAAAATTACCGAGCTAATTTTCAATCATCATGCAATTAACTATGCTGTTTATTGTGACAGGCCTATTTGTGAGCACTGCTGCTGCACCTGCAGCTGATTTCTACCTCTCTCTCTCTCTCTGCTGCGCTTTATTCTGAAAGCTTTGGAAATATTCCAGAACTTCTGAGATATTCATAAAAATAATTTGGCACGTACAGATACAAATTCCGGAATCGGGGCTGATGCCTTCTAATGCACTCTTATCGGTATTGGTCAGTTAACCAATACCATGAACCAGTACTTAAAATATGGGAAATCTGCAATTATTTGACAAAAATCTTTTCTTTTTCTTTTCAGATTTCAGTTTTGTGGTTATTTTCTATAATTATTTTTGATCTAATCTAGATCTAGAAGTATTGACATTGGTACTCTGTATTCAAATGTACTTAGCTCCAAGTATTGGTATCCTATTGGTTTGAAAAAAGTGTTATTGTTCATAAAATAATGATTTTCTCATCCATGACCCACCTGAGTTAAAAAAACTCCCACCTGCAAAATATATGCATTTTTCACCCAGCAAGTTCCTGTTGCTTTTGAAATGTAATTGCCCCAGCCACCCAATCAGGTAACAATTAAACAGTTTTCCTGTACAAGTACAAAAAGAGAGAAACAAGGCGTCTTACTTCCTGGTCCAACAATAAATCCAGGTGTATCCTTACAGTAGTTGCTTTACTAATATTGAGCTTTTTGATTCAATACTAATAAAATACTAAATACTTAAATACTGAATAAAATATTAAATACTAAGTGTTTTGATTAAAATTATGGTTCAACTTGCATCCTACGATTGTCCATCAGATGAGCGGCATTTTATAACAGCCCAGTTCTGGCTGTGGGGATATTGTCCAGTCGAAGAAAAAAAAACTGTTGAGCTTTAAAAAAAACGTTACATAACTGTCCCCTTTTAGAATTGGGCTTTTTAAAAAGGCCATGGGGTAGAAATACTTCAACAAGGCGCAGCAATAATCGGTTTTCCCATCACCCAAAATATGGGGCGTGGCTATGGGTGGGCCAGGGGGGCTTAGGTCCACCCACTTTGGATCAGGGCCAAATCACATAAATAACTTTCTTAAGACATTAAAACAAATATTCATAATTACATTTTTGATTTTTGAGGAGTGTCAATTAAAGCCATCATAAAATTAAATGAAACTGGAGGTGACAAATCTATCTTTGCGAGACTTGCTGCCTTCGGCTCTTTGAATAAAATGCTTTATGAACTAGCTAAGAGATTGCTTCATGCCACCAAGTGCAAGATTATAGTTTTAACACTTTTTTTGAAAATATTACAGCCCCTAGCTCAATACTCCAGATTAATCCATTAAAGTAAAGTTCCATGCATTAGAAATAATTGAATCTCACAATAATAATAAAAAAATGCATTTATTTTAGGGACATGTTGCTACTACATTTTTCATAGTCCCTTGGGAAAAGCTGACCAACCACTGATCTCACAATCACAAATGATCCCAGTGCTACTTCCACTTATCAAAAAACGGTGCGACACAGCAACATAATTAACAGCTTCTACATCTATCGTTATCTGCACCTAATATTAGTCCTTAACGTAATCAAATAATTATTGAAAGCATTGGATATCTGACAGTGGTTATGGTTATAATTTATAGAGTTTGTCCATCGGCATATGACTGCTGGTGATCAGCTGCAACATATAGAAACCAGCACATTGTCTCAACATTGAGTGAAGTCCAATATGGCTGAATTACCCCCTGGAAATGATATTGTTAATATCAGAGAGCTGATATGAGCTACCTGTGTTAGGCTACAGCTTGTTATGTTTTTTTCTTTGGCTGGATACTTTGTTCCAAGCAGTTTCTGATGTATACGAACACAAATCTGTTGAAGTACCAATGGAACAGTGGAAATAACTGAATTTCAATAATTATTTGGCCCCAGTTATTGCTGGGCCCACCTAAATGAAAGATTCTGTCCACAGCACCGCTCTAAATAATCTGTCGGTCAGAGCTCCGGTTCATTCTTTGCTTCTGGAAAGATTTGTTGCATGAACGGATAATTCAACTCTTTCACTAAAAAAAACCCCCAAAAAAACAGTTTTCATCCATCAGGAGCCTTCAAGTGTTTGTCCGGCAACACAGATTGGAAGACCTGAAACGGATCCACTTCAAACTCAAAATGTACTTATTTGACTCAGGGAAGCTCAATTTCTCCTCTCCTCGGTCCTGGCTGTCTGACCAGTCCAAATCCTCCTAAAGTTCTGGCTCTTTGCCCCTAGTTTCCTGTTTTTGACTCCAAATCCTCCTGCGTAATGCCTCTGCTGCCGCTGCAGCGGTGATTACGTAACCCCAAACCTTGACATTGTGTTGGTGCGATGGGAAACAATGGCTTAAGACTGATGTGTCGAAAACCCATTGAAAGCGATAAGATCTGACCTCGGGTGGCTGATCCTGTTCACCGCTAGAAGAACCGTTCCGCCAACCTGCTGCTTCTGAAGCTTCGTCACTGGAGGCTTCATTTAGTTTCTCTTTATGCTTAGAAGTACAAACTAAAACTAGACCTGTAGCTTTCCTAATCGTTGTTTTTCCTTCTCTCCACCCATCTTTCTGATGTAACTTTACTCCCATGTTTACTTTACCAAGACAACGGATTAGCTGAATTTATGTTTAAGGTTGCAGTTGTCGCCAGCTGACTTTTTTAGCAACTTCGTTGGTTTTCTTGAGATTCCATCTATATTCTTGTTGTCTTTAAAGTTAATTTATTTCCACATATCTGCTTTACATATGCAGACTGTTTCTAAACCCTCTGTATTCACTGTCTGGATTGCACTAATCATGCGGTTCCTGCATGATGCCAATATCCAGTCTTCTGAGTTCTGACCTGCTGATTCCAGTTTTGACCAGTTTCAATTTTTTCTCTCCATATCTCAAATACATGATACTTGTTCTATGATCCAGGTTGTATTTTTAAATCATACAATCACAAAACACGATGAAATTACAGATTCATCTGCAGTTATGCATCGAAGCACACGTCTTGAACATTAATTTTTTTTTTTTATCAACTCAAACGCTGCATCAAAGTTCATCATCCTGTTTAAAAAATGAAAAGTGTTTGTAGTTTAATCTATTAAATACTGAAAAGTTAATTTTTATTAGTATTTAATTTGCTGTTCAGGTGAAAATTAGTGATTTATTAGTGCATTTTTGTATCATAATGATTACAAATTCTTAGTCTTCTCTAGGTGTACTTAAGGTTTGATCAGTCCAGGTATTTTACATTTTAAAATAAGAATGATTGGACACAGTTATTTACAAAAAATGGTGAAACATCATTTTGACACTACACTTTGATAATAGGTTGGTGCCATTCGGTGGGTTCGCGGGGGTCGGATCTGGCGCCTGGGCCTGCTGCCAGTTCTGGGGCTCTGCTGCCTGGTCTGTTCATTTAGGGCTGTTGTCTGGCATTGGCTGGGTCCCTGATCTCGGCGCTATGCGAGGGCCGTGATCTGGACCCGGGAGCTGGTAGATCTGGGTGTCCGGGTGCTGGCTTGGCGCGGCCTGGGGAGGGCGTACGTCCCCTACGGTTTTTACTGTGGTTCCGTAGCGTCTTTGGGCGGGGCTGGGTTTTTGGCTGCGACCTCTCAGGCTCCAGCATTGCGGCTGCTGGGTGTTCCCCTGAGGCTTGCATCTATTCCTCTCTTGGGGGTCGGTTGGCCCTGCGTCGGTGGGCTCCTGCACTCTGGGGGGCTCTGTACGTATGCGTCTCCGACCTCTTTCATGTCTGCGCCGATTCCTGTAGGACGGATTGACGGCTCCTTACACCAGAATCAATCACTTGCATGGGGAAACCTTATTCAGACCTGCCTTCTCACACACACACAGGTGTGGGGACATTGGTGTGTACAGACATATTGTTGGGCTATGATTATCATCAATAGATAGTTGTTGCCAGGAGCTTCTGTGCCACCCAACAGAGGTGGAGAACTGGGATGTTTTCTTATGTTCTTTGTTTGCCTCCCTATATTGATTGAAAGGGAGGCACCAATTCTGAGTAGTAAACTGCTAGACTAACATTCAAACTAATACGACATTAAGTAGACATGTGTCACAGTTGATTACAAAGTATAGATAAATCATAACACTAAATTTCTCCACCACAACACGTAAAAAAAAAAAATATCACTTTGAATTTGTGCTATTGAGAATCTCAGATCAGATGATGGCTTTGGCATCAATAACCAGGTGAAGTTTTTGGCTGTACGTTTGCTTCCCCCAGACACACAGACACTCTGGACTAAGAGTCGTATCCTACATGATCCGTTTATGCTAGAACTAAAACTAGATCTTGAGTCAACATGAGGTAAAATATGCTTCCTCTAACTCATCCCAGTGCTTCCAGTCCAGATTATAACAACTTTTCAACCCTAATGAGGACAAATCAGTCTACAACAGTCCATAATGATACTAAAACTCCTATAAATCTCTGAGCCATGCTATTCTTTAGTTTTCTACGGAGTTCAAATTAACCTTGACCTTTCTCTGCCTGCTAATCTGCATCATAAACTTGGTCATAAGTGAGAGCGGCTTGGCAACCTGTGTTCAGCTGTTACACATTGTGTTTAGTGGTTTTGTGTAATCCTTTGTAAAGGTTCTTTCCAGAGAAACTGGGATGTCTCTGGGGAAAACGAGCCTGAGTCACCCAGCCTGGCAGTAAACGGGACACAAGGAGGGAAGGACAAAAGGAAATAAAAGGAGAGGGATCACTGCTCCAATAAAGGGAGCTGCAGGAGCGGTCCCACCCTTCCTCCTCCTCCTCCCCCTGGCTCTCACCTGGCCCAATGAAACCTGAAACTATTTACCTTTCAGACCAGGAGACTGAATCCCTGTTTAGATTTTGCTTGTTTCTTTTACTTTGGAGAAAGTTAAAAGTGTTCTCATCTGTCATGTATTAATATGAATGAAGATTGTGTACCATAAATGCTCATTAATCATTCTAAAATAAAGTCGCCTGTGGTTCTATTTTAGTCAAATGAAGCCAGCTCTGACATATTTTGGCAATTTTCAACCACCTTTTATTTGCAGTTAGGGCAGTTAGCATCTCCGACTTTAGCAGCAGCCTTTCCACGTAGTTTCCAGAACGAAAGACTCCTTCTTTGACCCAAAGTCTTCTAAAGACAAGCAAACATAACTGCTCGTGTAAAGAGGCTAAAAGGAAAAGAAAATTCATATAATAAAGCAACTTTCTTTCCTCTGGTTAACTATTCTGTAGCCACTAGGCTCAGTGGTTACGTACAAAGCTCATTAACACTAGCCTATTTTTTTCCCCCACTCTCAACTCCATATCCCTGCAGTGAAGCAGAGGGCGTACATGCAGGCTGTTTACTGTAAAAGGCTCCGTCCACATCTTTAAACTTAAGCAATCTAAAAAAAATACTGCTTTGATTTTTGGTAACCAAAGCTCATCAAAGTGATTGAGGGTATTTTAATTTACCTGGAATAGTACTAGTAATAGGAGCAACAGATTTAATCTCAAGGCACTTTTAAATGAAAAGTCATTTCAATACAATCGTACAAACATTCCCATCAGTTAAGTTTTCTTTGTAAGGAATCCCAGCAGATTGCATTGAGTCATCGATGTGAGGTTGTGCAGGGATCATGCAGACTCCAACCACAGCAATTCCTCAGCAATCCCTCATACTGAGCAAGCCTATAGCGACAGTGGAGAGGAAAAACTCCCCTTTAATAGGAAGAAACCTCTGGCAGAACCAGAACCTGGATCAGTACAAGCGGTTTTCTGCCACGACTGTCTGGGGGTCTGAGAAGACAGAGGAGCCAGTGGACAGAAACTAAAACAGGAGAAACGTGATCTTTCTTTAATATTTATCAGAACTCTTGCTGCAACATTTTGGATCTAAATAAACTAAATCTAAAAAATATATATAAACAGCATAAGGTAGAAACTATATAAGTTCTGTGAACGGTACAGATTTTCACTATACTGGCCTCATGCGATTGCACATGTTGATGATGTCATCAAGCTTCGCCTTCTTTGTACCAGGTACACAAGGTACTGATATTCAGTGTTCGCAAGGGCATCAGTTTTTTTTGTGTTTGTTTTTTTTACAGTGCTGGGGACAATGACCATAAACTTGAGTGTGGTTTGAAGATTGCTAGGGACAATTATTATTAACTATTCATAGCCTATTAATACTCTGTTTCAATCACATCTTTATTCAATTAAGAACAGTTGAAAGCTAGAGGATTACGTGTGTTGTTTTTCAAATGGCAGGCATTAAAATCCACAAATAGAACAATGGTGGCAAATGGGTACTATCCCCTGAAGAAATTGGGTAACAATAAAACGCGTTCCCTTTTCAACCTTTGCCATTGTTGCCCGTTCGGTGCAAAGAAACTTCAACTTTAATTTACACTTCAGAATCCTGCAATAGAATGGGTCCCTGCAGGTAATCCGCTATTGAATGTGGGCATATCAGTTCTCTCTCTGGGAGTCCTGGATACCGAGAATATTCTGCATTCAGTGCAAAGTTGGGGGATTTTCTTGCATGCTCTCTCCACACGATGAAAATATTATTTCTGGGAGTCTTAAACAACCAAAAATGTTATATGAGTATTTTTTCGGCAATTCACAGTAAAGAAACGTCCAGCATTTAGATTTTCTTTTTCCATCTAAAAAAAAAAAAAACGTATCTGCAACATTGTAGGATTCTGCAGTGAATGTATTTGGAGCAGAATATGAGGCTTTTTAAAAAAAATCTTGAAAGTAGCGTCTGCGCAAAAATAAAACATGTTTGCACAAGGAAATGGATTGAAGTGATTTAAAATATAGTCCGTTCATAAAGTCTATATGGAGGTTGTATTGGGAGCACAAGTGGCTTTTAGATCGGTTCTGGTAAAGAATTTCCACCTGGTTCACACCGGTCGCCCTCAGGAAAATCACGCTCTATCCACTGCTTCACCTGTTCACACCAGATTTATTTCTCCTCAGAGGTCGTTAAGCGCTTCTGCTCAGATGTTAATTCAGAGAGCTATTTTTTTCATAATGGGTAAGTAAATAACCTCATAAAATAATTACGCCATGTTTCTGTGACCAGGAAGTTTGTATACTTCTTTAATTTCCTTTGTCAAAACACACACACACACACAGCCAGAAAGTGTGTGGTAGTGGAGAGGTCCAAGGTTAATGTATTGTTGAAACGCACATTTGTTTATCTACTCTTCAGATTTAATAAATCTAATTTCTCTTCCTGTTTCCCAGTACGAGTAGACAGAAGAAGAGATCTCTATATCATATCTGTAATCTGTTTAGATCCACAAATATGATGTCATTTGTCATCTGCAGTACTTTGAAAAACTGCTTTTACACAAAAAATAGACCAGACGCCAGAACGATCGCTTCAAGGCGCTCCGCGTCTGGTGTGAACCAGGCTTCAGCTTTGGTGGGGACAAACCAGTCGATCATAAAAAGTGTTGGGGACCCCGTGTCCCCCGTTAAAGTGACGCCTATGAGTTTTCGTATTCACACTAGATATTGCAAGGTTAAAATGTAGGCCAATTGTTTTCTATTTTACGGAAAAGAAAACAGTTGAACTTCAGGTGTTTTTAGTTCAAATATGTGTGTCTTCATTTTTGTGCGATATCAAATTTATAAAAAAGTAATCGTGAAAACAGGAAGACTTTTTTTTTTTTTTACATTTTACACTTCAGCAATTTAGAATGAGCAATTTTGTCTGTATTTTATTTAAAATAACATGTTTATTTATGAAATGAGAAATGTTCTATTGTTTGGGAAAAAAAGTTTGTAAAACTCCTTAAATACATTTTGCATGACAAATGTTCGTTAAACCGTGCTTGGTTTTTTAAGACGATGTTCTGCTGCATTGTATCTGGTATGTGAGAATGTTCAAAAACAGCTCTTTTTGACATGTATGAGCAAAAGAAAATAATATATCATAATGTATATCATTACTGCTTCAGATTATATCGCAATATAGAGTTGAGCCCATATCACCTAGCCCTAATAGACATTGTTAAAAATAGTTTGAGAAGGTCTAAAATTTGAATCCGAATGTGTAAAAAACCCTCTCTGAGATGTTCTGAAAACACAGCAGGGTTTTAGTTGACCCATTTCATTACTACATTAAACAGTCGTGAGAGGTTACAGTGTGAGTCCAGCTGCTAACGGAGGCACAGCTGAGAGGATAAGGTCAGATTCCAGTGTTGCAGTGAAGCATGTAATGGACAACCTGGCTGCCATTACTTTTTGTTCTCCTGTTACTTTCTTTTAATATTCTCCCGCTTTTCCTTAACCGTTTTATTTTTTTAAATGTGGGTTGCCGAAAAAGCGGCTAAGAAAAGCAGAAAAGTATGCCTGTTCTTTGGCATTTCGCTGCTTCCGGATAAGGCTCGCCACAAATAATTAGCCCTTCCAGCTATTCAATAATCAAACTTCCTCCTTTCATTACTCGGCATGCAGTAGAGGTTTATCTGTTTGTACAGAGTTATTGTCTAAATTACAGCGTTTGGCTTTGTGATTTGTGTTTCTGCTCATTGAGTGCATTTGCATGTTAAACTGGGGGGTTTCCCAGGTCAAAGCAAGTGCTGGTTTGCATTTGTTGGCACACATTATTTGAGGCTCTTTAACGGACAGTTAACTGACAGTTAGTGGGCCGACCGCTGATCATGTCCCAATATTTGTCCAAACATAAAAAATTAACTCAAAATCTAAAGTGGGGATGTACCGATACTGGTTTTGGTATCGGTCCGATACCGTTCTGATGTACTTGTACCTTTTTTTTTTAACCGAAAAAATGAACCTATTCTTAAAATGGGGAAACTGCAATCATTTCACAGAAAATGTTCATGTTTCACTTGAAATTTTTATTTTTGCAGTCATTTTTTATTATTGTTTTTTTCTAATACACCATCATTTGTGTTAACAAGCTGAGAAGAAATTAGAACATGTCTTCCAATTTATTGGATTTTTTTGTGCGGTAAAAATATCGCCATTGGTACTCTGTATCGGCAAGTAGTCAGATCCAAGTATCTGTATTGTATCGTTTTGAAAAAAGTGATATGGTTGCCTCGCTAGTTCCTTTTCCTCACGGCACACAGTTTATGTAATTCAGTACTGTTTGAAATTGTATCGGATTGGTATCTGTATTTGTATCAGAAACGAAAAAAGTGGATCGGTGCATCCCTAATCCAAAGTGATTGATTTTATTTTCAACCCATGAGGGCATGGCGGAGGGTGAAGCATGGTTATGGGTGGGTTTACTAAAGGAATCTATATTGTCAAGAAACTGGTGACGTTTCACAATATAAGGGGACTATACGATATATAGATATATGAAGATGCTATGGAACGTTCGAGCCCACCCGTTATCCATCCCATCCGTTTTCTGAACCGCTTAATCCTCAACCTAATTTCCTTTTCCTTCTCCTCCTTGAAATCTCAGTCCGATATGCTGTTTCAAGAAATGAGAAAGTGATTGGCTTTTAATCTTTCAGAAATGTAACTTGATGGGGTTTTGTCAGTTGGTGGAGGTGATTCTGACCAGAGAACGTTTTTATATTTAACTATATAGTCCAGCTGACCATTATGCATAGGTCGCTGTTATTTTAGCTAAGCTTCATGTAGTTTAAATACATTTTGGAGAAAATGCGGCTCGAATGACTATCAGATTCTATTGATGCTTCTACATTACCTTTTATAAATAGTCTTAAATACATAACAAATCAATGTTTATCCTCATTGTACAGAACTCGCAACAATTATTTAAAAAAAGTTTCTCAATTCAGGGCAAGCAGGATGTTTAGTCATCAGTATCTTTAGCAACATGATTAACACTGGATAACACAGATAACACTGAAGTTCAGATTTTTCCAGCTCGAGCGGTAGACGCCATGAACGCACAAAATGCACCACATAAAATGCAGCGAGAGTTTTCCATCGCATCCGTAGCGCGACTTGTTCGCGCGAATCAGGCAGAAAAGCTTTTTCGCGACGCAAATCTGCTTCTGAATTGTCGCGGGACCCCACGTCGCGCTTCATCGTGCTCCTCCATTGATTTTACATGTTGACCTGAAGCTCTAGTCGCTCCTATCACGTTTGAGGATGAAAATGTGAACCCTCATCTAGCCTAGTGTGTATAATCGATTTTAAATACTTCATTACGTGATCACAACGGGATTAGAAGTCATTTGTTGACAGAACACTGGAACATGCAAAATACTACCTTCTACAGATCAGAAAGGGCATATTTATAGTTTTTTTTAATTGTTGTCCGTGTGAAGCATTTACAGCAGTTTTCGTTTTTTGTGATGCTGTCACTTTGTTTCAGTGATGGAATTGCCTTATCAGTGACGTGTTCAAGATGGGATACAAATCCTTAGCAGCAACAGTTTCAACAATTCTTTATAGGTTTACCACATTCAATAGAGGAAGCTTTGATGTAGCTTATTCAAACATTTCCTTTTACAATCCTTAAAATTAGGTTTAATTACCATAAAGTTTTTTTGATGATTGTCACTGACTAAAACTCGCCCATGTTTTGCTAACAGCAGAAACGACTTAATTTCATGACTTGTTAAAACTACCTAACGAGGTATAGGACAACACAACTACAATTAATTGTATTGAAGTTCACAATTTAAAGAAGTTATAAAGTTGCCTGGGGTGATTAAGCAAGTCAGTGCTAACATTAGCATGCTAACAGCATGCGATACCAACAAAATGTGCAATTCTTCATTGTTTTTAGGATTTAGCAGATCAAAAGCCTAGCTTTTCCTTGAGATAACCATGACCTGGATGAATGAGAATATTCACAGGCTTATCAAAAGCCTAGGTTTCTGACATTAATCTAAATTGGTTTAATAGGCAAATGATTCTGGTGCAACTGGTTCAAATAAATGTTTTTTTAGAATACGTTTTTGGACCAACTGTTTCATAATGACTAAACATGTCAATCCATGTTAATCTTTGAGAAAAGGGTTACTTTTTTTAACAGCACATTTAAACTTTTCTAATATTTTTTTGATCCATTTTTTTTTTTTCTTCATACATTGAGTCTGTGAAACATATGTTCTAAGCTTGCTGTCTTTAGAGGGATAACACCTTTAAAGGCCTACAGGGAACACCTGTGGTCTCTTAATCTGACCATATATCATCCGTACATTATTAAACATTGATGACACCAGATAACCTTTCAGTAAAACTCAGAAAATAAGTAGGATAACCACTTAGTCTAGAACTTCTTAATGTCTGTGGATAAAAGATTATTAATGCATGTTAAATCCAACAGAATAATTTGGATCTAGTTGCGCAGTGGTGTGGAGGATACACCTTCATTCTGCTATGTGTGGAATGACTTCTAGCATTAACCTTCAGATAAATAGACTTTAACACCTTCGTATTGCTATCCCTAACAAGGATTTTTTAGATTGCAGTCATTACTTTCATATTTGTGGTTTTATTTTAAATGACAGACATGCCTGTTGGAGTCCAAAAAACAACAACTGTACATTCGTTGTCTTCTCTGCCGTTTCAGAAGGTGTCCTCAAATCCCATTCATAGCTGCAGATCTTGCTGGTTAAGAGGAGGGTGTGACCGTGTTTGCGCTCGGCTGGAAGGGGTGTGTAGCCTTGATAAAAAGAGCCATTACTTACGAGTCTTTATGGAGCCTTTCATTGCTCCAGCAGAGAGTGAAAGTGGGGGCTTGTTCCTGACGAGAAGGCCCAGGCCCAGCGCCATGGGTTGGTCACCCCGGCCTCAATGGCGGGCCTGTCTGAAAGCCCCCATGTCACGACTTCCTGAGAGGGAAGTTGTTTCAGCTGGTAGTTAGCTGCCCTTTCTTACATTTGTTTGCAGACCAAGTGACTTAAGGAAGACCTTAGTGTTGGGAAACGCTCAGAAATAGAGGCTCCACGTTAAAAATGAGACACAGTTTGAACAGCTGTCTTATAAACCTTTCAGAAACGATCGTCCTGCAAGGATTTCCCTTGAAATCTATTTAGATTTCCTTCTCAGACTAACCGACATAAAGAAAATGGCAAGTAACGGAATCCATCTTTTTGTTTTATTAAACGCGCCAAACAGAAACCTCATAACTTGACAAGAATCAGTTTTTTCTGTGTAAACTGCTTTTTGAAAGCTTGTTTCAATTATTGAAATAATATTTTAGTTTTAGAGTACTTCTCTTCTTACTAATATAATTAAACTGAGCTTACTAAATTTGACCTAGTGACATTTTTCACTATATTGCCTCCACATGACATGATTTAACTACTCCCCACCTAATTATTAGTATAGTTTAGTTGCAAACTGCCTGCATATACAGTACATGGCATCAAGTCCTAGAATATCCCAGATTGGGGAGACGAACCGTTGCTGTGCTTTTGAGTAGGGTTCATCCAACAACCACATTATGAGCAAGTTTATACCAGATGGCCTAGCAAAAGCTCTGCAAAGATATCCCTTTTCAGAAATGACAATCTGTCATTTGTCCTGTGAAGCAGGGTGGAAGTACTATCATGGTTTTGGTTGGTTTCCTGCTTGTTGACACGGACGCTATGTGTGAACAATTATTTCATGTTAGGAAAAACAGAAAAGTTGGCAGTAATGAATTAACCTCAACAATGGGCCCAAGTGATCACCTGTTAGTAAGATTTTTTTGTGTGTGTGCTAGTTTTAGAACTTTTCTTTAAAGTTTTTTTTTTAAATTGTTTTGTAAGTCTCATAAAAAGCATCATTAAAGGTCTTTTATAAGATGCATAGTTTAGGGTTTCGAAGACCTTTGTAGTGTCCAAATAAATGCCGATTGAAAACTGTTGGAGTTGGTAGTTTAGTTGGGGTGTGATAGAAATTTGCCTAAGATGAGACTAAAACTTGAGTTTTATGAGTAAGCGTTTCAGGAGCTCCTTTTTGTTCTCGTAAGAGTCACATGTGTGTGCATGCATGAGGAGGCTTGTCTGAAGGAGGACAGGAATCTGTTAATCGTTCCAAGGATATAGGTAAACTTGCTGTTGCTGTAGCCGCAGAAGAGTGGGAGTGTTTTCTCAGCAGATTAAAAGAGACAGTTTTTCTTTGCTTTAAAAAAAAAGCCCAATGTTTGACTTGACTGGGTCCAGTCTGGAACTGGGAAATTCCTCATGGCCGATGAGGAACTTGAACTTTCTCAACCCGAGCTGTTAGAGTTTTTAAGAAAGATGTATAATTACAGTAAATTATGATTACTGACTGAAAATTTGATGTCTTGATTTTTTTTAAATCTACCTGTTAAAATTTAGTGTGCGTATAAAAGTAGTTATTTTAATCATTATGGGAAAATAAATATTTTGGCTCCTTTTGAGATATTCCTTTCCTACACGCTTACTTGCGCTCAATGACCCTGACCAAGTTTTTTTCTTTGTCATTGGTAAGAATAAAAGTGTCTGCTAAATGACTACACGTAGTTAAGTTTAATTGTTTTTTATATTTTAAATAATACACATTATGTAATTCAAAGTGTGTACTAACACTTCTACCTTTCAGCAAGAGTGTCCTGGGTTAAGTTCCCGGCCTGTACTGGGGACTTTCTGCATGCAGCTCGCATGTTTTCCCTGTGCATGTGTGGGTTCTCCAGCAATTATTGGGCAAGAGAGTGGAAACATCTTGTGTAAGTCCACTCCATCTCAGGAAAACAGACAAGCTATGCAAATACACCTAAGAGCATCTTGGAGAGACCAATTAGTGATGGTTCTTCACTTGGGAGGAAGCCGGAGTACCCAGAGAACCCACGAAGGAACAGGGAAAGCATGCAAACTGCATGCAGAAAGGTTCTAGGCTCAGATTCCAACCCAGGACCTTTTTGTAGCGAGGTGACAGTGCTGCCTACTGCACTATTGTTGGTGAGGTTATTCAGTTGATAGAATATATTTATATCACCATAAGATGAAAAACTGGTGACCCTATACTGGCGGATCCTGCTTATAACTGTGGAAAATATCAACCTAGATCAAACAGATCACGAGCAAGTTTGCTTCATAAATCGGATGTGCATTTCCACTCCTTTAGATGTTACATAATTCTACAGATTAAAAGTATTTTTTATGTTTAGCTTTCACCAATTGTCTTGGATCACCCAGAATGAACACTTTCAACAAAACAAGCCAGTGATGCCTCAGTGCCATGCATTGAAACAGTAATCTTGTCAGATATCGAGCCAAAAAAACAACTTCTGCACAGAAAATGCAACAAGAACCACGATATCCGAGATTAAAACATAAGGAACCTTGCTCTTAAATTAAACATATAATCTTCAAAAAAAACAAAACAAAAACTAAAAAAAATAGGTTCTAACAAGCGGTTGGGCGAAGAGGGTTTACCGAATCAGACGTGCTCATTCCTGCTGATGTCGGAATAATCCACTGTTCAAGGCCTATCACAGTATGGGAGCTCAGTGCGTCTCTTGTGGCCCAGGGCTGACTCAGCAGGAATGTGGCTTCATAATATGACCTAAAAGAAATGAAATGTCATGCCCGAGGAATGCTGGGAGCTCTGACAGAGCGCCAGAGGTAAGCACTGATGTCTTCACGCCACAAGTACAAGATCTGTATGGCTTCATGCCTTAGATCGCCTAAGTGTTCAAAGTATAGAACTGTGATTTTTGGGCTGGTTCTCATGCTGGACAGGATGGATACAGTCCTGTAATAATTAATAAAAATGAATAAAAGCTCAACACCCTCACACAGGATGTTATGAACATCCCTTTGAGCTTCAGCTTGTCTACCTCAATTGACTGTTGTATGTTTGTGCAGTTCCTCTCTTTCTTGAACAAGGCGTCCCTGCTGTTTAGCTTTATGCATGTATTCTCTGCTCTCCTTGCAGATGGATGGAGGCCTGCCTGGACGAGGAGCTTCCCCCGACAACAGAGCTGGAGGAAGGGTTGAGAAACGGCGTCTATCTGGCCAAGCTGGGCAACTTCTTTGCCCCACAGACGGTTTCCCTAAAGAAAATCTACGACCGTGAGCAGACGCGGTACAAGGTGAGAACATTGAGCTTGTTTTGTAATTTGGACCCACCTGGTCACCACTGGATTGGTGGAGATTGTTGTGCAATTGTGATTTTGCAGTCTGATTAAAATGTTCCTTCTCTTCTTCCGTTTGCTTTTGTTTATCAGGTTCATTTTAGTGAGTTTCATGCAAACAGTTCATGCAAAGAGTCTCAGGCTGCAGTTACTTTATTTTACTGATGCTCACATTTCGACACCTTCAGGGCTTTATTTGAATTTTCTTGTTTGATAGACCAGGAGCTCTGATGATGAGATGCCGTGTTCACAGCACTTTAACATAATGCAGCACACTTAACCAGAAGACGTGAAGCTGCAGGTTAAAGTTAAGATATGATTCTTGCAGAGAAAGCAATCAGATTTTGGTACTTTATGCAAATGTGTGGCATGCCTGCTATATGTAAAATTACACAGTAGAAAGTTAACAGGAATAAATTGGGTTATTTAGCCTGGCAACCTTTTTCGTAATAAACAGATGTTCATTTTTGCAAAGTCATTTATAAATCAAATAACAATGACCAAATATGTCACGGTTAGCTAACAAGCTAAAATTAAGCTGACAAACTATTTAGTTGGCCGGCTAAATAAGTAGTTTACAAATTACATGTTAAGTTCAGAGCAAAACATTTAGCTTGGCAACTAAACATTTAGTCCACAAACTAAATATTTTACTTCAAATTAAACACGTATTAGGCAAGTTAAATATTAAGCTTTAGGCTACGTTTTGTAGCTAACAAGCTAAACTGGCTAGCTTAATATTTAGCATCATGCAAAACATTTAGCCTGGAGCTAGTAACCAAGCTAAATATTTTGGTTACAAATACATTTTTTAGCTCTAAACAAAACATTTAGCTTCTCAACTAAATATTATGTCTACAAAATAAATATTTTACCTCAAATTAAACACTTATTTAGGAATTTAAATAATTAGTTCAAAGCTAAATATTTAGCAAGCTAAACTGGTTAGCTAAATGTTTAGCTTAAAACGAAACACAGCTCAGAACTAAATATTTTAACTAAATATATGGTTTGCAAGGTAAATATTTGGTTTACAAATACTTATTTAACCCCAAACTTAAAGAGTTAGCATGTCAACTAAATATTTAGTCCACAAATTAGATATTCAGCTTGGAACTAAATACTTATTTTGTAAGCCAAGTATTTGGCTTTGACTCAACATTTAGCCCAGAGCTAAGAATATCACTAATATACAAATTTCCTTTTAGCTTGCATTCTAAAAATTTGTCTTGGAGCCAAATATTTAATTTGAGAATTTAATATTCAGCTTGCTAACAGAATATTTAGTTAAAAATTGTGGCCCTTATATAACAATCATTTGTTTCTCTTATTGCACGCTAAAGAAGAGAAATTATTGCCTTTAATTTTTGTCAGTGTAACTTGATGAATGGAACCCTATATCTTTGTACTTGCTCAATATTACAGAAATGTGGGTTTATTTCAACATCAAACATTTGGAGAAAATAAAACATTTCTCCTAGTCATTATTCAAGAAATTAAGTTTGCACCAAAAAGCCTAGATGGATATAAACTGTTAAAACTCTAATTATTACAAAATAGAATTTGCTTTCTTTCTACCATAACCATAACCAACATTTAATGAATATGATACTCAGCAGCTTTGTTTCTTCATTCTGTTTACACACACTTTAATTTAGACAATAGACAAAAAACATTTGCAATCCAACCGCTGTTTCCTCAGAGGTTCCACAGTCCATCTGCATGTTAGTTTTGATGTAAACTGGTGAATGGAAAGGGGCAACGCATACTTTATCGCCACAGTTTAAATTTAAAGTGTTTAAAGGAAGCTAAGAGAATTCAATTTAAAAATACTTGAAATGAACCAAGTTACTTCAGAGGGTCATTGATGCCGCTGGCTCTGGGTAGGAAAGATCTCCTGTAGAAGTCTGTAATACAGTGACTCTGGAGAAGCCTCTGACTGAAGAAAATATGTTGGTGCATTACTACCTTGTCAACAGGATACTCAGGGTTGTCCATTATGTTCGTGATTTTTATGAAGCATCCTTCTTCGCCAGACTCCCTAGAAAAGAATCGGCCATCTTTACTAGGTTGTTGGACTTCTTAAAGTATGTCGTTCTGATGCTGCTCCGCCTATGGATGATGGAAGAAGAGATTTCACTCTCCACAACAATCTTGATATTATATTTAAAACATTTGACGCTCATTAAAAAACACTTTTTTTGTGGAAGTGAGACTAATTGGGAAAAATTGGGAGTTTAAGCTGCTGTTTAAGGATGAGTTTCATCACCCTGAATACCTTAAGGTACCTTAGAGTATACAGCCCAAACTGGGGCAAGAAGGCTTATTTCTACGTGCGACACAAGCAATAAAGTCCCATCCTCCAGTTCGCACGGCTAATATCTAACATTAGCTTTTCAAAAAAAGATATGAATCTGAATCCTTTTGTGATGTTTTGGGGGGTTTTTTTTATTCCTGCAGGCGACGGGTCTCCATTTCAGACACACAGACAATGTCATCCAGTGGCTCAACGCCATGGCAGAAAAAGGACTGCCAAAGGTAAGCACAGTTACTGACCAGTTCTTTTAAGAGTTGCGTTTGTTAGCAAAAAGAACAGGTCTGTAAAAATGCAGATAATGGACAAGAGAATAGATTTACTGCGATAAAGGAAGTTGAGCCAAAGATTGAAGAGAAACTGTTTCTAGCTTCAGAAGCGATGCCTAAGTTGTGCCACAGGGTGTGTAGATGCACATTAACGTTGTGTAATTCTCTCTAAGCTCATATTCTGCACACATGCTCCAACATGATGCTGATGTTCTTACCTGAGCGCCCCTTACCTTGTTTCAGATCTTCTACCCTGAAACCACGGACATCTATGACAGGAAGAACATGCCTCGGTGCATCTACTGTATACATGCTCTCAGGTTGGTTCTTTTCCCCTCCCCTTTCATCCGTTTCACAGTGAAGAGTTTTAAAGCACTGCAGCAGAGAGATTCATAAAGTCAGACATTAAGGTCAAACTCTGGCTTGGATTCTTTTTCCTTTGATTGTTTTAAATGGCTAAAAAGCATGTTGAGGACAAGAAAAGGGATGTGTGTTCATGAATGCCGGAGTTTCCCTTTTGTTTGGATTTAAAGTCATTTATTTCCCAGTGGTTCTTCACCTTTGTTGGCCTGAAACCTGTTTAAATATGTTTTCATGGGGTGAACAATGCAGTTTTCCCCCCCCAGAAGGTTATTCAAGGGTAGAAATGGACCTTCCAAGCCTAAACAAACAGTTATAACATGATTCAAAAGCTTTAGAGAGCACCCTCACCGGCATTAGCTCTATCATTTTCTGTCTGACTTCATTGGTCTCTCCAATCGCTGTACAGGGATTCTGGCAAGCCTGTCTTTGCAATATTATTGTAGTTAATAGAGTTTTACATATGTCTGTTTATACACAGCTCTCTGAAGGTCAGACATTTACAGTACCTCTCTAGGCACCAAAGTCGCAATATTTCCACAAGCAAATTCCACAGCTGCAGATATGACCACTAATTTAATTACTCATTTACATCAAGAGATGGCAGACACCTATACGTTCAATCCCGTCCACAATTTTTGATGTGTTACCACGGAAACGTTTATATTCAATCAGGTTTTTGAGCAGCGCGACAACTGGAGGAGACGAGGGAGTAGTGGCTGAAGCCACAGCATAAAGAGAGAGTTTTAGAAAGCTAAAACTTACGATGCCGAGACTTCATCGCTGAGCTCCCCACCGTCAAGTGATGGCTGATTCAGATTCTGAAGAGGAATATTCCATATGATCAAGATGTTCAGTTGCCCAGGAAGGAAGAAAGCTAAGGCATATGAGCAAAGAATGCTCAATCAGCGCAGTAAAAGCCAGTCCCATACGCCTAATTACGAATGAAATAAATAGATATACTTACCTGATAAAAAAAAAAAATTATATATATATATAAAAAATATGTTAAAAAAAAGTTTTAAACTATGTGAAAAAGATAAACATCTGTAAAAAAATCATGCAATCAAATATTGCAAACACTTGATGATGTCATAATATGCTAAGTAGAAGTGTGAATTTGCTCTCTTCACAAACTTTGGGTCATACTGAATATTTGTCTCATTTACAGTGTGCCTTTATCTATAAATGTATTTAAGATACAACATTTTGAAGTAGTGATATTAAAATGGAATATTTTATAGAAAATAAAAACTATGGAGCCTAAAGAGTTGAGTACGATTGAGGTCTGGACTTTTGAGTGGGCCATTGCAACACCTTGTTACGTTTCTTTTTCAATCATTATATATTTGCTCTTTTTGTCTGGGATCATATTCCTCTTGATGGCCCAGTTTGCTCACCTTTGGCTCAGTGTAGAAAGGACTTCATGGTTGACTCCGTGATCATGAGGTGTCCAGAACCTGTGGCTACAAAATAAGCCCACTTCATGATCCAACCACCACTGCTTGATAATCGGTGGAAAGAAGAGCTCTAGCTACCTCAAAGAAAGCCATATCTGTTCAGTCTTTTTCTAATTGTCAAATCAAAAACATTAAGTATTTACATGTTAACTGAGGTCTGGAGATCTGAGATGGAATCTTTGGGTTTTTTTTTTGTTTTTCTGACCCTGTTGGGGGGCCACCGCTCCTGGAAACATTGATAGATGTTTTCCATTGGTAAGGCTCTTTGCCGATCGTTTTTCCTACAGATCTGTTCCAACAGAGGTGATTAGAAAATTGGATTTGTTTCTTGCTAATACCAGGGATAGATACAGCTCTTATGTACAACCTGTTCCTGGGAAGGCCGATCTGGTTTATGATTCCCAGAATAATGGGTTGCTACCATTTCGTGTCTATTGCTATTATTGTGGATATTTTACTGCCTTAGATTAAAACAATCAGAGTACATGCTTCTATGCAGATGGTCAAACTGATGATGGTCAGATTAAAAAAAGGGGGGTTTATTTAATTGTTCTTTGTGTTGATCGTTTGGAAACAGCAGGGGTATATGGGTGTACATACTTTTTTTTTGTGTACAAGAAATGACGGTGTAATCTGTTTTTTTGCACACATTTGGTTTTACTTAAAAAAAAATGGCAGCTGATTAAAAAAAAAAAAAACATTTTTGATGTTCTCATGCATAAAACTGTTGAATTAAGAGAGGATGTGCTTTCTTTTTTTCTACATGACTGTAGTCCCTGTATATTTGTTTCTTCTTGTCTGACACTGACCTAATACTGTGTTTCTCTTTCGATTTTTACCATTTTAACAGTCTCTACTTGTTCAAGCTGGGTTTGGCCCCACAGATCCAGGATCTTTATGGAAAAGTAGATTTCACCGGTAAGTGAAACGGGAGTCTCTGCCTCTATTTCTCTCACCGTTTCTATTTTTAACCTGATTACATCACCCCCCGGCATCACAGACGTCTCGTTGTTTGTAAAGTCGAATTGAAAGCGTAAACTAGGCTGGAGTAGTTCGCTTCACGAAACCCTGAAAGCGAGGGAGATGGTGAGCACGGCCAGAAGGAGCAGCTGGAAATGTGAGAAAGTCATTAGTGACAGTGAGAGCTTTTCCTGTCTGCGGAGATCCCGCTCAGCTGCATGTCCCAAAACCAGCCTCAGGAATCTGATTGTCAAACATCAGCCAGGAACAGCTCGTCCCTGCAGTCCAGTGCTCCCTGTTTCTCCTACTTGTTCTTTATTTGCTTTCCAGTGCAGTCCCTGAATCTGTTTCCTTCTGCTCTGTGCCATCTCTCATAGAGGAGGAAATCAACAACATGAAGAGTGAGCTGGAGAAGTATGGAATCCAGATGCCCGCCTTCAGCAAGATTGGAGGGATCCTGGCCAATGAGCTCTCTGTGGATGAAGCTGCATGTGAGAGGGCCTCAAATGTCAATGGAAGGGGGAGGGGTTCATGACTATATGACTCTATATATAACATATGACTGTATAAAACTGTATAAAACTTTCTGCAGGATCCTTACTAAGACTGTACGTAAGATCAGCAAAACTAAATCAATTCAGGCTCACTTTCTACTTCATAAATCAAACTCTCCCTAGAAATATGCTTGGGTGATTTTGGAATATATCCCTCCTCCAAACCACCCACTTTCGGACAGCCAGTGCAAAGTTCCTAGACAATATTCTGCATCGACTTAAAGGTCTCCTTCACTGTGTAATACACGTTCTTGGTTAAATACGATCGGTCATTCTGAGCTGCACATGGACATTTTGTCCAGCCCTCATTCCCTGCTTTAGCTACAGAGAGAAAACAAACTGCGAAAACGAGCGAGTCAAGGAAAGCCAATTTTTGTCACTTCCGCATTGGCTGAGATTCTGAGTGGTTTGCCCCTGGGCTAAAACGACAAAAAACGGCAAATTATTTAGTTTACTTCTGTAATTCAAACATTTTACACCGTTTCACCAGATGTTCAAGTTATTCGTCTTAGATTAGTAATGCAATGATACTATCTTCAAACCGATACTTGGATACGAGTAGTTTGCCGATACAGACTACCAATACTGATATCGCTTCCACACGAAAAACGCAGGTTTTATTTTCTTCTCTGCTGGTTACAACAGTGATTGTGAATTAGATACAAAATTAAACAAAAATAAATAACCTAAATAAAATAATAATAAAAATGACCACAACAATACTATTTTAAGTGAGAAAAACATTTTCTGAGAAATTATTGGAGTTTTCACAGTATCGGTTCAGGATATCAGTTAACTTATTGATATGATTACATAAGAACGGTATCGGCACCGATAGAAGTTAGGGATGCACCAATACTGGTATCGGCCTGATATCGGTTAAAGTTAACTGATACCATGAACCCATACTTAAAATTTGAAAACTCTGCAATCATTTCATAGAAAACATTCATTTTTAACTTGACATTTTAGTTTTTTGTTCATTTTTATTAATATATTTTTTTCTAATTCACTGTCATTTGTTGTTACAAGCAGAGAAGATAATAAAACCTGTCTTCCAATTAATGGCGTTTTTTTGTGTGGTAGAAGTATCGATATTGGTACTCTGTACAAGTACTGTTATCCAAGTATCGCTATCGTATTGGTTAGGACAAAGTGGTATCGTTGAATTTTTAATACTGTTATCTGTATCGGCACATCCTTATCTAAGATTAATACATAATAAACTTTGGTTATTAATGTTTTATTTCAGAGGATTAATGCACACCTCTAAATTTTAAAAAGTGAAATATTTTAGCCGTTTTGTTCCTAAAGTTCTTGTTATTTTTATAATGTTGATTTAATTGTTACTGTAGCAGGCAGCACCATTGCAGCTTTTATAAAATGTAGCGCATGTCTGATCTAAACGGCAAGTTAAAAATGAAGAATCACATTACAGTTAAAGTGAGAATCCAGTTGGGATTAAACGTGTTGATTAGTGACATCCAGAGCAGCTTGTACTATCCCATGCCTCTGGTTATCACTTAATGTGAAGCCCAATACCAGGACAGACACCAGGATTGTACCCAATACGCCCCTACTTTCACAGCTGATTTTGAATTTAGTGTAAAATCAAACTTCTCGAAATGCATCCGGATGTGTCTCACCTCCTGATTTCCTGGGTCCTCAGTACACGCTGCAGTGATCGCCATCAACGAGGCCATTGATCAGGGAGTTCCAGAGGGCACCCTGGCTGCCATGCAGAATCCCAACGCCATGCTGTTAAACCTGGACTCAGACTCCGCCCAGAAGTACCACGACACGCTTTACAGAGCAAAGGGGGAGAAGGTGGCTAGCTCCCGGAAACGAGTAAGAAGCTGGAGAAAGGCATTTCTAGCATGGTTGAAATTACTCCATAGAATCAACTTTGCAGCTTATAATACTTATTATGATAAACATGATAAACAATTTTACATTTTAATTGAGATTAAGGTTGTCTAGATTTAACTAGAAGAACACAACCTTGACCATCTCAGTCATGTCCTCCTTCACAGACTTTACCTGTATTTCTAATATTTCTTGCCTTGTCCAAAACAGTAATGCGCGAATAAAAAAAATAAATAAAAAAAGTAAAATTGTGATCAGAAATGTCTGCTTGCAGTTAAACTATTAAAGTACTTTTAGGAATTAGACCCACTTTTCTTTGGTTAAAAATTCTCCCAGTTTGCTTTTTAGAAGTTTGATCAAAAAACTTTTAAAAAAGCTTTTTTTTTTTTTTTGATCTTACACAATAACTCCTTTTACTTTAACTTCTGTTTTCTGACTTATTCAGCTATAAAGCAGGTAATTAAAATACCTTTAAAGGGGTTAAAATCCTGAAAAGGATTGAAATATTTTGTGCCACACTGCCAGACAGGATACATTGAAATTCAAATTCCTATTTTGAGCCACTTTGTTTTTTTCCCCAGTGATTTATTTTTTGTATTGTTTAATCACTTCTAAAAACACAAAAGGGATATGGGAATGGCAATTGTACATTTTTAATTTATAAATTTGGAAAATGAAATCAATATAAGCTTTTTGTAATTGATTTTAAAATTGCCACGATATTTGCTGACTGATTAAAGGTTATTATCAACCTTGGTACACCTTACAGTGCTGTTAAAATGAAATGCCGTAGGCAACGTTTGGCTGAATATTTTGCTCTAAATTCCACGTATTTTATTTAACTTTAATGAGAACTGCTGAAGCTCTCTAAAAATCCCCTTCCCTGAAACCGTCGTGGAAGAATGGGGCTTCAAATTGCCAAATGAACCCAGTTAATTACCCCCCTTTAATTGTTTGTGTTGCAGCAACTAGAAAACGCTGACGCAGAGCGAGACATCTACGACGAGCTTCTCACCCAGGCGGAGATCCAGGGCAACATCAACACGGTCAACGGTACGTTCCACCAACACACTGCGCGGCAGCCATAAAGCTTTATGTAGGCTTTACTTTAAGCAACGGAGGAATAGAATGGATCGGAAAAAAAAAAAAAAGTAGTTGCCTCCTTTACCCTGCTAGCGCTAGGAGAAAATCCAGGTAAAACCCCCTGAGGACCAAGCAGCACACCAGACAGGTCGAAGATCGTTAAAGCAGGATTAGGTTATAATATTCCCTGAACTTAGCATCTACTTGGTAAAGCAGATTTTAGTTATTTATTTGGCAAAACTCCCAATATGTCCTGTGGCTCTTGAAATTCTTAGCCCACCTTGATAATTTAGATAGATGTTTATCAGTGATATCGGTTTATATCTGAATCGGGAGTTAATGTTTAGACTAGGTCGATTAAGTCGTACAACATTCCCAGTTCTAACTTAACTGTTTAAAAAAAAGGTTTGTACATTTCCACTGGTTTCTCTGATGCATCGGATCAATTTTGACCTTTCTCCCACAGTGAGCAACGCCCTGAGTGCAGCCGAGCAGGCTCTGATGAGTGGAGATGAGGATAAGTTGTACGAGGCTCTGAAGGCCGTGGGCGTCCAGAACCTGCAGCCTCAGAACAAGAGCTGGTACCTGAAGCAGCTGCTGGGCGAGAGGGAGAACAAAGAGCAGGTAGGGTCCAGACGTGTTGGGTTATTATCGCATTTTAGCTTCTCCCAGCTCCTCATCGTAACTTCTTCATGCCAGGCGTCTCCTGGAGAACCGCTGACCAAGGATGAGCTGCAGAGCGGGGTGGACGTGGCCAACGAGGTTGCAGCGGGCTACCTGAAGAGTAAGAGCGTCACACGCCGATTGTATGTTCAATCAGTTCTCGTCGTCATCGTTGATCCTAACTTCCAACCTCGGTGTAGTGCTGAAAGCGGTGGAACGGATCAACGAGGCCATCAGAGCCGGCGTGCCGGAGAAGACCGTGGAGGAACTGATGAACCCAGACGCTCAGCTGCCCGAGGTTTTCCCGAGCGCAGCCGATCTCTACCAGAAGGAGCTGGTGTGTCTGCAGCAGCAGAGCCCGGAGGTGAGGACACACACCTGCAGCCGAGCTCTGGGCTACTGAGGTTGGGCTACAGATGAAAGCTGCTGACCTTAGCAGAACCACACTGATGTTTCACAGTGTGTTCAGTTTATAACAGAACATAAGGTGATTCGCTCTCGCACCAATCAGTTCTGTTTACTGGTCTGCAGATTATTCTATAGCCTAAATCAGAAGTTGTCCAGCAGATTTTTGATCCTTTCTCCAGTGAGGAGGTGAAACATTTGAATATGTTTTTCATCAGTTATGAGTCTTTTAATTCAGAAAATCAGAATACGAGTTCAAGAAGAATAGCGCTGCAACTAACGATCATTTTCATAATCGATTAATCTGTCGATTATTTTTTTACAATTAATCGATTAATCGCTTTCATTAATTATTAAATTTGGCTATTTCTTTCACCTATATAAATTATTCTGAACAAATTTCCATTAAGAACAATGAAAACACAAGAGAACTGTGCAGTTCACTGCAATCTATTTTATGGCACCTGAACACAGTTAACAGTGTAAAATGAACGTAACGGTGCAAGATATTTGTCCAGAATAATTTTTAGGCATAAAAATACTATGAGGTAGAATTTCATACAAATTAATGTACAGCATATTAATAGAAATATCTCAGCCCATGAAATGAAAATGACATTTTCATTTCGGAAATGAAGGAGGCTGACTTAGTTGGGCAGTATTATGGGGCAACATTGGGGATCTCCTAATTAATTAACCTACCTTCACTAAACACAATATTTCCATGGTCTGTGGGGTGTTGGAGTAAATTTGGCTTTTTAAATTTGGATCTGCTTTCAATTAAATGAACTCAAACATTTCAAAGATCAAATTTGCGAGACAGCAGGCTGCAAAATGTGAGTTGTGCATAATTATTCTTATGGGAGGGAATTGGGGGGTGACAAAGACAACTACTGTGTTCACACTTATGATTGTGTCCTTTATTGGCATATATGGTTAAAAAAAATAATACTGTTTGTTTTCCAATGACATAAAACATATACATTCATAGAAATCATAAATAAGAATATCATGAATTAAAAAGAAAAAATGGCAGATGGGCCCGAAATGTCGAAACATTAAAGTTTTAAGGTAAAACATGATTATAAAGCAACTAAACGATAGCTTAATTAGTCGTCGACCATTCTCTTAGAAGCTTGTGCTGGCGTTGTACCACTGGTTACAATGCCAAATATTCATTCATTATCTATTAATGCATTCATCCATTTGTATATCTATCTATCTATCTATCCACGCACCAATCCATCCATTCGTCCGTCATTCCTTCCATCCATCTGTTCGTCAATCGATTTATCCAACATTTTGTCTGTTTATCCATCCATCCTTCCATTTAGCCATCCAACCATCCATTCATGCACCCTCTGTCAGTCCATCCATCCATGAATCTACTATCCATCCATCTATTCATTCATGTATTCATCCAGCCATCCATTTTTAAATTTTTCATCCTTCTATCAATTTATCCGTCAGTCCATCCATGCATTCGTCCATTTATCCATCCAACGTGGAAATGTCTAAAGTTTAACGTGAAAATTGTTCGGAAAGGCTATAATTCTCTTTTAAATCAGACTTGAAATATTCTTTAGTGTTAAAACGTTTCCCCATCTGTCCTGCAGGGCTCCCTGACCCACCCTGAGCTGCTGGTTGCCGTGGAGATGCTTTCCTCCGTGGTGCTGATGAACGAGGCGATGGACGTCGGAGACCGAGCCGCCCTGTGGAAACAGCTGGCCAGCTCTGTCACGGGGCTCAGCAACGTGGAGGACAACTACGCGCAGAGGTGAGCATGAAGGGACGGGAGCGTCTCCAATTGGTCGTTTCCGGAAGGCTGACGCCGTGCTTGTTCTGCTGCTCAGGTACATGGACGAGCTGATGCGCCTGAGAGCAGCAGCCAAAGAGGAGGGAAGTAAATATCTGACCTGGAATGACATCCAGGCCTGCATCGACCAAGTCAACCTGGCCGTCCAGGAGGAGCACGAACGTAAGAGACGAACCCTTAAACTCCTCTACAAAACAGCAACTGTGTGCACACAAAACCTTAAATTCATGTCTGCTTATTTAGTCAGACTATTTAATAACTGTCAACAGGGTTGATGAGGATAAATGGTGAATGAACGGCTGTGTTAGAAGTAGAATAATCCTTTAATTGTCCCGCAAGGGGAAATTTGGAGCAAAAAACAGATGTACAACCAGAACAGGACACAGAAGAGAAACACACACAATTTTTACAGAAGAAAGAATAAAAAAATAGAACGACCTCTGCTGCCCGCTCTCTTGTAATGATTCCTTGCTGTGGTTTAAAAAAAAAAACAAAAAACTTTCTCTGCAGGAATCGCCGCCATCGGACAGATCAACGAGGCGTTGGATGAAGGGGACCCCAAGAAGACCCTGGACATGCTCCAGAACCCATCAGCTAAGCTCACAGACGTGGACCCGTCCATCGCTCAGCACTACCACGACAAGCTCCTGGAGGCGCGCAGGGAGAAGGCCCATGTAAGTCAGCAAGTTATCGCTCAGACGAAGCATCCTGCAGATGCCAGCACCTCATTTCCCCTGCAGCTCTCGTTCATGCACCGAGAAGTTCTTGCGCTCTATAAAACTGGACTAGCTTGGCAGTTCTCTGGCCTTTCTCAGACAGCTTTCTATTCATGTTACATGCATTTTGTTTTATTCATTTACAGTAACAACATGGAGGTCATAATAGGTTTACGTCTCCAAATCTGAGCCCAGATTACTGAAGAAGAATGCTTAGCATAGTCCCTGCCCACGACATATGCAAGCACAGTTGAATACCAACTTCTTAACTAGCTTAAGTTCATTAAAAGGGTTTAATATCACTTTTTGAATAAGATCTGCAGAAATAATGGTTGTATCTATCCAGCCCTCCCCTCCATCCTGCTGCTTGATACCAGGACCTCATTCTGAGATGTTGCAAGTAAATATTGTGATGCAACAAACCTGCATGTTCCACCCTGCAGTCTGTGACCTTTAGTTAAGTTGGGCGCTGTGAATGTATCAGATGTGGACGTCTGCTGCTGAATATCTGAATCCTCAGCATCAGGATGCAGATTGTTGGCCATAATCAAAACCATTTTCAATGTTTGGATGCATTTGGGATGAATGACGCTGCCTTTGTGTCCCAATCCACTCATCCGTCCAGCAGTCTTTGTCTCTTCGTCTTTCCCCCTCTGTCACTTGCTTTTGCAGGTTCCATGTTGAAAGGTTGCCCTCAAAACATTGTAAATATTGAATTTTTTGAACTTTTTAGATGCATTCCCTTCTTCAACACACCTGAATCCGCTGAATCAGGCCCGGCAGCGAGACATTAATTTCTTTCTGGCGTGTTGGAGAAGAGATGCATCGAAGAGCTGCAGGATGGTAGCTCTCCAGGACCGCTGCTTTAGAGTAAGAAACAGCCTTTCGTTGTGTTTCCGGAGCTTGATCCCAGGAGAAGTTATCACATCATTACATAAGACCGTTTCCACCTCCTGTGCATGTTTGCATTTCAGTGTGCACGGAGTCATGTTACAAACCTGCTATTTTCTGCACCTTCTATGCAAATGGCATCACTTTGTGCAAATTATTGTTGCATTTCCTGCCTGGTTAATATTAGTTTTTTTTTTATGCAACTGGGTTGAAACTGGATTCACCTCGTTTCTACTCTATAATGACTCCGAGACTCACTTTGACAGACTCACAGGTTGTACATGGAATATTAAAAGAACATATTTCTGATGTTCCATTTTTGCCATTTGTTCTGAATGCAAGCAATGATCAGTATTTGGTTTTTAAAAAACTGTGTTGGTAGAACTTGGACACAAAGATGGAAAATGTTCTAATCTGTACAAAAAGCCCAAAATAACTAGCCATATGCTGAATAATTTAGAATGTCTTGGCTCTTTGTGGATGATGTTTCTGAAGCTTTTCTCCAGATTTGAGAATCTTTCTTTTTTTGTTTATCAGTTTATTTTAGTGAGTTTTATGCAAACAGTCTTGCTACAGTTACTTTATTTTACTGCTGTTCACTTTTTGACGCCGTCAGGGTTTTATTTGAATTTTCCCCTCTCGGGTGCTGCGTTTGCCCCACTTTGAGCTGCAGATTCACGTCTCTGGTTAAATCTGCTGCATTATGTTAAAACTATGATATGATTGCTGCAGAGAAAATCATTTGATGTTGGCAGGTTGTGCAAACATATGAGGTGCCATTTTATAAAGTTACACAGCAATAATCAAGGTTTTTTAGCCTGTAATAGGATTATTAAATCGGGGTTAATTTTCAAAGCAACCATCTCATTGATTGAAAAAGAAAAATTGGGTTAATTAAACATTTAGTTTGGAGCAAAGTATTTGTTTTTAAAGCTAAAATTTTGTTTTATACGCTAAATATTTATTTTGCAAAGTATTGTGTTTATTGTATATTTAGTTTAGGAAATATTTATCTAAAAAAATGCTTAAATCTAAACTCGATATTTAGGTTGCAAAATAAATGTTTAGTTTTGAAACTAAATGTTTAATTTGTAAACTAAACATTTAGTTCCAAACTAAATATTAGGTTTATAAAATATTTAGCTTTCCAAAAACAAATGCTTAGCGCCAAACTAAATATGTATTTTGTAAACTAAATGTTAGTGTTGTAAACTACACACTTAGCTTCTAAGTGAAATATTTAGTTTTAAAACAAGCTAAATATTTAGTTTCTAAAATGTTTAGCTTGTAAACTAAATATGCAGTTTAGAAATATTTAGTTTGTAAACAAAATATATAGCTTGGAAATTAAATATTTAGCTTCAAAACAAGCACTTTAAACGAACCAAATATTCGGTTTGTGAAATAAACAATAAAGCCCCCGTGTGTAAGACTTACCTCCAACTAGGGGTGTGCTCAGTGAATGCAAGCAACTGAGCAGTGTTCTCCTTTCATGACTGGTGAAAACACATAGAAACAAAGGTAATCTTGTTAAAACACCCACAATGCAATGCATGAACCAGCAACATATAGAAGATTCTATGTTTGCATGGGGTGGTTTTACACAGTCAAAAATTAACAGCAATATTTTAGGTTATTTTGCCAGGCATGAAAGGGAAAAAAATGGAGTTCACCTCTTGCAGTCCCTGTATAATACATTAAAGAAGCATTTAGGAGAGCTGATCTATTTTGAATGGAAATCTGCAGATGACTCCATGTGAGTCAGGCTTTCAGCAGACGCTGATGTCATGCTCTCCCCCCCCCCCCCCCTTTACTTCCTGTTCTACATCTATACAGGATGTGTAAGATTGGCTCCGCAGCCTTACATCTCTTGTGAACACCCGACCCGACCAGACTGCAGCTCCGTCTGCCTCGACAGCACCTCTTCCTGCGGTCTCTGACTCATTTGCCTGGGTTTATCGTGAGGGGATGAGTGCAGTCTTCTGTGCAGAGCGTATTGCACGGCACATTTGCGTGTGACGTCGCGAGCAGAGGCGCCTTATTTGGGCCGTTTTCTTGCTAGCAGAGGGCGAGCTTCAGATAAGCGTGCAGGTGTTGGTTGCAGCTTTACCTTTTGGTCTGTAGTTAGCGTTGAATCAGCCACCGCCCACTCTGCTGTTTAGGTCAACACAGTGACTCATGCAGCCTTGAAGTGTGAGTGCTTTTAGTGGGATGTTATGTGATTACCCAGGTCAAAATAGTGGATGATTGTCCAAATTTTCATTTTACAAATAAAAGCTTGAATGCATGCACATTTGGTCTTCCTGAGGGAACACCTTGTGAAGTGATTTAATTGTTTATTCTTCTGAGGTTGGGGACCTCTGCTCTGAAGAACCCTCAAGGCTTAAGACTCCTGCATTTTTGGAGATTTAATCCATTTGGGTGGTATGAAAAGTTAGCGAGTGACTTTATGTATAAAGGTTGGTGTCGGTCCCCTGGAAGCTCTATAAATTGTTCCAGAAATAGGGTAAGGAACAACATGGGTCTGTTTCTCCTGCTGATTCCACAGGCGTAGGAAATAACAAGCAGGAGCCCATCTGTTTGATTCCATAAAAGGGCAGAAAGCTGACTGCTACATGGGCACACACACACACACACACCCCGATTGGCGGTCTGGAGCCCGAGTTAGCGATTAGAGCAGCGCGAGCTTCCTGCCGGGTTTTTGATCAGGCGTTTCCCCTAGGCGGGAGAGCAGGAGCGAAGGACGAGCCCGAGATGGAGTGAATCTGCAGCTGATCTGAGGTCAGGAGAGAGCTGGGACACAAAGGAGCGAGTGTGTTTGCTTTATGGGCCCACTTGGCTTTGGTCTCATTAACTCTGCAGTCTTGGAGCTGTTAGTCAGAGAGGCGGGAAGCAGAAGTTTGGCTCAGAGCTGAGGGCCGCGCCTAGATAAACGGCAGGAAGTCCTGCCCAAACTCCACCAACTAACAAGCTCAGTGTTGTCTCTCTCTCCAGATTATTATCATCACTGCAGCAATCGCAGCTTAACCTCATGCATCCAGAAAGGGAAAGATGTGCAGCGGCATCTGCACTTTTTGGATGCTCATGGTTAAAAAAAAAACATGTGGAAAGTTTTAAAACTCTACCTATAATTGGATGGGGAGCACATTTAGCCTGGGATTATTGTTGGAAGATCTGATTATATCACTTCCTTAGAGACATTTTTCTTGGCCAGATTTTAAATTTGGTAAGCGATAGAACCTGCTGGCCAAGTAAAGCAAACGTGTTGGTCAAGAAAACCGCACGTAAACTGTGACCGCGTCCTCTACGCTTCAAATGGTCCCTAAAGTCTCAAATGGAATAAACATTAGATTGTATCTCCATGCCGGTTGGATGAATGGATGGCATGATGGGAAAAAGCTCCAGTATGATTTACTAAAATATGTCCAGTTAAGCTCTAACGTTGGGAGCAAAATTCGAACTCTCCGACAACAAACTGGGAGAAACACAGGATTAATATGTTAAAGGTGTTGATTCTCCGCTGTTAGTACAGTGGAGGAGCTGTGATGCTGTGGGTCATGTACTTTTTGTACTTTTTTCCACTCAGAAATGGCTTTTATGCCCTCAGAGCTCAGTTGGTATTACTGACTGTCAAAGCACTTTTGGCTTGCTGCTTTTTATAAGCTCCATCATCCAGTGGCGGTCCTAGTCGATTTGGTTCCCTAGGCGAGCTTGACTGATGGCGCCCCTTGCCCACTAAAAAAAAGAGGCATGTCCAAAGATTTTCACATTTATTTAAATAATGATAGTAGAACTATAACAATAACAATATAAGAACGTGTGCAAAAGAGTAAAGCTGTTCAATAATAAATATACAAAAAAATAAACGTTTAAGTTGAACAGGACGGCATTAAATTAGCCTCCAGTAATAAAGCAAAAAACCTCGGTGTCATTTTTGACCAAGATATGTCTTTTAGAACTTACATTAAAGAAGTCTGTAGGATTTCCTTTTTTCACCTTAGGAATATTGCAAAAATTAGAACCATCCTGTCCAGGAATGATGCTGAAAAACTAGTCCATGCCTTTGTTACTTCAAGGCTGGATTACTGTAACTGTCTATTATCAGGTAGTCCACAGAATACAATTAAAAGTCTTCAGTTAGTTCAAAATGCTGCTGCTAGGATTCTGATGAATATTAAAAGAAGAGATCACATTTCCCCTGTTTTAGCTTCTCTTCACTGGCTCCCAGTAAAATCTAGAATAGAATTCAAGATCCTCCTTCTGACATAAAGCTCTTAATAATCAAGCTCCATCATACATAAGAGACCTGATTGTTCCATATGTTCCTAACGGAGACCTTCGCTCTCAGACTGCAGGTTTACTGGTAGTTCCTAGGATTTCTAAAAGTAGAATGGGTGGCAGATCTTTCAGCTATCAGGCTCCCCTCCTATGGAACCGGCTCCCAGGGTTGGTTCGTGAAGCAGACAATTTGTCTATCTTTAAAACTAGGCTAAAAACTTTCCTCTTTGACAAAGCTTACAGTTAGAGATATGTTTATAGGTAGTTAGAGTCAGGTCAGACAGGTAGATAGGAAGAGACAGGTTAATGTTAGTAGTCAGGCAGAGTGTCAAAAGTTAGGAAGAGATAGGAAGAGGTAGAGTAGCTAGGTAGAGATAGATTAATGTAAGCCAGGTAAAGATCCGGAGCCGGTCGCGGCTTACCGCCGCGGAAGAAATGTGCCCCACAGGGGCCAGCCAGCGCCGGAGAGAGGTCCCTCAAGGGGATCCTCCCGCACAGTGCGGCCGCCCATTACCTGCCGGGTTGAATCCCCTGGGCAGACTGTGCGGACCCCACCCGTTTATCTCTTAAACGTTTCTCGCCCTCTTCAACTCTGTCCTCTCAGTTCTGTCTATTTTTCCTTAAGATAGTTGTCGACTATCGGTCTCGTGCCGGTATTTAGCCTTAGATGGAGTTTACCACCCACTTTGGGCTGCATTCTCAAACAACCCGACTCCGAGAAGACCCCGGCATGACGGGGGCCGTTACCGGCCCTACACCGTCCACGGGTCAGGAGGACTCAGACAGAGTGTTGGTAGCCAGGTCTCCTAGTAGCTAGGAGACAGGTTAATGTTAGTAGCTATGCTGCTTTAGGCTAGGCTGTTGGAGGACATTATTAGGGTCTGTTCCTACTTTCTCTCCTACTTCTCCCCAACTGCATGATGTGCTGTCAATTCAAGCACTAACCTGTTTTCTATTATAGTAGGTGCTCCGGATTAGCCCTGCTTGACGACCCTGACTAAGATGGCATTGCAGTGACGGAAAATTCTCCACGTCCTGCAACAAACTTCTGCATCAGTTCTATTGCTCTTTCTGTGTCTCTGTTGTGTATTCTCCAAGCCACAGACGGTCGCGGCAGATAACCGCTTGTGCTGAGCCTGGTTCTGCCGGAGGTTTCTTCCTGTTAAAAGGGAGTTGTTCCTTCCCACTGTCGCTGCATGCTTGCTCAGTATGAGGGATTGCTGAGAATTCCACGACGCAATCTTCTGTGGTTCTGTAATTTCAACACTAAACATTGTATTGTAATAACTCTTTTTGTAAAGTGCCTAGAGATGACATCTGTTGTGAAATGGCGCTATATAAATAAACTGAATTGAATTGAACAGTAGTGCAACATCTGAGACCAAAAAGTGCACACTAAAGAATCCAAATAAAAAACAAATTAACTATAAAACATGGTGTGCAAAATTACATACTATAAAATGGGATTCACATAACTACACTATTTACACAAAATATTTATGTAAGCAATATTCATGTCAAAGTATTGTTATAGATAGAGATGGCAAAAACAGTTGAAAAAAAATAGACTTTTTTTGTTTCTCATCGTATATTTGGCTCCCCTCACTAGATGGCGCCCTAGGCAAGTGCCTATATCGCCTGTAGGAAGAACCACCACTGCCATCATCACTGCTGCATGCAGAAATTAGAGAGTAAAGTCTCCTGACAAATATCTTTTAGCATTGGAAAGACGGTCCGATAATTGTTCTTGCAGCAAATGGTAAATCTTAGAGGTAACGCCTTTGCAAATAGATGACCTAGATAGCATTGCCTCTACAGGACTCCCCTCAAGGACACTAAGGGGGTTACCGAGCCATTTAGACAAGGAGCTACGCAATTGGATACATCTCCAGTATTGGTTACACGGTAGATATATTTAGAAAAATCTGATCAATGTTCACTGTAAGAAGAGGGGGAGGGACATATGATGGAGGGGGCTGGAACCTGAGGAGAAACTCCAGAATGCAACTTTTACACTGAGAGAAGGCCATCTGGTGGCAGATCTGTGCATCCATTCAACAGGTATCCCTCCAATTAAGTTTTTTTTTTGTTATTCCACAAGGGTGCCAAAGGTGACTTAATGAAATTCCACCTACCTGCCCTATGTAGTTTATTCCATATTAACTTTCAGGTGGTTCTATTGTTTTCTACTTTGGCTATGTGTGCTTGTACTATTTTTATTTTTATCCAATCAAATCTCCATTTATGTGCTTTCAACGTTTTTAAGTTATAAAATAAACTTCAGGAATTAAAAGGAAGGAATTCAAGAAAAATGTTTTGTTAAATGCTGATCAAAGTAATAAAAAAAATAATAGTCATACAACGCATATTTATTGTGTACCTTAAAACATTCTTAAACCAAGACTTTAAACCCACTAATACATACCGAACTGTGAATTTTTATAATCCTAGTATTTCTGGAGGGTTCTGTATAACTCACTCGGGCTGAACAGTTCTGGGAAGTTTCATCACATTGGAAATTTTGTGTAAAAGTCTGAGGTTTTAGTTCTCTGCATAACCAGCCTGAGGCTTTGGGCTTCAGATAGCCAAAGAAACTGTTGCTTCATGGTTTATACTTGTCTAATCATCTCCAGAGAAATATCTGCTATCATGTAACTTAGCTCTCGTTCATTCCATTACCTTTTTGAGTCCTCTAAGTAAGGTAATTAAGAATCCCACGCAATGCTACAGACGGTTTCTAGGGAAGTGAGATGAAGTGAAGAATGTTTGTTGAACTAATGTACCTCTAGAAAAATTAACCGACCAAGTTCTCACTTCCTCTATTTCCATTATGCAATCATAAAGTTTGAAGCTGCACAGTAGTCCTCCCACACCACACCCTGTCTAGTGCCTCCTTCAAACAGCAATTACAAAACACACACACACACACACTAATCCACCCCCAGGTTTGTTTACTACTTTCTGTGCATCCTGCTGCAGATGTTATCCACCAAGACGCTCCGTTCTTTCCCCCCTTTTCTATGAGACGTATGAAGATCAGGTGTCAGTTTTACCCGCACTTCTCCTTACATACGCCTCCCTCCATGTTCACTGTAAGAAGAGGGGGAGGGACGTATGATGGAGGGGGCTGGAACCTGAGGAGAAACTCCAGAATGCAACTTTTACACTGAGAGAAGGCCATCTGGTGGCAGATCTGCAGCACTGCAATGTCAAATCAGTGAGGTAGTTTGTGCGTGTTCTGATGCGTCAAATATAAAATTGCTGTAAATCCAACTCTCCAAGATTACTTTGATTACTACTAGAATCTAAAATTAAAGAATATGAATAAAACCAAACAATTTATTCCAGTATGTAAAAAATGAAAAGAAAACTTAACACAACCTATGATTTGTCAGCTGTGGAGTTATTAATTTAAATCAGTTTAGAATACATTGGAAACATTCTTTTTTGTGTTTTTTTAGAATTCTTTTATAAAAAAAAAATACCAGACATTTAAGAAGTTAAAATTAATGATAGATAATACTAAATAAAAACATTAAAAACATTATTAAATGTATTTAATATGTAGAATAATTAAAATTAACAAAATGTATTAACAAATTAAAAAATTATTAAACAAAATAAAAAAACACAAAATGGATAAAAATCTCAAATAAATATTTTAAACTGAAGTATTTAGAAGTATGTAGATTCACACATGAAAATATTAAAAAAAACTACTTCAAGGATAAAATTACGACACACAATACTGCAACTGTGCAGTTATTGTATTATAATAATAATAATAATAATAAATGCTGTACTCGGACGAAAGAAATGTGCAACAGAGCAGGATTTTTCTAAATACTTATAAAATGTACATGTAAATTTCTGTTAAAACAGGATTATTTACGAAAACCTGAAAAATACAGCTGTGCTAAACGGAATGTGAAATAACGGCAGACATTATTTCAAAAAAGGAAGAAAAAACAACAACATGCAAATAACTGTAACAGCTCCAGTTCAGTAACTGTTTCATACATGAGGTGGGAGACACCGTCCAACAGTGATGTCATGTTAGCCAGAGTCAGTCTTCAGGAGATGAAGGCCTGGACTTTGACTAGGTCTTTGCAACATCTTGATTCTTCTCCATTTGGTTGTAGATTTGCTGGGGGGCTTTGAGTCATCAGGGTGCTATTTTTGACCCAGGTTGAGAAACAGCCGCGCTGTAGCTGTTTGCTTGTTTGTGACCACTTTGACTCTAAAATGGTAGACAGATTTCTTGGGCTCAAGACCTTTTCATCGAATGGTTTTGAAATGGCCTCTATAACATTGCCTTGACTTTATTGCTGCTGTGTGTGTGTTACCATAGTTTCTGATCTTGGTTCCTGTGTTTTTTCTTGTTTTTTTTTGTTTGTTTAGGAGACTCAGGATCCCTCTGCTGTGCTGTGGCTTGATGAGATCCAGGACGCCATCTTGAAGGCAAACCAAGACACAAAGGAGGCCCTGCAGTGTAAGAAAACACATATTGATGCTCCCGGAACGTTTCTATTGATGTTGGGGAAACGGTGAAGCCTGACGTGTCTGGCTTTGCACCGACAGTCTCACAGTCCATCCAGGCCATTAACGAGGCGGTCGATACCGGAGAGGCAGCTCAGACTCTGGCCGCTCTGCGCAATCAAGGAGCAGGACTGTACGGCGTCACTTCGGAGTGTGCGCAGACCTATCAGGATGACTTGGCTAAGATTAAAGCCGAGAAGAAGGACGAAGGTGAGGAGATGTACAAATGATTCCACTCCTGGTTTGGAATGTATAAATGAAGGTGAAAACAATCCGTCTGTCCAGGTGATAACGGCAGTGAGTGGGTCAAACACTGGGTGAAGGGAGGACATAACTACTACTACAACCTGCAGACCAAGGAGGGCACATGGGTGGAGCCTGAGGGCTTTGTTCCAAGCAACACGCAGCTCAACAAGGAGGAGATTCAGGTAGGGATCCGCTTATGGACATCATCAGAGGTCCGACTCTGTGTTTAACTGCTATGCTCTCCCATCAGGGGGTTGTTTCTGGGGTAACCACCGCTTACAACCGGGAGCAGCTGTGGCTCGCCAACGAAACACTAATCACAAAGCTTCAAGCTCGATGTCGTGGCTACCTGGTGCGAAACGGGCTGAAGGAGCGGATGAACTTCCTGAAGTCTCAGGAGCCGGCTGTGACGCGCATCCAGGTGAAAAATCTGTGTTTTTAAATAAAGGTTTGGATTAAACTGTAATCCATCAGTCTGACACGCGAACCGCTTCCATGTCTCAGGCTCACTGGAAAGGCCACAAACAGAGAAAGGAGTTCAAGGATCGCAAGCAATACCTGAAAGATCACACCGACGAGGCCGTCAAGGTATCATCTGGTAGAAGTTCCAGTAATCTGTTGGCCGATTGTAGAAAAGAAGCCTCAAAAGCTGATACGTTGCCCTGTCTTTCAGATTCAATCGTTGGTTCGAATGCATCAAGCTCGTAAGAAGTATAAGGATCGTCTCAAATACTTCGAGGATCACGTGAGTCTTGTTTTACCTTGTGCTCTACGCGGAAAGTATAGAATGACATGCGGTTAAGTTTTACCATTTCGCCTGAAGATGACGTAGCAGTTAGTGTTTCAGCAAAGGCCTCAGGGTTTTTAGTTTGAGAACGTTGGTGAAAATGAGCGTAACGAAGGCCAGGGAACAGAAGAGCATCAACCCAAAAATCGGCTTAAAGGCCTCCAGTGCCTCTGGAGGAGCTGCGGAGATCCACAGCTCAGTGGTAGAATATGTTGACAAGACTGCCCTCTCCACATGTTGTGTAGGAGTGGCAAGAAGATAAATGTTAGACACAAGTCATGTAGGGGTAGAATAAGTTGCCCTGAATGCACCATCCAAATAGTGAAACATTCAAGGGACTGCATCATGCTGTGTGAGATAGTGTGGTGGACCACCAGGAGGCTCCACTCACACCCAGCGAACAGGATGTTTGGATTTAAACAATGTATGAGTTTTTGGCACGACTGGTAAATCTTCTGGCTTACCGTTATTCCTCCTCATTGGTGACCCCAGAACTGAACATGTCAGAAACTGAAGCCAGCTCCTCGCAGGCGACCCCTGCTGCCGTAGAACAGCCACCCGCATCCCCAGCTTTTTTTTCTATCGCAGTAATAAATCCCACGATCCTCCTTCATGGTACTTCCACATTGAAGCTCGGTTTGCTCTGCGTGGAATCTCGAACGACACAAAATACCACTATATGGGACCCCCCCAACCCATGGAAAGTAGGAGCTGCTGCCAAGAAACTCATCTCCTTCTCTGGAGTGGGTGATGGCACAGCGGTCGAGCTCATGGAGAGCGTCTCGTCCCTGCTGGGTACTGATGGCGGCAGTTTCCTTATTCATCCACCTGTTCCTCCCAGCTCCGTTGCGGGCTGTCCTCGTAAACTCCCCGCTGCTGCTGCGGAAAGACTACCGCTCGCTAGCGGAAGAAGCCGAGCGCGTCCTCCTAGCTACGGAGAGCTTCACAGTCCAATCAGTGTCTCGTGCATCTCCAGCGAGATGTGCTGAGCCTCCGGTGGCGTCCTCGGAGGCTGGTGATTCATCGGTGATGGCGAGGATCGTTACGCAGAGACAACCTGGATCAGCCTTCTGCTTCTACCACCAACGGTTCGACGCCAAAGCATGCCGCTACCTCCTGAATTTGTCCAAAATGTACTCCGGGAGTATTTTGGTTGGTCAGGTCCTCTTGGACGTCTTCACACTAGTTCCATAGATAATGGTTCTCCCAGAGTCCCAAAGAAATGGCTTGTTAATAAAACAAATGAAGAAAATTGTATTTTTTTTCTTAAAAGGGACATTATGCAGATTTCACTTTTTTCGTGCTTTTTGTTTCCATTTGGGTCTCTGCAGCTCTATATCCTCGAAGCATGAATACATTAAAAACAAATGTATCTTGCAAATGTTCAACACAAAAAGTCCGTTATTGTGACAACACAAAGTGGAATTTGCATATAACCGCCCCCTTACTAGTCAAGCCCCGCCCACCAATTCCATGACATTCCCGCAGCCAAGTAACAAAAGTGCCGGAGCCCCTAAACAGCTCATTCTCAAAGCGACTGAAATTGTCAAGAATTCAGCTATTGAGATCACTTAATGTGCGTTATTTTCTACAAAGAACCTTATTAACAGGTTTTTTATTGATCATAGACTGATTATAACTATTATATAAAGATACATAATAATACTTTCCTTTTAAAATCAGGGCAAGATATGATCTTTTAGCCTACTTCATGCTGTTACAAAGGTTCTGTCAGTGACTCATTCACTTCCTGGGTGTGACTGATGAAACTGAAATCAAGCAAAATTTGGTTAATCACAGTTGAGGATTTAACACAGGGGAATTATATCCTCGCATTATGTGAAAATCTCAATTTAAAAACTTCTAAGAGATATCTGTAACATCACCTCCTCTCTGACTCACTGTAGTTAGAGATAAGTTGATCAACCCAGAGGTTAATGTGTTGTGGTGCAGATCGATGATGTGGTGAAGATCCAGGCGTTCATCAGAGCCAACAAGGCGAGAGACGACTACAAGACTCTGAGTGCGTACGGTGGGAACGACGGTCAAATGTGGGATGGGTTGGCAGCCACTTTGTCGCACTTTCTCTTCGAGTTTAGTAAGTTCTGCAAACTTTCCACAGTCAGCGCCGACGATCCCCCGATGGCGGTGGTGAGGAAGTTCGTCCACCTGCTTGACCACAGCGACCAGGACTTCCAGGAGGAGCTGGAGCTGATGCGGCTCCGCGAGGAGGTGGTTACGAACATCCGCTCCAACCAGCAACTGGAGAACGACCTGAATCTGATGGATATCAAGATCGGCCTGCTGGTAAAGAACAAGATCACCCTGCAGGAGGTGGTCTCCCACAGCAAGAAGCTGACCAAGAAGAATAAGACCCAGCTGTCCGACATGATGATGATGAACAAGCAGAGGGGAGGCCTGAAGGCTCTCAGCAAGGAGAAAAGAGTCAAGCTTGAGGCCTACCAGCATCTCTTCTACCTTTTACAGGTGACAATCCTTCACAATATGTATCTCTATTCATCCATAACTTTGCTTGGTGCTAATTTTCTAAATGTCTGTAACGTTGCAGACTAACCCAACGTATCTGGCCAAGCTGATCTTCCAGATGCCACAGAACAAATCTACAAAGTTCATGGACTCTGTCATCTTCACCCTATACAACTACGCCTCAAACCAGAGGGAGGAGTACCTGCTCCTGAAGCTCTTCAAAACCGCTCTGCAGGAGGAGATCAAGTAAGAACCATGGCCTGCTGTGGCGCTGATGTGAAATGAGATGTGAGACAGATGACTTCTCGTGGTGGTTTAGATTTTGTCGTGGAGGCCGAATCCGAGTTCGGCTGCCACACTGGAAACTGCAGTTCAGCGGCGTTTCAGCCAAAGTAGCACCACCACCTGCGCCACAAGGGTGACCTATTGCAATGTGATGAAAACTTTTCTTGCAAAAAGCCCTTACGTGTTGTTAAACTGCTTGTTAGGTCAAAAGTCGACCAGATGAAGGAGATTGTCACAGGAAACCCAACGGTAATCAAGATGGTAGTGAGCTTCCACAGAGGCGCGCGAGGACAGAACGCTCTGAGGCAGATCTTGGCACCCGTGGTCAAGGAGATCATGGACGACAAGGCGCTAAACATCAAGACGGACCCGGTGGACATCTACAAGAGCTGGGTGAACCAGATGGAGACGCAGACCGGAGAGGCTAGGTGAGCTGCATGTTGGAGGACGATAACTGAAGTCGGGATGTCTTCCTGTTTGTTTGTTTTTCTTAAATGCAAGGTGTCTTATGGTTTTCAAGAATGTTTTTATTTACTGGAGACCAATTAAATGATCAAGTAGATGTAGTTTTTAGGTCATAATCACACAAAGACTTGGCTCGTAGTCTCATATCACTCTACGTGTTTAAATGCACACCTCGGGCCAGAGCTTCCACAAACTCCCTAACACGTATTTTAAGACCAGAGAAGACATGTCTTTTCAGGCTGTGGCTCCAAAGATTTGGGATGCCGTGCGTGTGGCCGATTCTGTTGAATCCTTTAAAAAGCTGCTGAAGACATTTTTTTTTTTTTTAGACAATCAATTTAGTTGATTGGTCTTTGCAAGTACGTTTTGTTTTACCCGTTTGTATTCTTGTAAAGCACTTTTATGATTTTATCTGTCAAAGGTGCTATATAAATAAATGTCATTTCTTCTTCATATAAATTTAGCTTTTGGCATTAATCCAACCAGAATACAAGCTTTTATCCGTTCAGCTTCTATATTTCATTCAGAAAATCAACCTTTTTAAAGTGCGTTTGACTGCGCAGCAGAAGGTGTCTGCATGCACCCTTTCTTCCGGTTGGCCTAGAGCATCACACAAAAGCTGGCAGCAGTGACGCACGTATCCACAACAATAGTGAAGCACTGTACATTTTATAAGTACTGTAATGTTTGATTGTTTTACACTCATCCTCATTGCTGCTGTGTTGTTATTGCCACTTTGGCGGTCTCATCAATTCTTGAAGGGGGAGTGCCCAGACTGGTAATAGATCGGCTAACCTGGGATGATGTTAACTGTACATGCAGTAGGCCAGTTCCAGTGACCTCAGCCGTCCTCGGTTTTACACTTTTATTTCAAATGTCCAAATCAGTCGGACTAAAGCAACAAATTTGGTTTTCTTTGTACATCTTCAAATCTGATTTAGTTGTTGTATTTTCTGTTTTTTATAACTTCTGTAGTCATTTAGAGCCTGTTTGTAGCGCTGATTTTGAACATGCAAGTTTTATTGTTAAATTTACCTGAGTTTTAACCCCAGGTTTTTTACACGTTGAGTTTATGCAGTTCCAATTCACAACACGCATCATCTCAAGGTGCTTTACAAGTTATTTCAGTTCAATCACGCATACAATTCCAATCATTTTGACTTGCAGCGTTCACTCTGCCCAGACAAACGTAGCAACAGCAGCATGTTCTCCCTATGCATGCATTTGTGTTTTCCTAAGGACTCTTTCGTGTCCAAAGGGATGCATGTATATAAAATTTTGATGCAGTTAATGAGGTAAGTGTGTGTAAATGGTTGTCAAAGTTGCCCTTTTGTTTCTTACGGGTTTAGTGCATAAGAGGGGAACCAGTCGTGGTTGCTCTATTTGCCAAACCACTGTTAAACTGGGTGTTTATGAGTCATTGCAAATATTAACTAGACTGTTTCACAAGGGTAAAACTTGAAATTATAACAAACCTTAAATTGCAGTACTGCTAGATTTTTGTTTTAATTGAAGATAAACCTTAACGAACACTAAACTTATACTTCAGTATTTATAGTAAACTGATAATATTGTATCTATACATTTTTAATGATTAACTATAATCAGCATATTTAAGCAGTTCAAATTAGACATTCACTGGTTAAAGACAGCTCCCACCCCGTTCTGATTCTAAGCGTCTCCTTGAAAACACTAGGACACCATACCCCTTCGAAACATGGGCTTTAAGGTCATAAGAGACAGTCAACAGGTGGGATTCAGCCTTTGTGATGCATTTTTTCCCCTCCCTTCTTTATTCTCTTGTTGACAGTAAGTTGCCTTATGACGTCACTCCAGAGCAAGCTATGTCTCATGAAGAGGTGAGGACGAGACTGGAGACCTCCATCAAGACCATGAAGACAATCACTGACAAATTCCTGTCTGCGATAGTAAGCTCGGTGGAAACAATTCCGTACGTTCCCCATTTCTATTATCCTGATGAAGAGTTATTTACTCTTTTTTTTAAGCACAGCCAGTGTTTTCCATTTCACATTATTTTTATCTGACTTCTGTGTCTCAGATATGGAATGCGGTTCATCTCTAAGGTGCTAAAGGACACTCTCCACGAGAAATTCCCAGATTCCACAGAGGATGAACTGATCAAGGTTTGCATCTTTCACTCTGACATTTTCTGCTGTTGCGAATATTAAATAAAAATATAATATTTGGCTATTGACTGTCAAAGACTGCTTATGGCAGTCAATAAAATAAATAATTTATGGAAAAATTAAATATTCAGGCACCACTTTTATCATGAATTACTTTATAGACAAATTTCTATATCAGTCTCATAATTCTGAAGGAATGAATTCTTTAGCGTCTATTGCTCATACACCTTGCAATATGTGTGTTGAACAAGAAATGACAAATTTTACTTTCCAAACACAAGATGTATTTACACAAAGAGATAAAACATTTAAACACTCAAAAGTAATAAAGAACACACTACTGATTAAAAGAAATTTATAGTTAAAATAAAAGAACACAGAAGATGAATAATGTAATAAAATGAGAAACCCTGAATTCTGATTTATGCTTCTGCATGCAGATCAGACCCAGGATTCGATTTGCAGATGCTGGAGGGAAAAGACAAATTAGTTTCACTAATTACAAGAGAAATCGAAACATTCTTTGGATAAAGAGATGTTAGTTAAAAAATTATCTGAAAAAGTAAATTAACCTTTGAAGAATTACTTGATTCATGGATTGATCACGACAGTAAACAATCTAATTCCCATATTTTGATAAAGTAAGGGGAGTTCAAACACGGCTAATAAGATTAGTTTCTGTTCTAAAACAATCTATTTTTGAACCCAAGTTCTGTTTGAACCGTGAATAGCGATCTTTGTTTATGAAACACCGGCTTAGACCGGCACGTGGATGTTAAGCATGCTTATATTAATCATAATGGCCAATGTTGAATCTTGAAATACTTTCTCATTTTAATAAACTTATTATGCATGCTAATATTAGCATTATTCATAGCTAACTATGGATGTTAGTATGCTAATGTTAGCATCAATCTCAATCTGATTTGGACATATAGGCATGTTAACGTCAAAATTCTGAACTATGACAAGTCATGGATGCTAACATTTGATGTAATAAACTTTGGATGTTAGCATCCTAGTGTTAACATTATTCATAACTAACTTTGGATGTTAGCATGCTAAAGTTAGCATTAAGATAATCAAATTTGGACATTTAAGGCTAACGCCGGCATTAATAATAAAGACAGCATCTGAATGGTGGCATGACAATAAATGAATAAACTTAAGATGTTAGGATGCTATTTTCAGCATTAAAAAATTATCGTTCAATGTTTGCAGACTGATGTTAATCATGATTATCAAAAGTAGACTACAGTGGATTAATGTTGGCATTAATCACAATAATTCTGGGGAAGTTGGTATGCTTATGTCAACATTAATCATGTTTTACTCCAGCCATCAGCATGTTAATGAATACATTTATCTCAATAATTTACCATTGATGAATCATAATTTCAGCTATATTTAATCATGGATTTTATGTTTGCATAGATCATAGTGTCAAAATATGGAGGATATCCAGCATGCTAATTAATCACAGTAATCGGTTGTAAATATTAGGTTTTAAAGTATTTTACATAGTGTGTTTAATTGACTCTATACGTCAAATCCATTGATTTTCTTGTTTGGTGCTGTTTTCATGCCCATTTCCTTCCAGTTCTGCCTTTCTTGTTTGTTACACATCTCTTTCCTTTTCCTTCTCCTGGTGGTGCCCTCTTCCTTCCATGTTTTCATCCAGCTCCAGTTTCTCTTTGTCGATTTTCAGCTGCCCTCATATCTCTGCTGTTATCAAGGTGAGCTATGTCACCCTTTCAGATTTTCTTTTCATGCTTCTCACTTTGTCTTTTACACATTCCTTTAGCTCTCTGAAGCTTTTACTGAACGGTTAAATCCTCACCATTCTCTCACAATTTTGCTAAACTGCTTCTAAAATTGGGGGATTGAACAAATTATTTACCACATCAGTTCTATGATCTGATTCTCTTCTGTTGAAGTGTTAACTACATTATTTTTAACAATAAATTTGTGCAATTATTTCAACTCTTTTGTTTCGGGTTTGAATTTTCCAGATTGTTGGGAACCTTTTGTATTACCGCTACATGAACCCTGCCATTGTGGCACCTGATGCCTTTGATATTATTGAGATGTCCGCTGGCGGTCAGCTAACAAACGAGCAAAGAAGAAACCTGGGTTCTGTGGCCAAGATGCTTCAGCACGCCGCATCCAACAAGATGTTCCTGGGAGACAACGCTCACCTCAACCCCATCAATGAATATCTCAGCTCCTCCTTCCAGAAGTTCAGGTGTGAAATATCAATACATCTTATATTGCCTTCCAAAATGTTCTCTTTGTTGTTCTTCTGAATGAGTTTTTCCTTCTATTACAGGCGTTACTTTCTGTCTGCATGCGACGTTCCTTCCCTGGAAGATAAATTCAATGTGGACCAATACTCAGACCTGGTCACGGTCACCAAACCGGTCATCTACATCTCCATTGGAGAGATCATAAACACTCACACTGTGAGTTTAGAGCTCCCCGTTCTAACGTTGATGGGTTATTCCATGATGCTGGGATTGTAACAACAAGCCTTTGTGTTCTGTTAGCTGCTGCTGGACCACCAGGATGCCATTGCTCCTGAGCACAATGACCCCATCCATGAGCTGCTGGAGGACCTGGGTGAGGTTCCCACTGTGGAGTCTCTCATTGGTAAGTGGAGTCGGTCAAAGTAAACGGATCAAGTTTTACCTCGTTAAATGATTGATCTTTAAAGTTGGGCTGTGTGAAGTACTTCTGAGCAGAATGTATCTTACCTGTAGTTGAAGAAGTCTGGTCTACCTTTGCTTGTGGAGTTACAACAGGGCTGTTTGGCAGGGCTCAAGCTACCAACTATGACAGAATTTGAAAGCTATGAATATAAACTTGAGAGAACACATTTTTCTTGCCGTTTGTGTGAGTACAGCCTAATCTAAGGCTGTCTTGGATCGTTTCACAGCCTGAGACCAGGGGGTTGTGCTGACCAAATATTTACCACCGTTTTTTGGAACAGTGACGGAAAAAAAAGATTTTTGATAATTACAATTCACACTCCTGACTACTTGAGTAAGACATTTTCAACCTTGTGCACAGAGTACAGGTAACTGAATCAATCAAAAAAGATTGCTATGAGAGCGTCTGAGCGTTAACTCTGCCTTAGACGCAGTGCTCAATACAAAGCTGACAGCACGTGAAGAGTTACAGAAGCTTCGGAGCGCGACTGTGTCCGGTCTCTGGACCAAGTCTCTGAACGTGTTCAAAACTCTGCAGAAGGAATCTTCTTTGAAATACAGATTACATAAAAGACAGGCACCCTCCATTTTGCTGACGCCCAGTTGTCCTGCTAAGGAAGAAGATAAGCAGTTGTATGTGCCAGGGCGAAGTACTCTGTCCGAGCTAACATGGGCTAGCTAGAACTGCCACTAGCCAAACATGCATGAGCCACGGCAGCTATCTGCATCCCACATAGCTGCTGCTGCGCCGATTGGCTAACCAGAGCAAAGTTTCTCCCTGAAAATTGCGATTTAAAAATAAATAAATTTGCCCCTACAACGGTTGTACCCTTCTATGGAGATCTAAGACTCGTTTAAGTAAGGTTGTATCTGGGCAGAGATACATTTGCTTAGGATAAACAATTTAAAGACTGTTTATCTATTTCTTTTTGTTGCAGCGTACCCATGCAATGCAAACAGGCAATTAAGCCTGTGTTATAAACATTGTTTTTAAAAGGTTGTTGACTTATAGAATGACTAATTTTGATTATGCACTGTGAGTCACTCAGTGCCACCAGATTAACTTACTCCTGATTCACACCAGCTGTAGAAAGGATGCGGAACTCCGGAAAGTTTCCACGTGAAGTATGTTTTTCCCAGACGCCACGTGCGGATTTCCAAGAGATTGATGAAATTACACTAGCGGCCTAGTGAGGTGCATCTGGTATTTCAAAATAAAACCCCTGTTGCGTTTTCTCTCTCTCTGATTTTTCCTTAATTTAAATTACATAAAAGTGTTTGATAGTTCGTGGTAACGTTTTCGAGTAAATCTTGTAACATATTATGTCAGTTTTTTGTCAATGTTTTGCAAACTATTGCTAAACGTTCATAGGTTTCACTCTGTGCTTTCCAGAGACGTTTCGCCTACAAACCGCATTCTTTGTGAATGGCAGTCAATGTGGAAATCAGACCACATCTGGTCTTTCTTTGGTGTGAATTTGGTTTTTGCTTGCGCAAAATGCTAACAGCTTTGTGCACTAATGCTGATAGTAATCGTTCCTTTGCCAAAGAAGATGTCTAATGCTCATCAACAGTTAGGACTGTTATTTATTGTATTTAGAATACAGATCTGCTTAAAGATGGAATAACAACCAAGACTGGTAGTGTAAGTCGTTTTGGAACCGCCTCCTTAGTGTGTCAAAAGACTAAAGCTAGATAATAACTGTGGTGACTGATCCATTTTAAATCCAATCCATTTTCCAAAAAATTATTTTATTTATTCCTAATTCGGTAAATTATTTAGTGAAACAAGCAAACATAAATTACAAATTTTATTAATATTTGCTAAAAGCAATTAAGTTATTTATCAGAGCCAAAAAAAACTGTTATCAAACAACACTAACATAGCAAATAAGATTTTAAAGGCTAAAATTAACACAGAATGAACAAAAATGTATCATCTTAATGAAATGACCTTTCGATTTGCCATGGTGGTCTAACTTACATTGGAAATAAGTAGTTTGTAAAATTTACAAAAAATCTTTTGTCTTATTCCTATGTGCTGATTTTACTTTCTATGCTTTTATCGTATGTTTGGTTTCTTTAACACCGAATCTAGTAAAGCACTTTGAATTACCTTGTGTTGAAAGCGTTGTACAAATAAAATTGCCTTGCCTTTCCATTAATGCGCTCCATCGGTCTTGCAGGTGAGAACCCCCTTCCTCCAGACGATCCCAACAAAGAGATGATGGGGAAGACGGAGGTGTCGCTCACGCTCACCAACAAGTTTGACGTTCCCGGGGAGGCAAATACAGAGATGGATGCGAAGACACTCCTGCTCAAGTGAGTTTGGTCCCTACGAGCAGATCCACTGACGCTGATTCAGAATCATTTTGATTGTTGTTATGTCGTCTCCAGCACCAAGAGGCTCATCGTGGACGTGATCCGGTTCCAGTCCGGGGAGACCCTGACTGAGATCCTGGATTCGACGGCATCTACTGAGCAGGTCAGAAACTGATGGGCTGAAAATCAATGATTTGAGTGTTTACAGCAAAGAAACACCAGAGGGCGCCCAGCACTAAGTCATCCACATGGGTTTTCTCTTTGATTAGAATGGAAAACTACAGCCTTTCCCTTCAGCCTACAAAACAGGAACTTGTTTTTCCATCATGTTTGAAGATAAATGCTGGTTTGACTTTGTAAATGATCAAGTGCAAACAAAGTTGCACTTCCCACCTCTTTGGAAACATACTCTTTTCTTTTTTTGGTTTAAATGCACCATTTTGTTCTATTAATTACTTTTTAATAAAACAATCTTCTAGTCCTATTTTTTTTTTTTTTTTCGGCTGCGGCATCTTTTTCGCTCATTTCGGCTTTAAGCACACAGGATGTTGTCATGGTTTAGAGAGCAAAGAGTAGACTGAAATTATTATTTAATTCTATTTTGAGCCAAAGCTCAAAGAAAAGCATTTAGAAATCTTGAGAAAGTAGTATGAACTGTCAGGTGACAGGCTAGGAGTCTGGCTGTTTTAACTACTGAACAAAAATTGGATGAATTTATTTTTTGCTCCAATCTTGACTTGATTAAAATTGTACATAAATGCTAATACATGTCACACAACCCCAATAATGATTGGTTAAATACTTGCAAAACTTTTCAAGCAGTTCCTCTTTGTAGCAAGCTAAATACTTACCTCTAAATTAATTATTTAGTTAGGAAGCTAAATAATTTGCTCCAAACTATGCATTTAGCTAACAAATGAAATGTTTAGCTCCAAACTAAACAATTAGCTTAAAAGTTAAATATTTATCTCCAAACTATATATTTAGCTAGCAAATTAAATATTTAGCTCCAAACTGTATATTTAGCCTGCAAATTAAATATTAAATATTTAGCTCAAGTTGGATCCAAACCAGATATTTTGCTAACAAGCTAAACACTTGGCTTCAATCTAAATGTTTAGCTAGCAAGCTAAATACTTGGGGTGTTTCTCAATGGCAAGGCGCCTTGCTTACAAGGACACTGTCCTTCATTGGTCAAAGAAAAGGGTTAAATCGAACAGACTTGCCTCACGTTAACGCAGCTTTCCGCTTACGCACTCTGTTTACCTGCCCATCGTAGTAGCATAGTAACGTTCCTTGTAGCCATGGAACTGGAAATGTATAACGAGCGTTTTCTGTTGTTAACTGTGTATATGTTGGTTAAATCGAATGTGTAAGCGAGTTAGTAACTGCTAGCCACCGAAGCTGCAACTACTAAGCAACTAACCAACCATATATAATGTCTTGGTATTTAATAAAAATAAATAACAATAAGAAAATATTTTAGATATAAGCCCAGTAGCTACAATTAGTTGACTTGCATTTAAACTGGAATTTTGCCCCTGAAGTAGCTGTACCGCGCTGTATTCTGGGAAATTTTTTAACAAAGGAAGGCATCATTTGCATTTGCATTGAGAAACACTTGTTCGCCTCAAACTAAATATTTCACTGCAAGCTAAATACTTAGCTACAAACTAGATATTTAGGTAGCAAGCTAAATTTTAATTTCCAAACTAAATATCTAGCTTGCTAATTAAATATTCTTCCCAAAAAAAGTGAATACTTAAAGTGACAGTGTGCAGTTTTTGCAGTACATCTTGAAAATAGCCATTAAAATATTATGTAATAATAATTATGTAAAGCACATTAATTGCAAAAATATTGGCAATATTGTAAAATATGACTTTAAAAAGCAGTTTTAAAATACGGAAACCGGTTTATAGGGAAAGCCATATCAGATGACGTCTTTACTTCTACAAGAGCCCGGACGGATAAATCACACAGAACACGCCCGCCATTAAAACATTGATTTCACCTCAAAATGCAAAAAAGTTTCGCCATAAATACATTTTTACCTCTTCGCTAGTTTCAAGCGCTGAAAGAGAGACTGATGTGCTCGTCATGTTGCTGCAAATAGATAATTCTCAGGGAATTGAGCGCTTGAAAAGATCACTAGTTGGACCTCCGTTGTTGAGTTTACTTATGTAGATTGATAGTTTCCTGCTACAAAGTAGACGCACTCAAGTTGGATTGAAATTTGCTGGTTCCCACAATGTCTAGAAAAAAACCTGTCTACAGAGGGTAGTTTTAGTGAGTGTAGAAGACAAAGCTTGAGGAGTATGCTTGTAATGTATACTATACCATCTGTATGGCAGTACACTGTTAGTCTCAGATCAACAACCACATGTCTGACACCAGATCAGCATCCTAACAGGAAAGTTATCCAAAACATGCATCCAAACTGTTTCTGAAATGGATAAAAAAAAGGCTTCTTCCCATAGGACTATGCCTTACATTTAGAGGAAATTACAAAGCTGACATACCTTCTGCCTCAAAGGTTGTCAAATAATCACCCAAAATGATGCCAGAGGCTTGTTGACTGCTGCAAAAAGTACGGTGCTTAGGGACAATCGCCCAAATATTACTTGGGGTGTTTGTATATAATAGTTGTTCAACTTGTGCAGTCAGTTAACATTAATAGAACTTTTTGCAGTTGGATGCTGTATTTTTAGGCTGTAACAGCCCAAAATCAATAAAAAAGTTAAATTAAAGTGAAATTAATGTTGCTGATGAGAGGATGTAAACTGAACTTTATATGACTGATGACCCATTTCAGGAAGCAGAGTATCAGCGTGCCATGCAGAGGAGAGCTATAAGGGATGCAAAGACGCCGGAGAAGATGAAGCAGGTGAAGCCGGTGGTGGATGACAGCTTGACCCTGCAGGGGAAAAAGGACAAGATCAAGAGCAACCTGCAGAGGCTTGCAGAGCTCGGGAAGGTCCACCCCGAAAACCGCTACCAGGACCTCATCAACGACATCGCCAAGGTTCAAGCAACACACAGTTGGTCTGCGGAGGCTTAAGAGAACAAACCTCCCCGGTGTTTCAATGTGATGTATCTGTGTGCGCCCCGCAGGACATCAGGAATCAGAGGCGGTATCGGCAGCGCAGGAAAGCAGAGCTGGTGAAGCTTCAGCAGACCAACTCGGGCCTGAATTCAAAAACCACCTTCTTCAACATGCAAATTGATTCTTACAATCAGTACATCAAGACGTGTATGGACAACCTGGCCAGCAAGGGCAAGTAAGTAGACATCACACCTGGGATGCCCTACCTGTTCCAGGTTTTTCTGTTCCTTTGAGTTGATTTGAAGTACTTATGAGACTCATTTCGATTTTTGGGCCACATCAAGGTAATGAATGTCCTTAAAGGACCAGTTGTGGCAGAAGGTATGGATAAAACTATCTTTCACAAAACATTTATGAAACATTGATAAATATCTGGCTCCACAAGTACTTCTTAAAGTTTGACCTAAAATCAAATGATACTGACCACCTTTTCACAATAATGTGATTTAACCCTCTAGGCGCCAGAGTTTTTTTTCTTCTCCAAAACGTTTATTACATCTTAATTTCAAAAGGCTATACCTTAAAAGTGATAAGAGATAAATACTTTCTCTAAATTAGAAAAATTTTAAGCATGAGCCAAACTTTATGTGGGGATTACATTCCCCCATCGAATTAGCATATTACGACATCATTTGACGTCATGTGACGTGGTGGCCATCTTGGATTATAGAATTTTCATGAAAAGTCACGTTTGGATCATATAATGCAGCACTTCTTTCTCCCCAAAAGGTCCCTCACCTTCTGTATGCTATATTGCACAATACTGAATGCTCAGGTAAATGTTAAGTAGTAAACAAACCGTGTAAATCATACTAATAAATGGCAGAAACAAAACGAATGCAGGTAGCGTTAGGCTGGCCTTTTGCTGTAGCGATTTTCGATTTACTACATACATACTGTACAAAGGGCGTGATCCAACTTTGGTACTGCTCCTCATTAGCCAAATACTCAAAGCCAGCATTCCCATCATCTTGCGAAAAACTGTGCATGGGCCCCCTGCCTCTGCTCCCTCCACCTGTGCTCCCACCGCCTGTGCTCCTGCTGTGAGTAGCGCGGCCAGATCTGCCTCGCACAGACGTGCCTCTGCCTCCCCTAACTGTCCTAAAAACACTACGACCTCGTCTGACATCTCCAGTGACCTTAGACACCTGCTCCACGTTTCTGTCGCCACGATTGCGGGGAGGCACACGGTCTCAGACAAAGAAGCGAGCTGGCCAGCGCGGTAAAAAGACTGGACCCCCGCGAAATTTCCAGCCTCGTTTTCCCACACCACTAACAAGCCTGCTGACTTTCAGATGATCACCCCGACCCCGTGAAACAGTGTCCCCACCATCTACATCGGGCAAAGGAGTTTGTGCTTGGGCAAAACTCTCCCTTTGTCCAGCTGCAAGCTGGGGCGCATTTGAAGCCCGATCACTAAATGAATCACCGTCATGTTCTGCAGGCAGATATTCCCCTCCAGAATCAGGGTCAGAAAATAGAAAATCCAACACTTCATTGCGGGTAAACTTGCGGGTGAACTTTGCTGATGCCATTACACAATAATATAATGTAAATACTTGCTGATGTTTACACTAACGCTCTGCCAAAAATAGCTCAGACGCACACTAAATCAGCTATGCAGGAATTGATTCAATGCGCTCAAGCGCGAAAATTTTGTATAGAAGGATAACGTTTCTTTGATGACGTATGATATGTCTACCGACCGGTGGAGTGGAGTTTGAATGAAATATGACACCCTATTTGACACAATCGGCCGTTTTTTTCATCTTGTCAAGAAAACTCGACCGTGGCGCCTAGGGGGTTAAAGACTATTCAAATAAACACTGAGTTGAGCAATAAAATGGTATTTAAATATACATAAATAAAACTTAACTGTTCGATTTATTGGATCTTCTATAGTTTAGAGGGCCACATAAATGGCTTTGGCAGGCCGGATTTGGCCCCCGGGCCTCGAGTTTGACACGTGTACATTGAGGCTGAAAAGTTATTGGGATTCATGTGGGTTATGAGAGTCCTGTGGGATTCCCATTAGGTGGGTGTGAAGTTATTTATAATCACATTACTGGGACAAAACCGTAATAATAATCAACAGGAGTGGGAAAGAGCCTGAATAAAAGGTGTAGCCATGAGCCGCCACATTTGACACAGTATTGTCAACGACTTTGTCGCTACACCTAGCAAGTTTTTAGATCCTTCTATTGACCGGTTCAAACACAAATCAAGCAGATCTTTTTTTCTGCATTATTGGAGACTTTTTGTGAAGTTTGAATTCATCTTAAATTTCTTAATTGTCCTAGAACCATAGATTGTATATATAAATTAGACAAAGCCTCGGTGATGTCACTAAAGTTTCTGAAGAGCTGAATTGAAGCCAAGTCGGCGGTTCCCACCACCGCCATCTTGGCAGTGTCACACGTCTTGTCACAACTGAAATATACAAAAAATGTGCAAAGAGGTGGAGCTGAAAGATGATTGATACTCTGAGTCGATGTAGCTACGGGCTAACGGAGCTAATCTGGAGCTAACCAAAGCTAATGGAGGTTAGCTGGCTTGAGCAACTCTGCTGCCTCTGTCCCCTGGGCAGATTCAATAATTTTGTCAAATAAAATCATAAAACCTTGTTGGTCCATAATTTTAATTAAAACAAGTTTTAATAATCAATAGAATAAGTAAATAAGAAATATATTTTCAACCCATATTTGACCAAGCAGTGTTATCTTAATTGGACAGCTGAAACAGGATTTTACTTGATGAAAAAAATAGAGCAGAGACTTCTTCTGGTGCAATCAATACTAAAGGCAAGCTGTCTTTGTCAAATGAGTGCACGATTAACATCCAGACATTACAGACACAAATGATGGTCAAATTCAGAGAAACAAAATAGCCGGGACCGTTAACCTGACTCGGAGGCTGCAGGCTAGCAGAGGGTTAGCTAGCTGCTAGCCACCGGTGCTAGCGCTGACGGCTCATCTGAGACTTGTCATTCAGAAGGACACGCCCCTAATTACTGATCATTTCAAGCTTAAATCATTACTTTACATGGACAGCAAGAAGTGCTGGTACTCTTTTTTTAAATTTTTTTTTACTTATTTTAAATTTTTTCATTGAGGTCGGAACATAAAGTACAGAGATTCCTGAACGTAAATATAGCACAGTAAAATTAAAAGAAAAAAAAACACTTTATTTAAGGATTCGCTGGGTTTTTCCTACTAGCTGATTTAATTCTTGTTTAACTCTGAAAAGCTTGTCTTTTTTTGGAAGCTTTTAATCAGGCCTGTGCAACACGTTTCATAAAATCTGTGAATTTATCTTCTGTAACTGGCAAGCTTTTAGCCTCTTCAGAGAAGAAGCTGGAAGCAGCAGCAGCTAACGGGAAGGCTCATTCTTTAATACATTGCTCTACAATAAAACCCATGAACGTACCGCACCTGGACCCTTGTAAAACTTTGAGCTGAAAGTGTTTTTCATCTGTTTTGCTCTTAGGTTGTCGAAGAAACCAGGCGACAAGCAGGCCAAGAAGAGCAAGCAGGTTTCGCAGAAATACACAGCAGCCCGACTCCATGAAAAGGGAGTGCTGATCTCAATAGATGACCTGCAGCCCAACCAGTGAGTCCTGAACTTCACTTTAATGAATCTCCCTCATCTAATGAACGCCTGAGTGCACATTTCATTATATCTTCTGCTGCCTCTTGTATGAATGTGTTTCTCCTCTACAGATACAAGAATGCTATCTTTGAGATCTCTCCTTCTGAGACGGTTGGCGTGTTTGACGTGAAGGCCAAGTTCATGGGCGTGCACTTGGAGACGTTGCCTTTAGAATATCAGGTACTGCCCCCCCAAATAACTGTTTATAATCCAGTTATAACCTAAAGGTTTGGCAGTGACTCTGCTGTGTTATTCAAACTTTTCTGCTTCATTTCTTGTGTTGATGGTTCACATTATTCCAACGAAGATCCATTGGTGATTTTTCACTCAAAATACATGTTTTAATGGTAATTTGACTTGAAAGGACAATCTAACTTATTTTAGTGGTGTCCAGGTGTTGCAAATGTGCAGATAGTGTTAACTTTATGGATGAGCACAGGTAACTAAATCAATAAAAAAAATAGTTCCCATGAGAGGATCATAGCATAATCTTTTACCTGGACACCAAACTCCATGCATCTCACTAACTGGGGGCTTTCAGCCCATTGAAAGCTTACTGAGGCTTTGGAGCACGTCGCTCCCAAAAGTCCGGTGCTGTAAAATTCACTGCTTGATGCTGCAAGTCAGGAAACTGCTCGTTCAGAGAGTCTTTCTGACTTCTGATCACCTCACTTGGAGAAATGATCTCTTATTCCAAAACTTTGCCTGAAGTGGTGCCTAATTCCAGTCTCCATGTGGCAGCTGAGCACAGATTTAGCCTCCAGGAGGACATTAAATCCCCATGCGAAGTTTTCTGTCTGAGGGAAAAATCCAAACTCTCATGACAAAAACCTCTGCAGTGATCCCACTATTTGATTACACACATGCGGAGCAGGAGGAAGTTGTGGGACTGAGAGTTCAGACCACATCAGGTGAACTGTTCGTATTTTAAGTAAGACTTTCACGGTTCGTCACGTCAACGAACAAAATTTTCGAATATTTTTTTTGTAATGGACATTATCTGTTTTTTTTTTAACTTGGATTTTCTCTTAAAATGGTCACTGTGCCTTTCTCAGTTCTGTCTGCCTTCCTGCCCCTGATGTACATGTACACAGTCTGTCAGGGTAAACTGCGGCGTCACCAGAAAAGCCCAAACAGCAGTATCATGGTGAGCAAACGATGTACGTAGCTCTAAAGTTCTGGAGAGTTTTATTAAATAAAAAGAGAAGCGTGAGTGATGCAAAATTCACAAAGTATACATTGCTTTTCACAGCAGTACAACAGTGTTTGAGCTTCTTAAAGGGAAGCCCGCTGTGGCTGACGACAAAGAGGGACAGTAGCCTCTGTAAGCTAATTAGCTTGTTAGCTGTTAAACTTAGCAACGGTAGAGGCATTTTCTCTTTTCCCCAGACATATTGGCTTTTTACCTTCTTTCCTAGGTATCCAGGGGTGTTCATAGATTGTTAAAAATGTCCAGATTCTCTCAGATGTCCTCTACGGCCCAAGCTTCTGCTTAGAGGCTGGTTCTGATGTATTCGTAGACTGAACAGCCAGCTAGCGCAGCGGCTACTGATATTTCCACTACATCAAGGTGCAGGTGTTGGGACAAAACAAACGGTTGCTTATTATTTTTATCATGGTTTTATCAGGTTCATTCTGGATTTCAGTAGTTTTAATGAAGATCCTGACTGAAGAGGCTGTAACATTAACAATGGTGATGGTAATTTCTCTACACTTAGCACATGTCACGTTTCTGTGTAACGCTACTGTTTTATTTTATTTAATAGGAATATAATAGGTGATTAGTCATTTATCAAAATAATCATTTGAGGCAACCCTACTTTTAAATGCAATCATTTAATTATATTGTTTAAATGTAGTTCTCTGTTCAGTTGTTCAGAATAATGTTTAAAATGACTACAAAATACTATTTAATGTTGAAAATTGAGCAGTAAAAAGAGATTGTGACTGTTTTTGTTTTGGTTTTTTTGTTTGACCTTGTCGATCAAAATGAAAACGAAAATGTGTAGCACGACCTATAGTTGTCAACTCAGCAGGTGAAGCTGTTAAAGAGAGGGGCAGGTGTGCATGAAGTCAGTGGCTCCTCGTGTTAGAAAAATCTTATCCATTAAGACAAGCAACAGACTGCTGCTGAGGAACCGCTGTCTGGATGAAGAATGAGAATGAACGAAGGTTCGGCTGCAGAGAAAAAAAGCTGCAGGATGTCCAAGAGTTTCCAGATGGCTGCTTGTTCAGCTTCTTCTGAGCAGAGCCGTGTGATACTCTGTTTACTTGCTGACAGAAGTCATTTTTACCCAAACAAAGGCAGGAATCCAGATAGCTGGAGCAAAGTTATTTTCTCTGATGAATCCTTTTTTTTAATTAAGGAAAGCTGGGTGCTACCATGAGTCCTGCGTCTTCAAATCCCCCAAAAATCCTGAGGCAAAAGAACATTCTGATCAGTTTTTTTCTGAGTAATGGATGAAAGGTCAGATCTCTGAAAGAGTTTGAAGAAACAGAAGCCAACAAACTGAAGCATTCTGAGCTTTAAGAAGCAGATAACGGGTCGCCATCATTCAGAACTTGCATTAGAGAATTCTGCAGAAATTTGATATATTTGCACATTAAAAACCCCTGAACTCGTTGGAATTTCTTTCGTCGGTAAGCTTCGTTTCTAGCTCATCCGTCCCTCTGTTTGTCCCCCAGGATCTCCTCCAGCTGCAGTATGAAGGCGTGGCGGTGATGAAGCTCTTCGACAAGGCCACCGTCAACGTCAACCTGCTCATCTTCCTGCTCAACAAGAAATTCTACGGGAAATAGAAAAAGAACGGAGCAAAGAGCTACAGACACTGAAACGAAACGGAACCTAGAGCTGCTTTAAAGCGTGCTCTCCACTGCACCTCTCATTATTGCCTGTGCAAATAAATTCCTGTGCATTATTTTCTGTCAGTTGCATCTCCACATGTGCTCTTTTGTCCAAATTTTCCTTGCATCTCATTGCGTAGCTCTGTAGCAAAGTCAGTTATTTTTTTTTTTCTCGTCCTTCGATTATTCTGAATTGTAAATGGGCTTTGATTTATTATGAAGACATTTTTTTCTTCCCAGCTGTCAGCTTACCTGCCCAATCGACTTACCTTGAATTTACAACAGAAAGAAATATTTAGAGAGAAAAAAAAGAACATTTGCTCAATTTTCTATGTTCTTTTAGGTAGGACACTCACCTAAAACATCTCTTTTACATAAATGAACATTTAATGAGGGAAATATAAGTCATTTTATTTGTATGGATTTATGGAGAATAACTGCCTATATTGGCACTAATCTGACCTCTTAGTCAGGGTCTAACCTCTGTTGCTCCATAGCGCTCAGATAGACTCGTCGTCCAGTTTTCTTTGACTCATTGGAATTATTTTAAAAGTTTGAATATATATCAACTTTATTCCATTTATCTTCCATGATTAAAACGGGTCTATAATTGCTGCAGTGAACACATGTCTGCTGATTTGCAAAGACTCTGTTGTATTTTAAATCGAACTTTAATTTTTTTCTTCAGATGCCTTCATGAAAATTGCCTTTTATTTATATTTTATATGTTGTCGGTTTCCATTAAACGATAGCTTATGTTTGCAAAGCCTGAGATGGATCACTTGCATGAGCTCAAGGATGTGCAGTATTACATTGATGAGATGTTGAGGATTCAGCAGATGGCGCTGTACACCATCCAGTTTTCGTCAACGTTTATTTGGTTTAGCCTGAAACTCTGACTCTGTGTGGACGCAGTAAATTTTTGAGTCTGTGTAAAGATGTCAGGTGGTGGCGCTGTGTCCTGATGCACAGTCTGCGATGTACTCTGTTTTAGAATAAAGCTCTTTCAATGCACCGTTGTCGCTGCTGATCTAACGGGTTTGCATGCTGGAGGAGGATCTGAGATTGTTGGTTACTCGAGAGCAGCTCTTCCCAACTTGAGGTCTGCAACATTTTGTCTGTACCGAGGTTCTGAGGTTCCCAAAACTATATTTGTAAATATTATGCATATAAACACAAAAAAAAAATTCTTGAGTCCAAGTCACTCTTGAATCTTTGGTGTGGAAGTCCAAGAAGTCACCAAGGATTTGTGAGAATCTAAGCAAAGGAGTCTCCCTTACCCCCCCTAAAAGGAGAGATGGTCCTCCTCCGTATTTGCCGGTAATAAAAATATTCTTTTATCCGGTCTGGTGGAAATATTTTAAAACTATTTTGTTTGTTTTTTAAAAGGTCAGTCTGGGAGAAGACATTTACATCTGCTGTTGATGGTAAATCCTACAACTCGCTGATCTATAGTGCTACAAACCCAAATCAGAAGAAGTAACAGTATGGAAAAAGTACATTAAAAAAGAAGGCATTGGTTTTCAAATGTACTTTGACTTGTATTTAATTCCTGACTATATGAACACAAAATACCTCATGTTTTGTCTGGTCAACTTCATTTCATTTGTAAATATTCATCCTTTCCTGCAACACATAAAAAAAAAAAAAGAATGGGACAGGAGCAATTTAAGGCTAGTAATCAGTTAAATTGGTTGAACAATGATGTAAGTTGAAATAGGTGATTGTAATTTTGGTTTGGTAGAAAACGGCATTAAGAAAAGGTCTAGTCCTTTAGGAGCAAAGATGGGCCGAGGAACACCAGTGTGGTAACAAGTATGTGAGAAATGTATTACAATTTTAAAAAACAATGTTCTTCAGACAAAGATGGGAAGAGATTTTTGATATTTCACTTTGAAAATAATATAATTGAAATATTTAAGGAATGTGAAGGAATTTCAGTGCGTAAAGGACAAGGGAACCAGTCTAAGCTGAACAGCGGTGATCTCCGATCCCTCAGCTGATGTTTCATCAAGAATAGTCAATCTATAAGTAATATCCCCACATGGGTTAAGGACTCCTTTGTCAAACCTTTGTCAGTACAACAATACGTAGTTGCATCCACAAATGCCAGTTAAAACTGTTGTCCCAAAAGGAAGCTCTATTTTAACCGTCCAGAAACGCCATTGACTTCTGTGGGCTGGAAGGCATCTGGGATGGACCATCACACAGTAATGTTTACTGTGGTCAGATGGATCAGTAGCTCAGGTCATTTTTGGGAGAAATGGACGCCGTGTGTTCCACAGCCAAAGAAGAAAAGGATCAGGATCAAGAAAACTGAAGCAACCTTCCCATTGATGTCATACTTTCATCTATCCAAGTGTTCAAGTCTCGTTGGAAGATAGTGACTTTGTGCCTAGTTTCTGTTTATTTATTTTTTTATTCATTTCTTTTAGTTCTCTTATTGTACAGCACTTTGATCGGCTCTCATGCCGTTTTTAAATACTCTTTGACATATAAATGGTATGGTATGGTCATCCAGACTGTTGGCAGCAACAAGCCCAAAAGCCAGGCTCTGTCATGGTATGGGGTTGTCAGAGCCCTTTGTAAAGGTAACTTGACCTTCTATGAGAAAACCATTAATGCTGTAAAGCACATGGAGATTTTGGAGCACAATATGCTGCCTAAGAAGACTTCTTTTCCAGGGACGCCCATTAATATTTCAAAAAGACGATGTAAAACCACATTTTGCTCACATTACAAAGTCCTGGCTGCCGAGAAAGATGGTACAGCTACTGGACTGACCGTCCTGCAGTCCCACCTGTCTCCATTAGAGAATGTGTGGTGCAATTAGAAGCTCAAAATACAACGAAGACCTTGTACTGTTGCAGGAAGAATGGGATAAAATTACACCTGACACCCCTCATCACTTGGTGTATTCAGTCGATAAACGTCTTGTTTTGTGAAAAGGAATTGCAGCATTACAAAGCGGTAAATGCTTTACTGATTCAACTTTTATGTGTTACAAAAAAACAAAATTGGAAAATGACTGATATTAGATTAACATACCGTCACAACTTTTTCTGATATGTGGTTGTAAAAACTCAAATTAAACAATATAATATTATGGAGTGAAAGTAATTCATATTTTTGAGTTTTTTTATGATGCAAAGATCTGAAACCTTTTCATTCATTTATTAATGTAAAACAATTAATTAAATACAAAAATGACTTTACCCTAGTTTACGCTTTCGAAAACTAAATAGATTTAGGATTATTAAATTATCCATATTATTCCATCTCCATTAAGACTAAAACAGATTAAACAGGTATGAAAATCACATGAGCATCATAGAGAACATGTTATTTTGTATAAAAGTGTCATACACATCTCTTTTCCTTTAAAATAGCAGGGTCTCGTTTCCCTAACATTTATTGCTGCGGTTTCAAACTAGGCAACATACTGAACTAGAAAGTCAGTCAGAGTGCAGTCCTGCGGCCAGGCAGCTCTGTTTTCCTTAATTCCCAGAGTAATAAAAGTAAGAAAAATATTTTTTTTGTAACCAAGACCAGTCATTCTCCTAATCTGGCAGCAGTCTGTTTGCTTTAGCTTAGCATAAACCATGAAATTGAATGGTAATAGTTAGCATTTCATCTACAGGTGTCATGAAAATTACTTTATCCCAGATGAGTGTCAAAAAGGATTCCTTGCTTTGGATTTCCTTTGTTCTGGCCAACCACTGTAGGTTCCTCAACAGCCAGAAACTGCACAGCGACTGACAGGTATCCCGTCTTAAACTGTAAGATCTTTACTGATAAAAACGCCAGTGACATCAATTAGCAGCTAACAACTAATATCACATAAATAATACAATGATAGCACTTCTTCCCAATACAGTACCAATACTTGGATATTCACTTGAATCTGTCTACTTACTGAGTACCAATATCGATACTTCCAATTTATATATAATATAAATAAAACCACAAAACTAAAATTTCAATTAAAAAATAAACATCCTATAATACATAACAAAACAGAATACATACACTTTGGTGTATGTATATGTATCTAAGTTTCCTTTTTTATTACTTTTGGATCCCTGAGAAACGCCATCTCATTTTGCTGCACTACTATTTTATGTACAGTTAATGGTTATAAACTTGATTTTATTTGATTATCTGTGAAATGATTGCAGAGTTTCCACATTCTAAGTATTGGTTCATGGTATCGGTTAACTAACCAATACAAGTACATTAAAACGGTATTCAATTCAATTCGCTTTTATTTATATAACGCCATTTCACAACAAATGTCATCTCAAGGCACTTTACAACAAAAGTCATTTCAATACAATTATATAAACATTTCAATCAGTTAAAAGTTTTCAATATAAGGAATCCCAGCAGATTGCATTGAGTCATTGATGTGAGGTTGCTCCCGGATCATGCAGACTCCAACCACAGCAATTCCTCAGCAATCCCTCAAACTGAGCAAGCATGTAGCAACAGTGGAGAGGAAAAACTCCCCTTTAACAGGAAGAAACCTCCGGCAGAACTAGAAACGGAAAGAATTGGGATAAACTGACAGTGGAGCAGAGGTTTCTCTGTTAAAAGGTGGTAATTCCTTTCCAGAGGTGCGTAGAGTACCCAAAAATGGTACTCAACAGTAGCAATACCTCCATATATTTTAACTTACTAAACAAAAAAAATAGGCATCCAAAAAATTACTGGAGTAAAAAAGAATTTGGTAAAGAGTAGTGATGCACCCATACCAATACTGGGGTCAATACTGTTCTCATATACTATATCAGCATCGGTTAAAGTTAAAAGATGCCATTAACCAATACTTAACATATTGAAACTCTGCAATCATTTCACAGAAAACATTTTCCTTTGACGTTTTAGTTTTGTTTTAATTTTTAATCAGTTTTTTTCTAATTCCCCATCATTTGTTATAACAAGCAGAGAAGAAAATAGAACCTGTCCTTCAATTCTTTGCATTTTTTTGTGTGGTAGAAGTATTTGTATTAGTACGAATTGAAAGAAACCAGACAAGTTTGACTTTCAAGGGAGGTGTATTTAAAAAAAAAAAAAAAGCTTGAAAGCACTTTTTAAAATCTAAAAACTAAGGGAACATAATTTTGTTTTTTTAAGAAACTTAAAATTGTATGTGTTCATTGTTTTCTTTCCAGGTTTCTTATGTATATATGTTTTATTTAACTATGTTTTACTGTTAACATCTTTGTTGAAACAGGGTCAGCGACCAGATTACGAACATGCAGTTATTCATATCAGCTCAATATTGACGTTAGGGAGTTGTACTGGCAAGAATCTGGTGATATAGCCATGATAAAAATGGGATGATATGATATAATGCGATATATCACGATACTATAAGTAAGGCTATATATTGTGATTTTTAACACTGAACTTAAAAGCAGAAAATCTGTCATTGCCTTCTAAACAATCCAACCTGTCCATATATTAAAACCTCCACTTTTATTACTGGATCTAATTGATCCACTGGAACAAAGAATGTAGACAAAAATTACTGCAATCATTAAAGGTTCAATTCAAATTCTTAAAACGTAAAAATTGATACTTTGCTATTGAATATTAGGACTGAGTATTAGCGCCATTGTAAACAGAAGAAAAATGTTTTGGAGTAAATTTTCACAGAAATTCTGAGATTAATTCTGAGATCAAATTCACATATTGTAGTAGTAAAATTACGAGTAAAAATACATTTTGAGTTATTAGATTATTTTTTTTTTGAAAAAAGTAGTTCTCTGATGTACAAAAGTAGAAAATGTGTGAGAAAAGGCATACATTTTTTCTTACAATTTTAATTTACAATGTGAACATATCTTAGTTTAGATATTAAAAATGTAAACCTTTAATCGTAGAAATGTTTTTTTCTCGCAAAGTCTCTACAGTTTTGACCAAAAGTTTTGAGTATGACACAAATATTAGTTTTGGATGGTGACCTGCAAAGAAACGCATGCAGCAATCATGTTTCATAAAAATGGCTTCACACTCCACCTCAGGACTGGGGCAAAGTCAGATTCTCTGATGAAGCCTCTTTCTTTGTTTGGGGCATCTGGAAAAAGGCTTGTCCGGAGACAAAAAGGTGAGCGCTACCAATCAGTCCTGTGTCATGTCAACAGTAAAGCATCCTGAGACCATTCATGTGTGGGGTTGCTTCTTATCCAAGGGAGTGGGCTGACTTACAATTTAGCCCAAAAACACAGCCATGAATAAAGAATGGTACCAAAACACCCTCCAACAGCAACTTCTTCCAACAATCCAACAACAGTTTGGTGAAGAACAAAGCATTTTCCAGCATGATGGAGCACCGTGCCATAAGGCAAAAGTGATAACCAAGTGGCTCGGGGACCAAAACGTGGAAATTTTGGGTCCATGGCCTGGAAACTCCCCAGATCTTAATCCCACTGAGAACTTGTGGTCAATCCTCAAGAGTCGGGTGGACAAACAAAAAACCACTAATTCTGACAAACTCCAAGAAGTGATTATGAAAGAATGGGTTGCTATCAGTCAGGATTTGGCCCAGTCAAATTGCAGAGGTCCTGAAAAAGAAGGCCCAACACTGCTAATACTGACTCTTTGCATAAATGTCATGTAATTGTAGATAAAAGCCTTTGAAACATATGAAGTGCTTGTAATTATATTTCAGTACATCACAGAAAAAAACTGAAAGATCTAGAAGCAGTTTAGCAGCAAACTTTATGAAAACTAATATTTGTGTCAATCTCAACTTTTGGCCACGACTGTACATCAGAATTGTGCTGTTGTTCCTAGAAAATATATGAAATTAATCTCAAAATTTTTGTCTTAACTCGTAATCTCCTGACTTTTGTGACAGAATTTATGGTTTTTTTTTCTGGAAAATATTTGCAAGCAATTTTAGCAATTCTGAGTTGTTACTTGTAATTTTTTTCTGAAAAATATGCCATTTTAATCTCAGAATTTACAATAGCCATAATCCTGTCGTAGAATATCGATACAATGTTGTGACATAAAATATCACAATATACTAGCATATCAATAATTTCTTACATCCCTAGTTGATGTGAAGATTAATGATACTTTATGTACTTCTGTAGTCCGTTTTAACAGTAAAATTTGAGAGAACAATTTTACCTTTGATTTATTCAGCCTTTCATTGGGTTTGAGTTAATCATTTTAGTAGGTTTTTATTATATTTTCATTTTTCATTTTAGGTCTCATCACTGTATTTTAGCATTTAAAAATCCTAGTTTTATATTATTTTTTGTATTAGGTCACATCTTTATATTAAATTTAAAATAACTAATGATTATATAGTTATATACATTGTAAGTATATAGTATTTTTAAAATTACATCGTCATGTTTTACAATGTTGTTGATATTGTCTTTATTTTACATGTTACTTAAATACTGAGACTGCAAGCTGATAAATCAATGTTGTACGTCCCATTACATATAAACTGCTCCCTTTGAAAAGTGCGTAGTTAAGAGATTATTTTTATGGCAAAAGACGATTGTAACACAGGAAAAACAATATAGGTTTTCAAGCACGAAATGGTTAATCGGAGAGGGCAGATTTGTCTCCCTCTTGTGGCCACAGGCAGTATCGGCCGAGTTTAACGAGGTAATGTTTTTCTCGCAAGCAGCAGCAGCAGTATGGGGGATAACAAGCCTGTGGATCTCACTGCCGTCTCTCGCTGTCATTCCTGGACTCATGAACTGAAGGACATCTGCGCCGTTTTCTGAAATCATCCCATCACAAAAACTCTGATATTGGAGAAGGTGGGTGAAAAGACAAAAAAAAAGGGAGCGTTTCCGTCCGTGCTGCTTTGTTTATCTACACGGATTCGTTGGACCGGAGTTTGTCTGAGATCTCTGCGCTGTCCGTGGATTAACTCGGGACTCGCTTCTTCTGTGGAGAGCCGTGATACATCTATTCCAACTATCAGCGTGGATTCGTGCCGCACACGGACAGTTTGGGAGCTAACTACTCTCACTTTGTGGGGGGAACAAAAGTGGAAATTTGGCTGAAGTAAATGAATGCGGGGAGCAACGGACACTTGTTGAAACACAGTTTTACGCGTCGCAGTTTTGTCGCCACATTTCAGCCGAGCAGGTTAATAACTCAGGTTGTTTGGGGCAGGAAAACAGGATATAAAACGGACAAGTTTTAAATTAATACAGAGATGGTTTGTTCGGCAGCTTAGCTAAACGGGTTTAGCTGCCGCTGTTCGTTCAGCTGTGCTGTGTTAGCAACATGCTAACGTTTCCTAACATTCAAACAAGTAGTTTGTGGAAATACGCTAGTATGAAGTTAAATATGCTGACAAGTTGCTGCAGTTGGTACCACGTTAATCTCAAAAGTGAATGTGAATAGTTTTCAAACATTAACGGCAGTAGAGTTTTATTTTATTCCTTTATAAGTCATCGGGAGACAACTTTTATGACAGCTTAACGTTAGCCTAGCTGCGCTAGCCCGACCAGCCGACCTGAGCCAGTCTGCGGCAACTTCGGTTCTGCCGCTCATGTGCGGAGTGTTTCCTGCGACTCTAATGGGTCTGCAAAGACGTGGTGGAAGATAAACAAGCCGCCCACCTCATCCCCGGAACGGTCCTACACTTTTCTAAAGTTTCTACCCAGCGGCCCGCACCATGTCCGGCTCCACGGGCACAGGTGGCTCCAACCCCAGGAAGTTCAGCGAGAAGATCGCGCTGCACAACCAGAAGCAAGCTGAGGAGACGCGGGCCTTTGAGCAGCTGATGACCGACCTCACCGTGTCCAGGGTAAATACAACTTCTTCTCTCCCTGCAGGGAGCCTCCCGCTTCTGCTGCTGCTCTGACAGGCTGAGATTTGTGGTATCAGCTGGCTCCAACCTGGTGTGGAGTTGTATAACGCAAAAAATGACTAGAAAGTAGTGGCCGACCGTCCTACAGGTTGCAGATGTCTCCTTCTCTTCTGCTCCAAATTGATATTTTCCTGAAGTTCTGCTGCAGAATCCCGTTAATGAGCCATTCATTTAAATCAGGTGTGCAGCAGCAGGGAAAACTTACCAAACCTGCAGGAATAGCACCTTCCTTATATCAAACTGGCAGTAATTCTCATCAGCTGTTTGTTGAAGTCAAAGATTAATTAAACCTTATATATTTTTGTTTGTGTTTTTGCCATTTTAGCAAGCAAGTTTGCCTTTTAATAATATTCTAATGATCTATTTAAGGTTTTGTCACTTTGTCAGTGTTAACCAAAAAAACAAATTTAAGTGAAAATTCCAGTTTTTTGTTATTATTATTATTAATAATATTATTATTATTATTAATTTATATTCTATTTATTAAAAAAACGAATTATTAAAATATTGAAGCTAATAATATTTAATTATATTTTTTATAAATTACTATGTTTATGATATAATATAATATTTTTATTTCATAGTATTATTAGCAAGTTGTCTGTTTTAATAATATTTAATTTATTTATTTATTTATAGTTATTTACTTAAATGGTTCTCCCTGAGGTGATAGAGCCTAACAGCAATGTTCAGTATGAATTTAACATATTACGTTTGTTCAAAAGAGTTAAGGATTAGTTAGAAGCAAATTAAACGATTGGTTGCCACATTTATTTATGTCTGCTGCTGAAATATAATGGCTGCATACTGGTGATGGTGGTGGGGGATACATGAAAATGATCCCTGTTGAAATTAATTTGTGTTAACTAGGCCTATGACATTTTTAAAAGTCTGTTCGTCATGAATACTTTTTTTCACCTCGATATTGGTGTTACTGATATTTGTTGCTTTGCTCTCTTGACCATTATTTTTGGGAACAACAAGGATTTTATGCACGTGTCTGAAAACGTGGCGTTACCAAATATGGTTATTTGAGGGCGTTTGTCAACAGATGATTGCGGAGGAGTGTCAACCCTACATTTCATAAATCAGACTCTTGACTGCTCGTACGAACATTATCAATTTCATTCGTAAGATAATACGTAGTACAGTTTCTACGAATGTTTGATGATGGCCCTGGAGTTGGACAACGCGGGCAATCTGGGTTTTTTGACTACTGGGGTGTAACGTTACATCTACCAAACTAATCGGTCTGTTTTCTACCTGAACACACCCAGAATGTTTATGTGTGGAACTCAGAGCGCAGAGCAATGTTTCCGCTTGGCAACTTTAAAAAGTGACACCAAAATAAACCAGAAAGGTCTCCCAGCTATCACCAAATACCACAAATTATAATATCAGCAGCTGAATCCGCCGCTGGTTAAATCTCCCTGTCCTACATAGCCGCCGTGAGCTCTCCCCGATCGTCAATGCAGTGGGGGGGGGGGTGCGGCGGCGCTCGTTCCAAGTAGACCATTAGCTCTAACCAGATGAGACAACTTGCTGGATTTAATCATACTGCTAAGGGGGGAGAATAAATTATCAACGAGTAACTCGGTAGCAAAGACAGAGACCGTGGTGCCGAATACCTCTCTGATTGGCAGGCGTGTGGCGTATCGAAGGCTCTAGCTCTAGGGGTTGGAGTCCTCCTGCGGCCAGTAGCACGTTAGGGTCCGGTTTTGTTTGGTAATGCTGCCTAAACTCGGTGGTAAACTGCATGTAAGGCTACATACAGGCACGGTTTTTGTCTCATGTTACTGATTTAGTAAACAGAGACAGTGTAAGAGTAGTGTTGCAGTTAGCCAATCAGAGGACAGAAAATTACAAGCCCCCACATCTTGTTGAGACTCCACGCCCAATCCCACACTGAACTGGCATAAACTGAAATAGACAGGGACTCTTTTTTTTTTTCGACAGAAACCGACTCAGACGGCATTCTTCCATACCAGAGAACACACATTTTTTTTTATAAAAACACCAGTGAAGAAGATCTTTAAAAAAAGTTTCCTCTCATTTTTCATTATCAGATAACTTAATACAACAGTCACTACCTACTCTAAATGAATCATTAACGCTGACCCAGGCAGCTCTGTCACCAATCAGTCTCTCCTTTCAAACCACAAAAAAAGAACAAATGACTTGAGCTGCATCAGAATTTGTTGATGGTCTCTAAGCAAACCGTCAAAGTAAAACTAACTTCACCTCGGTCAGATGTCACACCAAGGCAGAAATTGTTCAGAATATTTTTTTCAGTAGCTCAGGTAAATGTTTCGTCCCGTTTTGAACCCATCCTCGACGCACTAAAACACTAAATGTAGCAATAATAAACCAAATAAAAAATACCACGATCAGTTGTTCGAAGCAGGAATCCCGTCCCACGGCTCACTGCAAATCACTGTTACGAGAGAAACGGGAAATTTACCCAGGTCGAGCTGCTAAAAACACCTGCCACTTTTAAAATGTCCACCAGTTTCTCCAACCAGTCCTTAGATGTGTTCCGGGCTCCATCTATAATCTGGTATAGAGCATTTCGGGGGACCAATCAAACCGGTATCTGATGTAGGCGGGCCAGAGGCGAGCTAAGCTGATGACGACAGCGATGCGACATCCGGAATCATTTAGTAAACATTGAAAGACGGCTACAGATGAACATCAGTTGTTTGAAACGGCTTTGGCCGCTGCAATGAACGAGTTAGACTTGGCTTTTCATCTATAAGACAAACAGAAAAACGCGCTCGAATTGTTCCTTTGCAAGAGGGACATTTTTGCTTTTTTGCCAACTTGATACGGTAAGAGTTTAATCTACCAGTTAGCTCCGCTGCCTGCTCTGGATGCATCACACCGTGTTTTGTTGTGATTGGTCGTGGCGTTATCCAGTTGTGTGCAGTGAGAGTTTCAAATGCATGCTTGGTTCCGCCCCTCGAGTTAGGCCCTTTTCATTACTCGTTGCCAGACCCTTAATCTTAATAGATTTTTCCAGGCTAAAGCTGGTTAGCTTTAGCAGCTGAACGGAATTTGAATCAGCTTTATGAAGCTTTACAAGCTAAACCAAAGGTTTTAGCCATTAATAAAGTGTCACACAATGTTTAAAAGATTAAAAAGCATCTGAAGGATAAGTCTTCAATTTAAATTGCTAACATGATTTTAAGTATATATAATGGTTAATACGTTTTCTTTGTATTTACTGAAGTTACTCAGGTCTCTTGATTTGTTTTTGTTGCCTGCAAACTTAGTTATAATAAAAAAAAGTGTTTTAAAAATGGCCTAATTTATTTTTTAGATCATTAAAGAATGACAAAATGACTTAAAATGTCTTTATACATTTTGTGACATTTTGATTTTGATTGCCCCATTAACTCCCATTATATGGATATTCGCGACTGGATATTTACTTTGCCCGAAGGACTCCCAAGTGGCTCCAAAATAGTCTAGGTGAGTAAATGAATGTACAGTCGTGGCGAAAAGTTTTGAGAATTACAGAAATATTAGTTTTGACAAAGTTTACTGCTAAACTGCTTTTAGATCTTTGTTTCAGATGTTTTTGTGATGTACTGAAATATAATTACAAGCACTTCATTTGTTTCAAAGGTTTTTATCGACAATTACATGACATTTATGCAAAAAGTCCATATTTGCAGTGTTGGCCCATCTTTTTCAGGACCTCTGCAAGGCGACTGGGCAAGCTCTCAATCAAATCCTGACTGATACCATGGGAGAATCTGACTTTGCCCCAGTCCTCAGCAGTCCATTCACCAAACTTTCTGCAGAAGATCAATCTGTCCCTGATGGTTTTTTTGGAGAGAAGTGGCTTCTTTGCTGCCCTTCTTGACACCAGGCCATGTTCCAAAAGTCCTTGCCTCACTGTGTGTGCAGATGCGCTCATACCTGCCTGCTGCCATTCCTAAGCAAGCTCTGCACTGGTGGCACTTCGACCCCGCAGCTGAATCCTCTTTAGGAGACGATCATGGCGCAGGCTGGACTTTCTTGGACGGCCTGAAGCCTTCTTAACAAAAATTGAACCTCTTTCCTTGAAGTTCCTGATAATCCAATAAATTGTTGATTTAGGTGCAATCTTAGTAGTTAAAATATCCTTGCCTGTGAAGCCATTTTTATGCCACGCAATGATGACTGCACGCGTTTCTCTGCAGGTCACCATGGTTAACAAAGGAAGAACAAAGATTTCAAGCATCACCCTCCTTTTAACATGTTAAGTCTGCAATTCTAACCCAATCAGACTGACATAATGATCGCAGTACATCACAGAAACAACTGGAGCAATGATCTGAAAGCAGTTTAGGAGCAAACTTTGTCAAAACTAATGTTTGTGTCACTCTCAAAACTTTTAGCCATCACTGTAATGTTTGCTATTAATAAGGTCCGGGTTAAACAAACAAAAGTACTTCCCCTTTAAACATGTTTTATTCTCAAATATGAGTAAAAAAACCATTCCGTTTTATCTTACTGCATATAAATTCTCTGAATGGTACTGGAGAAAAAACAGCTAGCGTCACACCTGATTCTGCAAAAAATGCGTATTGGAGGAATCCCTGTTAATGAGAGGGTTTTTTTCCAAAAGCTGCCCATGCTGCATTCAAGTACAGCTGGGAGACTGGGCATTATTTAAACATTTGTAAACATCAACATCGACTTGTTTTAAAGTGGTTATATTGTTTTCTACTCTGATTATGTTTGTTTGAATTATTTTATTCAAATTATCCAATCAAATCCCCGATCAGTTTTATACTTTCCACTTTTTCAAGTTATGTAACATAATATCAAGCTAACTGAAAGGAACGAAAGTTCCTTCTTCGATGTCATGCAAATTTGTATTTTACCTTTCTTGATTAATAACGTGTTATGAGAAACCAAACAGTGGTTGCTGTGTACCGTTACACCCAGGGTCCGAAATAAAATTTTGCGTCACTGGCCAAGATGGGTGTGATGGACTGACGACCTGTCCAGGGTGTACGCCGCCTCTCGCCCGTTGACAGCTGGAGATAGGCACCAGCCCCTTGAGGAATAAGCGGTTCAGAAAATGGATGGACGGATGGCCAAGATGGCGGGTAGATGAAAAATATTTACCGGCAGTGTTGGGAGTAATGCATTACAAAAGTAATGAGTTATAGGAATAGATTACTTTGTTCAGTAACTGAGTAATTTAATGCATTACTTACAATATATACAGCAATATATTACTAGTTACAACTTCAGTAACTCAAGTTACAAATGCATTTTAAACAGTTTTTCTGGCCAACTAATGCAACAGACCAAATCATGTTGGATACGGAAGAACAAGATCCACTTCCTGTTGCTCCAAACTAAAACATCAGAGAATCAGGACGGCTGAGGAAAAGATCGACTGTACATTTAAACAGCAGCATTATTCACACCGTTTTCCCAACCATCTGTTGTAAGACTTCAGACATCGGAGTCTTCGTCAACCGTCTTTGTGATGCGCACTTTCAGTACCTTCTTTTGATTAGATTTCACAAAAATTACCATGAAATAGAAGGCATGCAAAGTAACTTGAGACTTAGTTTTAATAAAATAGTGTTAAAAATACGGTATTTGTGGTGTGACACTTTAAAATTTTAATTGATAAGTTACGGTGGTTAGATGACGTGTTAGATATTTAAGATATTTTGCCAAAAGTAACTTAAAGTAGTGTAACTCAGTTACATTTTTAAGACAGTGACATGTAATGCAAACATTTTACATTTTTGACATTGTAACCAGTAATGTGAAATATATTACATTTTCGTTTTAACTTGCCCAACACTGTTTACTGGCCAGGCAAAAAAAACGATTTTTACACAGATATACTAAAACACATTATTCCATTTATGATATGTTGGAGCCAAACATAAAGGAGTGACAACTTCAAAAATAGTTAATAAGAAAAAAAACATTTTGGTCAGTTCTGATTTTTTTTTTGGTTGAAACATGTTAGAAATATATTTTTGAAAAAGAAAACATGCATTTTTGCAATTTTACAGAATGTGTTTATTTGACATTAAAGTCCATAGCAATAACGTAGCTTAGTTAACAAATTAAACAGTCCCTCCACTTTTTTGTGAAAAAAGTTGCAATTTTTTTGTTTGTGATTTTCTATTACATTGTCACACAAACCTTAGCAAAAATAAAATGACTTTAAATTTCATAAAAACAGTAAATTGTGACCAGCTCCAATTGGGTCCCTACTAAACGAACACCTTTGCTTTTATTTTTAGTGCTACAGTCCCAGAGCCACCCTGGGCCCTTTTGGCCCCTCTAATTAACCTCCTAGATACGCCCCTGCTCAGCAGCACTGATAGGAATAGCTGCTCATTAATCTAAAAACTCACAGGAGTTTCTGTGTCAGGAGAGAGTGAGAAAGGATTTTTTTTTATTACTTTGGTCGCACAGCATTAATAAAAGTCTGTTGATTTATGACGCTGTAACTTTGGCCAAAAGCACGACCAGCTGCGTTCTGGGATCCATCGCAAAGCCGAAATAAAAGGAAACTAGACTTGAGGTCGGTTTTTAATCATGAACAATTCGGACAATTTAAAAAGTAATTGAAATTACAGCTTCTTTCAGTCAGTTCAAGTTTTACGTACGCTTGTGTACATCACATGTAGACAGCAGAGGAGCGTCACAGAAATCCTTAGAAATGAGGATTAATATACATAACTAATTTGGTGCAAACATTTACTCGCCATGTGGCAGATGGCGCTCCAAATTTTACTCGCCAAACCGAAAATCTGCTCACATTTGGCGAGTGTTAATTTGGGACCCTGGTTACACCCCTGGTAACAACCAATATTACTACCGTAGTTTTCAGCGGCAGTAGATAAACTGACTGACATGCTTCCCTTTAGCTGCATTTCTTGTCCAACTCAGGATTGTTTTTCTTCTGTTTTTCTTACAGTTTCAGTTATTTATTTTTTGCTTTGCCCTGTAGATTGTAGCACAGGAGGGCTTTAAACCGGACCTACTGTCCGGTTCGGATCGAAACAAGACGTTCATGAACCTGTTTGTTTCACAATCTGTGTTCTGAAGTTTTCATATTTGGGGAAACGTAACAGAACGTCCATAAGTCGCCATATTAACGTCGCCGGACCATTTAAGTTTCCAGGCTACAACAACCGGGACCACTTTTAACGCCTTTTGGAGCGTCATCTCATTTTCACCTCACAAGCAGGAGCTTTTCCCAATGAAGGGAGCATTCTGTGACTGTATTATCCTTGTTCCAGAGAACTCTTAAAACATAGAAGGTTTAAAATGCGAGCCCTGTGGCTTGTTGAGTCTATGTGCAGTGGAGGAATCTATCTGAGGTTGCTTCCTCCTCCAGAAAAAAAGGCACTAATCCTGAGTGTGGACTATTGGTGACCCCCCCACCATGTAGAGCTGCATGGTTAAATATTCACGCCGGTAACCAAATGATTTAGTAAACCATTCTGTGTCTGAATGCACAAACGGTCCCAGGACTTCCCTCAGCTTCCATCCTGATGAACAATAGATGTGTTATGTTGCATGGTTTTTAATGGAAACATCAGGGCCGTGTTGTTTACTGACATTTATGTTGTCCGAGTTATTGTTTATGTCTGCAGCCGTTTTTGTTTTTTGCTGTAACATTACGCCTAAAATGAAGAATCGGGTGATTATTTGGGTTCTTTTATCTGAGTGAGGAGGTTTATTTTTGGCAAACTTGCCCAGTTGACTGTCTGATCTGTTTTATATGCGTTATTTCAGGTGAAGAGAATATCAACTGTCACTGCAAAACGTCATTCAAATACGTAAATCTATGACTTGAGTTGCTGAAACTTATTGTAGGACTTCATGCTGTTAAGAAAACATGTAATATCAGATAATATTAGAAAATGTTAAAATAATGATAGATTTTGGGGGGTGTTTTCCTCGTGTTTTTGCCCATTCCTCCTGATGGAACTGGTAGAACCGGGTCAGATTTCTACGCCACTTCACTCACACATGCCTCGTCAGCTCCGCCCACAGTTTCTCTTTATGACTGAGATCAGGGCTTTTGTGACGGCCATGCCAAAACATCATCTCTGATGTCCTTAAATCACTGTATGCTTAGGGTCACGTTCCATTGGCGTTCTGGCTGATGCTTTAAGACGTTTTGGAGTAATGGCTTCTTCGTCACTGAGCGTCATATCAGTTCGTGTAGGTTCTGGACTGGTTTCCCACTCACCAGTAGCTACGTTTACATATATTACACAATATATTTAATCCGATTATAGCTGGGATTAGAATTTGACTGCGAACATGGGCCCTGAACAAATCTATTTGATTATGACAAGTGTTTACATGCACTACACATTTGATCAGACTAAATCATTTTGACATGTACAGAACCATTTAGAACTATAAAAGATATGGCTGTGCGCATTTAAAATGGAGCAGTAAGATGTTCTTTAGATTGTGCTTTTATTTGTTTCTGATTACGGTCTTATATCTACAAGCCTTCAGTGCTATGTACACTATCAAATTATGAACTGAATCCCTTTATTTTTTTGAAGTAGACGTATCGTATGTCTACATATGACTCAACAGACATGCGGTAATGACCTACATTGGAATAAGTGTTTACATACACCACAATCAGATCAACTATTGGTATTACCCACCTGTCTTAATCAGAATTAAAATTTGATCCGAATGAGTATATTCGGGTCACAGTGATCTTAAAGACATGTTAACATGAAGCATTTTTATTCCGATCAGGCTTTTAATCCGATTACTTAAATCCATGTAAACGTAGCTATTGACTCCTACCAGCTTCAGCCAGCCAGACCTCTGGGACACAGAAACTGCCTGTTTCTCTTGCGATATGATGTCCTGCACCAGCGTTAACCGAATATTTTTCTTTATTTCACCATGCTTTTTTTTTTTTTAGAACTGAAAAATCTGAACGCCATCAGTCATTTTGGCTGATTACAATACATTACAAACATTTTCAACTCTACACACAGAGTACAGGTAGCTAAATCGATTAATAAAGTAATCACACAAAAAATATTCGCATGAGAGCATCATCTCAGACTGGAAGTCAGTACATCTTGCTAATCAGGAGCACGATGACAAGTTTCAGAGAAATCGGAGCGTGACTGTAACTGGAGCGGCCTGGTAGAGACGCACTCCAAAAAGAGCCTGTCCACACGTAGCCGGGTAGCTCACAAAACGGAGATATTTTTCTACTGTTTGGCCTGTCATCCACACCTAAACGGAGATTTTTTGCACCAAAAGCGAATCTTTTTAAAAACTCCGGCCAAAGTGGAGATTTGCGTTTTCTCCGTTTTCAGTATCTGCATGCGGACGGTTGGAAACAGAGTTTTAGTCACGTCAATATCTGCGACAAAAAAGGCTTAGACATCTAATGTGCGCCCCGTGTTTACTCTCAAAAACATCATTTATGCCCTCAGAGCTGTGTTCCATCATCCATTGTTAAAGCGCGTTTTGTTGGTTTGCTTTTATAAGCCGCATGACTGCTGCGTACTGAAGTTACTCTGAGCGGATATGATTTGGGGCAACTACTGCCCCCTACTGGTTTACCACTTCTATCAATGTGCTAAAAAACGCATTTATCTGGTTATGTGTGGATGGAGTTTTTTTTTTTTTTTTTTTTTTTTTCAAGGAGCAGAGGAAAATCTTTGCTTTTTTTTAAAACTTGGCTATTGTGGACATGGTCTCAGAAGGTGACTGCCACCTACTGACTCTTTTTAGTTACTGCAGCAGAAATATTGAGCTCCAGCTGGCTCAGAGAAACGAGCTAATGTGCAGCAAACGGTGGTCTTCTTGTTTACAACGAGAATGTCACGGGGAACTAAACATTTCCTCACTGATGATTTAAGAGTAGGAGTGGCTTTAGCTTCGGTCCCGCTGCTTCTTTCTTTCTAGCTAGCTGCTTGATAGCATCAGCTAATATGTTCTGTAGAGATGTGCTGTATTTACGGGGATGCTCTTATCGTCATATAGCGGTTAATAATGTTAGCAGGTGTTGTGAGTTGTATGAGAACTCGTAAGAGTTACTTGTTAGGGAAAATGCAATGTGTGCTTCTTTGTGATTAGGAAATCTGAGTAAATAGATGGTTGCCTGGTAACTGTTGCTATGAATCTGAGTGGGGCACTAGTGACTGCTACAATGGGCCTATGTAAACGTGGATGGACGTGATCGCGATCGTCTTTTAGATTTCGATGCGCAAGGTCGTTATTTAATTTCGATCAATTTCGATGAAAAATCGAGATCATGACACTCCTGATTGTTAGGAAAACTTTCTTGTGGCCTGCTGAAATGTTTTATGATTTTTTTTAAAACATTTTATTCACATCTGCCCAGCTTGTAGTCATCTCTTACACTTCCCACATTTCTCTGAGAAATAAATGATCACAAGTTTAAGGACCTTTTTTTCTCTACTGGTAAGGCTGTAAAATAAACCATGAAATGTGTACTAATTCTGTAATATAAATGTTGTTAAAAAGGTCTTAAAAAGACTTGAAATTTTCTTGAGGAAACCTGTAGGAAAAAATGGCTCGTTCTGAGGGTCTTTATGACTTCTGATCACTTCAATTGGACAAATGTTCCCTGGTTTTAAAACGTTGTCTGAGGTAGAGCCTAATGTGGCAGTTAGGGCTGGGTGATATGAGCTAAAATTAATATCCCGAGCATTTAATCTCGATAACGGTAAGTGGACGATAACAAGGACCACATTAAGTCACATATTTCTGAAGGGAAAAAAAGTCTAAAATCTTGCTAAACAGAGCTACACATCCGCTTCGTTAGCAGTGTATCCCTGCTCTGGATGTCACATGACTGTGTTTAGTCATGCGACTCAAGGAAACGCTCAGTTCTTAAAGGGGCAGGAGCACCGCAAAACTAAAACCCATCTTTTCGGGTTTTTTTTTTTTTTTTTACTTACCGACTTTACCCACACGGGCAAAATTTCGTCGGTAACAGTCATAAATTTCGGTATGGGTTAATTTTCGGTATACCGCCCAGCCCTAGTGGCAGTGGAGCGCGGATTCAGCCTCCAGAACATCTAAATCCCAATGAGAAGTCATCTGTCCAAGGCAAAATCTAAAACAACGCACGATTGGGTGAGCATTTCAGTTCCATCGGAGCAGGAGGAAGTTGAGAGACTGGTGTGTTCAGTAGGGATGTACCAATTAGACATTATTGATTAAGTGCAAAGTAAAACATTTCAAACAATAGTAGGTTGAAAATGTTCTAAATGTATTTTTTTAAATAATAATTAAATAAGAAAAACGTAAAAGTCTGGTGTGCAGCACAGATATTTTTAGGGGAAGGACCCGCTGAAACAGTATGACAGCAGAAGGTGTTTTAGCCATGCAGCGCAAAATTTGAAAGCTACAGTCAGTATTTTGCAGTTCAGTTTTGAAAAGACAAAAGTGTCTTTTTTGTTTTGTATCATGTCAGCAACAACGTCCTCTTTCCCCTGGACATGGCCACTTTTTAGCTGATGTCCAGCGAGTCCTGCCCGAGCTGCAACTCAACACATGACAGGGCAGCTCATGTTTACCAGACATCAGTCCGAGTGTAGCTTTACGGATAAACCGCAAAGGAAATTTCCTTCATATCATCCTGGTTGCGAGAAAAGTGTGGCAGCATGTAGAGTATTCACAGCTGAAGATTAGTTTCTGTGTCTGACAGGACCCAAAAATCCTGTTTGTATCACTGATGCAAAACTGAAAACACTGAGCAAAGTTAGAGTTCATTTATTTTACTGACAGTGAAAAACCAAAGACTCAAGTATACACTTTAAGTGTCTTTGATCAAATGTGCTGTTTTATTTTCTATTACTTTGAGTAGAAAATACTTTAATAAAAAATAAAATTTCAGATTTTTTGTACTTGTCCTTTATGACTATTTTAATAAAGAAGATTATTTTCTCTTTAGATTTTAAAGTCATTTCTGTAATGGTCGACTTGTAAAAACTGATCTGAAGCTTATCTAATTCTTTCTAACAACATAGAGCAGAAACTCTTTAGATATGATATAATCAAAAGTCTTATTTAAGTAAAGAGAAAATGATTGAAGTGTTTCAGGATGGGGACAAATGTCCTCTTTTATAGAAATTAAATTATGGTCACTCTATTTTACTTTTAGTGCCAACACACATTTCCTTTAGCGTTCATGGAAATATGACCTTGGTATGATTATGATACATATTTTGGACATCTGTTGATCTTATCTGTGGTTTTAAATAAATAAAAGATGATATATCAATTGGTTTGGATTCTTCAAATAATGGAAACTAAATGGATTTAAGAGAAGAAAGTTGGAATGGAACGAATGAAGAAAAAACCCATAATGGGGGGAAAATATGCAACAGATATAAAGCCCCCAAATTGTAATTGAATCGTGAGGAGAACAAAATAGCACACCCCTAGTGTACAGGCCACAGCAGGTGATGGGTTTGTATTTTAAGAGCAATTGTTTTAAAAAAAAAAATCACAGTTCTCTGTTTAGTGTGTTCCAATTGAATACTATTTAAAATGGGAAAAACAATATTGAATATGTCATAATTGTAAGGATTTACTATAAAATTGATGTCGAATTGATTTCCTTGAACCAGTCAGCCAAAATGAAATAAGTAAAAAAAATAGCGTGACCTCAGACATGGAAATTCAGATGGTGTTTATACTTACACATAACTGTTTGAGCAGATGAACATAAAAACACAGAAAATTGTGGCGCTCCACAGTTCTCATCTTGATAACTTGGCTGATTTCCTTGAAAATACCTCCACAGGCTTTCTTCAATATTCAATTCAATTCACTTTTATTTATATAGTGCCAATTCACAATACATTTAATCGCAAAGCACTTTAAAACAAAAGTAATTTCAATACAATTATACAAACATTCCATTCAGTTAAAAGTTTCCTATTTGAAATGTTATAGTTGAGCATGGTCCCAGATCGGGGTGGAGCTTCTATGGGGAGAACAACACTGAGAGAATACAGGGTAAGATGTCGGACTCTGTAATCTTTTCTGGTCCCCTGCCCGATCGGACCAGTGACGACATGTTTAGCCGCATGCTTACATTTCATAGATGGTTGTCTGAATGGTGTCCAGCAAACAACGTTGGCTACATTGATAATTGGAAAACTTTTTGGGAAAAACCTGGTCTGATACAGAGAGAAGGCATTCATCCCACTTTGGATGGAGCAGCTCTTCTTTCTACGAATCTGGACAGATTTATTAGTCCTTCAAATATAAGTAAATATAACTCAAGCATCAAAGTAACGGTTGGCTTCTACTAGCTGAGTTGCTAACGGTTGACTTCTTATAGCTGAGGTGCTTACTCTTGGCTTCTACTAGTTGATTTGCTAACAGTTAGCTTTTACTAGCTGATTTGAAAACAGTTGGCTTCTACTAGCTGAGGTGCTAACAGTAAGCGTCCAGTAGTTGAGTTGCTAATGGTTAGTTTCTACTAATTGAGTTGCCGATGGTAAGCTTCTACTTGCTCAGTTGCTAATCGTTAGCTTTTGCTAGCTGAGTTGCTAATGGTTAGTTTCTACTAATTGAGTTGCTGATGGTTAGCTTCTACGAGCTGAGTTGCTAAGGGTTGGCTTCTAATAGCTGAGGTGCTAAGTCTTAGCTTCTACTAGTTGATATGCTAATAGCTAGCATTTACTAGCTAAGTTGTTAATAGTTTGCTTCTACTAACTGAGGTGCTAACAGTAAGCTTCCAGTAGTTGAGTTGCTAATGGTTAGCTTTTACTAGCAGAGTTGCTAATGGTTAGCTTTACTCGCTGAGTTGCTAATGGTTAATTTTTACTAATTGAGTTGCTGATGGTTAGCTTCTACTTGCTCAGTTGCTAATGGTTAGGTTTTGCTAGCTGAGTTACTAATGGTTAGCTTTTACTAGCTGAGTTGCTAACGTTTAGCTCTTATTTGCTGAGTTGCTAATGGTTAGGTTTTATTAGCTGAGTTGCTAATGGTTAGCTTCTACTAATTTAGTTGCTGATGCCTAGCTTCTACTAGGGGTGTTTCTCAATGCCAAGGAACGTTGCCTCAATGCCTTGGTCCCGCCCCAGTTCATCAGGGATCGCCAAGGCATGTTCCAATGTATATGTGCTACCAAGACATCTGTCATTGATTTGTGTGTCGTTTAGCTAACTGACCAAGGATAGATGGGAGGTGCCTTGTTACCTTCCCTCTGTCAAAAATTTCCCAGAATGCACCACTATTTTCTAAGTGATAGCGGATCAGGAGCCAGCAGCAGCTACTTTGAAGGCAAATTTCCACTTTAAATGTAAGTCAACTAATTGTAGCCAACGGGTTTATCTCACTTGCTCATCCCATCTATTTCCTTTTTGTAGCTAATTCAGGCAACAGGGTTTAGAGAAAATGTTCACATGCAGCCTGCATGTGTAGCTCAGAATGACGGATTGTATTTCAAAAAGTGTTACATGGTTTCTCAATAAACACGACCATAAAAAGGAAAAGTGGGTGACAACTTACATGTAGATATGTGACATTAACTGTTCCACTACCCCCCACAGCTCCTCACTGATGTCTCTTTGTCTTTAACTTACAGGTGCAGTTCCAGAAGGTCCAGCAGCTCCGTTTGTCCCAGTCCCGAGCACAGTACTATGGGGGCTCTCTTCCCAACGTCAATCAGATTGGCAATGCCAACACGGACTTTCAGGTGGGAGTTCAGAATGTGCCCGCAGCTTTTTTAGTGGGCGGAGAGCACAATAAAACGTTATGGATTGATTCAAGGACACAATTCTGTTGACTTGTTCCTTCACTTCGTCAAGGACTCGGCTTATTGTGCAGGATATCAGCCGGCTCAAAGACTTTTTTAGTTTTGTTGCTTCTTTAAATCAACACCAGTCTGGTTTTCTGAACACTTTAGGACCTTCAGCTCAGTCTTTTGTAAAAACAAATGAAGATCAGCCATGATTTATTTATTAGAGCTCTTTGAATACACGAAAGGGCTTTTTCTCTCTTTTCGTCTTTGAGCTGAAAATTAACCGCATGTTTTAGCTGCATGCAATGGATAAATGATGGATGTTTTCACTAGAATCTGCTTATCTTGAAATCACAATCTGACAGATCAAGGTCTGCCTCATCTTTTTCAAGGCTAGTTCTGCCCACAAGCCTCTGCTAATGTGTAATTCTCCAGTAAAAGCAACTCAACATAAATGCAAATAAAGCTTTTCTTCAAGCTATGAATAATTTAGAGTTAAGGAGGAAGAGGAAAGGAGAAGGGAAAATATCATTGCGTTAATCCTTTTCTCCAGTCCAGCCCTCTGTATCTGTGTCAGCTCCCTCGGGAGTGCCGGGAGCCTGCAGATCCAGGTAAAGCCGCCCTTGTTATTTGAAAGAATGGCCCCTTTTAAAGTGGAGCCGGCATCCAGAAATCAATCCCAGCACAGAGGAAGATAGCTGCTCTTACTCAAAGAGTCCATTCAGGGAGCAGAACAGAGGAAACCAAACAACTCCTTGATTACCCTTAAAAATGATCAACCATCGTTAGAATGAATAAATGCTCTCTGCCTAATGTAGTACTCCAGGCTCCTGAAACAGAAATAATTAAAAAACACGTGTCTTGACTGTAACTTATGCAATTATATTCCTTTGATGTAATTTTATTTCTTTAAATATTTGTTATTAATGACGGAAACAAGCTGCACGGTGGTTATTTTGTTTAAACATGTTGATATCAAAAACATCGTAGAGAACCTCTCGTCGGTATGTCATAGAGCCCCCGATGTTTCGGATCCTGGGTTTTTAATTATCCAGATCTGTATCAGAGGACGAAGAACCATCTTCGATCTGAAGAGAAAAGGGGCTTTCCGCCACTTTCATGGTTTCAGTTTTAGCTGGCAGGAAATGGAGTCACTCTGTTGTTCGTGCTGATTGGTAATAAACGTCTTAAGAGCCTTAACATAAATTCTTGTACCAAAAATCACATTTTTTTAATCAGAGTTAAATTTAGTGTGTATTTCTTATCTTGATTTCTTTTTCTTTCCTAATAAATTCACTAATTTATCGCCAACCTTGAAGTTGAAGGTTTGCATGACGTCAAACACTTTAGGGATGGCAGATTTTTTTTTCTTCCTGCAAAGATTGAATTTCTGAATTTTAAAACAAATTTTATCAATGCATCTCTTGGGTTTTCATTGTTCAAAGAGATGTCGGCCCACCCACAGCCATCTTTCTATCTTGTTTGACCGCTTGTATTTACTTGTACTTTGAATTGCGGTCATCCCCAAGACTCAATAACTGAAATGAAAGCAAGTTTTAAAAATATTTTCTATCATTTGTAATTGATTTTTTTCAAAACAGAAATGGAGAAATAAAACCAGATGGAGTCCTACCCAAAATCGAAGAAATTTGGCATGAAGAAAATCGACAATTTCATTTTGCCCAAAACATTAATCTTCCCGAAATAGTTATATAATGTCCAATGTTGTTGAACATCCAATGATCAACCAGAGCACACAAGAAGACATTTACTCACTGAGCACAGTCTTTTATTAAACTATGACTTTACTGAGACAGTAGTTTAGCTTACCTTTATGTGTTTGCGCAGGATTGATGTGGAGTTTCTAAAAGCTGCGACCTCGGTCTCTGGCCAAACAAATAATAATGCTCTTGCCTTTCTTGAACTGAAGCCGAAGTGGTCGCTTACATATGCCCAGGGGTTAACATTGTTTTGTTTAAGTATAATTTCATTCCATAGGATCTCTTTCTTTGCTGATTCCATACCGAGGTCAGCTGCTTCTATCTTTATCCTTATTAGCGACAGTTTTCATATCTATCATGCATTGCAGTATTTCCAGCAGTAGGAATGCACCAATACTGGCATCGGGTATCAGGGCTTATACCGTCTTGATGTACTTGTATCAGTATATACCAGGGGTGTCCAAAGTGCAGCCCTTGGGCTGATTGTGTGTCGCCCCTGAATTCAATTCAAAAATGATGTTAATGTGCCCCCCCCCCCCCCAGCACAGGTTGCTGATTCCAGATGGAGACTTTATTTTAAAACCTTGCATGTCCACTTTAAGCCATGATGACTAGCCCTAGATTGATTGTTTTTCCAAAAAGATTTATGCCAAATTACATTTTGATATTAGTCAACTAAAAACGTTTTGTTTTTGTTTTTCCTTTCGATTCTTAAAAAGAAATGAGAAATGACAGAAAATATTTTTAAAACCTGCTTTTATTTCAATAATCTCATTTTGGAGTTGAAATTAATTCAACATTGAAGGTCGTGGGTCTGCTTGAACTAACATTTTTTCTTCCAGCCCCGATTTTCTTGATTTTTCAAAGATTCAATCTTCACTAACAAAAAAATAGAAAAAATGATTTATCACCCAAGCTGTACCTATATGACAGATTCGACAAGAGAGAAGGACAACTGTGACTAAATCCCAGTTTCTGATCTGATGTAACCAACCCATCCCTGTCTCCTTTACAGGGTGGCTTCCCGTCAGGGCTGGACTCTGTCAGAGGGACCCGCCACCATGGGCTGGTGGAGAGGGTCCACAGGGACCGCAGCCGCATCAATTCTCCTCACCGCCGACCCATCGACAAGCATGGCCGGCAGATATCCTTCCAAACGCAGCTCTTCTGTAATGCATTTCTGTGATACAGATGTTGTCACCTTCCATGCGGTTGGTCCTGCTTGTTTGTGTTTACGCTCTCCGGATTGTGACGACAGAGGCGTAGGCAGCCTTATTGTTGCCTCAGGAGCAGCATTAGTCATGAAGATGAATGTGACGCCGACGTGCTGCTTAGCTCATGACTAACACTAAATGAAAGTAGTAGATCCACAAGCAAGTTGTAAAATGCAGAAAGCTGGGCAGTTCATGTTTTCTTCCTGCTGCCTTTCTCTTAGTTTTTATGGTTTGCAGCTGGCTAATGTGTGCTCGTGTGGCTTGCACAAATCTCCCACCATCAGTGCCCAGTGGAGGATGACACGGGAGTGGATTTTACTTGCTTTCCCATCCCACTCCGATTAAAAAGAATCCTCCTGTTCCAATTCTGGAAAGCAAGGAAAAAAACGAAATCCCTCCCATCCCAATCTTGATAAAATGATTTCTGCTCCCTCCAAGTCCCATCAGCCCCTCCAACTCGTCTTTCTTCCCGTCCTGATTGTTTAACCCTTTAGCATTCCTAGAGCCCACCCATGGGACCATTAAAAGGTTGGTAGTTGAAAGCAATTGCACTTCCTATTGAAAATAGCTTTCTCAATGTAAGCTTAAAAGTGTAACCTATTAAACCTTACTTGACCCAGTAGGAAACTGATTAAATACATTCTACTGTCTCACATTTTCAACAAAAAGCAAACTTTGTAAATGTCAGTCTGAGTTCCTATGATTGACGCATTGAATAGCCAATGGAATGCTGAACACGGTAATGGGTTACTTGCGGGTTCAGACTTTATCTTTGCTTTAGGAAACGGCCAACGTAAACACAGAAAGGAAAGGATTATGAACCGTGACGCACAGTAAGTAACCCTTTGAGAGCTGGGTCAAAAAACACTTTATCATACAACAATGTAGAAGACGAGGAGCTTTATTTTAGACAAGACAGTGGGAGTTTGGGACTTTTTTTAAAGCTGAATGAAATAGCATATTTGTAAAATGCATTTTTTTTGGTTTATTGCTGTCATTTTTTGTGTGGATAAAGGTAACACATCAGACTTTAGATCCACAATGTTTTTAGGGCCACCACACAATTATAAAACAATTTTTTCAGCATATATTTTATGAATTTTAATAAGCGCAGTGTATGAGAAAAAGAGAAAGGCCTCAGAAGAGAGAAAGAAGACTAGGATGATTTTAGGAGATTATAACGATGGCGTGCGCTAAAAGTACAATTCGGGCTCCCCACTGATTCCTCCGTCGTTAAATTTCTGCTCGAGAGGTAGGCTAAAGTTCTGCATGAAGTTATCTATGTCTATATTGTAACTTTCCAGGGAAGATCTGTTGTCGTGAACGCATTTTTTTTCTTCAAAAAATGGAGAAGGCAATTTGAACAAACTTCTCTTGAAAATTTGCCTTTAAACATTTGGACAGAGCTCCTTTAAAAATTGGCCTGCAAAGTTCTGAAAAAATTAGCCCTCAAAACTTAATCTTCAAATAAATCCTGTGAAAATTCCCCTTTAAGATGTCCCTTTATAAATCCGGCAAAAAAATATTTGCCTTTTAAAATTGTTAAAATTTGTCTTAAATAATTCAAGTACAAATATTGCCCTGTAAAAAAAAAAAAAACTTACAATATCTACAAAATGTGCACCTTGATAAGTTTGCATTTTAACCTGGTGATCAAGGCCAAAGCAATCAGCGCTACATCGAGTCCAGCAACTTTTTGCCAATCCTATTGCACTCACCTGACACTAGTCAGTACGTTTACATGCACAGCTAAATCGAGCTTTTTTTGAGTAATCTGAGTATTTCCCCCACCCCCCCGCAGCAATACGAGTCCCAGCTTACATGTCTGTCAGAAAATCGAATGGGGAGCCTAAGTCTCCTCCCCTTCCTGTCGGCCCGTGGGTCCGCCGACCAAAAAAATAATGAATAGAAGTCAATGGCGCAATAAAAGTTATTTTCTGGTTCGCTTTGTCTTGCGTCCTAAATCACACATATGTTGTACCTTAGTTTAAATGTTAACTACTGATGTGCGTTTCGACTTTGTTTGTCAAGTGATTTGGGATTTATTTGATTGTAAAATTTTGCAATTAAAATGCTCAGAAGTCAGGAGTCGCATATATGACGTCACGCAGTTAGTGCGAGCTAGCACTAGCTATAGCACGTCAAACACTCACCAAGAGCTTGTAGAGCTTCTCCTCCATGCTGGCTCTCACTGGACTCTCACAACTGCTCACTGACATAGCTGCTACTTTCCTTATGGTCAGATTTATAGAGGTTTTCTCCGTGTTTAATGCTCATTTCTTTTGTCCTAGAGGCTACGGCCCATTGTTGCTTTCTTCTTCTCCAGTTGTAGTCCACTAAACGTTTTCACACAAAACCTAAAGTAACTTTTCCAGAGGTCGAAAATCAGCTTTTCTCTGTATCAAAATTAGTCTTTAAAATTCGCGGACATCATATGTTTGATCCACGGCGCATTTCAAACCGGATCAGAAAATAACTTTTATCGCTCCATTGACTCTCATTCATTTTTTTTTTTTTTGGCAGTGAGGGACCCATGGACCGGAAGAAGAAGGGCGTGACTCAGGCTCCCCATTAGGGCTGGGCGATATGAGCTAAAATTAATATCACGGTATATTGAGCATTTAACCTTTATAACGTCCTTGTAGTGGCCATATTTAGATAATGTTCTTAAAAATTAGTGTTTGATTCCCACTCCTTTCTATATTTCCTAGAGTTTATTTTTAAACTCAAAAGTGTCCACACAGACCAGGTGACTGGTTCTGAGTGAAATAGGTCATTTTAGTGTGCAGTTGTTTAATTTAGACAGAACATATTTTACATCGGAGCACAGGTGGGAACCGGCGGCGGCTTCAAGGAGTAACTCAGTGGGGTTAATGTCTGCTCCGCCTGAACAGGGGCGACGGTGGCTCAGTGGTAGAGTAGTTGGCTTGCAATTGGAGGGTCGTAGGTTTGATTCCAGCTTCCGCCACTCACATGTCGATGTGCCCCTGGGCAAGGCACTTAACCCCAAAGATTTTCCATCCTACCGAGCCATGTTGGCTATCGGTGTTTGAATGTGAGTGTGAATGGGTGGATTTGGCTTCAATGTAAAGCGCTTTGAGTGGTCAGTATGACTAGAAAAGCGCTATATAAGTTCAGTCCATTTAACAGGACCTGGGCAGGCGGAGCAGTTGAGCTAAAAGCGCTCTGCATCCGTTGCTGCTGTAACAAACATAGGTGCTCCACGTTAGAGTCTAAGTATCCAATAACATCATAAAAGTCACTTTATTTGTCGCTAGTTGCATTTTTCTGAAAAACAGTAGATCAGTCCTAACCCTTCCTAAATATAACTACACAATAGCTTCGTTAGCAGCGCTTTCCCCTTAGTTGGGTCCTCTTGCCTCTGTATGCTGTCTTACTACGCACAGTCACGTGACTCACGGCAACGCTGATTTCTTAAAGGGAGAGGAGCACTGCTAAACTAAAACACATCTTTTCATTTTTTTCACATACCGACTTTACCGCCACGGGAAAAATTACGTTGGTAACAGTCATTAATTTCGGCATTGGTAAATTTTCGGTATACCACCCAGCCCTAGTCCCCATTATTAAATAAAGTAAGTTCGACTCCCCGACGATAGATGGTGATATCCGCCCCACGTGTTAGCCTTATAGCGGTTAGCTTCCAGTTGCGTTCAGGCAGCTAAATTGACGATGGCGGTAGTGAAGCAGACGGACTTTGAGCAGAATATTCACTGTAACAACGCATCGCCTCTTCGTAAGTCCAAACATGCACTGATTTGCCGCTCACGTTTGTCTTAGACGCCATATACCTTATAACACGACTATTGTTAGTGCTGGGTCACATTTCCAGTGTAACGCCGGCTCTTCTAACTTCCCGAAGGGGTGCGTACGGGGCGGGGAGGTTGGTTGTGGAGTAGTCCGATTCTCAATCGCATTATCCAGCAAGAGAAGCCGAACTTCTGAAAGTCCAGTTCGGTTCGACTCCAGCAGGACTAAGGTGTATACCTGATTTCAGTTAGACTAAGAGAATAATTCGAATTTCTCTTCCTGCATGTAAACATACTGAGTATTTTGGGCTTTGAGTTGCAGTTAGCTGTTAGGATATGCACTTCTGGCCCAGCCCAACTCACTGGTGTTACATAATCAATGGAGCGTTCTGCAGGTGAATGTTCCTAGGGGAATTTTTGCTGGGGAATTTTAGGTGTAGAAAATGTCGGATTCTAATAAGACTACGTTTCTTCCATGTTCATATCCTCATGCTTCAGTTCATGACGGTTTATTGAGTCCTACTGCCGTTTCTCAGTCTGAGACGTAATTAGTTGTTGCTCTCTGTGCTGGATGCTTGTTAACAAAAGCAAGGCCCAAGTGAATCATACATTAGAGAGCTGCTTGAATCGTCCTTGTTTGTTTGGAGAAAGCTCAGCAGGGGTGTTAGTCCTCTCCACTTAGTGTTTGTATGCGTTCTAGTGGCTTATCTCATGTTTTGTGTTGCGATGTTTGTGATGAGTGGTAACAGGCCCCAGGGCTTTGAAAACCTTCCTCCCTTCTGATAACACTTTGAGGAGGGTTTCTTGGAGAGTAGCTGGTTTGCTTTTGCTCCTGCTGAACACCTCTGAGGGACCTTTTATCCCGCGTAAATCAGCTCAACTAGCAGGCTCTGTGACATCAAGACGAAACATGTTCTGCTCTTCCACACACAGCCAGAAATTGCTCAGGCTTTAGGCCGTTATTCAGATAATTATCTTGTGTTCTTAGTACCTGCCATTTTGATGCTCTTCTCAACTATAAAACCTCATCAGACTGATTTTCTGCCATCATTTCTGCTTTATGTTGATGATTTCCTTAACATAAACCCACATGGAGAGCTCGCCGTACGGACCAGTGTACCTGTCGCCCCCACCAGACAACAGCTGGAGAAGGTGAGAGCAACCCGAACATTTATTCTCTTTGTTTTTTGTTTTCTACTCTGCTCCCTCTCAGCTGGGATGTTTTAGATCCCAGCTCCATGCGCGCCTCTCCGTTCCAATCCAGACAGGCCGGATTTTCGCGATCGAACCCGGATCGCTGACGTGAACGAGAGGGGGGAAAGTTTTGAGCCGCAGGTGTTTCTGCTGAGACGTTTCCAGTGTGAGAACGCTGTGTTAACCGCGTGGAGGCTGAGAGTGCTTGACAGGTAGCCTTTCCCTGTAAAGGTCACGGCCAGCAGCAGGTTATCCACCGTCATGCTGCGCCGCGTCTCTGGACTCGTGGAGCACAATGTGAGACACAACGTTTTCCTTTCTCTCCAACCAGAACACAGGGCAGCAGCATACTGGTACAGGTTTCTCTCTGTGTTTACAAGAGGGTGAATTATGGGGCTGTGATAAAAAAGCAGCACCAAGCTCCTCCCCCGTCAGCCTCGCTTTGTCTCCGCTCTGGTGTTTAGTATGCAGCCCTGGCCGGATGCCAATCACCCTGCCTCGTCTTCTTCCCCGGCACCGACCCGGATGTTTTCCAGGCTCTCAGCAGCAGCTCGTCCTGGGTTAGTGAACAAGGCCTACACCCTCCAGACGTCTTTGCGGAGCAACCCGACGTCAGCGCTCACAGGTGGGGTGGGATTCCTCAGGAGACATGAGGCACCAAGCATCGGAAGAGGACTCCTCATGTGAATCAAGTTTATTTATAAATGCAGGGATGGACAAAAGAAAAGAAAGTATGCAGAACCAGTTTAATAACTGGTCCAGACTGCTTTAGTGCTGCTGCTGCTGTCGGGATTTCTTTAAATAAGCTTATCATGACAAAACAGTCAAGATTCTTTTGAATAAGTATAAAACAATCTGAAGATCTGGGCTGATATGATGTGCTATATTGATATTGCCGTTATGGGTGATCATATTGTATATGCTACCTAGTAGCACTGGGTGATGCAGGGAGAATGTTGTATCCCAATAATATTTTTCATATCAGCCTATCAATAAATATCAAAATATAAAACAAATCAGTATTTTTATCTGTACTTAACATTCCTTTGCACTATTTGAAGATACCAGAATATAATTTTTGATTTAAAGATTTATTTTCAAAGGTTGAACAACTTATCGAATGTTGTGCAACCATTATGGAAAAATTAACGGTTACTGAACAATTTAGGAACTAAAATGATCACCAATTTGTGCAAAATCAAATACTTGGATTGCTGTTTTTCATGAGGTTTTGGATTTTTGCCTCAGACAGATGACTTCTAATGGGGGTTTAGATGTTCTGGAGGCCGAATCCACTCTGCCACACTGGTGACTGGAATTAAGCTCTAAATTATTTAGTTCGCAGTACTCTCTGCAAATATAAAAGATTCGGTTAACATGTCTCCTGTTCTCAGAGAAATGTGTGTAAATGTTTATAGATTCTGAACAAAGGGTACATTTTTAATGTTGTTCTTAAGATAGGCTTAAAATGTAATAACTGCAACATTTCTTCAGTATTTCTATCCAATTAATCCGATTTTCCTAAATAATTGCTAAATTACTCAATTACTAATATAATTGACACCTGCAGCCATAGGTTTATCGCTTGCTTTTATTTCTCCATATTTTACTCTTCAGAATACTTATTTTTTAAAATTGTTTGAATTTATCTTTCAGCACCCGTCCAGCAAAAAGAACCCTACAACAAATGAATAAAATTAAAATATGTGTATCACCTGTAAATTTGCATTTATGTCACCTGAATGACTCATTCATTCAACATTACTAATGACTCTTTCGTAACCCTTTGAACAAATGGTAGTATCTCTCTTTAAATGTTATTTTAATCTCTCCCATCTCCTCCAAACATCCTTCTGTGCCATGTTGCTGCATGCCATATTGAGTGTCCTGCTCCAACCTGCAGCAGATTGCTGTCCCAGCATGCATCAGCGATGAACTTCCTCCGTAGCTGTGGATTCTGGCCCGCGTCGCCTGTAAAACCTCGGCGATACACAGTAGAGCCTGGATGGGGCTTAAACGGGCCGAGTCCAAACATGCGAAAATAGTTCTAGGAGCTTGAAGAGCAAGCTGAATTTCTCTTTAGCCTGAAAACTGCTTTTATTATGCTACATCAATGTGACGCATTAGAATGAAGATGCGGCGCAGCGTTTGAGAGGAAATGGAGAATCTGTTTGTGTTGACAAATTTCCCCCAGCAAATTCTTTCTTATCACGGAGAAATACAGGCGCATGTAGAGAGTGTAATAAAAGCCCTCTCATATCCAAACATCATCCATGTGAAGTGTTTTGGCTGTGAGGAGCAGATTCCCTGCTTGTCCATCTCCTGGGGGAGAGAGAGCGAGAGAGGGGAGGGGGCGGTAAGTGTTTACAACTCCAGCTTACATCTGCACTTCATTAGCGTTAGTCAGCTGCGGACGAGAGCCGCGGAGCAGCTTTAACCATTCCCAACATCTGCAGCTCCGATCACATCAGGAGAAACAGGAAGCAGGAGAAATGTGCTGCCTGCTTGTCTCTTAATGACCAGGAGGGATATTTAGAGGCTCGGTTCATCACACTGTTTCATCGGGAGGAGATCCGATGAGTTCGGAGCTTAAAGGCAGAGCAATCAGGAACCAGTTACTCTTTCAGGTGATTAATGCCCCCCCCTGACCCCTGATTAACGAGCCTGTGTAGCAAAACAAACACAAACAAAAGCCTTGGAGAGCTACAAAACATTGCAGCATAGCACGTTATACAGCCCCACCCCCCATCAGTTCACATTAGTGGGGCATACAATAAAAGCCGAAAACACAACAATGAAGACATAAAGAACATTTGGACAAACAATAGTTATGACTTTATAGAAATTATTAAAAACTGAAAAAGGCAAAGGCAGCTCTAAACAGATGGTTTAAGCATTAGTGTTTCAGCAGCTTTGCAGTTGTTCATGGCAGTGTCTCTTGCAACAGTAGAACTGTAAGCTGTGCAACAGATTAAATGATTTTCAACAAATCACACAGCTGTCTCAGGGAAAAACCTACGGGATGGTATGACGTACCTCGGCTCCGCTGTCTGTAACATGCAGACGACCTCCTCCTTCTCTTACGGTGTGTAAGGCCTTTTGTCTTTGGCGATGGACCAAGTTCTTTTTTTTGCCCTCACATAGTTGGCAGGTAGTTTTGTGAAGCACTGCAGCGTGCCTTAGTCTGCAGCTGGCGGCTGACTCTGCCCCGTATCGCTGAGCTCCGCGTGATGCCTTCTAAAATGAGCCCGCGCACTGGTTTGTCCTGCCGAAGTACTTGGTCTTCCTTTTTACAAAGCTTGCACACTTTTTGTGTCATGTCCAGCGAAGTGCTTCCAGGCATTCGGTAAAAAACGAAATGACGCCAAACTTTAGCTTTAAGTGAAGACGGGGCTGGCTGGGTCTCCCTCTCATCCATATATGCTACAAAAACGGAGGCAAACAGCCAGCTGATTTTATTTATTTATTAAATCGATTCTTCGACATTTCAGATCGATTCTGAATCGTTCCAAATGAGAATCTCGATTCTTGTGTGAATCAAATTTTTTTTTTTTTTTTCGGCACAGCCCTGATGCTTTCTAGGGTCTGTTGGAGAGAGTTAACAGCAGCGGGCCGGGACTGAGAGGGTCAGGCATGACAGAAATGCAGGGGAACAGAGTGGTTCACACAGCCTTTAACCGCTCCACGGCCGTCTTTCTGCTCAGCAGATTTTATCTCCTCTCCAGAGTTTCTGAGCATGCTTGGCTTCTGTATTTTTAGCCTGAACATTGAGATTCCCAACTTGTTTGATTTGAGCTTGGCTCGGGGGGTTTAAAGTTCTTAGGAGAGCAGACCTGAGCGGAGTTCTGCGTCCCGTCAGAGTCCATCTGCTCCAGGGTCAGAGCCTCGGTCCAGTCCCACGCCCTCCCACCTCATCCGTTCACCCATCTTTGGCCTGCTGTCCATGTACCAACCTCCCTGGGGATGAAATCGCAACCCGTGCTCCCTGGAGAACCCGGAAACAGAGAGCCCCTCCAGCAGAAGGACCTGAAACGTTTCCAACACGGCCTCTTGGGGAAGATGCTCTGCTGCAATTTTTAGCCGCTATTTTATTTCATATTCATAAATACAAAGCCAAGAAGTCAGAGCCTTTCAAATGAGTCTAACACAAGTCTAACATACAGGAAGCTTGAGTGAACTCATTGATGTGACGTCTACATGGCACCTTTGTGCTTTTTGTTGTCAAGCTGGGAGTGTCACACCTACTCTGCATTCCGTAACTTGCGTCATATATCTAAATATAAGCGGTGGGTGCACAGCCTGCAGTGCAGACTGTCCCTTAGCCAGGTAATTTGAAACACAGAGAGGGTTTTCCGTTTTACCTGCTTTGTTTTTCAGCTGCTCAGCAAATGTCAACGAGCATAGAGACGCAGCAGATGTTGGCAAAGGTGTCTTCCTCACGATGGGGGTAGCCCTGACCTCCAAATCGCTGCAAGCTGAACCGCTTGTAAAAACGAAACCACACAAAGTGTGTCAGAGACACCTTATAAAGCCTCGTCTTTAAAATAAAGAAAAGTCCAGAAACTACTGTATAACTGCAATGAAGCAGCTGAGGTGAGATGCTTGCATGTTGGAGTGTTTTTTGGTCTCAATTAAAATGTTTCAGTTCATGAAGAAAATGTTAAAGTCACAGCGAGGAGAACCTGAGAAGAAGTTGAGCTTTTACTCCCATGGTTAAATCATAAACTAGCGGAGATTAAACTATATTTCTCCAGCTAGAACCAAAAGAATCACTTAAATAGAACCAGCTTGAAAACACAACGTAGGCTGAAGGATCTAAAAAAAAAAAGTAACACGTCCAGATGTAAAGAATTGAATAGAAGAAGTCATTGACATTACCAGTCTGACACTACGTCCACACTAAAACGGAGACGTTTAGAAACAATGCCAACCCCGTTTTTCGTTTTGAAACTCCAGAGGGCGTTTTGCTGTGGACGTCTCGAAACGGAGGACTTTAGAAACGATGACGCAGCAGGTCGCACTCGGCTCTATGATTGGGTGTCATCGGTCATGGCGTATCCTTCCCTGATTCGTCAGCCACCCATCACATGACCCGTCCCCGGAAGATAACACACAAAAACAGCCTGGAGTACATTACGTTAGAAACTGCAACGTGGATAACGAATTACAAGCATTTCTGGCTCTGATGTCTTTGCTAGCAGCTGAGGAATGGTCAACATGTTTCCTGTTTATACCGACGCGCGCATTGCCAATTGTTGGAGAATGGTCGGTGATCCACGTTTTCAGTCGTTTTAATGTGGATGGAGATCAATTCTAATACGCAGGGAAAACGCTAGTGTGGACGGAGATAGTTTTCGTTTTAACTCCCCGTTTCTAAACGAAAACGCAGTAGTGTGGACGGGGCCTGAAGACAGTCTCAAAGGGGTCCTAGAATTCAAAACCACATTTACCTTATTGTTGTTTAATTCAAGCAGCTTGGGGTGTCAAATGTACCATGAAGTCTGTGCCGTCTCCGACCTGCTTTCCTCTGCACAATTCGTAATCTTGTCATTGCAGCGGAGAAACGGGCCAGTCTGGGCAACGCTCTGATAACACATCGTAGCCTATAGACTCAACTCCTTAAAGAGCAGGTTACAAACCACTGTTCAGGGAAATATTTTAGAAACTGTTCTAAATAAAAATGTACTCATACATTAATTATTGTAACTTTTGGAGTCATTTTTGTGAGACGATTTAACCTCTGCCAGACCGGACGTGGCGTAGCCTGAGGGAGTCTTGTAAGTCTGATCGATAGAAATTTATGGAATTTAACGCAGACTCTGAAAATGTAAACTGAAATGTTTCAAACTAAACACATGAAGGACAGCAACCATACAGCGAGCAGCCCGCTGCTGTGTGCCTCAGAGAGCAGAGAGAGACTGGAGGGAGTAAAAATTGCTAAGCGAAGCTAACGTTTTTAGCCTCGGCGTTGCAAGCTGGCTCTACTGTTTCTTTGACAACCCACATATCACATTGCTTCTTGTCTTTGACATCTGAACAGCATACCTAAAGTCAAACACGGTGGTGTCGGTTTGATGCTCCGGCACTGCTTTGCTTCCTGCTTACCTCGAATTCTGCTCTAGCAGAAAATCCTGATGGAACAAAAAGAGTGCTTTTGTGCGGCCTAGTCAAAGCTCAGATTTGGGCTCAGAAGGATTGTTATAGGCTCAAAGCAGGTTAGTCCTGCTCCGTTGTCGTACAGTCCTGTTGTTGATAGTGAAGACACTGTGTTAACCTCTGCACCCACACACACTTTTCCCACTGTAAGGAAAAAAAATGGTTTAACCTCCTCCAAAGAGGTTCTGGTCATTTTCCATCAACAGTTTTAGTCAGAACCTGTGAGATATTCAGCTTGTGCTGCTACATATCAGGGGTCGCTTCAACTTTGTCCTGTTTTTAGTTCTTTCTATTATAAACGACAAAATTAATTTCTTCATAACCTAGAATTATTTTTTAATCCCTTTTCTTAAGTTTACAGTGGAAATCTGGATTTTCTTTGGAATATGAAGAAATTCCTTTATGAGGAGCTGTAGGGGGGCTGTTGGAGAATAATTTCCAATAAAAATATTTCGATTGCTCTGTATTAGCGGCTAAACTGTTTTAAAAGAATTTTTTTTTCACAAAAAATAAGATAGTTTTAAATTACACATGAAGCTGTAGCATTTTTATGATGATTTATCTCCATAATTTGTTTAAAAAACTGACAATCAGTGGTCTATGGGAAAAAAATAATATTTGAGTTAAAAATAGTTGTAAGGGATTAAATGGCCAAAAATCATCTTATGTCAGCCTAAACAAAGGTAAAGACCTTTTATTTGTTTATTTCTTTGGAGCTCCTGCTCTGTCTCTGGCTATTAACATCGAGTTGTGTGATCCTTATCAGTCATTTTGGAGCTCTGTGTTTTGTGTTCTACTTAGAAAATGTAAAATCACCTTATACAGACACTAGGCAGGCCCAGGGGTCTCATTTATAAAACTTTCTCTAGAATCCGGATACTTGAGCTCTTCTTAAGTTTTAATCAATCAATAAATGTTCATATTTAGCTTGGCCAAGAGATGACCAAAGTGCTTCACATTAAAAGACAAAAATGTAGTTGGCAGTAAGAAGATTTTTAACAATAACAAGACAACAAGAATACAACGATTAAAAAAATAAAATGAGAGACAGTAGCTCAAGCAACAAAACAAATATGAACAATAAATGAAGCTGGAATTATATAATTACGTCCTGTAGCAACAATACAATTGGAATAAAAGCATATTAAAATAAATCTAAACTAAATTACAGCCTAACAAGTTCCAGTACTACTATTATTTATAGCTTGACAGAAAAAGTGCACTTTGAGCCCACTTTATATCATTCATGCCTAATGTTGATTGGGGGTCACAAATAAGCGACAAATAAGTGACATAGCATTGCTGCAGCGTAAGAAAGAAGAGTGGACGGGATGGGTCGGTTCCAGCGGGTCGGTAGATCTAACACCAGGTCCAGTACATCGGCTCCCCCTATCTAGATGCTGCCAGTGGCTGATCTTCAATGAGCGCCAACATCTGTCGTGCAGCATTGTGAAGCAGATTCACTGCAGTATTTATATTTGTACTTAATTAATACACTAAATTGCATTTCACACTGTGATATAATTCTCAACATATTTTCTATCAGATTTCCTTTTTTTCACTTCAGAGACAGCTGTTGGTTGTGTGTTCCTGTGTGTGTGAAGCTCTACAAGTCTGAAAATGTGGCTTAAATTCACCATGTGTCCGTGTCCTCCGTGTCCAAAAACAGCGTAAGCAGCAAGGTTCTAAATGTGCGTAAAGTTGCGCACATTTTTTTGCCACATTCTTGTCCCTAAATTCCAAACTTGGCATAGAAAGTGGCTTACGCGGTTTTTCAGACCCCGTTTTGTGCGTAAGCAACTTTCATAAAGGAGAACCCGGCTCTCATCTGCACTCCATTAAGGTTTTTCATCAACTGTAACTTCCCTGTGAATTTTCTTGTCTTCCCTCCAAAATGAAAGGGTTTTGTTGTGTTTTCCAGAGTTGTTCTTCTATCAGCTTTCTCTCCAACATGTCCTAATTCTTGGCAGGGCTCTCCTCTTTCAGCCAGTAACTGTGTCTATCCTGGTTCTCCTCTGTCTTCAAAGGGAACAGCAGCCATGGACGGAGGAAAAACGGCTGGGGTTTAGATTAATATCACAGCTCAACAGGTGACCCATGACCCCTCCGTCCCTACTCCAATCGCTCTCTTTTCCTCTGTTCATCTTTATCGCTTTGTCACTCGCTCACAGAGACCAACAGTTCTCCTGTTGGCCGGTTTTCAATCTCTTTTGGCTTTGTCATATGCTGGGCTTGTCTCTCTGGTAAATCTCCATCTGATTTTTAGCATTTCGATAATCCCCTCCTTTCTTCCTTGGGTGCACTAATGTAGACATCCACAGTCTCAGTGTGTTGGATGGATTTATTTTTCCCTCTTCGCAGTATTTCACTCATCTTTTTGTAATCTGCTTTTTCTGAAACAATAATCATTTTTCTCTTACTAACCGAGCTTTAGGACTGTTGGCCCATGCAGATTAACAAAAAGGCTCCTTCCTAATATTTTCTTCCTTTCAGCAGTCTGACAGTAAAGGAAATGTTTGAGGGGGTTTTTCAACTTGGACCTCATTTTTAGAAAATATTATGTTTATTTACTCACCAAACAAGTTTGGAGCTACTTGGAGCCATTCAGCAGGAGTATATGGAGTCACGGTCAGCCTATGTACATATAATGGGAGGATTTTGCCGCCTGTAATAGCGCATTATCTGCCCTAAAACTCTTTCATTCAACCATGTTTTGTTATTAATAGTTAGCACTATTCCCGTTGGCGTTCAGAACATCTCAGAAGTGCTTATTAGTTCTGTTCCGGGGCGATTTACAGGCAAAAATACAACTACACTATCACACAATTACAATGATGTCACTGCCGTGCTCCATCCAGGTTCTAGTCTGAGCAACACTTTCTCTCTGTGCTCTGTGGCGGTCGGTTAGACAGAACTTGCCACTGCAAACATCAACATGGTTTACGTTTGTGTTTGCAAATTGCACTAACTGAATGACCAGTTGGACTAAGTTCAGCTTCCACTGGCTCCCTTTATCCAACCTACGCAGACTACAGCTTTAATGGCGGACGGCTGATACATCATTGAAATCCCAGGTTAGTGTAAACTGGAATCGGTTACATAAAAACCTGTAAAACACCCAGAAGCTAATACCTTAGCACCTCTGAAACGTTCCGAACTCACAGCGGAATATCGCTAACTATTAATAACAAAACATGGTTAAGCGAAGGAGTTTTGGGGCAGATCATACCTTGTCACAAGCAGAGAATTCCTACCCTGATTGACTCCCATTATGTGCATAAACGCTGATCACGACTCCATATAAACTCCTGCTGAACGGCTCCAAGTAGCTCCAAACTTGTCTGGGTGAGTAAATGAACGTAATATTTGCTAGGAAAAAAGGTCCAGGTTTAAATAAAACCGAACTTTCCTTTTAAACTGTGTTTGTTGTTTTAGGCTTTGATTTAAAAATAAAAGCTGATCATTGTTAAGTTTGTTTTGAGAACACAAATCGATTGTTTTAAGACTTATTTTTGTGAATTTAAGGTTGTTGTTTTTTTTGTTAAATATTACCTTTCTTAAAAATTTAGATTTTTTGTCAAAATGTGACGTTTTCTAGATAGATAGATAGATAGAATTTTATTTTATAGTTTGGTCTTTTTAATTTCCTTTGGTTACATTTTTGAATGTTTTTTTTTCTTTAAAGGTTTTAGTTTACTGCAATAGCTTAATGTAACTCTTAAATAGACCGGCCTGTTTTCAGTAAATGGGAGTGATTTCTACACCCGCATTTAAAACATGCAGCTTTCTGATTGCTAACTAATACAACTCAGGAAAGTAGAGCTTCACAAACCCATATTTCTAAAATGCAGCAATAACCTCAATCTAAAAATAGGCTCATTTGTTTGAACCTTTAGCAGACAGAAGCACAAATGTAAAGATTTCATGTCGTGTCTTTGCTGACCTACTTAACCGTATCTGGAAAAAAAGGAAATCAGCCGTGTTCACACGAACATGGAAACACTTTGCAAAACTGACTACAGCCGCAGGTAAATGGATGGAGACACCAGCTGTGTTGGGTCAACTTGTCACAAGTTAATCTGCTGATTAGAGCGCCTCAAACATCTCACACCTAGCTGCTTTCAAAATTTCAACCATTTCTTTTTACATACAACAACAAAAAACACCTGACAATCTTTAGTTGTGTCTGGATTAAGGTTCAAACTAAATGCAGGTTTCTATTAATGTAGAAGTCAAACAACTGCCTGGTTGGGCTGTCATAGGGAAAGATGTTTGTGAGAAACTTCTCCTGAAAAAGCTCAAAAAAATAATTTTCATTCACTTTCTGAGCTGCACTGATGATTGTAGACGTTTACCCATTCCTAGCTATAGATTTATCTGTTAAAATATTGATAACAAATAAGAGTTAAAGACACGTTGTGCTTTAAGGGGGGTATTTCATCAGAGAGGCAGTTTGTGTTTTCCTCACAGCGTGCTGCTCGGTTGGTTCGATCCTGTGAGGGTGTAAGTGTAAGGTCAGCGTGAGCCTGCAGACAAAAGCCGCCCGCGTGAAGGCAGAGCAGGAAGCGGAGTGATTCACTGACCCTCCCGACCTTAAGAAACCCTTCTGCCTCTGTCCAAGGTGCTGGAATACTTGGCATAACTCTCCTCTTCCTCCTACTCAGAACCAACTCGGACTCGGCTCTGCATACGAGCGCCATGAACCCAAACCCCCAGGACCCGTTTGGCATGAACCAGCAGATGGGTCGAGGTCCTCCACAGCGCAATGGTGAGAGTAACAGACACACACTTATTTGTTTTATTTCTCTTTTTTTTTTTTTACTGTATTTTGCAGCAGGAACTTCTCCTCCTCCTTTGACCTTACTCTCCATATCTTATTGTAGGTCTATAGTTAAAGATTTCAGAGCCTGCAGACATGTTGTGCTCCAATGCTTCTAAATAAAAATTTAAAGTGCTAACTCTAATTAAGACTACTCCAAAAAATGAAAATAAACAGATTTTTGTCCATTAGTGAATGTTACATAACAGATACTGAACAGACCTTCTAAATTATTTAATTCAGACTGAAGCTGTAATCTAATAAAAACATCATATCAGCTTTTGTACACAGTTTAAAACGAATATTTCTTTGTCAAAAACAAATACAGCCAATTTGAACAGAATTACTCATGATGTCATGTTTTGACAAACAGGAATTTGAGCTTCCAACTATTTCATGCCCTCCATGAGTCACAGTTTCACCTTAAAGCTGTTTCAAATAATCAGATCGATCAGTGGAGAGAAGGAGAGCAGCTGCTTTACTGTACATCTGGTTAAAATACCAGAGAATAACAGTATTGCGGTGTTACAGCATAGGTTTAGAACATGATGCACCATAAATCGATTTATTGCGATCTGAAACGGGAGAAGAACCGGCAGAAACCGTTTGCCCACAGCCGGTGTTTTAGCCCACAGCCGGTGTTTTAGCCCACTGCACGAAATGTACATCTCATAGCAAATAGTTTGCAGTTTAGTTGTGAAAGGAGCGTCTGTGTTGTGTATTACTTTAGCAGCAAACTTCTTAATTCCGTTAAAAGGTTCACTTTTCAGCTGCTGTCCAGCGTTTCGTCCCCGAGCGGCAGAGCAGGGCAGCTCATGTTCACCAGACGTCAGACCAAGTGGAGCTTTTACAGATGAACCGCAAAGGAAACGTACTTCACACCATCTCTTTTGAGACTGTTTGGCACAGTGCAACGTTCTCATAGCTGCAGGCTAGTTCTGTGTATGACATCCTGCTGGTCACACTGACGCAAAAACGATGAAAACTCTGTTCAAAGTTAGAGTTCATGTATGAAATTAATAGCGTGAAAACGAAGACTGGAGCATTCACTTTAAATATCTTTGGGAGAACGTTGCTTTTTATTTTTTTTACTCTGAATAGAAAATGCCTGGATTGTTTATTCCTGTTTATCTGTAAAAGAGGACAAACTATGTTAAACAATTAAACCAATCTTTGAACTTGTGAATCGATTCAATTTTTTATTCTATTCGTATTAGATCAATTCAAAATAGATTTTAAAATTTTTTTTACAAAGCACTGTAAAAAAAAAAATCGTTTCAGAATTAAATTGTAGCCCCCGAATAGAAATCAAATGGAAATCGTGAGGCACCAAAGATGGCACACTTCTACTGGATTTACCAACTTGATTATGTTACAACCATAAAGCCATTGATAGCATACAAAATGACAATATAAAAATGTAGCCTGGTATTTCATAGATCCACTTTAGACCTGGCATTTATAGTTGGCTCCACAGACCTAGAAATCAGTGAAGGGATTGTAAAGAACTTCCTATAATGTCTCATAAAACGTTTTTTTACCTTAAGTAAAATTTCCAAACTCTTGGTGTCCTTATGCATTTTATCCATTTCAGAGGTTCTTTGTCGTTAAACAGCTTTTTTTGTCTTTGGGAGCCTCCTAGATCAGGGTTTTAACTCAAGGTTCTTTAACTGAGTCTGGTTTAGTGTGCAGAGTATTGACTGAAATATTCACATGGCAAATATTAATAAATGATTTTTGCATTGTATCTTTTATTCTGTTTATTCTATTTCTACCCACACATCCAGAAGGTTGTAAACCAGTCAGGTAAATTCAGCTGGATGAAACGGAGATGAAACAGAAGCCGTTTGGCCTTGCATGCGTTTCCCGCTGCGATACAGACTTTCTGTGTGTTTAGTCTTCACTTTGGGCGAGCAGGGCAGACATCACATGTCTCACCATGAAACAGTAGGTTGAATGTTATCAGCGGGCCATACGAACCACCAGCGAGGCCAGAAAACATCCCTCCGAGAGGAGTGAATGTTGTGGAGAAGTTCTGCCTGCCGTTCGATGTATAACCCGCTCGTACGCTGAGCAGGCGGCTCCTACACAGACAACCGTCGCTGTTATCGCCCTGCTTTATGGTGTTTGTGTTTCTGTTCTTCTGGTCATTGATTAACAGAGAACACAGTCCATCCGGGCAGCTGCTCATCAGCTCAACTTCTCCCTTTGCAGCACCACGCATCTCCTAACCCGCTCTTCTTTTTCCTTCCGTTTCCCTGTTTTTGCTGTAGTTCCTGAGACAAACTCATTGACTTAAAACCTGTTTCTTTTTCTGGCCTCGACTCCTTCAGTTCCCATATAATCCTCCTTTATTTCTCCGTGAAGCCAGCGCATTCAGACAGGATATTACCTTAAGAATGAGCTTCTCACACCGCCTGAATCAAACCTGTTCAGAGAGATGAATCACCGGATTGTGGGCGAATGGGTGACCTTAGACCCAGGTGGAAGTACCGGTCTGTCACTATTGCCTACTGCCATAGGAAACAGTCGATGAAGTCAGAGACTGAAGACACCGCCTTTATTTTAGTAGCAAAGGTGTTAATGGTGACTTTAGTGCCATCTACTGGCCTATTGTCGTTGTTTTATTGCTTTTGTTGCTGGTTTTTCTTTTGGTTAACCCCTAAAACCCTAGGCTTATTTTGAAGCGTATTTCTCGAAAAAAGCTTACCCATGAAAAATGTGTATATTTCAGCAACCAAATGGAGTATTTGAACAATTTTGGTGTCATTGTAAAAGTAACATTGAGTAGAATTGATAGATGTGTCATTATACATGTTATCTGTTACTGGAAATTGAAGATGGAACACAGTAGAAATGTATTTCTTTTTTGCTCCGCCTAAAAAAAAAACATAGTTCTATATTGAAAAACTATGGATATTGCTTGAATAGCAGTGATTACTCAATAAAATATAAATACAACATGTGGACATTATCTCTGAAAAAGTTGAAACTGATTATGTGAAACAGGACAAAACTAGAGAGGTTTTAGTACATGCATATCAGGGGAGGTGTCCAGTGTGGCACAAACAGTGCCACTTCTATTATGTTGTGTAAAAGTTATATTTTTCATTTTAATATCACATAGTGGTCAGTAGACCTAAAATAAACACTTTTGGGCATCTTTCTGGTGACATTTATCAGATATAAACAGGGTGCTTCTCAATATCCCTCCTCGTCTCCTCTCTCCTCCGTCCTCCATCCCATGACCCGGAAACCGATAGAACTCAGCCATCTTGACGAACATCTCAGTTCTCTAATTGGACCGCGAGGATCGAGGAGGGAGGAGGCTTCATGAGGAGCGATCAGCGAGGATACAAAGGTGTATCCTATGCGGAAGTCTGTTATCGACTTAACGTGACGCACGTATAAATTCTCCTCCCCCTTCACATCTGCTCCAAGTCCTAACCATGGCAGAAAATTCAAACACACATAAATGTGAGTATTAAGCATGAATGTGGGTTATTTTTTGACAGTGCCTTTAATTTCGATGTATAATGTGTACTTTTCAGCACAGTTTTAATTATGTTTATTACGTTTCTTGATTTTACTGGCTTGCTTTTAATTGTTTAATTAATGTCTCTTATATTGATAAATGGGGACTAGAGAATGATTTTAATTTAGGCCTGTAGTTAATTCTTTTTCATGTGTTGAGTATTTATAGCGGTGTAGAGTCATCATTACTTGACGACGCTTTGAAGTGACGCTAAAGGGAGCGAGGATATATCATTTCACTTGCTTCCATTCCTCCGTCCTCGCGTCTTTTCCCTGTGTCCCTTCCTCGCATCCTGAGGGGGTGGAGCTAAGACACGAGGAAAGGAAGCGAGGATGCATAAATAAGAAATGAGAAGCACCCACACTGAAAGCAGCAAAACAAAGTTATGTCCGTGCGTCTTGCGCCATCTTGTGTCATTAGACGGTCTTGCCGACTTACAATCTTATTTTACGCATAAGACTATCCACCCGGAGCTGATTGGTCAATTTGCAATTTGTTGGAATCGCAAAAGCCTATAGAATAACGCCAAAACTTGCAAAACAAGATTGACAATACAGTTAGCCAACCAGGGAGCCGAGAACAGAGCCTAGGGGAAAAGCCAGTCTCATCCGTGAATTCACTGCAAACACTTCCTAGGAACCAAAAATTATACAGGAAACACCTGGAAGGTTTTAAATGGTGCACAAGTGATGGAATTATCAGAAAATAACGTTTATTTTCCAAAGACATATTTTTTACGCGACAAAACAGCAAAGGTAAGGCTATATTTTCAACAGTGATTCTGAAAAGCGATTTTTTTTGTTGTTGTTGTTGTGTTATACTTTGCCTTATATGTCTGCAGTGCTTTGGCGTAGCGTTTTGGGAGATGTATCTTTGGAATCGGTCTCTACTTCCATTTAAGTGGTGGATTGTGCGTTTAGCACACAGGCTTGCTGCGGTAGAGGCCGGAATGTGGCGGCTGGGTTGACGAAACTATGATGATACGAGTATGTTTCCAAATATTTATTTACGTGGCATCTGAGTTGTGTTTGTGGTTGGTTAAAATAGGTTAGATAGCCTTGTAGCGCGTAGTCTTCTGTTTAATTTGATGTGCATTGATACCAAGGGCGTCAGTTTGTTTTTAAAATTGGTGGGGACGTAATTATTAACTTGAATGCGGATTGATGATTGGGTGGACACTTATTAAATATTTATATAGCCTCTAAGTATTCATCCGTTTCATGTCTCATTACAATTTGTACTGCAGGGTATAGGCTATAAACGTGGTGAAAATTGTATCTTTAGTAAATCAATACAAGGTAAAAGCCATAGGTTTAACTGTTTTCCTTTTTAAACAGCACCAACATTATGCTGTTGGTTGGGAAGACTGATTAAAATCCACACCATAGCACAAAGAACAATGTTGAATATCAGATATACTCGCACCAGAAGAATGCGCAACAATAAAACACGCTGCTTTTGAAACCCCAACATCGTTCTGTGTGGATAAACTTTAAATTTAACTTACAGCTGACTGTCCTGCAATAGGGCAGCTACCTGTGGGTGATCCCCGTAAAGTTGTTTCAGGTGGCGAAAAAAACGAAATTGAATTTCACGGCTCCGCGGGACGAAGTTTATTTAATGTGAGCGGACATTACTGATGTTTTGTTTCAGAGTCTCAAAGAGGAAAATGTTCATATGTTGTTTTGATGTTGGGAGCAGGAGGGAATTTTTCGCGCTGATGATGCAATGCTGTTGCTATCCATGCAGCGCTTCCAGCGATTCCAACTCATCCTCACTCCTAACTCGTCACATATGGACGCATGGTCAGGAGTCTGATCTTGCGTCCATATGTGACGAATTGGGAGTGAGGATGAGTTGGCGATTCAGGAATGAAAAATCTAGGTAAAGCCAGACTGGACACAGCGTTTGGTTTCTGCACAGTGATTTCTGAATATACATTTCAGCTGCAGTATAAAGAAAGACTAATAATTAACTGCATTATAATCTACTTTAAATAATGGATCATGTTATTTTTATTTTTTATTTTCAACTGTGATGGAAATGTCCACTCCCTGGTTCTCCGTTGCTGCTTCTGCTCACTAGTGTTAACACGCAAACCTTCGTAGAATTAAAACAAAGTATTACGCAGTACGGTCTCTCTGCTGTTGCGCCGCTCGATGCATTTTTTCACCCCTGAAAGTTTCTGAGCAGCCAGGTGTCGTTTCCGAGTGTGAACATAATTATAGGCAGTTTGTGCGTCTTTTTTTCATCTGGATGAGAAAATTATTAAAACCAGACATGATAAATTTGGCAAGCACGGGAGACATAACAGGAGTAGATTAATGGTTGCCTCGAATCATTTAAGATGCAGAAAACAATGCGCGTTAGTGCGCTATAAAGAAAGCATTTAATTTGTGCTATTTAAAAATCCACCAAACAGCGAATCAGAAAAGGATGGACCTGCGTTATCAGCAAAGGAACTGTAGAACTGTAGTTGTTCCATCTTGAAACGGGTACCAGAAAGAAACTTTGCTGGGAGCAGAAGTGGTTGTTAGGGCAGTAAAAATTTCCGCATCAGGCTTGGTGGGGACAAACCTGTCAATCATAAATATTGCTGGGGACATGTCCCCGGCGTCCCCGGTTAAAATGACGCCTATGATTGATACTATTTTTTATGTCAGATGATGTGTTGTCTCAAGCCTGTTAAAAAAATAATAATTCCCAGAGTCCCCCAATTGGGGGACCCTCGGGGTTTAACAGGTTAAATAGCAAATTTGCTTGTTTAGGCCCCCATGTGGGATTTTTCTGGGCAAAAGTTTGGCTCACAAAGGGTTTGCCGGAGCGCTACGCACAGCGGCCATCATACGGGCCATGATGGCGCCCAACAGGGCTTGGTCTCCCACATCTGTGGCCCGTTGCTGTGGGGCCCTCACATGCCCCGCATTTCATGGCGGTACCAAGGAGCGCACATGTGGGTTTCCCACTGTGGGGGTAACGCATGTTACACGTTTTTACGTTAGAATCCAAAATACGTGGCTAGTATGAACTTCGTTTTTTTCCATGTCCGGGTTTTGGATCCAGTTCTATTTTACTTTTTTGCATTAGGAAATTTCTGGTCTTTCAGTTCTTCTTTGTGTTGCGTATCTTTATTTTTTTCCTGCTGTGATTTCTCCTTCTTTTCTGTTTCACCCTGAAGTGTTTTTTCTCATTTTCTTGGCTCTTATTTAGTTACAGCTCTTTTATAGTTTTCTTCTTATTTTTGCATCTAGGATTATGCTACTGTTTTCCTTGCAACCTGTATTTTCTTTCTCTCAGTCAATCAATACAACTTTATTTATGAAGTGCTTTTCACAAAATATTGCGATCTCAAGAGCAACAGTAAAAAAGGACATTAGGGAGATGAACCAGGTTAAGTAAGGAAACACCATCAAAGGAGCCAAAACCTCTCTTTCCTCTTTCCTTCCGCCATCTTTCCACCTTCCCAGCTAAATCACCTTGATTTAGCCTGACTTTATATTCTCCCTCTTAAGTAGATAAACTTGTTTTCTCAAAGCTCTGCAGATTTTTATATTCCTCATTTGTCTGTTAGGGTTTTATCAACATTTCTTCTAAGTTTCTTCTGAAAGAGTGGTTTGTACATGTGAGAGTTTCACATTTTAGGTTTGAGGACAATAGTTGTCTTCCTATACCTGAAAGAAACACATCTCCAAACCAATCGAAACTAAAGTTCTGGGCTTTTATGCACACTCAGTCGAGCTGTGCTGTGAGAGATTTTCAGGTCCCTCACCGGAAAACCAAATGGTTGTTTTGTTAGCCGTTTCAGTCTGGGATGGTTCAAGATTGAAACAATTTCCCACTATGGCAAAGACAGCTTACACAACAGTGAGAATTATTATTCATTTCTATTTGTTGGTTCCTGTTTCTATATCCTAATGAGGGATATAAGATCACTAAATCTCAGGATTCCCCATATTTCTGACTCCCACGAAGTCACTGTGGATATTTTTTAAGATGACACTCTGGGTTTGCCCACAGAAATAAACCAAGTCAATCATCCATTAGGCTGGAACAGGGAACCCCACGAGGGCCCTGCGTTGGATGGATTTGGGTTGCCCTTACCTGAATTTGAAAGGGGCCCATGTGGGGAAAAAATACATGAGCCCCATTCGTGCATCCCTGCACAAGATCTTTGTGCCTACACTAACTCCATACACAGACCACTGTACATGTACATCGTTCCTTGACTAAACCGTGTTTTGTTTTGTTTTTTCTCATCTGTATTTTTACCGTATCATACTGAAACTTGATTTCCACCAACATGTTCATTCAAATTGATATTCCTGGGAAATAGGGAATGCTAAAAATGCGCAGAGGTACATTTTGGATGCGACAAAGTACAAAGAAGTGAGCGCAGGACGGCATCTGAAGTTAATGTCCATTACATCCCGCATCCTGGGTCAGAACCACCATTAGGGTGGAGGTTTAGGATTTCACGTTCTTAATGTGTTTGGGATCGTTGTCATAATCAGACAAACCGATTTTGGGTCGGTGTTTGAACTGTGAGGCGACAGAATCCTGCAGCAGCTGAGAGAAACTAGCCTGATGTACATTTTAGAAAAGTTGGAGGTTCAGATGCTTGACCTCAAAGACAAGAACAATGTCAGGAGTTAATGTGGGAGGCTGCACAGTGGAGCGGTTGTTGGCATTTCCAGAAAAAAACATCCTGTGTCTTAATCTGATATCTGCCTCGATTTATAAATGTCTTATTTTTTTCTTCTGTTTCCATCAATTTTTTATTTTCCTTTTTTCCTTTTCAGTTTTTTGCCTAATTTCTTTTTGTTATTTGTTTCCTTTTTTCTTTTTATTTCTTCTTTTCTGAACACCAAACCAGTTGCCAAGCTCGTTGGTGGCAGCGTTATGCTCTGGGGCTGCTTTGCTAATGCCATTGTGCATGCATGAGAAGAAAGACGACCTCCAAATTGCTAAACTTCCCCCACAAATCAGCAGTCAAATGATTGAAATCTGCAGAAAAATTGTCCAAAACTGAAACCAAAGCCGTTGTCTATCATGGTGAAAACATATGGACTGTGTTTGGGTCACAGAGACGGGCCAAGGAACCAACCAAGAAAGGTCAAATATCCAGCTAGTAAGGAATGTTCTACCTCAGTTTTACTTTATTTTAATCTTAAAGAGATGTTTTACCTGGAAAGGAAATGATGATGAATTTAAATGTTAAATTCAAAACTATGTTAGCTGTAAAACAAAAGAAAAATCTCAATGTCTTCAGAATGTATCAATCTGTTGCACAATTCTGCAGATAAGAGAACCATGTAGCAGCTCCACATTCCAAACATTTTGTCTCGGCGGTAAATGGTTCCAAATCCAGTCCTTTTAAATTAGATGCACCCGGAGATAATTCATGGTAGAAAGCCCTCTGTAATATATAGATCTGGATGACACGTCACAGATGTTTGCTTCTGAAAGAGGCCCGGACACAAAAGCAGCTCTTGTTAAGAGAGCGAGCAGCGCCGCGTGAGCCGTCGAGCCCCATGGCCTCGTTGACACCTCAAGGTTTCAGCGGGTTTGTAGTGGTGTTAAACGCTTGCTGATTAAAGAAGCATCTAACTAGGAATTACGGCGATGACTCAACCCAGCCGGAAACCAGAAACACCTGTAGCAGAATAGCTCTGCTCCTCCTGGTTGGAAAATGAGCAAACATCTAACGCTCAATCCTGCGGTACCCAAAAATTTGGTTTTGTATGTTTTTAGTTAGAAAAATAAATACAAATGTGAATATTAATTTGTTTCTTTTTACTTTGATCGGCATTTACCTTTTTACAGAAAATGTCCTCGTAAATGTATGAAGTTAATTAGATGTTTTATAAGTTAAAAAAGTTATGGTGTGGGGAAAAAACTGGAGATTTGAGTGGATAATAAAAAAAAAGATATGATAGTATAAGCAGACATAGCTAGCAGTGTTTCCCTCACATAGCTGTTACCGTGGCGCTCCGCCACAGCAGAAATTCCAGCGGCATGCCTAAAACATATAAACCCGCCAAGCTGTAGATTAGGTATTTTGCGTTGCAGGTTGCATACGCTGGTGTGACGCCGGTACAACTCGCCCCTCTAAACTACGGGGGGAAAATAGTTGGAGACTTGTGAGTTCTGTGCTAAATGTCCGGTTCTCATGTCCGACAACACGATGCAGCAGCATGGTGAAGCAGTTTCAGCCAATCAACGTAGAAAAGCAAAGAATAACGGGTCTACTGAACAGTTTGTAATTACGATGTGGACATCAGCAGCTGGAGAGCTGCAGAGATAGTATAAAGCAGCCCCAGTGACGTGTGCATATGGTCTGTAAGCCAATATAATTATTACATTCCTAAAAACAACAACAAAAAGTGTGATATACAAAATAAATTATTACCCTTTTCATTTAATATACATTAATATTTTTAATAATTTTAAGTAAATAAGTATAAAATAATTTAATTTAGTAAACTTTTGGCCATTAGCTTTGTATAAGCACAAATATGATCAAATCAAGTGGAATTTTTTAATTTTACCTATTAATATTAAAATGATATTTTAGAGTCGGGTCAAATTTTAAAAACTGTATCACTTAACAAGTCAAAATAAAAACTATGAACAAATGTCTTTGTAAGATTGTGGCCAGTACAGTAGAAAATGTCAATATTTTCTTTATGTAAAGTAGTGTAATCAAAAATATAGGTTTTATACAAAGTGAAGTTGAAGAAGAAGGGTAGCTGCAGAAAATAGTTTTTTGATCCACACGTTTCAATGGCATTAATGCATAGCTGAGCAGTGCTCACGATTCCGTAGCCGTAGCAGTACCAGCATTTATCGGTGTACCTTTATTTGTTTGAATATAAATTTGCATCAAGACAACCAAAGTTCTGCTTCGGTCCCTTTTTCTTTTTCTACTGTAGCTGCAGGAGAAACCATTAATGTTCCCAAAAAGCAGAGTTTAGTGATAGCTGGGAGTCCTATCTGTTTGGTTTTGGTGTCACTTTGTAAGTTGCCCTGCAGAAACGTTGCACTGCGCCCTGAGTTCTGTACATGAATGTGTTCAGGTAAAAAACAGCTGGAGTCGTTCAGTATCGAAAAATCCAAATACATGTAGTATAAAACCCCTAAGTCAGACCTTATTTTAACATTTACTTCCTCCATATTTGAGGTCCCTTTTGCCAAAAACACAAGCCAGCCATTTTCCATCCCAGTTGTCTTGCTTCTGCCATGTGAGCAACAGTGAATAAATAGGTTGAAGGGGGGAGGGATGTACTGGTGCCAGAGTGTTGTATCGCCTCTTTGTCCCATCTGCAGCAGACGCCGAAAAGGATGTGTCTGAAAATGAAAAGGGCCTCAGAAAGACTGATTTCATGGAAGAAGAGGGAATGGGTGGCTAACGGATCAAAGGAGGAAGCTGAAAAGAAGGAAAAGCAGATTGGTTTTCTAACAGAAGTGTTGAGCATGAAATATCCAGCGGAATAAATTAAACTCCTATTTAAACTGCAGTATAAATTAAACTCATATTTAAACTGAAGTAGAGAGCAGCAACGAGAAAAACAGTGGTATACTCTTTACTCTTGTTTCTTTGAAGTTCAAACCAACTGGTGCTCTAACATTCCTCATCTTTGATTAATAACGCCATGCCAGATGCGGGGCTGCTGCCGTTACAAAGCCGCTCAGTAACTGCAGAGCCTGTTAGGAGACAGGAGCGGTCTGGTTAGTCAGCCAAACATGGCTGCATTCTTCTAAGCAGGTGGTTATAATTAAACATCCTCTAATCTTCCTCTGCTCTTGTCTCCTTTATGTGTTTTCTCCAACAACACCCAACCCCTCCTGCACGTCTTCCTCCTCCTGTTCTTCATGGAGGCTGGCATGCAGCTAGTGTAAACGAGGCCGACGTAGACTGCATCGGAGATGGTGGGTTTTCTTTTTCTTTTCTTTTTTCTTCTGTTTCCAATCAAATCGATATCCCGTTCATGTTAATTTGCACGTTTCTCCCGGCAGTGTTTTCCTTTCCTGCTCCGCCGAACGAGGAGAATCTGATGGGCGTCGGTAAACCTCTTCCCAAGCAACTGTGGGAGGCCAAGAAGGTAAGGCTGCTCGCATCTATTTCCTGTAGAACAAAGTTTTTACCACTGCCCAAATAATTTATTTAGCTCTTTAAAAAGGGTTTATCAGTGTGCTGTACATTAATAAAATCCGTTAAAATCCTGCAAGACAATCAGTGTTCTGATGACTCTTGATCAAAAATACTTACTTGAGTTTTGTTTCTGTTTAGCTGGAGAAAGTAATGGGACATCCAACTATTGATTTGCTTAATGCATTCATTTAGATTCGGAATGGGATCAAACTCACCTAGCAACATTGTAATGTAGAGCTGCGTGTCATCTGCATAGTTATGGTAACTATAGCTGGGTATCAATTAAAATTTCAAAAATCGATTCCAATTCTCAAGAGTTAGAATCGATTATCACAATCCGATTCCGTCTGATCCAGTTTGATACGGGTCAGGGCTATTAAAAACGTTTTTTGAGCCTTTATCTTAATTATATTCCTGTAATTCAGTGACTTAACACTGGATGAATAACGGTTTACCAGGAAAAAGCTGTATTAACACTTTCAGAACTAAGCCTTAAAATGGATGTCTAGGTTTTTGATTTCTGTTTTAGCTGTAAAAAAGGCCAAACTAAAGCCTAGTTTATGCTTCTGCGTTTTGACGGAGACTGATTGACGCAACGCCATTATCCGTCAACGCTAGGGCTCTCTGTCCCCTACGCACGGACGGATGGAATAGAGGCCCAAATTTTAACTATCCGTCGACGGAGAGGGTCTGCATCTGATTGGTCAGTTTTAGCAACAACCAGAGATCGCTTCACCAGAACGCGGCTCTATAGTCGCTGTATTCAGTAGTTAATGCAGCGTTTGGCCACTATATGCTTTATATTGAAAGGATAATTTATCTAATCTTTTTCTTTGGCGATTTTGAACACCGGGATGTGTAGGAAAACAACAAAAAAGGCTGCTGTGTTTGTTTCCATGTGTTTCTAGAATATTCTATAATCTCCACTTCTAGTAAAAAGCTTTACAGCTTAACCATAACGTACTTTCTGTCGTTCATTGCTCCTTGTGGAAGAAATGCGTTCGCAAGTCTAGAAAAAAAACAGAAACGGCGCTGTGTAGGCAGTAGGCAGAGACGCCATGAAAACTTAGCACCCCCTGCTGTCCTGGGCGAGCAACGCTGAAAAAAAACAACAGAGAATGGAGTGGAAAAGTGGAGTACTATAAACGGAAAACGTCTCCGTCAAAACGTCTGCGTCTGAGTGCAAATTTGCGGTCAGAGAAGCATAAACTAGGCTTTAGTTGAACTATTAAACTGATTTTTGAACTTTTCAATTGATTTGATTAAAAGTTTTTATAAGAATCAATTCAGAATCAATTTTTAGATTATTATTTATTTTTTTAACACAGCCCTAATGGTAACTATCTTATTGGTTGTTATAATCTGGGCTAGTGGGAGCATGTAGATATTAAATGGAAGGGGTCCCAGGATGGAGCCCTGGGGGACCCCACATGCGATTTCTTTCTGTTCTACTGAAAATTGCCTTTTGATACAAAGAATTTCCTGTTCTTGAGGTAAGACTTAAACCAGCCAAGTACTGTACCAGAGTCCGACCCAGCTTTAGATTTAGATATACTTGTAAAGGTAATGAGTAAGAAGCTTTCTTTCTTCCTTTTCTTTCATTTTTATCATCCTATTTATTTTCTTCCTTTTCTTTCTTATTTTTCTTTTCTTTCCAGGTTTGTGAGAAATTCCACCAGTTATAAACTTGACATTAAAGCTCTGCTTATCTTCTTAAAAAGATATTGATTCACAGTCTATATTAGATGCATGTCAGTCCAGCAATAAACATTTCCATGTTCTCTGTGTTTCCTCTCGTCTGAGGAGAGTGCTTAATCTTGGGTGGGAGCGTAAAACAAACACTGAGTTCAGATTCTTGGCTTCTGTCATCATCCTCGTGGAAGAATGAAGGGTGTACGATCTGCCGCCACTTTAAGAGAGTATTTCAACCAATGCTGAAGCGCCCCGGGTCACTTCAGGTGATCACAACACCTTAAATTCCTGTCGTGACTTGACAGAAACATGTCCCCCCACCTGCTCGACCAGTCCTTCCTGTTTGACTTAGAAGAGTCCAAACTGAGCCACATTTCTACAATCCCAAACGTTGACTACAGCATGAGGTATTCTGACTTCAAAGAAATCCGATCTCTTTGAAGAGCTCCTTTTCACTACCCAACCGTGTCGCCGGCCGGCTTCAGCAGCTCTCCTCAACTGAACCCTCAGGATTCGCTAGGGTTTGCTTTCCTTTAATTTCAATTCAGTTTATTTATATAGCGCCATTTCACAACAGATGTCATCTCAAGGCACTTTACAAAAAGAGTTATTACAATACAATGTTTAGTGTAGAAATTACAGAACCACAGAAGATTGCGTCGTGGAATTCTCAGCAATCCCTCATACTGAGCAAGCATGCAGCGACAGTGGGAAGGAAAAACTCCCTTTTAACAGGAAGAAACCTCCGGCAGAACCAGGCTCAGCACAAGCGGTTATCTGCCGCGACCGTCTGTGGCTTGGAGAATACATAACAGAGACACAGAAAGAGCAATAGAACTGATGCAGAAGTTTGTTGCAGGACGTGGAGAATTTTCCGTCACTGCAATGCCATCTTAGTCAGGGTCGTCAAGCAGGGCTAATCCGGAGCACCTACTATAATAGAAAACAGGTTAGTGCTTGAATTGACAGCACATCATGCAGTTGGGGAGAAGTAGGAGAGAAAGTAGGAACAGACCCTAATAATGTCCTCCAACAGCCTAGCCTAAAGCAGCATAGCTACTAACATTAACCTGTCTCCTAGCTACTAGGAGACCTGGCTACCAACACTCTGTCTGAGTCCTCCTGACCCGTGGACGGTGTAGGGCCGGTAACGGCCCCCGTCATGCCGGGGTCTTCTCGGAGTCGGGTTGTTTGAGAATGCAGCCCAAAGTGGGTGGTAAACTCCATCTAAGGCTAAATACCGGCACGAGACCGATAGTCGACAACTATCTTAAGGAAAAATAGACAGAACTGAGAGGACAGAGTTGAAGAGGGCGAGAAACGTTTAAGAGATAAACGGGTGGGGTCCGCACAGAGTCCTCAAATGGTTCTCCCGAACGGAGTCCAACTGGAAGTCTTTAGTAACATCTCACCCCACGCTTACAGATTGAGTAAACGTGAAACCACAGCCCCTGTGGATTTCCTAGCATGCTTCACCAACCCTGCTGGCCATTCCAGCGCTGGGAAATGGATCAAGGCTTTGATTTTATTCAAGGTTATTTCATTTGCAAACCTTTGTTGATACAGAAATTGTTCCACTTTGATGAAAATAAGATTTTAAATTCCAAAAATATTTATCACAGTTTACACCTAGTTTATTTAATATAAGAGGTTTGTTTTTCCTGCTGGTTCTAATCTTTAGCTTATAACTTACTCTCGTTGAACCTAGTTGTTTTTTTAATCATTGGTTAGCTTCTGAAGCATTTTGGTAAACTTTGATTGCTTTGAAGCATGTCAGACCTAAACTGTCTCCTCAACAAAAATCAAATATCAGCTCACTTCTTATGGGTAGGCAAAGTGCCTCTGTTTTGTTACTATTAAGGTTTTCCTCTAAAAAAACTGGAATTAAATATCATTTTAGAATCTGTACCTTGTACTAAATTGGCTCAGTTTGTTTCTCCTGATAATAAAGTATTTTCAAATATGGAGATAAATATGAAAAAGGAGAAAAAGAGAACATTGGATGTAAATAATTAATAAAAATCTATACATTTGTCTATTCATCCCTAAATAGTCTGATGCACTATGACTGAAAGTACGAAATGTCGGAGAGTTGAAAATGATCAGCAGTGGTTGAATAAATTCAGTGTGCGACTGTGTTTGTGTTTCAGGTCCAGTCTCTGGCATCAAGACCTAAATCATGTGAAGTGCCTGGAATCAAGTAAGTATTGGAAAAAATGGACTCTGCACGATTATTGTCATAAAACCTTTTCATCAAGTAGTTCAGATGTTTAAATTCCTCCCCCCAAACCAAAACTTGTCAATATCAACCGGAAGACAGTTTAAAGAACTTTTATTGAATTATTGTTTTAAAGGAATCACCCGGGTGCACTTTCCTTTTGTTGTTGTTTTAGTTTTTAACCCGTTAAACTTCAGCTGACTTTTTCAAATATCCGAACCGACTTCAATAGCCCAACTGTCCTACTGTGCTAAAGCATTAAATTTTTTTTCCGGAAAAAAACAAACACTTTACAGCCACAAAAGTTGCTGTATTTCATATAGATGCCATGTAGAATGACTAACATAAGTTAGTGGAAAGGTTGCAAAGTGAAAGGAAAACGATGCATTCTGTTCCCTTTCTGTTTGGTGTGTGTTAGTCCGATAACCGTAAGTGAAGGTGTAACATGGTAGGGGCAGCACCATGCTGTGGGAATGGATCTCTTTAGCAGGAACAGGGACGGGCAGAGCTAGGTAGATAATGAAACCTGGAATAAAACTCATTAGAGCAGTGGCTGTGTTTTAGATGTCACCCCGGATTAACACGCCTGAATCTGATTGGGCCTCTGGGGAACGAGATGACACAATCAGGAGGTCGTTTAGACGTTTAAATGAGCCGAGTCGGAGCACAGGCGCATCCAAATTCTGCAGGGCTCCGGTCCGTACAGACTGGAGATGAGCAAAGCTGGCGGAGGCCCTACAAGACCTGCAGCTGGTTGTGTGTACTCAGGGGTGCTGAATATATAAATGCCCACCACACTTTTTAGATTCATCTGGTAGCTGTATAACGGCGCCCCACAGATTCCATGAGTCCTATTTTGAACTTTAAGAATACAACGAATTTAGGACATCTGCAAGGATGTGTTGGGGTTCATGTAAATTAATGAAAGAAATAAGAATGAAGATGTGCTTTCATGAAGGCGAGCGTTTGTTCACTATATTGTTCTGTGCCATACCCGATGAGTATTGGCTGATTTCTACAATCACATGTTGGGGAAAATTGGAACATTAGCAGGAAGTGAAAAAAAAGGATGACTAATGAATAAAAGTAATAAGCAGCAGCTACTAAATGACTATCTCAACTGCCTCTGGAATAGCAGTATTTGATAACTGCTTTTGTGTTATTTCATCATCTTTTCCACAGTATATTCCCGTCTCCGGAGCAGAACCCGGGTCTGTCCCATTACCAGGGCTCCTTGAGCACCGGCGGCTCCCTGCCGGACCTCAGCAACCTGCAGTTCCCCTCGCCGCTGTCCACCCCGCTGGACCCCGAAGACGGCGGCGGCGGCTACCCCAACCTAAGTGGGGGCAGCAGCACCGGAAACCTGCCGGCCGCAATGATGCACCTCGGCATCGGCAACTCCCAGGGTGGGTGGAGGCTAGGAGCCTGGATAGAAGAATGTTCTAGTGATGATGAACCACATTCTGTCTCTCTGGGGAAATGTTATTCTAATGTTTCTGTCTCTAGCCGAGGATCAAAACCGCGTGAAGTTTTATCTGTTTGTCAGACGCTTCCTCTTTGGTGATCCCAGAAACAGTGAGGAACATATGTATTGGAACATCTGGCAATCGGCAACACTTCTGGCTCTACAAAACCTGTTATTCTGCCTTTAAAAAGCCGACCTCTACTCTAAATCAGTCTGAGCTTGTTTAAAACACCTGTCCACTCCAGGGTCAGTCAGACTCCAGCTACTACCATGGGCATGGCCAAAACAGCTGGCCAACACTAAAATCAAAACTGTAGACCTCCACAAGGCTGGATAAATGTGGAGCTTTGGTGGTGCTTTTCTGTGAAGGGGACAGGACTAGGGATGGGTATCGTCTAGATTTTATCCGATACCGGTGCCAAACCAGTACTTTTGAAACGATGCCGGTGTTTAAACGGTGCTTCAAGAAAGGAAAACATATATACTTCGTCCAAAAACCGTCTTATTCAGTTATTTTTAGTAGGGCTGTCAAACAATAAAAACTTAATTAATCACACGGTTGCTGTAAATTAATCACCATTCCTAAATTGGACCAAAAAAACTATAGTTCTCTGTGTAAAAGGACAATTCTAGATGCAGTTGCTCTTTTAAAATTTAGACATAGCAGAAATCAATTGAATTTTTGTTTTAAACTCCACAATCACATTCACAATGTTTGTGTGGTCCCATATGAAAAATAATAGCAAATTGAGGTAGAACTAACCAAAATAAATGAATAAATGTAACATTTGGATATCAGCAGACTGTATTAAATATCAGATAAATCAAATTTAATATAGACTAATCTAATGCACAATTGACCATTTTCCAAAAGTAAAGACTCAGCTGGGGGGTTGTAGAAGTTAATTTTGACAGCCCTAACTTTTAGGAGTGTTTTTACACAAAGACAGCCATGTTTACCTTTTCTGGTGATATAGGGAATCGCTCCTGGCTGATGGCATGCCCAGAATCAATAGTGCTTGACGTCTCTGGGAAAACAAGAACCAAAATAAGGTACCGAAGTGTGCGCTGCTTTTTGGTCTGGTTACTGCCGTTTATGTCTGAACCAGTGCCATGACGGCACCGGACGTCGGTACCCATCCCTAGACAGGAAGACTGTACAGTATTAAAGACAGGATGAATGGGCCGTGTATTGTGAGATTTTGAGCTAAAACCTCCTTCACTTAGTCAGAGCATTAAAGATGAGTCATGGCCGGGTCTTCTAACATGGCAATGACCAAAAGCACACAGCCAGGAGAACCAAGGAGAGGCTCCATAAGAGGCATACCAGGGTTCTGCAGTGGCCTAGCTGCTCTCCAGACGTAAATCATTCAATAGAAAATCTTTGGAGGGAGCTAATACTCTGTTGCTCAGCGACAGCCCCGAAACCTGATAAGTCTTGAGAGGATCTGTGTGGAGGAGTGGGCCAAAATCCCTGTTGCTTTTTATGCAAATATTAACACTGATTTTCTCAGGTGTTCAAGTACTTATGTTCGATAGTAGAATACAAAGAAATTCTTTCAAAATAGTTTTATTTTTATTTTTATGCCGTCTATCTCAGTGGAAATGCACCGACGATATGAATTTCAGACCCTTCCATAATTTCTATGTGGGAGAAAATATCCGGGTGTTTGAATACTTCTGTTCCTCACTGTATCTGTATGAAGACGAGGCTGATCTGCTGTTTCCTTTCCGTGGTCTTGGCTTTTTAACATTCAGCTTTTAGACGTGAGGGCCCCGGCTGCAGTGTTTCACCCATGTTTCTCGCGCCAGCCGATCATACATCATTAATGACTCTCTGAAGGACCTCTGTGTCTCTGACTTGCCTGATCCGATCACACCCGCTGCTGCCCCCTTTTACTCCTCCCTCTTTGTCCGTGCTGTCGGGCTCTCACGTCGGACACAGTTCAGCCTGGCCCAGCACCAAACCCACGCAGGAATTTTGACCCTCTTCCTGGCCATGGACAATCGGCTCTTTTCTCTCTCGCCTCGTTTCCCTCTCACCCCGTCCTCTCCTCCGCTCACACAATAACCTCCAGTGTTTCACGTCAGCTGCCAAAGGGCGCGCTGGAAATGCGCACAAGTTCCCCTGGTCTGACTGAGTTTTGTCGTTGCTCTCCCAGCAGGTCTGTCCTCGTCTCTGAGCAATCCCTCCATCCAGGCGTCCCTCAGCAACTGCCAGCTGCAGTCGTCGCTCAGCAACCCCTCCATCAGCTCGTCGCTGCGTCTCTCCGGCAGCTCGCCCCGCCGGCGGCCGGCTCCCATCAGCCCACTCACCCTTTCTCCCGGAGCGGAGCAGCGCAGGGGTCTGTCCAAGCAGCTGTCTCCCACCATGTCCCCCTCGCTGTCCCCCATCACACAGGTACCCCTGGTTTCCTGGTGTTTCCTCTTTTACATATCAAAAGTACCAATCCTCTGCCTGTAGCAGCTGCCAGAACAGAGAGCTATGCTTGTTCTTCTTTGCGTAACCGCTCAGGTTCACTCAGGCTGCCCCAGATTCTCAGTTGAAGTTTAGTTCTGGACTAGAATCTGCCTAGATCTAAGTGATGAAGGAGATGAACTGTCTGAACGTTCAGGGTGGTGGTCCTTAAGGAAGGAGAACATGCTGCTAATGCTGCTGCTACAAAAAGACAAAAAAAAGCAGCCACCCAGCATGATGCTACCACCACCATGTTTTAAGGTGCTCTGAGTGATATTGTATTGATATTCAAAATCAAGTTATCACATGTTTTAAATATATTTGAATTTAATTTGAATTGTCAAAAAATTAAAAGTATGACTGGTAGTTGGTGGCTGCTTTCACCCTCTGGGTTCCAGTGGATAAACTAGATCTAGCACAGGGATCCCACGGGGTCTTAAAAAGCCTTAAAAGCATTGAATTTAGGAATTTGAAAATAATACCTTTAAAAGACTTGAAAGAGTCTTGAATTTTGATATCTAGGTCTTAAAATGTGTGCTGTGGGTAACTTCTCCGTATTTAATTTTTCCTCAAAAGTTTCATTTGTCAACCATGATTATTTTGTTACATAAATAAAGAGTGGCGGAGCCAATAATTGAAAACAGCATGCTTGTATTTATTTATTTTTTTAAAGTAGGCAGACATGAAATTTCATCTTTTCCAGAGTTTTCAGACATATTCTCACTGTTGTGGGAGAAACTTTAGACTGTTTCCTTTTCAAAGGGACACCAACCCTGCCTTTACTCCTTCAAGAACAGCTTTAATTTTAGTTTGGGAATGCATTTTTAAAATATTTTGGGAATGTTCATGGTTTAAATAACCTTTGAGGCTAGAAACAAATAGCTGCATTTATAGTCCAATTTAATTTGGCCCTGTAAATTCTACTGTATTATATTTTGTGTTGTCAGAGTAAAGGGGTTGGAATAAGAATGCATCAGACTTGTTTCACATTTATTTGTAAAAAACAAAAACAAAGGTTAAAGGCGACATTCAGGCTGATGTGCTCTCAATATAAAGCCCTAACCTGAACATGTTTCATCATGTTGAGAAGTTACACACAGTTAGCTGCTACCAGCAGAGTTGCTAAACAAGTGGCAGCTACTAGCAAAGTTGCTTATGGGTAGCTTCTACTAAAAGAGTTGCTAATGGCTAGCTTCTACTAACAGAGTTGCTAAGGGGCTAGCCTCCACTAGCATGGTTGCTAATGGTTATCTTCTACTAGCATAGGCTACGGTTCTCATGTCTCTCATAAACAGTGATTCCTAGCGACCCGAGGAAGGGGAGTCATGTTAAGACAACTGATCATAGTTTTTTATTTGGCTTATCATTGCTGGGTTTAGAATTATAGTGCGTGGAGGATCAGTTCAAAACGGGACGCAATATTTACCTTAGCTCCTGAAACATTTTTCCAAGACAACCTCCTCCTTGCTGTGACATTTGACTGCAGTGAAGTTATTTTTTCACGCCGACGGTTTGCTTAGGGACCATCAACAAATTCTCGTGCAGCTCAAGACATTTGATCCCTTTTGTGGTTTGAAAGGGGAGAGATGCCTGACAGAGCTGCCTGGTCTCTGTTAATGATTCGTTTGGAGTAGGTAGTGACTTGTATTAATTAAAAAGAGGGGAAACTTTTTTTCTTTATTTTTTAAACTTTTTTATTAACCCCTATTTTCCTATCGCACCACACATCTATTGATCGATAGATATTTTCTTGAATCCTAACCCTGTTTGTGATGAGTTTGCATGTTCTCCCCGTGCATGCGTGGGTTCTCCCTGGGTACTCCAGTGTCCCCCCATAGTCAAAAATACCTCAGTTCAGACAACGATTGGATGGTTGAAGTGACTTGAATCTGTGTGACTAAACCTTTAATTCCAAACTCTTTTTAGTTCCTCTGACTGTTTCGGTCCTCGTTGTCTTATCTCCAGGGAGTTGCTTTGGACACCAGCAACATGCCAAGGGAACCGCCTCCACCCTACCCGCTCTATCAACAGCCCCAGCATGCAGTAGATCACGGCCGGCCACACCAGCAGGCATCGCAGCATCAACAACAGCAGCAGCAGCAGCATCAACAGCATCAGCAGCATCAACAGCAGCAGCAGCATCAACAGCATCAGCAGCATCAGCAGCATCAGCAGCATCAACAGCATCAGCAGCATCAACAGCATCAGCAGCATCAACAGCATCAACAGCATCAGCAGCATCAACAGCATCAGCAGCATCAACAGCATCAGCAGCATCAGCAGCATCAACAGCAGCAGCAACAGCAGCAGCAGCAGCCTGTCTCACCTCTTCAGAACATCTCCCTGGACTTCAACAGCCAGGTGAGAGCGCAGAGCGCGTCCCACATAAATTAGAACGGAAACCGAGGCACCAAAGCCTCTGCTGCTGTTTATACCTCATAAAAGCTCTCTTCTTGTATAACGTTTGACAAGATCGGACCAAACACAGCATTTACATTCATATGTCTTGGTATTTCAAGGGCTTCATAATGTGGTTCACTCTAACTAGGCTTTCAGTAGACAATCAACCCCACAGCATCACACATCCTCGCCTTTTTTTGCAGTAGTCTGGAGGTACCATTCCACACAGTTTAAGTCAGTCTCAGTACAGTTTTCTTATCATTGACCTGTTTAAATGTGTGGTAGTTGTTTGGTGGTGTCTAAAGGTTACTACGGTGACAAGGTGACCCCAAGAGGTCACTCTTCGCTGCAGTGACTAGGGCTGGGTATCGATTCAAATTTCAAGAATCGATTCGATTCCGATGCACAAAAGTTGGAATCGATTATCACGATCTGATCCAATTCGATCCGATTCAATCTGCTCCAGCTCGATGTTGATATAGGTCAGCCCTAATAAATGTTTTTTTAAAGCTGTTATTTTAATAATATGCCTGATATTCAATGACTTAACACTGGGTAAGTAACGGTTCACCATGGAAAACTGTATTAACCATTTCAGACACAAAACTTAAAATGTCCGTCTGGACTTTTCCTTCCTATTTTAGTTTTTAAAAAGGCAAACTATTCTAAAAAATAGAATCGATTTTTGAACTTGTGAATCGATTCGTTTCGATTTCTTCAGCAATCAATTCAGAATCGATTTTTCGATTATTTCAACACAGCTCTAGCAGTGACCTTTGGAGCCTGCTGACTGTGCATGGTGGCCAAATGAAGCTTGACAATTTTTTTCAATTCAATTCACTTTTATTTATTTAGCACCAGCTCACAACAAATGTCATCTCAAGGCACTTTACAACAAAAGTAATTTCAATAAAATTATACAAAGATTCCAGGATCCTCTATAAAACGCCTCAGTGTTGCATCTCTACACACTAGGGGTGTAACGCTACATGTATTCTGACTCTTTGGTACAATACCAATCCACCTGTTTTCTACTGAGGCAGAATGTTTGCATGAACTCAGCGCACAGTGCAACGTTCCGCAGGGAAACTTTAAAAAGTGACACCAAAAGGATGGACCGAACCAGAACTTTGTCAGCGAGAGCATCTTTCAACAGCAATAAGGTCCATAACACACTGAACTGAATGACTCACCTGTAAAGCTGAATGGAAACTTCACTAATACTGGTGGGGGGGGGAAGCAACTGACCTTGCTATGGTTACCAGTAGCATCCAATCAGACCAGACTCCTGATTCTGAATAAAACGCAGGTTGAGGAATACCCATTGATGAGAGGGAACTTGCCATACAGCTGCCCATGCTGCATTCTAGTACAGCTGGGAGAATAGGCTGTTGAAATATCAAAGTAACTCCAAAGTGATTTAGGCATTTTTTATTCTCAAATTCAATTCAATTCAATTCAGTTTATTTATATAGCGCCATTTCACAACAGATGTCATCTCAAGGCACTTTACAAAAAGAGTTATTACAATACAATGTTTAGTGTAGAAATTACAGAACCACAGAAGATTGCGTCGTGGAATTCTCAGCAATCCCTCATACTGAGCAAGCATGCAGCGACAGTGGGAAGGAAAAACTCCCTTTTAACAGGAAGAAACCTCCGGCAGAACCAGGCTCAGCACAAGCGGTTATCTGCCGCGACCGTCTGTGGCTTGGAGAATACATAACAGAGACACAGAAAGAGCAATAGAACTGATGCAGAAGTTTGTTGCAGGACGTGGAGAATTTTCCGTCACTGCAATGCCATCTTAGTCAGGGTCGTCAAGCAGGGCTAATCCGGAGCACCTACTATAATAGAAAACAGGTTAGTGCTTGAATTGACAGCACATCATGCAGTTGGGGAGAAGTAGGAGAGAAAGTAGGAACAGACCCTAATAATGTCCTCCAACAGCCTAGCCTAAAGCAGCATAGCTACTAACATTAACCTGTCTCCTAGCTACTAGGAGACCTGGCTACCAACACTCTGTCTTAGTCCTCCTGACCCGTGGACGGTGTAGGGCCGGTAACGGCCCCCGTCATGCCGGGGTCTTCTCGGAGTCGGGTTGTTTGAGAATGCAGCCCAAAGTGGGTGGTAAACTCCATCTAAGGCTAAATACCGGCACGAGACCGATAGTCGACAACTATCTTAAGGAAAAATAGACAGAACTGAGAGGACAGAGTTGAAGAGGGCGAGAAACGTTTAAGAGATAAACGGGTGGGGTCCGCACAGTCTGCCCGGGGGATTCAACCCGGCAGGTAATGGGCGGCCGCACTGTGCGGGAGGATCCCCTTGAGGGACCTCTCTCCGGCGCTGGCTGGCCCCTGTGGGGCACATTTCTTCCGCGGCGGTAAGCCGCGACCGGCTCCGGATCTTTACCTGGCTTACATTAATCTATCTCTACCTAGCTACTCTACCTCTTCCTATCTCTTCCTAACTTTTGACACTCTGCCTGACTACTAACATTAACCTGTCTCTTCCTATCTACCTGTCTGACCTGACTCTAACTACCTATAAACATATCTCTAACTGTAAGCTTTGTCAAAGAGGAAAGTTTTTAGCCTAGTTTTAAAGATAGACAAATTGTCTGCTTCACGAACCAACCCTGGGAGCCGGTTCCATAGGAGGGGAGCCTGATAGCTGAAAGATCTGCCACCCATTCTACTTTTAGAAATCCTAGGAACTACCAGTAAACCTGCAGTCTGAGAGCGAAGGTCTCTGTTAGGAACATATGGAACAATCAGGTCTCTTATGTATGATGGAGCTAGATTATTAAGGGCTTTATATGTCAGAAGGAGGATCTTGAATTCTATTCTAGATTTTACTGGGAGCCAGTGAAGAGAAGCTAAAACAGGGGAAATGTGATCTCTTCTTTTAATATTCATCAGAATCCTAGCAGCAGCATTTTGAACTAACTGAAGACTTTTAATTGTATTCTGTGGACTACCTGATAATAGACAGTTACAGTAATCCAGCCTTGAAGTAACAAAGGCATGGACTAGTTTTTCAGCATCATTCCTGGACAGGATGGTTCTAATTTTTGCAATATTCCTAAGGTGAAAAAAGGAAATCCTACAGACTTCTTTAATGTAAGTTCTAAATGACATATCTTGGTCAAAAATGACACCGAGGTTTTTTGCTTTATTACTGGAGGCTAATTTAATGCCGTCCAGGTGAAGGGGCTGACTAAGTAGTTTCTTTTTCAGAGCTTCTGGTCCAAAGACGACAACTTCTGTTTTATCAGAATTTAGAAGCAAGAAGTTTAGAGTCATCCAAGTTTTTATGTCTTCCAGACATGCCTGTAGTCTACCTAACTGATTGGATTCATCAGGATTTATGGATAGATAAGGCTGTGTATCATCTGCAAAACTATGGAATTTTATCCCATGCTGCCTAATTATTTTACCAATAGGAAGCATATATATAGTAAAGAGAATCGGCCCAAGCACTGAACCCTGTGGTACTCCGCAAGTAACTATTGAGGTTGAGGAAGATCTATTGTTTACCTGAACAAACTGAAATCTGTTAGACAAATAAGATTTAAACCAACCTAGTGCTGTTCCTATTATACCGACACTTTGAAGCCTTTCTATGAGAATATTGTGGTCAACAGTGTCAAAGGCAGCACTGAGATCTAACAGGACCAGAATGGTCACCAGTCCATTGTCTGAGGCTATGAGAATATCATTAGTAACCTTCACCAGAGCTGTTTCAGTGCTGTGATGAGCTCTAAAGCCTGACTGAAACTTCTCAAACAGCTCATTATTGTTTAAATGCTCACATATCTGGTGTGCAACTATTTTCTCAAGAATTTTAGATAAGAAGGGAAGATTAGATATCGGTCTATAGTTAATTAAGTCGTTTTGATCAAGAGAGGGTTTCTTAAGTAGAGGTTTAATTACAGCAATCTTAAACTCCTGTGGTACATATCCATTGACTAAGGATAGATTCATTATATTTAAAATTGGAGCAGCGATCAGAGGGAAAACTTCTTTTAAGAGTTTAGTTGGGATTGGGTCTAAAACGCAAGTTGAAGGTTTAGATGAAGCTAATAATTTTAGTACATCACAAAGTTCGGCTGCATTAAAGCAGTTTAAGCATATATTAGGTTCCACCATTTTTGAGGCTGCCTCATTAACTAAGGAGGAAGCAAGCATATTGGGAAGGTTCCCAATTATCTTATTCTTTATGGAGTCTATTTTATTTATAAAGAATTGCATGAAGTCGTCACTGCTTAGAGCTTGGGGAATGGTTGGCTCGATAGAGCTATGATCCTGTGTGAGTTTGGCAACTGTATTAAAAAGAAACCTAGGATTATTTTTATTCTCCTCGATTAAAGATGAATAATATGCTGTTCTAGCTGTGTGAAGGCTCTTTTTATATAGCAATAAACTATTTTTCCATATTAAAAAGGAATCATGTAAATGCGTGGAGCGCCATTTTCTCTCTAGTTTTCTAACATTCTGCTTTAGGGTACGTAGCTCTAAATTAAACCAGGGAGTTAATCTTCTATGGCTAGCCACCTTCCTTTTCAAGGGGGCAACTTTGTCTATTGCCCGACGCAGGGAGGAATTAACGCTATGAACTAAAATGTCAAGTTGTGAGGGGTCACGAGTTAAATCACTGTTTTCTGTTCTGCATTTATAAACTGAGGAAATTAAAGTTGGAAGAGCTTCTTTAAAATTTGCTACAGCGTTGTCTGATAACGTTCTGGTATAATGAAGTTTTCTTTCAGGTTTGATATGATCCATTAGAGTAAGTTTAAAAGTGATAAGGAAATGATCAGACAGGATAGGGTTATGTGGAAAGACTGTTATTTCTTCACAGTCAATGCCATAAGTCAGCACAAGATCTAAAGTGTGGTGACAAGAATGTGTTGGTCCCTGCACATTTTGAGTAAAGCCTATTGAGTCTAGGATAGTGTTAAAAGCTGTATTTAGACTATCACTTTCATTATCAACATGAATATTGAAGTCTCCGACTATAATGACTTTATCAGTGTTTAAAACTAAGTCAGATAGAAAATCTGAAATCTGATCTAAAAATTGAGAATAAGGTCCTGGTGGACGATATAAGACCACAAACAAAAGTGGCTTTACTGCTTTGTTATGTGTATGAGGAAAGCTAAAAACTAGATGCTCAAAGGAACTGTAACTATTATTTTTTTGGAGATTAATTAGTAAATCGGAATGAAAGATAGTTGCTACTCCACCTCCTCGACCAGTACTTCGAGGGACACTAAAGTTTAAGTAGCTAGGGGGAGTTGACTCATTTATTGTGACATGGTCCTCTTCCTGCAACCATGTCTCTGCAAGACAAAACAAATCAATATTATTTTCACAAATTAAGTCATTTACCAAGAGTGTTTTTGAGGGGAGAGATCTTATGTTTAGTAAACCACATTTAATTGATTTGTTTTTATGTTCAGTCCGAGTTTTATTTATCTTTATGAGATTTTTATACTTTGCTCTAGTAGCATTAACTTTTAATTCATTAGTTTTGGGTAGTGGACGGGAAACTATCTCTATAGGGTAGTGGGTGGGTGGCAGTCCCTGTTCCTTGACCTGGACTCTGGGTTCCCTGAGCTGGACTCTGGGTTGTCACGGCTTTGGGGAACTAGAGATAACCCTATCAATGTTCCTGGAAAGAAGCGAAGCTCCGTCCTCGGTGGGATGGATGCCGTCTCTACGTAACAGTCCAGGTTTTCCCCAGAAGGCCCCCCAGTTATCAATGTAGCCCACATCGTTTTCTGGACACCACCTTGACAACCAAAGGTGGAACGAAAGCATACGGCTGTACATGTCATCGCTAGTACGATCAGGCAGGGGACCAGAAAAAATTACAGAGTCAGACATCTTTTTGGCAGCCCTACACACCGAAGCTACGCTAATTTTAGTGACCTCCGACTGCCGTCGCCGGGTGTCGTTGCCACCAGCATGGATAACGATCCTGCTATACCGCCGTTTGTCCTTGGCCAAAAGCTTCAGATGGGACCTAATGTCCGCAGCCCTGGCCCCTGGAAGGCATTTGACGGTGGTCTTTCGTGTCTCTGGAGCCACATTCCTAACTATGGAGCTGCCAATTACAAGAATCGGCCTCTCCTGCTCGGCGGGTGCGTCGCTGAGCGGGGCGAACCTATTGTTCAGAGAAAGGGGCTGGAGGTTGGCCGCGGACTGGGGTCTGGCGCTAATCTTCCTACGAACAGTCACCCAGCTCGCCTGAGGTCCCGGCTGCACGGGAGCTGTTGAAGGACGGCTAGGTCCTGTCCTAGTTGACTCCGCGCTAGCTACTGCTGGGCCTGGCTGTTCTACAGCGCGGAGCCGGGCCTCTAGCTCAGAAACCCTCGCCTCCAAAGCTACAAAAATGCTGCACTTATTACACCTACCAACTTCACTAAATGAGGCGGAGGAGTAACTAAACATCTGACAGAGAGAGCAGGAAAGAGGAGGAGGTGTAGAGAGAGATGGAGGGACAAGAGAGAAAGCTGCCGAAGCCATGCTAGCCGTAAAGCTAAGCTAACCAAGCGGTACCTTACCTTACCTAAAAACAAAGTAATTAACCCAGTAAAACGCTTAAAGAGTCCTAAACCGTGAAGAAAATTAACGTTTTAATGTGTTTGTGTGTTAAGCAACTCAGAAAAAACTTATTGACAGAGAAAGTTAGATCAGTTCAAGAGAGAGAGAAACACCGACTTGCTACAAACGAGTTAGTCACAAAACAGGAAAGAACGCGATACGTCTTACCAACGCGATACGTCTCCACGCTGAATCACCTAATATGAGCAAAATATTATTTAAACATTTCGCCTCTGGCTATGTCCGCTTGTACTATTTTATCTTTTATCCCCTTTTTTTATCCAATCAAATTTCCAGTCCGTATTTTAAGTTATAGAAGATTTAAAACGCGTTAAATAATTGCATGAATTTACAAGGAAAGATTTCAGTAAAAAGGCTCCTTGTTTAATGCTGATAAAAGTAAAAATAATTTATATATATATATATATTTCTAAACATCATTGTTTCCTACTTTGGCTATGTCTGCTTGCATTATTTTATTTAGTTTTTAGAAATCCAATTAAACCTCCAGTCAGTTCTAAAATTCAACTTTTTTAAATTATAGGACATAATAAAATCAAACAAATTTCGGGAATTTAAAGGAAGAAATTATGAAAAAAAAGGTTCTTTGTTTCGTGCTGATCAGAGAAAAAAGTCATGCACATTTTCTTCATTAAAGTGTACTGAAAACCTACCGAACTTTGATTTTTGTGTACCATTAAACCCCAACTGGAAACTAGCCCCAACATTTTAGACAAAGGAAAAACATCAGCAAGAAGCGCAGAGATGAATCACTCGCAGCAGGTTCTCCTTCCTCCGTGTCCTTGGGAACTTTTGCCGCAAAAACACACGTCACCCTAATGAATAGTCCATTATCAGGCTTCTGTCTCAGCTTGATGGAGTGTTGATCCATTCTTTTAAATCATGTGAAGCAGGAAATCTTCCAAAACATGCAGGTCAGGGGGAGCCCAGGACACAGACTGGGAAACTCTGGCCTCTAAATGCTCCCAAGGCTGTCGTCTGGTTCATCTGGCCATTAGAGAACTTAATGTGTGTGTGTGTGTGTGTGTTTATTTTTTTTCTTTTTCTCTTCTAACAGCAGAACAGCATGGCATCGCTATTCAGCAACCAGTTTATGGAGCAGCAGTTCTCGAATTGCCAGAACAAGACGCTGCCCTTTCAGGTTAGTTTGAAAACACAGCCATGTGGGCTCCAGATGTTGAAAACTTCTGAATCAGCATCATTTGTCTGCAAAATACTGTCAAAAATTGAGTTTACTTCCTTTATGATTACACATTGTTTCATGAAATCAGTTTTGCTTGCTGTAACTAAAACTCACCAGCTGCTTCATTATCCTCTGACTGTCTGTTTTTCTCAATTGCCATTTTCTTTCCGTCTGCTGTCCAGTTGGACCAGTTCAGTCTATTGGAGAACGTTTTGAGCTCCTCAGCAGGGGGGTCCTGCTACAACCCATCCTCATCCTCGCTCTACTACTCCCAGGCAGCTCAGTCCGGCCTGGGGGGCAGCCACGGCAGCCTGCATGACCCGGCCCATATGAGGTCCAACATGCTGTACCCGAACTGCAGCGGAGGGCTGCCCAACATCATACTCACAGGTGAGTCGGATCCATTCAGATATTTTTTGCTGCGAAGGCATCCGATTGTTTTCAAACGCCATATAGGCGCAAGAAGTCTGATGGTTCATTATTCGTTTCCTTTAGCTTTTCATCATTTGTCTCCCCAGAAATAAATTGTTCTTTGTATATTCAGATCTTTGGTTGGTTCGTCAGCATTCACCCGCAGGTGTTTTCATGCTGATTAAGCTTAATAGGGGATTTTCCTGCTACTTATTGTCGGAACTTTTGCATGATATCAGTAATCAGTAAAACTATATCAGGGATCACTTTTAACCAAATATTTTTCGTATTTAACTGAAAAATTCGAAGACCGTCCATCATTTTGTGAAATTAGTGTTCTCTCTCCTGACCACTTGGTGCAGATGCTTAGACATTTTCGAGTTTATGCAACAGAGTTCAGGTAACTAAATGAATCCAAAAAACAATCACCTGAGAGCATCTGAGTGTTATGTCAGGCCTGGACACCGTACACAACGCATATCTCTAACCGGGGTCTGACAGAGTTACTGAGGCTTTTGGCTCCAGGAGCCCGTTGTCGTGCCAAACGTCGGTTCATGCTGCTACATTTCCTCCCGCTGAAGCGATAGCTTGCAGGTCAGGAAACGGCTCGTTCAGAGAGTCTTTCCGAACTCTGATCACTTCAAAGGGGGAAATGTTTCCTCATTTAAAAACTTTGGCTGAATTGGAGCTTAATTTCAGTCTCCAGTTTGGCAGCGGAGCCTCCAGAATAATTAAACCCCCATGAGAATTCATCTGTCTGAGGCAAAAATCCAAAACATCATTGCAAAAACCTCTTCAGCAAACCAACTATTTGATTACACACAAATGGCAGGAGGAAGCTGTTAGACTGTGTGTTCAGGCCACAGCAGGTGAACAGTTAACTGTATATGTATATGTAACATATACAGGACTGTATACCAGACTTTAAAAAGTAATGATGTTTGACTTCCTATTGCATTTTTCCTCAATAGTTTAATTTGTCAACCACAATTTTGATTAAATAATGTGGCATAAATAAAGAGTTGTGGAACCAATAATTGAGAACGCAACAAAGCCTCAGGAAAGTTAAAAAATACTCAGAACACGTGACGATTTCCGAAACAAAATCATAATCAATGGTAAAAAATAACTTTTTAATGCGAACTTTCATGTGGCCTGCTGAACCTCTGCTTGACTGGTTGTTTTTTACACATTCCTCATTTCCCTGAGAAATGCATGAACACAATTTCACAGATTTTGTTTTTCCTCTACTGATAAAGCTGTGAAATAGGTATTGTTTTTATAGAAATGGTCTTAAAAAGGTATTATAAAGACTTGGATTTAACTTCCTGCAACTAAAACCCTTTATGTAGTTCTGAGCTTGTTCCCTTTGAATATTAATTCAATTAATTAAAAAAAAGAATGCTATTGATAATGCTATTTCGAAAATGTGTGGGTAAAAATAAGATTATAGGAACCACTATATCTGGGGTTAGGGTTCTAATCTGTCATACACAGCTTCACCAGCAACTCTTCTTATTTTTTACGAAGCCAGTTGTTTGGGGATGTCTTCCCATTTTCCTCTGAATTAGAACCAATCAGCACAACTTAACCACGCCTCCTGCTGAGCGACTCAGTCGGGTGATTATGAGTGCATAACCACCCGCCCCCCCATTTAAATCTGGAAGGTCCGATCAACTTCATACTTAGAACACACCTTTTTCTGCCAGACTTTAAAGACATAGGAGCTCTGAAACTCATACGTTCTGTTGTAATTTAGTTTTTGTTCATTATATTAACTTTTGTTCCAATTTTATGGTTGCTGAAATAATTTAAATATTTATTGATATCTTATATCTTAGAAATATCTTATTTCTAACTTTCTTTTTGTCTTTTAGTCCCGGTATATCCCGATATAGCTCAGTTTATACCCTAATAACGATATACTTCACGATACAGCAATTTTTCTGTAAATTTATTTCATAAATAGTCAATAAAAATTTACGTGGAAATGCAGTTTTAAATGATGGATGACAATAACACCACCAGGGCTGCAACAACGAATTGATAAAATTCGATGATCAGAAGCGTTGGCAACGAATTGTGTCATCGATTTGTTGTGTAGCGTTATTACAAGGTCTAATTTGGTCGCCAGTTGCGCAACTTTTTTTTTTTTTTTTTTGCGCGTAACCTTTATTTAACAGTCAACGCGAGCCGTCATTCCTGCTGATGATGTCGGCGCCGCAGTGAGAGGAAAATGTTTTCGATTCACCCACCATCATCTGTTGTCTCTGTCTCAGATGACTCCAACCCGAGTCTGTCCAAGGACATCAGCAGCGCCCTCTCCACCGTCCCAGAGTGCTTCGACTCGGAGGGGGGCTTCCCGCTGGAGGACGAGCTGCGCATCGAGCCGCTCAGCCTGGACGGCCTGAGCATGCTCAGCGACCCGGACATGGTGCTGCCCGACCCGTCCGTGGAGGACACGTTCCGCAGCGACAGACTCTGAACGTAGGGGAGCGTCATGAAAACGCACGCCGCCGCTAAGATTCATCAAATGTGAAGTTTGAAGGGGAGACTTGGTGAACAAACACTGTTTACACCTACCTGCATGCTTGGGCTCATGTTTGTCACGTTGTTTTAAGTAACGCAGTTTTTTCAAATCTGCTCTGGGATCTGGTGCAACCAAAAAAAAACAAAAAAAAACAACAAAAAAAACAGGAGAACGGATCCAGGAGAACGCCGGAGTCCTCCTGCGTTTCTCTCCCATCACCAGCTTGCAGCACCAGTTACCCTGAAGCCATGGCAACACCATAACCATGGTTACACACCATAGCAACCCCGTCGCCGTGCAGAAGAGCAGCAGAAATCCAACACATAATTTACGTTTCTTGCAGCTCTTAATAAAGGAGGCGAGTTGTCGCAGCTGGACGGAGGTGGAAATGAAGAAATTCAAGTATGGATTCAAGTTTTTTTTTTTTTTTTTTTTCAGACGTATTTCTTTTAACATGGTGTCAGATTGTTTTCAGATGTATATGTATATATTCCTTATAGAAAAAAGAAAGCCTCAAATCCGATAGGAGCGTATTTTCAACATGAGACAAAAAGGGCAAACTGTTTACAAAGATGAGACCGCATGAAATAAAAACAGCTAATAGTTTGAATTTTCAGCTGATCTGATATCTGTTGAATAAATCCTTTTTTTTTCTTGCATTTTGGATGAACATTCATGTTTTGTTTTTTAAAAAAACTTTCTGTTGCAGATTTCCGTCTCCTCCTGCGTATGATTTGTTTTTTTACTGTCTACCGACTTGTAAATGTGCTTGCACTGTAACTGTACGTAAAGGTTGGTTTTGAATAAGGGCATGCGCTGTGATGCAGTGGACCCCCCCCCCCCCCCCCCCCCCCCCCCCTGTTTTTTGTTACTGAAGTTTAAGGAACCCCCCCGTCTGAGCCGGACACTCAGAGCAGACGGCGAACCCGCCGACATCGGACATCATGCAGAAATGCACTTAAACTCTCTTTGCACTAATTGGTTCACATTGTGTAGGCTGAGATTTTGTAACACCGTTTTTTTTTTTTTACCTGATTAACCCAAAGAAGAGCAAAAGCCATCAGGGAGGGATTGAACATGTTTGGTTCAAATTTGATGTAAGACAAAAGAAAAGTCTTGTTTTTTATTTAATTTTTTACCCTATAGATCTCAGACCTCTAGCTGATTATGTAACAGCTCAGTCTTGTGCACTGAGCGCCCCCTTGTGTCAGTTTTGAAGAAGAGCCTTCAATGTTTGCTCCTGTCGTTTCCTATGCAACTTTTTTCCAAGTGAAACCTGTTGAACAGGTGCAGCTTTATGCAGTGCAACACGGCTCTGTGTTTTCTAATGTCTTTCGTTGAACCTGCACAATGTGAGGGATCAAATGAATTTTATCCTAAATGATATTCCATGTGTCCCCTGTCCACGGCTGGCGTCGGCTCTGAGGTGTTCTGGAGTTTGAGCAGCGTTTTATTTTATTTATTTTGGGTTTTTTTTCTGTGCATGACTCGATGCTTCAGACTTTCGTTTTAAAGGGTTTTCCGCTCTAATTTCAGCTGGTATTTGCCCCCCCCCCTCCAGTCAGATATTCTCTATGGTGTGAAGTTGCTGTTTCTACGGGTTTCCTGCTCTCTACCCGCCTGCCTTCTGTTGCCTTACTGGGTGTTTCTCTTATTCCAGCAGCTGATAATCACGTCTCTTTAGCTTTAGCACGCCTCTAGCTGCCTGTGGTTGTTTTCTGTCTTAACATCCAGTTTGTTTTTGTCTCCTTTTTTTCCCCCTAGGTGCATATCGAAATGTACAGTTCGGTTATTTAAAGAATGTTTATGCCCTTTAGTGTTACTTTTTTTTTAAAGTCATTTGAGTTTCCCCTCAAAATATAAAAGTTTATTGCTTTGTAACATATGTTATAGTGCTTATCTTTCCAATTTAATATAATCAATAAAAAAAAAACTTTACTGTGTATGAAGTCCTCCGGTTTTATTGTCTTTATCATCGGACATCCCAGTAGGGGGCAGTAGTGTGTAGATGAAAAGGAGCACATCTGTTTACAAAGTTTGCTTCATAAATGATCTTCAGTCTTTTTTAACTGGATAAACAGGAAATAAAAAATGCGCCCTTGTGAGGTGCCGTTTGTACAGTGGTACTGTAAAAAATTAACAATAATTTGGGTTATTAAGCCTGCCAGGAGGGCATACTTGGGTTTTTTTTTTTTCAATCTAAATACTTAGTTCGCAAACTAAACAGGATTGCTGAATATTTAGCTTTGACCTAAACATTTAGCTCAGAATTAAATATTTACTTGCCAATAAGCAGAAGTTGACTACCAAAAAAGCGCTGGGTCGGAGTGGCAAAAGCAAAAGAGCTGGATTAGCAGTTCTTTGTCAACAATTTCAGGAATTTCAGATCATTTTTATGTCCTATAAAAAAAGTGACTTTTTTCAAAGTCACTTTTTTTTAAATACAACTTTTGGAAAGTTGTTAGGATGTGTAATCCTGTGTGCGACAATTTGTTTTGACATTTGGGAGCAGCTTTTCTTAAAAACTTGAGTAGTGCCTGAACTATGAATCCAAATCCCAGATGAGTTTAAATGGAATGCGCGGAATATTATCTCTCCTCTCTGTATATTGTGCTGTTAGCATGCTATGACAGTCATGAGATTTTGCTCCAGCAGCAGTCTTCAGTCAGAAGATTCTTCAGATTCGTTGTGAGTCTGACTGCTACCAGAGAACCTTCTTGACCACCCTTTGAACAATCCTTTGAAGACACTTGGGTCCTATCGGTCAAGACTATTTTTTTTAACTTGAATTGAATACCAGTGGTGGTCTGAGGGATGAGGAACTCTAGAGCCGGGATCATCTGGGTCCACTGTCCCATGTTTTAGGTGAGTCTCTGGTGCATCAAGTTCTTTCAGTGACTGGTTCATTTAAAACAGGCCGGTGGCAGCAGGGAAACCCCTAAAACATCCAGAACAGCCGAAGTGCGACCCAGCAGCGGGACGGTGGTCCAGTCAAAGTCCAGACCTAAAGCCGACTAAAATGCTGTTCAGAGGCAACAATGGCAGGCTGATTTGGATCCTTGGATTCCAGCGCTGTTTAAACTTCTCTGTGGACGTAGGTGTTCGCTGTCGGCTCCAAATGATGGCAGGAACCAACCCTCCGTGCTTATTTGCCAAAGCCAGAATTGGAGTCAGACGGCATCAATTTGATAATGGATTCCTGCTCCTCTGTGGGGTTGGGTTATGGTAGGAAAATGCAGTTAATCAAAGTCAAATCTGACAATTAAAGTATTACTGAATACCTTTTTAATCAGGTGAACTTTATAGCTGAGCAGGAAGGTTTTTGTGCTCCCTGAAGATGACTAAAGATATGACTGCTTTGAAATGAATTAAATGTGATTATTTTTTGAAAAAATACACGCTAAAAAATGTTTTGTGATTAAATGGTATTTTCCAGGAATCTGCTGGGAAACATTTGTTTGTGTAGTTTGATTATGAAGACATTCGGCGCTCAGCAGGCAGGAGTTGACTTCCATACTGTCTCAATGTGACCAGAGTGAAGCCAAGCAGATGGCCAGTGTGTGCTCCTGGTAATCAGCCAGAACTCATTTATCAAAGTGGAGTCTGGGAGCGAGTCCCCAAAACACAAAAAAAAGCACCCCCAGACAAACAGAGAGTGAGGGGAGCGGAGCCGACGACGGTCGGTCCACGCAGGGAGGCTGGAAGCAGATCGGGATGCCAGCCTGAATTCCTCCCCAGCTCCCGTTGGTGTGTGCTCTCCTCCAGGTTCCCACCAGCTGGAGGTGGGCGGCGCTGCCCAGCAGAAATTCATAACGACCGTGAGGCAACCTGCAGTCCAACGAGGCGTTTGTAAAGTCACAAATGACACCCTCTGGATGCGTCAGAAATTATTAGCAATGTTTTGAATTATTTTTACGACGCAGTATTAGGGCCACTGTAAACTAAAGAAAGAATATTTTGGAGTTAAATTGCGCCCGCAAAACGTAAAAATCCTGAGATTAAAGTCACATATTTTCCTAAAAAAACTAAAAAATTCTCCGTCAAAAGTAGCAAATTTTTGAGTAAAAGCTCAAAAACTCTAAGATTAATTGCACATATTTTCCAGAAAGAAAAGAAAGTCGTATGCTTATGAGTTAAAAGGCAGATATTTTGCGATTAATTTCAGATATTTTCTAGGCAAAAAAGTGTAATTCACCGATGTAAAAAAAAAAAAAAAGTTGAAAATTTGCAATTAAAAAACTACAATGGATTTTATTAGCTTTTATTGTGCTATTCCAAATATATATTTTGTTTAAAACAAAAATTTACAAATTAAGAAATAATGTGATAAAAACTGACATTGAAAAGTAAACCCCTAGGTTAACTACGACAGGTTAACTAAATCTGTGAAAAATCTGTCTGTTAATTAAATTATATATATTTACAGGTCCTTCTCAAAAAATGAGCATATTCAGATAGAGTTCATTATTTTCTGTAATGTACTGATAAACATTAGACTTTCATATATTTTAGATTCATTACACACAACTGAAGTAGTTCAAGCCTTTTATTGTTTTAATATTGATGATTTTGGCATACAGCTCACGAAATCCCCAAATTCCTATCTAAAAAAATTAGCATATCATGAAAAGGTTCCCTAAACGAGCTATTAGCCTAATCATCTGAATCAACTAATTAACTCTAAACACCTGCAAAAGTTTCCTGAGGCTTTTAAAAACTCCCAGCCTGGTTCATTACTCAAAACCGCAATCATGGGTAAGACTGCCGACCTGACTGCTGTCCAGAAGGCCATCATTGACACACTCAAGCAAGAGGGTAAAACACAGAAAGAAATTTCTGAACGAATCGACTGTTCCCAGAGTGCTGTATCAAGGCACCTCAGTGGGAAGTCTGTGGGAAGGAAAAAGTGTGGCAGAAAACGCTGCACAACGAGAACAAGGATCTGCGGAAGCAGTGGACTGAGTCTGGAGTAGAAACATCCAGAGCCACCGTGCACAGGCGTGTGCAGGAAATGGGCTACAGTTGCCGCATGGAGATGAAGATTTCATTTTTTTAGCACGACCTTACACCTTCTCACAGTGCCAAAACCACTGCTAAATGGTTTACTGACCATGGTATTACTGTACTTAATTGGCCTGCCAACTCTCCTGACCCGAACCCCATAGGGAATCTTTGGGATACTGTGAAGAGAAAGTTGAGAGACGCAAGACCCAACACTCTGGATGAGCTAAAGGCCGGTATCGAAGCATCCTGGGCCTCCATAACACCTCAGCAGTGCCACAGGCTGATTGCCTCCATGCCACGCCGCAGTGAAGCAGTCATTTCTGCAAAAGGAAACGACCAAGTATTGAGTGCATAACTGAACATAATTATTTGAAGGTTGACTTTTTTTGTATTAAAAACGCTTTTCTTTTATTGGTCGGATGAAATATGCAAATTTTTTGACATAGGAATTTTGGGTTTTCGTGAGCTGTATGCCAAAATCATCAATATTAAAACAAAAGAAGGCTTGAACTACTTCAATTGTGTGTAATGGATCTAGAATATATGAAAGTGTAATGTTTATCAGTACATTACAGAAAACAATGAACTTTATCACAATATGCTCATTTTTTGAGAAGGACCTGTGTATATATATATATACATTTTTGTCGTGAGATTTATGTAATATCTTTCTTTTAAATGTTATTTAATCAGCTGTATGCAGAAAGTCATGCTAACTTATTGAAATAAGGGCTTTAATGCAGTTTATTTTCTTAACCCCCGTGCCTCCTCAGCCTCTAGCTTCTTGCTGTGTGTTTCCTGTTCGTTCTGCCAGTGAAGGTGAACAGTTTGGAACTCCTCCTGTGGCGATGGTTGTGTATTCTGCAGCATGTCAGATCCTCAGAGCTTCACATGAATCAGAACAACAGCTTTACATCTATGCCAACCCCCACACATCCATCAGGTTCGACCCTGCCTGGAAACTTTATAGATCTGCATAAACGTTCTTTGATTGTCCTCCTTCAGCTCCACCCACTCTATCTCAATGCTCATTTATATGTCTGAATATCTTTAAATGTCTGCATATAACCAGAGAAAAATACACTTCATCAGGTTGAGAGGTCTGGGCTTTGACTGGACCGTTACAACACCTTTATTCCCTTCTCTTTCTCTGCTTTGCTTTGCTTTTTTTGTTGTTGCTTTTTCACTTTCTCTAATGTTGTATTTTTTATGCTTTTCATGTTTTATTCTTCATTGCTGATTTTACCTCCATTCTTTTATCATATATTTGGTTTCTTTACCACTAAGTAATTAAAGCACCTTGAATTACCTTGTTGTTGAAAGTGTGCTATAAAAATAAAATTGCCATACCTTTCTACAGCTACGCTGCTGAGGATCGTGTATCAGGCTCTGCTATAAGTGAGTTTTCATTATATATTTCTGATCGTTCATTCTTTGTAGTCTTCCTTTGAGCCAACTGAGGTTTGGTGTACCTCAGGGTTCTGTCTTTGGGTCCTTATTGTAATTGATTTACACTCTCTTCAGGACAATTTGGCCATTTTAAAGATGTCTCAAATCAACGCTGCATGGATGATGTTCTGTTAAACATTTAATTTAACCGTCATGGAGTTTCTAAAGTTTGCATCTCAGCACAGCAGTCTCTAACTCCAGTCCAACGGAGCTTTAACTTTTAGTTAGCATTACATCTCCAACATGCTTGAATCAAATGAATACCTCATTATTAGGCCTTCATGGCATTGTTGGGATTTAATTTATTCATTTGAGTCAGCTAATTAAAATGATTAAAATGGGAAATAATCACAGACATTAAAATCCCAGCCGGAGAAGTTCATTTCACAGCATTCATTCCTGCCAACATGGCGCCTACGCTCTGAGAGTCACGTGACATCCGGAGGTCTATTGAGCTTTTTGAAAGGCATCTTAAACTCTTTTTACTAGAGGTATATCATCTTGTGTGCCTCGAGATTTTGATTTGGATGCCACAATTAGATTTTAAAACGATTATTTCTGTTCCTTTTTTTTCTTCCTCTTTTAGTCTTTTTTAAATTTCTTCCATAATTACTTTTTAATTTGAAATCTATTCAGTTTCCTTTACCTGAAGCTTCCAAACAAAGGAATGCCCTGGCCTTTATCGAGCTCACATTTTCCATGGAAGCCAAAGGAAATGTGTTTGCACTAGAAGTATACAGTAGGACAAAAAAGTGTTTAAGTTCTACCACTTAAAAATATGAGAAAGGCCTGTAATTTTCAGCATAGGTATACCTCAACTATCCATCCATCCATCTTCTTAACCGCTTATCCAATCCAGGGTCACGGGGCAGCTGGAGCCTATCCCAGCAATTATCAGGCGTTAGGCAGGGTACACTCTGAACAGGACGCCAGTCTGTTGCAGGGCCAACACAGAGAGACAGACAACCATTCACACTCACATTCATTCCTAGGGACAATTTAGAGTGATCAATTCACCTATCATGCATGTTTTTGGACTGTGGGAGGAAGCCGGAGTACCCGGAGAGAACCCACGCATACACGGGGAGAACATGCAAACTCCATGCAAACTCCATGCAGAAAGACCCTGGGCCGGGATACGAACCCATGACCTTCTTGCTGCAAGGCAACAGCGCTAACCACTGCGCCACCGTGCAGCCCTACCTCAACTATGAGAGGCAAAATAATGAAAATAAATCCAGACATCACACGGACTGAATTTTAAAGGATGTTGCGTATTATGGTGGAAATAAGTATTTGGTCACCTACAAAGAAGCAAGATTTCTGGATCTCACAGACCTGTAACTTCTTCTGTAAGAGACTCTTCTGTCCTCCACTCATTACCTGTATTGATGGCACCGTTTTGAACTGGTTACCAGTATAAAAAACACCTGTCCTCAGCCCCAAACAGTCACACTCCAAACTCCACTATGGCCAAGACCAAAGAGCTTTCGAAGGACACCAGAAAAAAATTGTAGACCTGCACCTGGCTGGGAAGACGGAGTGTACAATAGGTAGGCAGCTTGGTGTGAAGAAATAAACTGTGGGAACAATTATTAGAAAATGGAAGAACTACAAGACCTCTGATAATCTCTCTGGATTTGGAGCTCTACGCAAGATCTCACCATGGGGGGTCAAAATAAACACAAGAGCGGTGAGTAAAAATCCCAGAACCACATGGGGACCTAGTGACTGTCCTGCAGAGAGCTGGGACCAACATAACAATGGCTACCATCAGTAACACACTACGCAGCAAGGGACTCAAATCCTGTAGTGCCTGATGTGTCCCCCTTCTTAAGCCAGTACATGTCCAGGCCCATCTGAAGTTTGCTAGAGATCATTTGGATGATCCACTATAAGATTGGGAGAATGTCATATGTTCAGATGAAACCAAAATAGAAATTTTTGGTCAAAAGTCTGCTTGTCATGTTTGGAGGAGAAATAATGCTGAGTTGCATCCAAAGAACACCATACCTACTGTGAAGTATAAGGGTGGAACCATCATGCTTTGGGGCTGTTATTCTGCAAAGGGACCAGCGCATCTGATCTGTGTAAAGAAAAGAATGAATGGGGCCATGTATCGTGACATTCTGAGTGAAAACCTCCTTCCATCAGTGAGAGCTTTGAAGATGAAACGTGGCTGGGTCTTTCAGCATGGCAATGATCCCAAACACACCACCCAGGTATCGAAGGACTGGCATTCTAAGAAGCATTTCAAGGTCCTGGGGTGGCCTAGCTAGTCTCCAGGTCTAAACCCCATAGAAAATCTTTGTAGAGAGTTGAAGGTCCGTGTTCCCCAGTGACAGCCCCAAAACATCAGAGCTCTAGAAGAGTTCTGCATGAAGGAATGGGCCAAAATACCAGCAATAGTGTGTGGAAACATGGTGAAGACTATAGACAACCTTTGACCTCTGTCATTGCCAACAAAGGGTTTGTAACAAAGTATTAAGATGAACTTTTGTTATTGACCAAATAATTATTTTTCCTCCATAATGTGGAAATACATTCTTTAAAAATCAGTCCATAGGATTTTCTAGATCATTTTTAAATCTCATTTTGTGTCTCATAGCTGACGTTGAACTTGCACAATTTGTGGCTGGCAAAATAATTGTTTTTCCCTACTACAATATAGGGTGATCATATTTTAGTTCCATAAAAGAGCCCACTTAGTCCAGTCTTTAAATACTTCATTCATTTTCTTTTTACAGTTTCTCTCGTGGTTCATCCGTAAAGCTACACTTGGGCTGACACAAAGCCAGTCTAGGAAAGCCGTCCCACTCTCCATTCAGTCCCATTGTAACGAAATTTGGTTGCAGACAGCTTGTCTCTTTAACCCTATCGTCAGTGAGAGGTTTGATGGTAGGTTTTGCAATTTCATCATGGGTTATAAGAGGAAAGTTGAATGAACGAGTATGTATGTCCTTTCGTTTTATTACAGGTTGAGTTGTTGTTGCCCATAACTCGCAAGCATTTTGCTAACGACCGCCGATTGGTCAGTGAAAAGCTGATTACAGCCAGATGTACCGCTTGATGGCATCGTGGCATCCGAAGCGGTAGCAGAATGTTAAGGCGGACTTTTTCACCCGAGTTTTTTTTTTTTTTTCTACCGAGAAAAAAATTTAATTGCTAGCACTGTTATCTGCCTATGGTTATGTATGTACAGTAGGCTACTGTGAAATTTAAACGGAAAAACAAGGATTGCCGTGAATGAGTATCTCTGGTGAAGTCAATGATGTCATTGACATTTTAAAGTACTTTTTTAAAGTGTAATTTCTTTGCATCTACTTTCAAAAAAAAAAAAAATTCAAGTTGAGAAATAAGTGGATTATAAGTATTATTATAGATAGATTTTTAGGGGAATTACTCCATAGACCTCCATTCCTTCTGCACTCGTCATGAGAGCGCCCTCATATGGAACCAGAGTCGAACTGCAACTAGCTCAGAACCCGGAAGTACCAAGAGAGTGGGAGGTCTTTCTTTATTAGGATTTCTTCGGCTGACATCTGGTAAACATTAGCTGCCTGTGCTGCAGCACAGGGAGGACGCCTGGACAGCTAGAGAAAAGTGAAACTTTTAGGGACAAAGACGACGTTGCTGCAAACATAATACCTAAGAAATAGAGGCTCCTTTCATACCCAAAGGGCAAAATATTTGTCATGGTATGTACATTTCACGCTCCAGGCTAAGACACTAGCTGTTTTAATCAGTCTGTCCTCAAAAATGTCCCAGCGGCATGTCAGAATTTTCTCATCCCATTATGAAAAATTATCAATTTCTGAACACTTGAATCTCTATCGATTTGGAACATTTCCCATTGCAATTAATTGATTTTTGGTGAATTGGCATACCTACTTTTAATTACCTCTTAAGCGTGCTGATATTAAATGTTTCTGATCTTGAAGTTTTACTACTCTCAAATGGGACTAAAACAGGTTTTCTGCTTCAACCCTTCAAAACAAGTCCTTTCTTTCTAGAAACATCTTACATGCCAAGTGGGTCAACCGGGCTGCACTTGAACGTCCGACTTTCCTCGGCCAGCATCCGTCTCGATCAGAGGTTTCTGCTGTTTTCAGCTTTCTCAGATGCCCACACAGCTTTGCCTCCTGCGTTCTGCCGCGTCGTGACTTTAATGGACGAGGTTTGCTAAACAACAGCGGCAGAATGTGAGCAGAAATGTCTTAAAGGTGAATGCTGTTCCCAGGAATCAGGAGGAGCAGAAGCATCAGATCTGCGGCCTGCTTTGTAAAGAGGGGGCTTTGGATGTGGTTCACGGCTTTGGATTTCGTTTACGTGCTTTTGTGTTCTCCTCATCAGACCGCTCAGGGGCACATCTCTGCTCAAAGGGAACATCTGACAGTAATAAGTGGGTGAGAGAGTGGATCTTGTTTGCGGAGAGATTTTCATTGGGTAAAGGTGAAGCTTTAGAGCGTTCACACAACCAGAGCCGCGGTGCTGTAAACTCCCTGTTGCAGCTGTCGGTGTTAGCACTGGGATGTGTTTCTCAGACTACCGCGTCGTTGACATAAAAGCGACTCCTTCCTGCATCGGTGCAGCCCGAGAGGATGGAGAGTGTGTGTTTGAGTCGGTCTCATCTAAAACATGCAGAAGAGATAACCTTCGCCTGGACAGACGCAGCATGTTTCTCGTCCTAGAGACCAGGGGCGGAGTTAGGGGTTGGCTACGTGGGCTTGAGCCCCGGATGTTTTCTGAGAAGCCCCGAATCTCACTTTTAATTTTGAAAGGGGAGAAGAAGCCTCTCCAAAATAGGTTGCAGTGCTACAGTTCACCAAGAGAGGCAGCAGAGAGAAGAAATGCTTAGGCAGCCTCAGCGGTCCGCCTGCTGGGGATACTGCTCCAGGAGTGTTGCTGAAATGGTTATAGGGAAGGTTTTTAGACAAAAACTACAACAGACAACAGCAGCTGTGATAAAATGGATCATGACTGAGGTCTATGAATCTTATTTTAAAAGTGCTGGCTTGTTAAACGTCAGTTTTCTATTAGTTTTCGTGGAGAAAATGAATGGTAAGACAATGTCACCTATATGGTGACATGGGAAGAATGTAGAAATACTTGGATAAATAATGAAATATCACAGAGGAAGATGACTGAGAAACAACAGAAGAAGAGTAAAATTGTGGTACAGTAACTAAGTAAATACAGGTAGTTAAATTGAGACTATAAAATATCAATGTAACAGCCTATATTTTTGATCTTTCATCAGTATGGCCTAAGGGGTTAGAAAATAATAACCAGTTTTTACCCTCCATACTAACTTTTCAGTTTTTATTAATTTTGATACTGAGTCTTAATGAGCTGAATAATCCACATTGTGCCATCACACATCTTAAAGAAAAATATATGTCACTTTTTTGTGTCCACACTGACAAAAACCACTGATTCTGACCCTAATGGCTCCTTGGAGTGTATCAGATCATCTGTAGAGGCCACAGATGTGCATCAAAGTCTCAGTAACTCTTCAGCCTGCTCTGAGCTGCCAGATTGAAATATTAATTCAGTATGATGTTCATATTTCAGATGGGTTAGGGTTAGCTTTCATGGTTATCTTGAAAATGTTTTTGTGTAAATGTAATTAATTAAAGCTGTTGTTGAGAGAATTGATAATAGGTCATGAAACTTGAGCAGAAAGCAAAAGAAAAACAGGATTAAATCAGTGTAAGAATGAAGAACAGAGCAGGAAAAACAACAGAGGTCAGGTTCGTGTCTAAGACAATATGATTTTAGTGGTGCTCTTAATGGATGTAAGCTGTATTCCCATGACCTGTGATTTGAGGTGACTTCAGTCAGCAGCTGACAATTGTTGATAGTTAACATGTTTGAGTCTTGTTTTGCTTGATTCAAGCATATTGAGTTTATTCCAGTGTCTTTTATCTGCTTAAAGGTGATCTGAATGCATCACTGAAAGCGAAAATGTTTTGCTCACCAGTCATCTGGGCTAAGCCCCTGATCATCTTCAATCCTAAATCCGCCCCTGCCAGAGACTCTGTTTACAGCAACACCCCTAGACTGCGGGCTAGTGTGAATTTACTAGAAAAAGCCACCATGTTTTCCACCGCAGCGAATGTCCGTACTTAACATTTCATAATATAATGTTAGTTCTTTTTTTTATTTCCATCCAAAAAATAAGAGATCTAAAAGAGAACTTTGGAGAGTTTGGCCTTTTAAAGAGAGGTGTGCACATCAGTGGGTGATGAAGGTGATTTTTTAAAGTTGGATCATTTTTCAAATATGATTTTTTGGTTTGGAAATCATAAAAGGAAGTCATTCTTTGGCGGTGTCGCCACATGCACGTTTAGAATGAGTTATTGCTGCATTAAGTGCCTTGCACACCTCTGGAGCTTATATATATATATATATTTTTTTTTTGCATTACAACCAGAAACATCAGGGGATGTTATTTAAAATGCCTTTGATAAACGACACAGGGATACTTACTTTTCCAAATAGAAATCTTAAAGATGTGGTGTGCATGTGCATCTATGAGCTGCACTTCTAGTAAAAAGCTTTCCAGCTCAATCATGTAATTTTACCCATGTCAAATCATGTTTTTGTAATCAGGACTTCTCTTGTATTTTTTTCTTTCCAATCTCTTATAAAAAGAAAGATTTATGGCTATTTTTCCTTTCAGTGGTTAATCCCATCTAAACTCAGGATTTCTACAGCTCCTCCAGAGTTACCATGGTGCTCTTGGCTTCTTCTCTGATTAAAGTTCTCCTTGCCCAGCCAGTCACTTTAGGGGGACATCCAGCACTTGGTAGGTCTGCAGTTGGTCCATCCTCTTTAAATATTCCACACCTGAAACTTTTATAGAAGTCTACATCACAATTATTCTATCCTGTATGTTAATTTGTCACATAAAACCCAATAAAACACATTGCAGTTTGTGACAAAATGTGGTCCGAACACTCATCCAAGGCTCCAACAGCTCTTGTTTTCTTCAGGATCGTCATTTGATCCTTTGTAGTAGTTTTACAGTTTGCATGAAATTTTAGCAGCATCTAAACAAACATTTCCTGACAGTATGAGGTATTCCGTTGAATAACAACACACATGATTCATACTATTTAAACAAAATTTGAGCAATACTTTCTTTATTTAGAAGAAAACCAACAAGTCTTTCGTGATGGAAAGGATTTGTTCCCAAACTAAAACACAGTTTTCTGCTGAAATATTCATTCGGACTGTTTGGTTTCTGTACATAAACCCTGTCTACAGATGTTTGTCCTGTTTAATGGATTCCAAGCGGCTCATTTAATGTCATGAATGGTATTTACTGGAGGTTTTAAGTGGCTTTTATTCATCTTGTGGGAAAGCGGTTTGTAAATCACAGCGTCCGTTGCGTGTAATGAATTGTGCTTGTTATGATGAATCGGGGAAAACACATAACTTCATGTCTGACTCCAGCTTTGACGGGCAAACTTGACTTGCTGCACACATGTATTTGTAAAAACGTATTTGTCGAAGACTTTGCCGCAGACGGTGCTCTCCCCTCTCTCTGTCAGTTGTAAATTTAAAGCGGGTGATCTCTTTGTTACACCTCCTTCCTTTATGAACTTTATGAACCTCATAAATCCAACTATGGTAGTTTGTAGCTCCCCTTCGTAATCCTGCTGGAGCCATTAAGCCTGCGTCTCATCGAAATTGAGTCATAACATCACATCTGCGTGTTTGACGATGCGATTCCCAGGTGCCATTAACACAGCTTGGAATAAAAGCGGGATATATCTGCAGGGTTTTCTGAAGAGTTCCAGTTTGTTTCAGATGTTCGGGTCAAAATCATACAGAAGTCCACCCTTTTTATTTTTATTTTATAAATAGTCATGGCTAGAAACAAAAAAAAAATTAAGAAATCAGAAGGACCTAAATTATTATGGAACCAGAACACTAAGCAATCTGCCCTGGATTTATCTGACAATAAGGCGCTCAGCAAAATCTTACAGATATGAATTCTACTGAATCTGAGTCAGCAAAAAGCACGTCTGCTCCTCCAACCACCATTTTAACCAGCAAACATTATGACATCAGCCAAACATGATAACATTAGCAGCAGAAACTCATAAAATGCAACAGAAGCATTATTATTATTATTATTATTATTATTATTATTATTATTATTATTATTAACAATTTAAAAAGATAACATTTAGGAACACCTAAAAAAAAAAAATTATGAAATCAACAGTATCGTTCACAGCTGAACATAAGCAAAGAATAGAAAACAAACGGCATAAAAAAAACTAAGCACTATTGTAGCTAAGACTAGTATACATGCTGAATAACAGAAATAGGATCAAAGCTGCCTTCTGTTAAATCCTCTGCAAGATGGGGAAGATGGTGGAAGCAAATGATTGTTTTATTGATTTCATCTAAATTTCTGTGATTTTTGAATTTGGGGTTTTCATAAACTAAACCATAATCATCAAAATTAGAACAAACCCAAGCTTGAAATATCTCACTTTGCATGTAATGAGTCTATATCACATAATGGTTAAACCTTTTAAGTTGAATTACTGAATGACATAAATTAACTTCTGCATGATAGTCATATTTTTAGAGTTTCATCTGTACATCAGTCCTGGGTTACCTGATAAAATAGAGACAAAAACATATTTTGGAGTGTGAATGAGAGTAATCGGGAAATATCAGTGAAAACCCTGTCCAGTTACCTGCCTGGTTTTTCCCAGCAAATGATCAAATTTCTCTCAGCCAGGTCTAAAATCTCCTTACCTGTGAAGAACCTGCATCATCGCCTCTGCTACTGGCCTCTGGTCTGGCTCTTCCCTGACTCTGATCTTTCTTTTGGGGCAATAAAGATTTCTTTAAAATATGTAAACAGAAATGAAAGACTTGGTTTATTTCCAGCATGTACTAGCTAGAAAGAAATTTAACATATTTGACATTAGTAGGGATAGGTATCGTTTAGGTTGTATCTGATACCAGTGCCAAACCAGTACTTTTGAAATGGTGCTTGATTGGTGCTTGAAACAGTGCTTCAAGAATGTAAAACATACCAACTCAGTCCAAAAACCCTCTTATTTTTTTATCTTTAGTAGGGCAGTCAAAAAATATATTTTTTTAAATCTAATTAATCACAGGGTAGCTGTGAATTAATCACCATTCCTAAATGTGACCAAAAAACTAAAACTTTCAGTGTAAATAAAAGAACAAATCTAGAGGCAGTTGCTCTTTTTAAAAATTAAATGTAGGAGAAATCGATAAAATTTTTGTTTTGAACTCAATTGTCACATTCACAATGTATGTGTGGTCTCATGAAAAATAATAACAAATAGCGGTAGAACTAACCAAAATATATGAATACACTTAACATTTGGATATCAGTAGTCTGTGTTAAATATCACATAAATCAAATGTGATATAGACTTAGTAATCAAATGTCACAATTTACCATTTTCCAAAAGTAAACACTCAGCAGATTCTCCAGTTCATCACCACAGGAAATAAACGCTCTTATTGTGAAGATGTACACAGATACTTCCGCTAATAGTTAGCACTAATTTAAGTCAGAAAACATCACTTTAACTGAATAATGTCGAACTTTTAACGTAGTTGTATATCACTCTGAAATGTAATTTAGTGAGCCAACATGCAAAATCAACATAAATACAGAGCATTTAAACTCTGCACCGCACACACTGGGGAGCTGACATCTGAAGTGGAAGGATAATTCTCACAGACAACATGAACTTATCGTGGCAAGGTACACAACGAGATCCCACGAATCCCACGTGAGAGTCATGCACGCTAACCAGTCAGCCAAAGGGATATCCCTGTGGCCAAGCAGCCAGGGCACATGATCAAACGGAGCCATAGTGACGGGACCTCCGCACTGTCACATTGTCATATCACCACAAAGCCAGTACGCCACTAATAATATACTCACATGTCTTTTAGGATCACAAAAACAAGCTGCTGCACAAGAATCCGCAGTTTGGCTGGTTAGGAAGGACTGGTCTGGTTACTAGTACTGCAAAGTAGCTTAAAACGACATATTGACATGTATTAACTTGATATTTTTTAGATATTACCTACGTGCAACAGCATAACTCCATTTATAGCTTGTTTGGAAAAATCTCTGCAATTTTTTTACGATGAATCAAGCTGCTTTCTTCTGCAGCACCTTCAGTGCTCCACTGATGCCTGCATTAGCGTGTGTGCACTTAAGATGCATTTAAAGATTCAATTTCAATTCAATTCAGTTTATTTATATAGCGCCATTTCACAACAGATGTCATCTCAAGGCACTTTACAAAAAGAGTTATTACAATACAATGTTTAGTGTAGAAATTACAGAACCACAGAAGATTGCGTCGTGGAATTCTCAGCAATCCCTCATACTGAGCAAGCATGCAGCGACAGTGGGAAGGAAAAACTCCCTTTTAACAGGAAGAAACCTCCGGCAGAACCAGGCTCAGCACAAGCGGTTATCTGCCGCGACCGTCTGTGGCTTGGAGAATACATAACAGAGACACAGAAAGAGCATAGAACTGATGCAGAAGTTTGTTGCAGGACGTGGAGAATTTTCCGTCACTGCAATGCCATCTTAGTCAGGGTCGTCAAGCAGGGCTAATCCGGAGCACCTACTATAATAGAAAACAGGTTAGTGCTTGAATTGACAGCACATCATGCAGTTGGGGAGAAGTAGGAGAGAAAGTAGGAACAGACCCTAATAATGTCCTCCAACAGCCTAGCCTAAAGCAGCATAGCTACTAACATTAACCTGTCTCCTAGCTACTAGGAGACCTGGCTACCAACACTCTGTCTGAGTCCTCCTGACCCGTGGACGGTGTAGGGCCGGTAACGGCCCCCGTCATGCCGGGGTCTTCTCGGAGTCGGGTTGTTTGAGAATGCAGCCCAAAGTGGGTGGTAAACTCCATCTAAGGCTAAATACCGGCACGAGACCGATAGTCGACAACTATCTTAAGGAAAAATAGACAGAACTGAGAGGACAGAGTTGAAGAGGGCGAGAAACGTTTAAGAGATAAACGGGTGGGGTCCGCACAGTCTGCCCGGGGGATTCAACCCGGCAGGTAATGGGCGGCCGCACTGTGCGGGAGGATCCCCTTGAGGGACCTCTCTCCGGCGCTGGCTGGCCCCTGTGGGGCACATTTCTTCCGCGGCGGTAAGCCGCGACCGGCTCCGGATCTTTACCTGGCTTACATTAATCTATCTCTACCTAGCTACTCTACCTCTTCCTATCTAAGATGCCTCTGAAAAATATGTTACCGCATATTTTAATGGCAGTAAATGCTGAAAATAGTACGGAGGACAGAGGGCCCCGACAGGAGAAGTGCGGACGACATAAACCAAATGTCGCTACATAAAACCTTTTTTGATTCACTTTCGTCCCTCATTGAAAAAGAACTGAATTGTGAAATTTTAACTAAGATAGGTACCGAACCGGGATTTTTTTTTGCGTACAGTTTCAGCCCGAGGATAGATATTATTCTGCACAGTGGTGCAGTATACAGTTCTCTCCAGGTATTCCGGACCCATGTAGACAACAGATGGATGGAAAAAGTATCTCTATATATATTTTACAGTGTTGCAATACTGCTAGTTTTCTTTTCCATCGGTCGGACGATTCTGTTGAAAACAAACAGTGAAGAAACCACCCCTCCTTAGAAACGTCCTGAAGATGGCCTTTAGCACAAAAGCAGAGACTTAAAACCGTAGGCACACGAATGGAACGCTAATGGCTTTGCATGTTACGCCCACAGATGTAAGGATTACTGTAAACACTCAGCTATCAGCCTCTCAACAAAGAGGCCTGACACCCGGCGCTGAAGTGTGTGCTGTAGCAATAGGGGAACTATAGGGAGGGCAGAGGAAAAGCTCTCTACGGGCCGGGACACGTTCGCAGAGCTCCAAACTAATCGTTATGGTTCAGAGGAGCTGCTCATGTGGGAGGGATTCTTTTAGTACGTTGAGCTGAGGGCTTCGCCTGATTTAATGAGAGTGACAGTCGAAAACACTCTAATGCTGTTTGCAGAATCTTCGGGAACTTCAGGGTCCAATCTTTGCTTTTAGTAGATGTTTAGAGTTTGTAGCCAGTGGGGATGAGAATCAGTTCCTCTAAGTCTGAGTCCAGGGTTCTCAATTGGAAAATGAGTCTCATTCCCTGCATCAAGTGGACAAGTTCACGTCTCTCAAGGCGTTTTCAAAAGACAAACCACGGCGGCATATTAGGGCAATATTGCCAGCACGGTGCGTCTTGTGAATGCGTCTTGGCGACACGGCTAAGCATGAGTATTGTAGCATCGGTGTGCTCAATTGTGGTGAAACAAGCTGATCCAATAAGCAAAGCTTGTGATTTACTGGTCCATCTAAGAATTTCTATCTTTTTCTTCCCAGAGAGGGTGAATGAGGAGAGGGATTTCCCGCCATAACCCGGTTTTGGTTTGGCAAAAACCTGTGAATCTTCTGCAGAGTTTAGAGGCTGGATTTAAGGTGGGCATGCTCTGCTCTCACTGCTGGATCTGAGCAGCTCAGTCCCTACTGGGCATACTGGAATGCTCACTGTAGCGAAGAAAGAATGTGATAAGGACCCATACCAGACTATTGATTCAGGACTCGTATTCCTCTGTTCAGTTAGTGTGCAGCTAAGCATCCAGCACACGTGATGTTTGATGAGGCCAGAGGAGAGTAGCGGGAAGCTTTTGGAGAGCTGAACTTCTTCTTTAGCAGTTATTTTTGTTAAGCTCTCTCTGTAAGGCTCAGACTGGATGGCAGCTGATGATTCACAACGACTCCTGCTGTGTTGAAGTCAGTCTCCACTGCTTTGTCATGTTCCTGGTATTTTGGGTTTCATGCCGATGCAACTAAACAGCCTGCTTTCATTAACCTAATGTGCTAAAACTATTCCCCACCCTGGACAGTAGAAAAAGTGAAACTCAGCTTTAACATCCCCGTGTCTCTGCTTGGAGATACAAACCCGATCCCATTTCCTCTGTTGTGTCTACAAGGCTGATGACAGGTAGAGGGATGCGTGTTGAAACTGCGGCCCGCCTCAGATGAGGTGTCTCGGTTTTGTTTCCGCATGAAGGGGAACGCGGCAGACCGAGGAGGAGACGGGGCTCCGGGTTCGCCAGGAGGCCAAAGTGGTTTCTGCCCCATCACCGAGACATCCGAGTTAAACGGTCGCAGAGGGAAACCAGAGAAGGCTGGCCTCGTAAATCACAGAATGATGAACCTCAAGCTGTCAGATATAAAACACAGAGAGAGACAAAGTAGAGGCCTGAGGGATACAGTTACACGCAGGTACGAGGAATGATGCTCCTGTGGAGAAGAGGAGGTGATTAACCTGGAGCGGTGTCCTGACATGCAGATGATGTTTGTTTCTCTGAAACAGTCCACTGTTCGGAACGAGGGAGTAACAGAGAGGGAGAAGAGAAGGAAATTGTGTCATCTGTGGAAGTTTAACCTAAAATAAATGAATCATGCCCTGAGATTCACTTCGCTTTTAGCTTGAATTGTCAAATTTTACTGTAAATACAGTGCCAGGGAATTTTACAGGTTTTCTTTGGATTTTGTCTGATTCTCCACTTTTTGTAGGGCCTTAGGATGGTGTATTATGTTGACTGGGCTGGAGCTACATCAAGGGAATGAAAAATGTAGACCCATCATGCCTAAACAAAACAGCATTTCAAGCAGTTGAACCTCACCTAAAAATCTGTTAGGATTGTGGAAAAATAATGAATCTATTCATAAAGAGCAGAATAAGAATATATTTTTTTCAAACAAACGTATAATCAACTAAAATAACTGAAGCCATTCAAGAACCTTGAGATGTTAGCTAAATTGCACACAGCTGAGTTCATACCTTGAGTTATCAAGTTGTTTAACGTCTGCAGGGCCGGCCCAAGATTGAATAGGGCCTTAAGCACAATTTGATTCGGGGCACCTTTTCCTATTTCGGACATCAAAACCGCTTAGTTTGACTGGCTAGGTGGAACAATTTATTATTATTTTCTGAGATGTATTTGTGAGTAAACCAAAGCGCAAACAAAACAAAGAAAGATTTAAGTGTAACTAAACCCCAAAACAACTTTTTTGTACATTTTTTGGTCTAAAAACGTAGCTCATGGTAATCGTGAGGTACTGCATTTGAATTTTGTGATTGGCTTATGGCGGTACATCTTTTTCATTGTCTACATCACAGGCATGGTCTCAGAGAGACACTCTCCCTCTCTCAGATACACGTGCCCCGCTCCATGACGAGTTGAAATTGCTTATCTTGAGTGCTACGTGCGCACATAGAAGCATACTGAGAGAAACAGAGGAAGCTGAAATCCATATATCGCACTTTGGAGGACCACAACGTTGAAGTGGTTTAAAGCCATAAGTTATAACCAATATGTTTTAAACACACAGTGAATAAGGAAACATAAGCTAAGGTAATTCCCTCTGAAGCTACTAGCATCTATGCTAGCACTAGGCTCTCTGTGCTTGCTTGCTACTATACGTGCTGCTGGCTTCAGGCAGCACTGACTCAGCACCCGGAGCCAACAGCTCGAACTGATACGCCGTTTGGCCGCTGCGCTCCATAATGCTCCTCTTTACCTATGGTGGATGGTAGAGAAGAGACCTCATTTCTCCCTTTACCGTAGGTAAATATAGGCTTTACGGAGCTCGGCCATAGTTCAGCCATGACTGTTTTCCAGACCACACCCCCGTGTCCCCCCCTCGTGCTAATCCTCCACACTTGGCCAGCAATTAAAAATATTTTAATTAATAATTTTTAATAGTAGTTTAATAGTAATTTAACAATATTAAAACATTTTTGAGGGGCTCCTGGTGATTTGGGGTCCAGAAGAATGTCCCTTGGGCCAGCTCTGTGTGTCTGAATGATTCAAAGCTCTCGTGGCTCTAAAAACAAAGCTCTGTGACTCCAGTAACTGACATCTACCAGCAGGGGGTCGCTCTGAGTTGTTTTGGGTTGATAAGAAGTTAAATCAACTGACTCAAAAATGGGAAGCAGAACAACAAGAAGAATAAATCAAACAATGAAATAATGCATGATTGTTTAAAACAGTGATAATAATTTCCAAACAGATGAAAGTTATGTCTTGACTGGACTAAAAATGAGTAAAAAAGCATCCAAAGTCTAAAGATGAAACTTTGAAATACCTTCCAAAAGCCTGGAGAGCTAATGATCTGACCTCTGAGAGATCTCTGGAATAATCTGTCTGTTTGGAATGAAAATAAAAAATAAAGGAGGGATGACAGAACATTTAAAATTAATAATTAAAAGCAATTTATGTGGAATAATATTAGCTCTACATGGGATTATTTTAGAGACCAGCAGGATTTGCTTGAGGAGATGCTGAAAGACTGTAGAACCCACCCCAAGTTGAAGCCTTAAACGTATAATTTCCACCGAGCTACAAAGCTGAATATAATGTTTGATTATCCCAATTAATCTTGCATTCCACTTATTTCCATATGGTAGAGGTCTAGAGTTATTTTTAATCTACGGACAAGTTTTAAAAATACAAGTAAAACAATGTTTTCGCCTGAATACAGACTATTTGTGTTCCTCTCCGGGTTTTAAAAGTGTCTGAACTTCAGATGGAAAAGCAAACATCTAAAAGAACCTCCAACATGTGTTTTGAGCATGGTGGCAGAGACAATGCTGCAGCACATTTCCCCTATGCAGGATGGGATGGATCAAACCCACCATCAGATAAAACTCTCATTGTCCTGAAACCAGCTTCTCCTCCCCTGATTTGTCTGCTAGAAAAGATGTTATTTACTGGGAATTCAGGTAATTTTGTCATGATCAGAGACCGACTAACAACAGGGAGTTCGCTGAGGGATAATACACCTTTGACATTTTTTCTTCTAGTTTTCAGGCTTGAATATTATTTGTTTACATACTTAATACTTAGGATGGCATATGTTGTTGTTAAGAGTTTATCCTATTTCAAATAAATAAAACATATAGTGGATGAAATTATAAAAAAAAAAAAATGGCTCCTAGATATGGACCGGCATCCTCACAGATGCATATAAACTCTGCCCTGATTTTAACAGTAACTCATATATTGGACTTGGACCTTTCCATACCATTTATACCTGTTATTATAAGCAGAAAGAGGACACATAATCATAAACCGAAAAAATGTAATCCAAATAATCTCAAATAGTTACCAAAAGTGCCACCTGCTGTTAATCATACAGTCAATCCAACCACTAATAATATGGCACTTTTAAAAGTTCGCTCTCTGCTGAACAAAAGTTTCATGATCAATGATCAAGATTTTGACCATAATCTTCTGTGTTTATTTTTAACAGAAACCCGGGTGAGTGCAGATGCCCCCTGTTGTTCTTACAGAGGCCTCCCCACCAAATGTTAACTTTTCTTATTCAACTAGGAGTAGCGAAAGGGGAGGAGGAACTGCTTTTATACGCTCATACACTTTTTGCCATTCTGTTTTATTTCATAATTATAGTACCTTTACATATACAGTACTGTGTCTGTTTTTAACACTCCTCAGATTTTGTGTGTCACAGTTTATAGGCCTCCTAAAAAGAGTGCACGTTATATTCAAGAATTGTCAGAGTTTTTTTCAATTTTGTACAACTCTTATGAAAGGATCATTTCTGTTGGTGATTTTAATCTACATATAGATAACCTTTTAGATCCTCTATCAACAGATTTCTTAACATTTTTGAATTTTATGGATTTTAGTCAACATGTTACGCAGCCAACTCACAACAGAGGACACACTCTTGACTTCATTACTTGCCCTATCCACTAGTTTGTCCTCTGTTATTAACTTGGCTGTCTCTGATCACCACTGTGTCTTTTTTAATATCACCAGTTCTATGCAAATAGAGACCTCTGTAACCTCTGTAAATTGAATTTTATCCCACACATTACAAACATGACCAAAATAGGTTTTTATCATCTAAAGAATATTGCCAGAGTCTGCCCCAATCTCTCTTTGGCCAATACGGAGACACTAATGCACACTGCAGATGAAAACAAAAGGAAAAAAAATAGAAACATACATTTTAAGAAGTACGTCCACAGCACTTTAAGGGTTGCTGTTTGTAAAGTTACATAGTCAAACATTAAGCAAAAAATGTCACAGTTTCATATTTAGCTAGCAAGCTAAACTGGCTAAATACATAGCTTTGAAATAAATATTTAACATGGAGCTAAATATTTAAGTAAAATTCAAATTCACTTGCCGAGAAGCAGAAGTGGACTGTTAAAATAAATGTTTGGCCAAATGAACCTCTAAGACCAAGACCCCAACTTTTATTTTAGCAGTTGACTTCTGCTTATTGGTATGTAAATAATCAAAAAAAAAAAATATATATATATATATATTCAACTTTTTTTGAGTTAGCTTACTTATAAAATATGTTCATCACATCTTAAAAATTGTGAATTCAATAAAATCAAAGCATTTAACCTCCTCCAACTCAAAACATAGTAGTCAACTAACTTATACAATTTCATTTCACTAAATTAGCATATTTTGATTTTTAAAATTGTATACATTACTTCCCTAACTCACATGCTATAAATTATATACACTCTAAATTGATACTGTGTCTTGCCAAAGGACACAACAATTGACACAGATACAGCAAGGGTTTTAACTGGTAACCCACTGGTTATGGGACACCTGAGCCATGGGTACAAACAACCCTTCTTAGTCAGTGACTCCTCCTGCCGTGGCCACAGTCACATGGCCTGACATCATGATACTATCATGTCTCTTTACTCAGAACTTTTGATACAAAGATTTTATTTACTCAAAATATTTAATTCCATTTAACATATAACTACATTAAAAGTTGAATCTGGTTATAAGTTTTAAGCTAGTTTGACTTGGTTGCCACTTTTGATTACAACTTTTGAGTTCATTGTACTTTTGAGGTTTGCAGTGTTTAGTGCTGAGGTAAATGTTTAGTTCAATATTCAGCTAGACAGTTTAGCTTGCTAGCTATAGCTTCAAACTAAATAATTAGCTTCCTAAAGTATTTATTTTGAAGTTAAATATGTATAGTTTGTAGACTAAATATTTAGTTGACAAGTTATATTAGAGTTTGGAGCCAAATATCTCATTTGTAAACTAAACATTTAGCTCGCTAACATAATATTTTGTTTAAAACTGATATTTATAAATGAAGAAATGGTGAATCTCTGAATTCGGTACACTTTGTGTCCCACAGGTTCACCACCAAGATTTCCATTTAAAGTAAACTACAAAATACATAAAAAAGGAAGAAATAGAAGGACGTATGTTGTTTTACATTATGACACCCAAGCGTATTTTAAAACGATCTCAGAATATCCCAAGGTCGGCCAAAATACCTTTTTCTGCAAATGAAATAAAGGTAGAAATTACCCTGATTTTTTTTTTCTGTTAATACAACTATTTTTCACTTCTAATTATTTTTTCTGTTAAAATCACCAACCCCTTAACATTCAACCTTGTAAAAAATGTTTTAATACAACCAAAATAGCAAAAATAATCTTAATAATGTTTGATATTTTATACCTAAGGTAAGTAAACAGTTTCTGAGATGTGCAGATACTCCTTCGTCAGATGCAACGTTCAGAAACAATTTCATGTTGATGGATTTCTCGGTAGACAGACGCCCCAAAGTGCGCCGAATTCAGAGAATGACGCAAATGACATGAATGCAACTTCGGAAATGAACCCCCATGTATTTAGCTTAAAACAGGCTACGCTGCTCAAATTACTGTTGTTAACTTTATCAACAGCACCCCACAGTACAGCTACGCGGTGGAGAAGCTGAGTTATATGTGACTCCTCTCGCCTGTGCGCAGCTGCTGGTGCTGTGATTGGAGCAGAGAGGCGTGTTTCCCCGCAGGAATGCAGCGCTCAGGTGGAGGGAGAGTCCTACGCGGACCTCACCGACAGAGAGGCTCTGCGCTCCCATAGCACGCGGCACCCTCAGCGCTGCGCACCGCTGCTTTCTGCCGCACTCCGCGCGCCTTGACTCGGCTCGGACTCGGACAGAGGACTTTTCCTGGATGTTGCTACCTCCAGCCGATTTCACTTGGAAGCAGCTTCAAGAAAAAGCCCATATCTCATTTGGAATAATTTTCTTGTGACTCACAGCTGGAAACGTCTGGCAACAAGTCATTTCTTGCACCCGAGTGCTCTCAAGAAGATGCGCGTTTCACGCTCAGCTATCCTCGAAAGACTAAAGTGATGTGATGTGTTTTGGGAGCTGATAGAGCAGCTGCTTGGATGGATCAGCTCTCCAGCTGAAAGGGAGAAACTGAAACAAAACTTGTGCATGTGTTTTTACAGACTAAGTGGACGAGAACGTGGAGAAAAAAAAAAACAAAACAAAAAAACAGCAGAGGACATGGACTGTGTGCCTGAGTCCGGACCCCGTGTGTCTGCTCACCCTGCAGCTGGGATGCACCGTGCGTCAGAGCCGCCACATTTCACATCATGATACTCGGTCGGAACTGCACCTGACACATTGTCCCGGTCCATTTTAACCCACCAGGATCCACTATGTCTCCAGCGCAGACCAGGTAGGAGAACTCGCATCTGGTTAAAAAAAATCCATGGTGGAGGAAAAGTGGGGGAGTCCAGCTTTGTCGGGAGGTGACACATTCCACCGACTGTCTATGGAGACTGCTCTAGTGGCTTCTTAAGGAGGAAAGTAACTGCTGGTTTTAAATATTTACCATGAGTATTTTTCCTTGCAAGGAACTGCAAAGCCTTGAAGTTTTGTTGCAGTACAGTGCAGGATGGGAGGTGATAAATTCCTGGGACAGTTTGAGTTTTTTTTCTTTTCCATGTTGAAAGATGTTTGTTCTTTGGTTCGCTTCATTATTTCCAACTGCAGAGTAGTTTTTACTGCTGCTTGTCTGGAAAAGTTCTAATTCGTAGTCAATCTTTGAGGAGAAATACTGGAAGATCACCCTGTAATTATCCGCTCAGTTCCCCAAACATTACGTTTCCCATAGCATGATGCCGCTACCACCATGTTTTGCTTCACATAGCGTTCTGCATATGGATCTCTGCTGCTCCTCCAAAGTCACACGGGGAATCTTTGCTGCTTTTCTGATAAATTTGATTAAGAGTATCAGAGTAAAGGGGGCTAAAGTAAAATATGTAAAAAAAAAAAAAATAAAATTGCTAATATCACTTCTACTTTGCAGTTATGCATTATTGTGTTGGTCTGTTCAATGAAAAAAAATCTAAGGAGGTATGAATTAGGGATCTTCAATATCTTTTTTTAAAATACCGATATACAGATATGATCCAGACATTTTCTGGAAACGGATATCAACCGATTCTGATAATTTAAACGTTAAATTCAGAAGCGACAGCATATATTGCAAGTTTTGCCAATCAAACAAACATATTTCAAAAACTATACGTCACATTTCATATTTTGATATTTTGAGTGAGAGCTGAAAAGTTTGATGTATGTGTCTGATAGTACTGTATAAACGTTGTCAGCAAAAAAAGTAGAAACCATTACAGATAATTTCCTATGTTAGATTTTAATGCCATAATATCTTCCCATAACAACTGATAATATTGGACATTCCTAGAATGAATACTTTTGCATGGCACTGAGTAGCTCTGATCCAGACCTTCTGTAATAGTAACCCTCCTTCCATGAATATTGCCACTCCACATGTCCCTGTGCTCTCTACTTTATATCTCCACGCTGTCACCAGCTATAAATACTCATATTTTATCTGATCCCGGTCCCTGCAGCAAGCTGCAGAGAAGCCGAGCCTTCGCTCCAGCTAACTTTCCCCCATCTTGCTCCTGAAAGCAAGCCCCGACTTTAAAGATTGGTTCTAAGACACATCGGCAGAAGGCGGTGAAATAATGTCCCGCTTGGTCTGATGTGATGCGTCAGAGAAATGTGCATCCTGACTTGCCCACAGAACAAGAAGTTTGGCTCCAGGCGTCTTTTTTTGGGATGAATCTCAGGAGGAATGTGCGTCTGAGAACGAGCCATCAGCCTCATGAACAGATTTAATCTACTTACCTCGGAAGACTGAGCATATGCCTTTGAAATGAGGGAGCTGATTTGTTGTTTAGCACAATGATGTCACTCTCTGCTTCGGGGAGGAATTTAGATACTTAGTGTGAGCACCAGGTATAGACAGAAGACTCTATGGGGAGAGATTTGTTGTTAACAAGTTAACCGAAAGGTTTAATCCAGTTCCTTTCTTGATTAAAATCAACCTAAAGCTGTAGAGTTGCGCTGGGGAAGGTCCAATATTCTGCAGACGCAACATCACAGCCATACACTGTAATAGAATCCAGATGCTTGGTCCGAACCTAATGTGACCACTGTTTTAGCCTGAGGAAACCCAGAGTGAACTTACTGATGTTTCTGATGCAGAGTGAACATCCAACTCTGAATTTCACTGTAAATTACGCATCATGTACACCTCAGGACTGCTGGAGAAAATTAAACACGCCTGGTTCTGGTGAGGAGTTTGCATGAACCCATCAGAAGAACATCTAAACACAAGCCCCAAAGCATGACGCTGCCACCACCGTGCTTGAGAGTTAGTGCAAACAGCTCAGTCTTTGTCTTGTCTGACCGTGAAACTTCTTTTTTGTTTTTCCCAGAAGGCTTCTGGCCTGGGGTCCGCGCACTCCCAGTCCATGGTGGATGCTAAGCTGGGTTCATTGTGGATGGTGATTCCAGTGTTGCAGTGGTATCCAGTTCATGAACTGGTTTCTAAGGGTATAACAGTACATTTAAGCATATTCAGATCATTTTGTTTGGTATGTAACATTTGGTTCGCCTCATAGGAGGGCCAAGTTTTCACTCGGCAGCTTAAATAAAGTAATACAATTAAAACATCCCTGCCTTCTGCTAGCAGAGGTTATGAAAAGCAATTCTTTTAATCGAGGGCAGGAGCTCAAATGCTCACTTCTGTTGTCTCCAGTAGCGTTGGTTGCTGTTAGCAACCACAGATGTTAATAGCTGCATTTCCATTACAAAAATGCACAAAACTTTGTCAGTATTGACTAAGTGTTGAAAAAACACAATTTCCCAATTGTGGTGTTTCCATTAAATAACAAACTCAGCGTAAATCACAAGTTTTCATGCGAGTAAGAAAAGTGACAATGGATTTGAACATTTACAGTTGATATATTCATATTGCAGGCACAGCACTAGCGCTCATTATCAGCCATCAGTCGAGGAGATGTAGACGGCTTATAGAGGCATTGGGGCGACAAGCCCCTTTTACATGGGAACAGTCTTGGTAAATGCTCATGTTTCTTTTCTGTTTTGAAACTAATAAATTAGTTATGCCTTTGTCATGAACCAACTCAGTCTCTTTGTGAACCCAAACATGCCGTGCCATCATTTCCTCCTACTAATACTTCCTCTTGTTTGCTCGTAGTAACATATGGTTGTTGCTCATGTGTCTCATGTGATGTGAAAAAGGTGTTTCCATTGCTGTTTTGCGAAATATATGAATTTTAATACACTCGAAAGACATCCTTATTCAAGCACAAAAACTCTTTATCGAAATAGGCTATTTTTTTCAAAATCGCAGTGTTTCAATTAGGCTAATTTATTTTCGCAACTTCAATTTGCACAATTTTATTGGGTAATGGAAATGAAGCTACTGAGCCAATGGACAGCGCTTAGCTGCCCTCAATGTTGACGTCCTCTTAACGTAACAATAAAGTGTAAGCAGACTGGAAATCTGACGACAATAATGTGCGTTAAAGTGACAGCGGGTAGTTTCGTGACAGAAGGGGGCAGTACATAACAAAATAATTGCAAGCAAGCTGTATTTTTGTGTCCAAGTCACAACGGATGGCCATACAGGCAAATACGCAATTTGTACTACTAACAGGCAGATCATTTAACCTAGTGCTCTAGTTTGAAGACAAAACAAAAAAACATTACAGTGAATGTCCTTGCTCCAGTTCTGGGCCTCTTCCTGGCTGAATGGGGCACCTGAAGGGTTGGGGATGATCTGGCTGGAATAACGTGATCCTTCCACGTCCCATGTCCAGCCGAGGAAACCCTGCGCCCTCAGGTGACAAGAAAGGCCTGCTCACTCCTCAAGCAGGGAGGAGGAGGCTTGAGCTTCAGTGCAGGGCCCTCCCACAGTTGGCAGAGGGAGAGCAATGCCCAGAACTGGAATTAGGTAGGAACACTGGGTGATAAATAATGGGAACAAAAAAACAATGCCCCTTTAAGAATTTTTCCTCCAGGAATTAGTCAGTGATGTGTGTGATGATTTGCAGTAACAAACGGGAGCTGAAGGGAATTAGCTCCACCCCCACAATAGTTTTCCCACATAAATACTAAAATAAAGTTACTCATCTAATACCATCCTTTGTTTTCACGCATACAAAAGAGTATAAAAGCCCAAGTACAGTTTGATTTTAATTTTCATTACACACCCCAAAAAAAGTTTTCCCTTTTTTCCTCGACTGTACCAAAAAGGAACCAAACGAAGACTACTCCTGAACGTTTTTAGAGAAATTACTTTCATATGAGTCAATAGTTTGGACCATATGATTGAATCTTTATAGTTCCAGCAGGTCAGTCGTCTCAAAGATCAATCCGAACTAATGTGTGATGGATCAAACAAATGTACTGATTAGACTCTGCGATTATCTTCCTAAAGTTACCAGGACAGTGCCTGGAAATCAACTGATTTTAAACAACTGTAGCATTTCTGATAAGAAAAAGACTGGTTTCCATTCATGCCCACACACCATGTATGTGTTCATGAAACATCAACCAGACCAGAAACACTTAAATGTCTAATCTCTGGGTTTCTTTGTTATTGTATTTGCAGTCAACTGAAATCATCTGGGCCTTCTGGATCTTGTTAGTACATCCTTGTTGTTGCATGCAGCTTTGGTTAGCTTGTGGTTTAAACAAATTAGATTAGGTTGGATTTAAGAGATCTTATCATGCTGTTTTCCATCTGAAGACTCCCTGGTGCTGCAAGGGATGATGATCTGTCATTAAATGTTTTTCACTAAATCAGTTTCTCCGTCCCTCTAAATCTTGAAAAAAAATTTTTTTTAATGTTTTTTTTTTATATCGATCTAAACTGTAAAATCCTGTCATCTCACTATCTGGGAATAAACAAGTTCTTCCCATCACTGAATCATAGGGAGGGGGGGGGGGGGGGGTTCTACTACTCACTAGTTTCGCAAAAAATCTGCCGCAACTGATCAAATAAATCAGTTTATTTTTTTCCCAAAAAAATTGTACAAATGCTGTGACTGTCTGTTCCTAATTTAAAACTTAACGCCCTCCCTGCATCTGTAGTTTCACTGTTGACGTTAGAAAAGGCATGTCCTGCAGAGCTCTGGAGGTTTGAGGTGAAAAAGCAAAAAGTTAATTAATGAATCAGTGCCTCAGAGAGTTCGAACTGGGATAAGTGATTTTAAATGTCAACATTAAAAGCTTAAGAGATCAGTTGAGCCCAGGTAATTTCTAACCCAGAACTGTATGGGTGGCAGTTTGTGAAGTTACGGGGTAAAAAATTAACGGCAACAATTAGGGTTGTTTAGCCTGTCATAAGAAAAACAAATGGGACTAGTCATATTTGTATCCATGTTATTTATCTATGTCACTAAATGTTTAGTTTTGAGCTAAATATTTAGCTAGCAAGCTAAACTGGCTAGTTAAATATATAACTTTAAAGAAAATATTTAATTTAGAGCTGAATATTTAGCTAATATGGAAATGAACTTGCTGAGAAGCATACATGGACTATAAAAATAAAAGCTGGATCCCGTGATCCTCTATAAAAACCCCTGCTGCTGATGCGTCAATGTGGCTATAAATCCATTGATAAATGTCTGTATTGCCGTTAAAACGGCTCACCCTACATTTTAACATATGTTAAACAGTACCGGAAAAAAAATAATAATGTTGCAAGCAGTGTATATAGAGGTTTTCAAGATCAATCTTTTATTTTTGATAGTCCACTTCCGCCTATCAGCAAATAAGTTAGCATGTTAGCGAAATAGTTAGCTCTGAGCTAAATGTTTAGTTTGACACTAAATATTTAGCTTGCCGTTAGCTAGCTAGTTTAGCCGGCTAGCTAAATACGTAGCTTGATATTGTGACATACAACCAAAGAACCTCATTTATTTAACTTATGACATGCTAAATAACCCAAATTATTGATGTTAACGTTTGACTGTGTCTCTTTAAGAACAGCATACCACAGAACTAACATGTCAGAGAAAATGGCATCAGTTAGTGATTAAACGTATAAAACCCCCGTTTCAAGGTTCATTCAGATAAAAGTTTTACAGCTCTGTGTTCGTGTGTTCCTGCACAAATCCAACAGGAAAAGACATTGAGGGGCTGTTGATGTCTGTAGAGCTGGTTCTGCTGGGACTATTAGGGTCTGCTAGATATTTTTTAAACATCTGATTCATTTTCATCCTATCTGGTAGCTTGGTTTACTCGTCGGCTGCCTGTTCCTTTTTGACATGTTCTATGAAACAATCAAAACGTGTGAGGTTTCCTTACCACAGTATCACATCTGTCCCCTTTTCTCATGTTGCAAGAGCGTGATTGCAGATAACATAGGAGGCTCTGCTTCAGTCGGAGAGCCTGTGAGAAGATAATCTCATAATCCCTAAGGTATGATGGTGTACCAAGTCTGTTCGTCATAAAAGGAGCAAATTAGGAAATGAAGCAAAGAAAGGAGGAAGGATCGGCGCTGGAGAACAGTGTTTTGATCCTTTTATTTTGTTTTTTTAAATCATTTTTCTTCTAAATCAAATTCATGGAGACGGTCTTGCAATCTTCTAAAAGGTTATAGATCTAAAGCCAATTTCCTCATTTTAACCCCCATATCTGATCTTTTGATCAGATATGGGGATTTTGATGAATGTCAGTTGATTCTGTCAAGTGTCAAGTGTGATTGACTAACACAAGAAGGATATAATCATTACTTGGAAGGAAAACACACAAGCTTTCTACAAATACAAATCTGCAAAGTGTGGCTTTTTGCTGATGTGTCATCTTCTAAAGATGGACATTTCTAGAGATTTCAGGCCATTTTTCCTGGATAAACTGTAAGTTTGACAGTCATGCCATCAAATCTCAGTTGGATTCAGCTCTAAACTTTGGCTAGGCCAGTGTAACTAGAGCTGGGTTTAAGTAATTGAAAAATGGATTCTGAATTGATTCTTGTAAAAATCGAATCGATTCGGAAGTTCAAAAATCGATTTTTTTAAAAAAAATTTTAGAATAGTTTGCCCTTTTTAAAGCTGAAATAGGAAGGAAAAGTCCAGATGGTCCTTTTAAGTTTTGTGTCTGAAAGGGTTAATACAGTTTCCCAAGGTGAACTGTTACTTACCTGCTGTTAAGTCATTGAATGTCAGGCATATAATTAAGCTAAAAGTAAAAAAAACAACAATTTTAATAGCACTGACCTATATCAATATCGAACTGGAACAGAATGAATCGAATCAATTCTAACTCTTAAGAATCGATATTTGAAATTTGAATCGATACCCAGCCCCAATTCTAAAGGGTACGTCTGCTGTGGTCTAAGCCATCCCATAATTTCTCTGGTTGTACGTTTAGGGTAGTTGTTCTGCTGGAGGGTGAACCTCCACTCTGGTCTCAGTTCTTCTGGAGCTTTTTCTTGCTAGATTCTGCAAGCTTTGGTAGATGTCCAAAGTTTGGTAACCTAACCGCGCTTTAAACTTCACCAGAACCTCCTCTGTGACCTATCTCCTGCATTCATTGCTCTCAGTGATACTGGTTGCTCTCTAATATTCTCCAACAATCCTCTGTGGGCCTCACAGCTGAGGGACAGTTTAATAAAGACATCAGGAGTTTTTCTTAAGTCATCTCTCTGATGGGTTTGTTATGTCTCCCAGTAAAGCAGCTGCAGAGGGACAAAAAGGCTCCTCCTAAGTGGCTTGTTTTGTTAACACGATCTGACGAAGGCCACGGAGCGGCCGATTGCTGACGCCTCATTCATAGTCAACACAAACGCAGGGTCAGAGCTCACCACAGGGCCCGCAGACTCAACATCTGTTCCTGCTTATGTGAGTCCATTCAGAAGTGTGCTCTGTATAACCGTCAGACCCTCCAGCAGGAATTCCCAAACACTGGGTGGGTCACGGAAAAACTCATGAGGGGGTCAGGGGTAAAGGCCGGCCCCCCAGTTGGATGACATGCTGAGTGTCTGTGGGTAACCGTGTAGAAACACTTAAGTCAAGGTGTCTCCCACCTTCTCTCAGGTCAAAGGGCACATTCTCAGCTGGAACGTAATTAGAGTAATGGGTTCCATGTAATGGTGCGATAACAGAGTAGAAGCATTCTTTATTTGTGCAGGGTGTGAACGTCAGCGCTATCTGTCTCTGTTTGACATGAGGTTTGAGAGTTAAATGACACTACTGAGTAGTATTTATCTTGAGGCGGGTGCAGCAGGTTTGACTTCTGGGTGATTCTCTGAATTTGGTGCACTTTGTGTTCCCAAAGGTTTACCACCAAGATTTTTTTTTTAAAGTAAATAACATATTTCAGTGAATGAAATATGAATGTAAATAGACAGTAACAAGGTTTGTTTTCTGGTAAAATAATTATTTTCCTGTCTTCTTTAGCCTAATTTAAAACAAATATGAAAAAGAAAATGTATAAAATAGCATAATTTAATCATTTCCCTCAGTAGTGTTCAACTCTGTAACTGCAAATACACATTACAAATCTCCCCCTTTTTAAAAATAATTGTTTAGTTAAACCAGCGATGTCCAAAGTGTGGCCCGGGGGCCATTTGCGGCCTCTGGACTGATTATATGCGGCCCCCTGACTTCAATTCAAGAATGATGCAATTCTGCCTCCCTCAAGCAGAGGTGGCTGATCCAGATAGAGACTTTATTTTCAATTAGAGCAAAAGTATTCCATACAAATTAAAATCTTCTTGCTACAGAGCATGATGGCGGCAACACCAAGCGTTTTTTCGCCATCTCCTACAAGGAACACATTTGTGCATTGATTTGAATTTAAAAGCAAACTTCGCAACACGCAGAATCTGCTTAAAATGAATTTAAGAAACGCACCTCAATTCAGCAATTTTTTTCAAAGCACAAGTGACATGAAATCTGATTTTATTGGTTACATTTTTGTTATGTTTTATTTTTTAATTGAGACCTAAAAATTTCGCAACATTTATTTTAACAAGGCAAACCTGAAAACCCTTTTAGGTGTTGCATCTAAAATAATTTACACATCCTATTACTACAACAAATCTGACTTCTTTAATTAATTAAATTCATTAAAATATTGAATACTTAGTTTATTGTTATGAAAAAAAAAGAATAAGATCTGGTCATTGAGTCCCTTTGACTCAACTATATTTTCCCGTGCAAAAAAATGTTTAGACACCCCTGAGTTAAACCTTTTCAGCACACAGACATTGACAATTAAGTCTTTTTCTGCTCATTCTGTGAAGGGAGATAGGTGTTAGCATAGTTTCTGACCTATATTTCATCATCAAACTGATATCATCAAGCTCAGCCTTTTAACTGTGTTACATGCAAAAATCATATTTACAATTGTTTTTAACAAGCATATGATTTTCTTAAAAAATAAGAAAATTAAATTCTTGTTTTTCTCATGCTGTATGCTGCTCCAAACACTAGCTACCGTGGACTTCATGCCTACTTTTAGCTAAAATCGTAAACCCCAAAACTTTCAACCAATTAACAAAACTGCTTTAAAACAACCAAAATAGCAAAAGAATATTCTTAATAATGTTTGAGATTGTATGCCTGATGTGAATAAACATAGTTTCTCAAATGTACAAATGCTCCTTCAACAGATCCAATGTTCAGAGACTATTTCATGTTGATGGATTTTTCAGTAATCAGAGACCCAGAGAATGACCCTTCTGCAGGTGAAGCTGTTTGGGGAAAGATAGCAAAGACGAAGCCAGACTTTTCATCTAAGCTTTCACTAATATTATTGGCTGAATCACGATATCACAATCATCTTATTGTGCTTTTAGAAGCATCCCACCCACACTTCTCACCAAGACTTTTTTTGGTACTAAATACATCTAAATGCAATTACACAGTCAAAATATTACAGCAATAATTTGAAGTATCTAGCTTCTCATATAAGAAAGAAAACATGGGTTAATTTTTCAAAGTCAATTGTGTTCATGTTATTTTAAAATGTCACAGTTTCAAATAAAGCATTTATTGTGCAAATTTAATATTTAGTTTTAAATTAAATATTTAGTTCGGAAGATAAATATTCAGTTTGAAGCTAAAGTGGCTAGCTAAATATTTAGCTTCAGATTAAGTATTAAAAAAGTACAAAATATTTAGTTGGAAGAAAAATATTTTGCTTAATCAGTAGCTCGCTATCTGAAATACAAATTACATATTTAGCTATGAAATAAATATTTAGTTAACAAGCTAAATAATCAGTTTGAATCTAAACATTTAGCCAACAAACTATATTGGCCAGTTAAATTTTTAGCCTAGCTAAACATTTAACTTGGAGCTAAATATATTGTGTTAAATTTGGCTCTGAACTGAATATTTAATTAGAAGCCAGATATTAAGTTACAAATTTAGCTTGCATGCTAAATATTTAGTTCAAATATAAGGCAAGGCAATTTTATTTGTATAACACACTTTCAACACAAGGCAATTCAAGGTGTTTTACATGATTCAGTAGAAAAGAAACCAAACATGAGAAAAGCATATGAAGTAAAAACAGCAATTTGGAATAAGACAAATTAAACATAAAAATATGAAAAATTTAAAAAGTAATTAAGCATAAAACAATCAATAAAAGAGAATCAATTAAATAAGACATTAGAGAGCAATTATAATAGTTTACTCAAAGGCTGCTTTAAACAGAGAAGTTTTAGGTTTTGCTTTAAAGCAGCTCAGTGTTTGGCCAGGTTTACAGTCCTCTGTAAGTTAGTTCCACATAGGAGGAGCACAGAAACTAAAAGCTGCTTCTCTGTGTTTGTTTCTGATTCTAGGGATAATTAATAAATTATCTACTATGGAGGACCTGATTGGTCTGGGGGGGTCGGTATAAAGACATCAGATTTTAAACATATTTTGGCACTATCCCCCATTTAATGATTTATAGACTAGTAGGAGTGTTTTGAGGACGTGAGCATCAGCATTTAGGATCAGCTGCAGCTGTCTGATTGACTTTTTAGGTACTTGTGATGACGCTGTGGCAGTAATCAATCCGACTAAAGATGAACAATTGGTTGAGTTTTTTAAGGTCCTGTTGCCACATTAGCCTTTAATCCTATAAATGTTCTTCAGGCGATAGAAGGCTGACCTTGTTATTTTCCTTTATGTGACCCTAGAGGTTCAGGTGTGAGTCCATTATTACACCTAGATAACAGGCCTGATCAGTAGTTTTTAATTTATTAACTGAAGCTGTGTGCTGACTCTTGATTGGAACGATAATTTTTTTATGTTCAGCTGGAGAAAGTTATGGGACATCCAGCTATTAATTAGTTCAATGTATTATTTAGGGTCGGATGGGTTCAAAGTCACCTGGTGACATTGCAATGTACAGCTTAGTGTCATCTGCATAGTTATGGTAACTAATTTTATTGAATGTTATAATCTGGGTTAGTGGGAGGATGTAGATATTGAACAGAACTAAATATTTGAACTAAATATTGAACTAAATATTTAGTTTGAAATTGTAACATGGGTGCAAATATGACTTAAAAAATGAACCCCATTTATTGCTCTTATAACAGGCTAAAAAAAATAAATCTAATTATTGCTGTGAATTGTTCATTGTCTAACTTTACAAATGGCACCCTACAGCCAATATGCCTTTAGAGGTCTACAACTGGAACAAGTTACTGATGGAGCGTTCCATTTGCAGACTCACAAAGCGAGTAGTTTGACGCCTGTACGCTGAAGCTTCCAGAACCTGCCATTTGTTGAGCAAGAAAATAAAAAGAGCGTGTCAGAGGGGCTTGCTCTGTTGCCGAATTTTTTACACAATGGCAGATTGTGCCTGGTTAGAAAATGTCAACATCGGGCAACGTCACTACAGTGGGGCGCTCTGATTTGTTGACACTCAGCTAGCTGAACTTTTGCGTTGTTGGGTTTTGCCGCTTTGAAGCTTGGAATGCAGGAAAACATAGAAGAGGAGTCGTAGTTTAACCCACCTCTCTGCAGCTTTTGCACTGTTACCCATTCAATACCCCATTGAGACAGTGTCTTGCCCACGGCCAAAATCAAATAGACTAAAAGTAAACCTGACAAAAGCAAACTATGAAAATCTCATTAAAATAAATACGACTCGGACCAAACAAGAAAATAGGGTAATTAGATGTGGTCTACTAAACATAAGCTCCCTCTCCTCAAAGACTTTATTAGTAAATGACTTGATATGTGATAATAAAATTGATATATTTTTTCTATTAGAAACCTTGCTGCAGCAGGAGGATTTTGTAATTATAAATGAGTCAACGCATTCCAATTATTAAAAATGTCACATTCCTAGAAGTACTGGGTGAGGAGGAGGAGTTGCAACCATCTTTCATTCAGATTTGCAAATTTGCCCTAGACCAATCATTAACTACAGCTCTTTTGAACATCTAATCCTTAGTTTTCCTCATCCAAGCTGCAAAACATTAAAACCACTTTTGTTTGTGGTTTTGTATCGTCCACTAGGTCCTAACTCTCAATTCTTGGACCAGATCTCAGATTTTTTATCTGATTTAGTTTTAAACAGTGATCAGGTAATTATAGTAGGGGACTTTAATATTCACATTGACATTGAAATTGATAGCCTACCTGCAGCATTTAATATTATCTTAGACTCAATTGGTTTACTCAGAAAGTGAAGGGACCCACACACTCTGGTCGCCCCACTCTAGACTTTTGTACTGACATATGGCATTTAGTGTGATGAACTAATAGTCCTCCCATATAACCCAGTCCTATCTGACCATTCTTTGATAACCTTTGAATTTATTTTACTCAACGTTCCAAAATCTGAAAGACAAATTCATTATGTTAGAACTTTATCAGACAGTGCTGTAACAAGTTTTAAAGAATCTGTTCCATTCTTCCCTATCTGTCTCAGAATACCACAGTGGATGGCAGTAATTCAAACACTAACCCTTCAGAAATTGATTGTCTGGTTCAAAGTATTACTTCCTCACTGCATTTGGCGCTAGACAGTGTAGCCCCCCATAAAAAAGAAGGTAATCAGCCATAGTACAGTTAGTACAGTTGCCAAACTTACACAGAGTCATAGCTCTGTTGAGCCAACTATTCCCCCTTCTCTCAGTAGTGATGACTTTATGGGATTCTTCATAAGTAAAATAAATTCTATTGAAAATAAAATCATTGGCATTCTCCCGAACTTGATTAACTCATTCAGTAAATGAGGCAGTATCAGTGAGAACTGTAGAACCATGTTTATGTCTGTACCGTTTTGATGTTGTTGAACTTTCTGAATTATCACAAATATTAGCTTCATCTAAACCCTCAACTTGTATGCTAGACCCAATACCAACCAAATTATTCAAGGAAGTGTTCCCTCTGGTTACTGGCCCTATTCTAGACATAATGAATGTATCTTTAATAAATTGATATGTGCCTCAGGAATTTAAGGTTGTTGTAATTAAAGGAGACATATTATGAAATAATCACTTTTCCTGGGATTTTGGGTGTTATTGTGACTCTGTTGCATATACCAGGGCTTTCCACAAGCGCCGGCTGCTGGCTATATAGAGACTCAATGAAGTCCAGCCGGCAACTAATTTATGACCAGGATGTGATTCCGCGCAATGCTGTGCACGACGTTAGCACGCACATCGTATTTTCCCTTTCATACTTCAGCATGAGTCCCGCTGTGACACGGCTCTATTCTCCGCCAGAATGCTATGTGAACTGGGTTAGCTTTCAAACTCCGCTCATCCGCCCGGTCCTTTATTATACTTTTGGCCAGTCGCACTGAACTAATATCCTTCCGCCCGCTTAAGTTGTACCCAGTGCTATCATGGGGCTCTTGACTCAGGTCTAGCTAAATGGACGATGCGGAAAGGCTAAATCCACATTGTTGTTAAACCAGGCTGTCGGAGCCGTCATAGACGAGAAGCAGAGCGTCATGTTGGTAATTCAGTCCTCCCTTCAAGCGTTCAATTAATGAAAACAAATGGATTCGTAAGAGAGTGTTTTCGTTTGTTTATAAGGGAGAATTATTTGCTGTTTATTTCTGTAGCCACCACTGCACTGTGAACGTGTCATGAACTGAAATGAAGAGATTTACAACCACCTAAAGCCCGTTGATGCCATACTATGCCAGCTTGTATTGCCTGTTTTTTATTTTTAGCTGTGCAAATCAGTTTTTATTGCTACTTTATATGTTGTATAATGATGATAATAATTTAGTGATAATAGTAGTAGTAAGGTAATATTATATTTGAGCAAATGTCTGAGAAAATAATATAGCCTGCTTATTATTCAATTCAAAGATACTTTATTGATCCAGTCACTGAAGTGCTTGCAGCCGCCAGAGCAGCGCTCCCAGTCACATAATAGTAGTAGTTGTAATAATAATAATAATACAAAGTATTAGTAATCTTCTCCTGTTCATGGTTTCTTCCTGCCCATAGGTGTGAGAAAGATGCCACCAAAAAGAAAATCCAATCAGCAGACTCTGGAAGGCTTCTTAAAGAAGAAAAGTGGTCAGTTTAAGTGCTTCAGAGTAATATTAAGATTCTGTATTCATCCTAAAAGGGACATTCATTGTTCAAATGAAAACATTTTCAGATTTTTTTATTTTAATGGTGGCATTTTAATGTACACCTACAAATGTTTTATTGTTGCTGCTGCAATATTTTGAGTTGGGCATGGACTCTGATCCTGAATGGGAAGATAGAGACAACAGTGAAGTTGATTAAAGAGCAGAATGGAGATATGAAACCATTAAGTTTATCATTTATGTTGGAAGCGTCTTTTACTTTAGAGTATTTTTATTTTATTTGTATACATATTCTGTTGTTTACGACAAAGTTAATAAATGCACATGAATATCATGGTGTTACTTACATTTACATTATATTGTCAGAGCCCGTCAACCCAAAATAATATGTCTCCTTTAAATCTTTGCTTAAGAAACCCTTCCTGGATCAAGATGACTTAGCTAACTACAGACCTATATCTAACCTTCCTTTCTTATCCAAAAGTATTGAGAAAATAGTTGCTAATCAAGTATGTGAGCATCTAAACAACAACAACCTGTTTGAAGAATTTCCGTTTTTAGAGCTCATCATAGCACTGAAACAGCACTGGTTAAAGTTCCGATGACATTCTAATGACCTCAGATAATGGATTTGTGACTGTTCTGTCTTGTTAGATCTCAGTGCTGCTTTTGACACAGTTGATCATAATGTTCTCTTAGAGAGGCTTGAACATGTAGGGATCAAGGGGGGGGGGCTGGTGCCTATCTCCAGCTGTCAACGGGCGAGAGGCGGGGGAACACCCTGGACAGGTCGCCAGTCCATCACACGGCCAGTTTGTTCATATCAATGATAAATCTTCTTCACACTCAAGGGTTACCTGTGGAGTACCACAGGGTTCTGAGCTTGGACCGATTCTCTTTACTATATATATACTTCCAATCTTTAAATAATTGGACAACATCGAATGAATTTCTACAGTTATGCTGATGATACACAATTATATTTATCCATAAAACCTGATGAATCCAATCAGTTAGGTAGATTACAAGCATGTCTGGTAGACATAAAAACCTGGATGACTCTGAATTTTCTACTTTTAAATACAGACAAGACAGAAGTTGTTGTCTTTGGACCAGAATCTTTAAAAAGGAATCTGCTAAATAAATCACTTCATCTGGATGGCATTAATTTGGCCTCTGGTAATACTGTAAAGAACATTGGTGTAATTTTTGATCAAGACATGACATTTAAATCCCATATTAAACAGGTTTCTAAGATTTCTTTCTTTCACCTCCGGAATATTGCTAAAATTAGAAACATCCTGTCCAGGAGTGATGCAGAGAAACTAGTCCATGCATTTGTTACTTCAAGGCTGGACTACTGTAATTCCTTATTATCAGGAAGTCCACAAAATGCACTTAAACGCCTTCAGTTGATCCAAAATGCTACAGGAAGAGTTCTGATTAATACTAAAAAGAGAGATCAAATTTCTCCTGTTTTGGCTTTTCTCCATTGGCTCCCTGTTAAATCCAGAATAGAGTTTAAGATCCTCCTCCTTACGTATAAAGCCCTTAATAATCAAGCTCCATCATACATCAGAGATCTGATTGTTCCATATGTTCCTAACAGAGCACTTTGTTCTCAGAATGCAGGTCTACTGCTAGTTCCTAGGATTTCTAAAAGTAGAATGGGAGGCACATCTTTTAGTTATCAGGCTCCTCTCCTGTGGAACAAGCTCCCAGTTTTGGTCCGTGAGGCAGATACTCGGTCTGCTTTTAAGACTAGGCTCAAAACATTCGTTTTTGATAAATCTTATAGTTAGTGGCTTAGGTTATCCAGAGCTATTTTTATAGTTATGCTGCTATAGGTTTAGACTGCTGGAGGACAGACTGACCACTTTTCTTCTCTCTTCTACTGTTCTCTTCTACTACTCACCAGATATATTTTTTCTTTTTGTTATTGCGATTGTTAACCCAGTTTTCTCTCAGTATTCTTCTCACCATAGAAGCTCTACACGGTCTGGTACCCCGCTCAACTATAATGCCCCCTGCTGGATGGGGAACATTGGTTCAGATGATGCTCAAAGTGACCGAGCATCCTCCATGCTGTCTCTTCTCTGTCTTCTCAGACCCCCAGAGGGTCGTGGCAGATGACCGCCTGTACTGAGCCAGGTTCTGCCGGAGGTTTCTTCCTGTTAAAGGGGAGTTTTTCCTCTCCGCTGTCGCTACATGCTTGCACAGTATGAGGGATCGCTGAGTAATTGCTGTGCTTGGAGTCTGCATGATCCGGGCACGACCTCACGTCAATGACTCAACGCAATCTGCTGGGATTCCTTACATAGCAAACTTTTAACTGATTGGAATGTTTGCGTACTTGTATTTACATGACTTTCGTTGTAAAGTGCCTTGAGATAATATTTGTTTTGAATTGGCGCAATATAACTAAAAGTGAATTGAATTGAAAAGGAAAAGTTTCAGAAATTGACACAGCCAAAAAGAGACTCTGACGGCTGTCGGATAGCCCCAACTGTAGACTTTACATGTAGTCTTACTGCTCTTGATGTTGACGTTTTGGGCAGTGTGAATGCACCGTAACACAGCCCTGCAGAAGTCCCCACAGAACACTTTCAGTTCATTGTTTTAATATAGAAAAAGGATGCACCCACTGCACAACTACCAAGATATGGCAGCCCAGCTAAACTTAAAAGGTCAACTATTATTGTTACTCGGAAGACTAATTTATATTTATTAATTTCCAGAGATTTTATTGTGCTTTTTATACTTGTGAAAGCCTATCTGAAGATTGTTATTTAGCGGTTCACTTCAACCACACAGGGAATGCAGACTTTAAATATGTTATGTCCTGAAAGTATTTTAGGAGTGGGCCATGTGTTCTCTTTTTTGGAAAGCAAAATATACAGAAAAATGTATGAACAATGACAGAGACCAAAAATGTATTCAAATATAAACAGCTACAACAATGAATTAACATCTGTTTCAGCTTTTAATTATTGTATTTTTCTCTATTTAAAAAAAATGCTCCCAGTCATGCAGATTGTCCCCATGTTTCTCTTACTTCTCAGTTTCTGTGCAGGCAGAGTTTAGTATCCTACTTTCCATGTCAAATGAGTGTCAGTCAAAATAAACAGGCTGTCTCGCGTTGATTAAAGACATTTCCCTCCCCCTGCCCTGGAGTTATTCACTAATATGCTGCTATAGTCCTAATGAGAGTAATAGGGAGGCAGCCTGACCTCTGGTGAGCTCTGTAAGCACCTCCACCCCCACCCCCTCTTAAGTGAGAGGGCTGAGGAGTCAGAGACCAAGCATGCACAGAAACTATAATAAATGACCTAAATATGTGCATTTTATTCGGTTCTGGGTGGAAGCTGTCTGTAATAAGCCTCTGAAGTGAGAAACCCTCATTAGGAATTCCTCTGTTGTTTTTATGGCTGTTCTGAGACGGGTTTTGAGCTCTAAGGCTGTAAAACTGTGGGAAAAAGCCGGGTTTAAAGTTTTGATGAGGTTGCAGCTCTACCCAGTAGATGACGGTAAATTCAATGCGCACCGGATATTTCCCCACACTGTATAAAAAGGTTTATAAACATCAATTGAAGCTAAAACTATGCTAAAATATCTGTGAAGTGCAGCTGTGAGTTGCGGTTAAAATCAGTTGGGCCATTTTTACTGGCCGAAAAGTAGCACGAATCGGACGCGTCACCGAAGCGAAGCTTTGTGGCCCTCTCCTAAATTTACACAGCAGGTCTATTTTTTTTCTACGCACCACACTTCTAAAATGCATCAAGCTCAGCAGTTTACATCGGGCCAGGCAGGAAGTCAAACATGGGAGCAGTGTAAAGCATTCAGCAAAATTCAAAATATGCAGAGACATGCAGAGTTCCTATGAAAAAAGTAAAAGTAATCACTTGGTCTGTGGGTCTAATTTGTTGGTATTCATCAAGAGCAACGAGAAGTTAATCCCAGAAGTGGAGAATCACCCAATTTACAGTATATGATACCAGTAATTATTTTTACATGGACAACATGAAAAAGGAGAAAGCATGGACAGAAATCTCTGCACTTTTGGGAGCGGATGATAAGCTTATGATACTAGTTAATGGATGTGTATTGGCAAGAATATGGTAATACAGTATGTATGACAACACAAAGGGAATGATACAATACATGGTGATACTATGAGTAAGACAATATATTTATATATATATATATATTTATAATGATTTTTTTTTTAAACACTCCAACCTGTTTCACACATAAAACATCCATTTTAATTAGTCGATCGTGTTGATCCACTGGAACAAAGAAGGTGAAAATGGCAACCAACAAGCAGTCATACTTTTAACTTTACTATAAAAATGACTGTCATCATTAATGGTTTCATTCAAATAAAAATAAAAAATACATTGCTTTTTAATATCAATGCAATGTCATGAAATGAAATATTGCGATTTATCAACACATCAATATTTTCTTACATCTCTACTAATTCAATTCAATTCAGTTTATTTATATAGCGCCGTTTCACAACAGATGTCATCTCAAGGCACTTTACAAGAAGAGTTATTACAATACAATGTTTAATTTAGAAATTAGAGAACCACAGAAGATTGCGTCGTGTAATTCTCAGCAATCCCTCACACTGAGCAAGCACGAAGCGACAGTGGAAAGGAAAAACTACCTTTTAACAGGAAGAAACCTCCGGCAGAACCAGGCTCAGCACAAGCGGTTATCTGCCGCGACCGTCTGTGGTTTGGAGAATACAGAACAGAGACACAGAACAGAGACACAGAACAGAGACACAGAAAGAACAACACAACTGATGCAGAAGTTTGTTGCAGGACGTGGAGAACTTTCCGTCACTGCAATGCCATCTTAGTCAGGGTCGTCAAGCAGGGCGGGTCAGGAGCACCTACTGTAGGAAGAGACTAAGAGAAAACATGTTAGCGCTTGAATTGACAGCACATCATGCAGTTGGGGAGAAGTAGGAGAGAAAGTAGGAACAGACCCTAATAATGTCCTCCAACAGCCTAGCCTAAAGCAGCATAGCTACTAACATTAACCTGTCTTCTAACTACTAGGAGACCTGGCTACCAACACTCTGTCTGAGTCCTTTCTACCTGGCTTACATTATTAACATAATTAACATAGATTTACTTTTTTTTTTCCACCCCGTCCCTTTTAAAGTATGCCTCCGCAGTTCTGTGATCTCACAGGTCCAGCTGCATTGATGCAGTGTCCGTCTGAGAAGCTCCCAGTAGGAAGGGGAAAATATGTCTATTATTTTACACTGATGCATCCAGTGGAAATCAGGGGTTAAAGGCATACTTAGAAATGTTTTAGATCTCTGAATAGCATACCGGACTACCTCCTCCTTGCTGAACCAATCAGAGTTCAGTGTTCCTCTCTTGACACTTCACTCAGTTTAGGCTGACTGCAATTTTTTCCACAGATTCCAACAGTAAAACAAATACTACTCTCACCATTCATGAATATCTACCCTTGATGTCCTTTTTTTGCTGAGTAACAAATAACACATGATTCCGATATCCGGTTCTCACATAGAAGCCATTTCCTAGTGATGGCCTTCTTGTTTGCTAACACTAAAAATGGAAAGCAGTGTTTATTTGGTCCTTCCCTATATAGGTACAAGTCTGAGACAAAAAAAAAAAACTCAATCTACTTTCTAGAGTTAAACGACATCCAAATATCTGGTGTTGCGGCATGCATCTCCTGCCAGTTGATATTCCTAGAAATTATAACGATGTGTGTTTGTATTCACACAAATTTCTCCAGCAGGAAGGCTTGCCCCCTGAATGGTATTTCCTGGGAGGCTGTGATAAAATGTCTTATCAGCCCTCTCCAGCTAAACTCCCTCTACTTTGGTGAGCTGCTAACTTTCTATTGAGATGGCCACTTAGCCCTCCACTCTGCTACCATTATGTTTGTTCTTCCCTCTTTTTCCCATTTTGCTTTGATATGTAAAGATGAGTGTGGCTTCAGTTTTATGAGCTCTTAGACCCAGCATCAGAGGAATTTAGCTGAGGGGTGCGTTAGCGAACAGTCTTGTATATGCATTTTTACGTCCCAGCAGTAAGTTACATTCTCCCAGGTCAAATCAGCTTTTTTTGGCAACACACTTTCTTTGTACATACGTATATACATATTATACGTTATGGGAAAGATAAGATTCTTGTCAGTCCAACAATGTATGCCATTCAAGGTTACAATCCTAACTGTTAACAGACTCAATCATCGAAGCCACACTGTGATTGGAGAAATGAGTCATCTTGAAAACAGTCTTTTTTTTTACATCCACAATGTTTCAGTCAATGTCCTCCATTAAAATAGCCAATCAACAACAAGTCTTACATCCACAATCCAACATAATTTGCCACTGAAACCCTTGAAATTCCTTTACGTTTTTGTGTTTCTTGCAAAGTTTTCATCATAACTACAGTTAGCATGCTCACATTAGCCTAAAAATAACATGGAAACACCCTTCTCCATCATGATGTTCATTGGTGCCTAGCAAAACCACATATTGGTGCATTACCGCCACTGACAGGTATGGAGTGTAAACCAGAATTTCCTTCAAACTTGCGCTTGCCTCTCTAATGGTGCGTTCACACCGCACCAAACGGCAGCGTCAGTTGCGGCAAGATTACATGTAAAGTCTACGATCGAGTCTGTCAGAGGTCCATCAGAGTCTCTGCGGCAGTGTTGCCAACTCCTCAGTAAGGAAAGTAGCTATTGGCTGTCCCAAAAGTCGCTAGAAGTCGCTAAATGACGTCATCGCCTAATTTGCATAATTTGCAATTTGCAAATAACAGTAAAAGTGAGTAAAAAACACCCTAAATATGTTTAGAACTACAAATGTACAAAAATAATTTCAACATTAACAACATTTAATGATTTTAATGCTTTGTCTAGATCCACATTACACACATCAGTTTTGTCCTGTATTGTTAAATGTTATAACAGCAAATTTAATCAAAAGATTGTTCTGTAGGGTGAAATTGCTAGCTCTACAACCAACCCTCCTCCTTTATCCGGGCTTGGGACCGGCAAAGTGACCCAAAAGACACACTCTGGCAGAGTTACTTAGGTTTTTTTTCTTTTAAGTTGTTTTTTTTTGCTGAGCTAGCTAGCAAGATCTTATGTCACAGAGAGGTAGGCTACACACACAGTGGACGAGGTGAATAAGTGACTGAGCTGCTGAGGTTGTGTGAGTCAAATGCAGTGATTTATTTGTGTGACAGCGTCACAGCGAAGAAACGTTTACATTTAAATCCCGCTCTGCAAGCCAGCGGCGGCTTTCTTTTGCGCAAGCGCATTTCATTTGCAGTCCGGACGCCGAGTGGTGAGGGTCTCCTCTCTCTCTCTCTCTGCTCCGCCCATAGACTGTAGATGGGACTGCTGCGCAAGGCTACTGTGAGACTGGCCGCCTGTAAGTGCTTTGGGACGGGGGAGGGGCTCACGTTGAGGACAGTAACTGCAGAACAATACGTGCTTCACGCCAGAGTCTCCAAAACACCAGATAAGTCTCCAATAACACCAGAAAAAGTCGCTAGATTTGTCGCTAGTCGCTTTTTTGAAAAAAAGTCGCTATAGGGGTCTGAAAATTCGCTAAATCTAGCGACAAAGTCGCTAAGTTGGCAACACTGCTCTGCGGTGCGTTTTGGGCTTTTGCTCCGTCAACTTTTCAAGCATTAATTGCGTTTCAAGCGGCAACGTAGAAAACACAAGCAACGTAGAAGTTCAGCTGGGGGTGGGGGGGCTATAGTTGTGATGATGATTTTATTTTGGGTTTGCGAAGGGTGGGGTTTGTGGGGTCATTTTAACCTGTACAGCACTTTGAGAAGCTTTTGTAGTTGGAAAACTTCTTTGTAAAGAAAGGTTGATTGATTGATTGATAAATGGGCATCATAAACTGTCTTTGGGCGGGCTTGTTACCTAGCCCGTCTGTTGGTAATGGGCCTGTGAGGCCTTTGCTAATATTTCCCATAATGCCTCTGTCGTTTTTGGAACCATGTGCTGTTTTGAGCAGGCCCAATTTTTTACAAGGTCCGTTTTTACAAGGTCAAGTACCCAATGTCTCAGCTGTAGGTAACATTAAAGGTCCAGCCACTCCAGAGAATATTTCTTTTTGATTTGTTAAAAGGGAAATAATACATCATCATTCATTATTTTACACAACATAGTCATTCCTTTAGAAGTCCAATGTTTGAATCTGGAGTCTAATTTTTTGGGTGTAAACTGTGTATCAGAAATGTCTCCCTCTGTTTTGTATTTTGTTATCCAATTTTGCAGGCGACTATTTTTTATTACATATGATTGTCAGTGATTGGCTGGCTGCAGTAATGCATTATTTTAAACATTTTGATTGGTCTAGGCAAAAGAAGCATTAAGGGTGTTTTTTTTTTTTTTTGCTTGTCAAACTTGAACTCTGTTAATCTCTTAATATCTCAGAATATTTCCAAATGCTTTCTGTTGTTTCATGGTGATCCCATTTTCTAATCATTCTTAATGAAATTGGTGGGTTTATTATATTTTTCAGAGCAGTGTCTGTCCAAACCTAATGGTAGGAAATGTTTTGAATTTTACACACAAAAAACCCCCACATTTATTCCAACAAATATCTGTGGCAATAAATATAATAAAGATACAAGTGTGACTTCATACCACATTTATTAATAATGCATACCAGATTACAGTTGGAAGTTACTCTAAAGATTTAGTCAAAAAGAAACTGAAATCATAACTGCAGTAGCCCTCCAAATTCCTCGTCATCATTACTGTCACGCTCCTCAGAAGCAGCACCAGTAGTAATTTACTGTATCTATAAAGTCTTCCATGTTTACAGTAAAGTGTAAAGAATGAAAATGTCAAAAGTCATTGCAATATCTAATATTATGGTGCATTCAGACCACAAGCTTTGTCAGCATCAAGCAACACTCATAAACGACTAGTTCGACGCATATACACAGAAGATACATTTTTAAGCTGAAGCTTGTAGGCGGGCCTTTCTCTGATGGATATTTTAAACACTCACGGATCGTGGTTGGCTAGACGGCGTCGATGTCGGGCAACGACATTACAGTGAGATGCTCTGATTGGTTGCCGTGCTGCGTCAACCGCTTCAGGACCGTCAAAAGTTCAACTAGCTGAACTTCTGCGTGGCTAGCGTTATGAGCTGTGAAGCGTGAAACGCAGGAAAAGCTTGAAAAGTTTACGGAGCCAAAGCTCACAAAGCGCCGCAGAGACTGCGACGCTCCTCCAACGGCCTCAACCGTAGACTTAACACGTAATCTTGCCCCTGCTGACGCTGACAAAACCTGCGGACTGAATGCACCACTGGGATGGATAGAAATCTGCACCTAGCAAGCACATTACATGCCTATGTTTTTCTGAAATGTTCTGCTTTAAACGACCATATGTCTGACAGTTTGACTAATGGTGAGTTCAGACCACAGGCAACGTCAAGATTACATTTTCAATCTATGGTTTAGGCCGTTGGAGGAGCGTCACGGTCTCTGCTGCGCTTTGTGAGCGTTGGCTCCGTCAACTTTTCAAGCTTTTCCTGCATTTCAAGCTTCAAAGCTCATAACGCTAGCAACTCGGAAATTCAGCTAGTTGAACTTTTGATAGTCCTAACGCTCTTGATGCAGCACGGCAACCAATCAGACCGTTTCACTGCAGTGACGTTGCCCAACGTCGATGCTGCATAGCCAACCACGATCCGCGAGTATTTAAAGCATCCAGCAGAGAAAGGCCCGCCCACGAGCTTTGTGAACTTCAACTTAAAAATGTATATGCGTCCAACTAGTTGCTTTATGAGTGTTGCTTAACACTGACAAAGCTTGCGGTCTGCCCACCATAAGATTTGTTGCTCTAAAGTTGTTGCTTAGTTCTTTATTCAATTTGAACAATCTTTCAGCCACATATTTTTATTTGGAGACAACAGATTCATACATCTTTTAACGATTATTGGCTAACATTTGCAGATTCATCATTTGAAAAGGTCAAATTTTAGATGTATTTTTAGATGTAATGTAAGAGAGTTTATACTCACTGTCATTTTTATGAGAGATTTAGAGAAGAGAAAGGCAAATTAAATTTTTGATTACAAAACATACAAACTTTGCCCATAAAAGGAAAAATACGGAGCATACGGTTCCCTGGTCTAGTTCAAGGTTTTGAATCTAACAAAAAATGAAGGGATTATAGGATTATTTCCATTATTGCATCTAAGAAGTTGTTTCCTCTTTAACTGATTTTAATTGAAGTTTAAACAGAACAAACATGAAAGAAAAAGTTATTTTTCATTGCATTTACAGGCAAACAAGGGGGTGGAAGTTGTCAGGTTTAATGCACCGAATGAAAAACAAAAAATAAATCAGATTCTTCAGTATTTAGACCTCTTAATCTCTGATGTTGCTTGTGAAAATCAAGTTTGTGACTGCTATAACACACACCATGTTCTTGCAGATCCAGTGTCCTTTGCCGTGCATTAAAAAAAACGTTTGTTTCATTAGTTGTTTTACTTTTATGAAACGTCTACAAAACTTGTTAAAATCCTCAACAGACTACGCAAAACCTCACAGCTGAGATACTAAAGATCAGATAAATGTGAGCGAAAATGAGAAAAGGCCTCTTAAGTCCTTGTTTAGGTTCTGTTTGCCTCTTTCAGTCAGTGTGACCCTCTTTGTTCCCCGGATAAGACCTCCCCCATGTAAGGCCAGGACGGGAGCCGAGGGCTCAGAAGGGAGAGGCTGCTCAGCCAAGTGTGGGGAGATGTGTATCGTTTAATTGGACGGGGCAACTTACTGACCTGGGACTGATCCAAAAGCCAACTCCAAAAGATTTACGTCAGCTCTGTGTTTATGGCTCTGGACAGAGATAAAAGAGACAAAGGATGCTGAATGAGATGGATGGCAGAGAGGCTGGACGCAGGGTGAGACGAGGACGACAAAAGAAGGGGGGACGTCTGGGTTGTTGTAACTTTTAAAATGCAATTGGTTCCACCATAGTTGCTGAACAAGTGTTATAAAGCAATGCACCATCTGAATAAAGACCCTTAAAGGCACGACACACTGCAGCTGTCACCAACACAGCCCTTGGAAGCGATCAAAGTGAGGGGCTTTCCAGGGAGCCCTTCTCAGAAAGAAACAGCATTTGCCCCTCAGTGAGTCAGATGGACAATCTGTTGCTCTGCAGAGTTCTACTGGAGGAATCATTGGAGATGAGGCTGTTTGTATAGCAAACACAGACCAGGCACAGAGCTCCAAAGAGAGCCTAGCTGTGACTCAGTGTTGGTGAAACAGTGACTGCATCAGAGTCGGTATTGATGCAGCAAGATGATAAACAGCCAGACAAAAACAAGCTATTTATCTGGTAGAGTCTGGCAAATACAGCAACAAGGTGGCTTCTGTTTCCAAACTATGAGCGACCCAATGATATGATGACTAACTGTGCCTCCACAGATAATTTTATATCTTACCCCTGATCTGATGGACTGACGAGTGCCACAGCTTGGTGGAACTCTCCTAAATGTACACTCTGCAACATAATGCATTGGCTGCTGTTTGTAAAGTAAACAGACACAATTTGGGTTATTTAGCCTGTGATAAGAAAATGGGGGTTCATATTTCAAAGTCATATTTTCATTCATGACACTAATTCATTTATAAATGTCAGTTAAAAACTAAATTTTTAGTTCACAAATTAAATATTTAGCTCAAATCTAAACATGTAGCTTTAGAACTACCCTCAAATACAACATATTTAACCATGAACTGAATACTTAGCAGGCCAAAATTTACTTTCAAGCTAAATATTTATCTAGCAAGCTAAACTAGCTTGCTAAATGTTCATCTTTGAAGTAAACATTTTTCTCAAATCTAAATATTTAGCTGGCATGCAAATTTATTGCAGATTAGGCAGCAGTGGACTTCTTAAAAAGAAAGCTGGCTCTTGTTAAACTCTATATAAACTGTTAGCGAAACTGAACGTCAGCTGTCGATCAATATTTGTTTTCTTTCCGTCATGTCCAGCGTTTTAGCTTGGAACGTAGGATGATGGATTTACTGTAACAGTTTCTTTAGGGTTACTTTTGGAGTACCACTGGGTTCTGTGCTTGGACCAATTCTTTTTACTATATATATGCTTCCAATTGGTAAAATAATTAGGCAGCATGGCATACATTTTCACAGTTATGCTGATGATACACTATAATAACTATATTTATCCATAAATCTTGATTAACCCAATCAGTTAGGTAGATTACAGGCATTCTTCGAAGTCATAAAAACCTGGATGACTCTAAACTTTATGCTTTTAAATTCAAGCAAGACAGAATTTGTTGTCTTTGGACCAGAAGCTTTAAAAAGGAAATATATTTAGAGATATGTAACATCTACATCTACAATGAATTTGCAGATTAGCTCTAAGTTAAATATTTACTTTGAAGCTATTTATTTAGCCAGCCCATTTGGTTTGCTAGCTAAATATTTAGCTCAAAACTAAATATTAATCTTGTTGCTAAATATTTTATTTGTAAACTCAACGTTTAGGTCAGTAACTAAATATTTAGCTTGGTTACCCAATATTTTGTTTAAAAATGTGACATTTATAAATTATAACTTATAAAGATGCAAAAATGACTTTGAAAAATTAACTATTTCCTTCATTATGACAGGCTAAATTTGCTGTTAAGTTTTGATTGTGTATCTTTACAATCGGCCCCCAATACCATTGTTCTGACGTCCTGAAGTTCACAGAAACCAATGCAAATGAATCGTGCAAAGTTAAAAGCTTTTAATGGTTAAAAATTAAATCTTCATTCCCATTTATTTTACAACCTACAGCATAACCGATTGAATGTGGAAACACTGCTGCTATTTAATTCCTCCATTTAGAAGTTTCCTAAAGCACTAAGGAATGCCTCATCGGGTCAGGTTTTCCCTCACTGCCGTGGTTGGGCCTGAAAAAACACCAAAATTCCTGCAAAAACAGCTGAAAATTGCTCCTGTCTGTAGGACTTGATGAGCTCATTTGTGTCTGCATGTTTTGAGTGTAATCTATACATTAAAGGGCAAAACGTGGATCCAAAACAGCTGGAAAAGTTCGAGTTTCCATGTTTATATTTAGCTTCATCAAATGTACTCCAGCTGAGTTATACTGTATAGGAAGGAGAAGCAAATACATTCACGTGAATGCGTGTCATTGCTGCTTTGTAGCATCCTCATATAAGCAGAGGTAAAGGAAAAAGGAGGTGGAGGTCACTTCCTAAACTCTGGTCCTTCTTTTTAATTGAGTCTCATCATCTTTATAGAAATCAGCAAACACTCTCCCTCCTGTCCACCGTTGTCAAACTTATCTGCTGTTACAACTTAAACCTCGTTGTTTCCGTTATTTGAATCCAGAAGCAACAAGGTGACGGTCTGACAGCGTTTACTTCTCCCGTTTCTCTCTCTCCCTTTGTGTCCCCAGGAGGCCGACTCTGAACCAGGTCCTGACCTTTGTTTTGCTGCTGGCCGCTCCCGGCTCCCTCGCCTTCCCGCAGAGCGTAAGTCCAGCCCTCCCACATCATCATACAACTCTGCACTGCCTCAGTCTAAAATAACTCCTGCTAACCTAGCCCCGAGAATAGCTTGTCACCTCAAGTTCTTTTGAGACGACCTCCATGAAAAGCTTTGACACAGTCGAGCAGTTTCCATTCAACTGTAACTCCAGCGAAATTGCTTTAAATGATATTTTTCTTTTTTCTTAACTCATTTATTGACACAGTCATCAGATTAGGAATAAAATCCACATTATACATTTATTCATTTTGATACTTTTTGGACAAACCTGCTATGGCACCAAGGTAATGTCCCACAGTCTTCCCACATGACTTGCTGAGTTAAACATTATGTTGGAGGTAGTTTTAGCTTAAAAAGTAGCCTTGTATTATCAATAACATAGGCGTCATTTTAACCGGGGACATGTCCCAGCAATATTTATGATTGACGGGTTTGTCGCCACTAAACCGCATGCGGGAATTCTTTACCTGCACCGATCTAACAGCCACTTGTGGTCCCAGCAAAGTTTCTGCATCAGTATCTGAACATTTAAATCACTCATTCCACTTTCTCATTCATGAATGCAATTATGTTTCTTTCTGCTCATATACTAGGCTACAGCATTCTCTGCAGTAGGCATGTCATGTTTTAAAAGACTGGTAGTCAGCTACAGGGCGAAGTCCTGCAATGTCACTGGTACCTGTTTCCAGATGCAAAAAAATACAGTTATACAGTTCCTTTGCTATAATGCGGTCCACTCTTCACTTCTTCGCTGTTTCATGGATTTTTTTAATGGCACAACATACATGCTTTTATTGTGTTCTGTGTCCCAAATGATTGGATACAGTTGTGAATCTCCTCCTGTCATGTCTCCTGTCCTTGCCAAATTTATCATGTCTGGTTATAAAAATCTTCATCCAGACAAAAAAAAGCAGCACAAACGACTGCACATAATTATGTTCCTCATTAGGACACAACATCTGTTCCGAGACCTTCAGTGGAGAAAGACGCACCTGAGCGGCGCAACTGCAGAAAGACCGTACTGCGTATTAATACTTTTATGTTTTGAATCTACGAAGGTCTGAGTATTAAAACAAGTGAGAAATGTGAGTATGAACTGCATACAGTTAATGTATGTCTGGCAAAAGTGTAGAAAAGGATGTGACGAGGGGTTTTACAGCGTTAAAACATAAGTATTGTAAAAAAAATTAAAATAAAGATGACTACTTTGCAGATTTCGCCTGTCATTAGGTTATTTTTACAACGTAAACTAAATCCCGCAATAAATGAGGGATCATTGTAAATGGAATTTAATAGGTTTGGTTTCTTTACTGCGGGTGGGTTGCATGAAACAAAATATTCATTTTTGCTTGTTTAAGACTCCCAAAGATAATATGTTGACATACTGTGTTTGTGTAGAGAGCATGCCAGAATACTGCTTTGTGCTGAAGATTCTCGCTATCTCTGCATCCAGCTGCCAGAGACCCTGCTGCGACGCAGGAACGGAGAACCAGGGAGTGGACAACATTTCCATCAAAGTTGGAAAAAAAATCAAAAAGGAAAATAACTTGATCCATTATTGAAAGTAAATTATAGTGCAGTGAATTATTAGTCTTTCGTTATTTGGATACTGCAGCTGAAATTTATATTGTGCAGAAATCACTGTGCAGAGTGCAAACACTGTCCATAGACCCTACCTACATTTTTAATTCCTGAATCGCTGAAAACGCTGGTTAGATAGCGACAGCATTGCGTCATCAGCGCAACTTCGGGAAAAATTCCCTCCAGATCCCTCCACCAAAACAGCATATTAACATTTTCCTCTTTTGGACTCTTAAACAAAACATTACAACAACAATATTATCTCACTCCCAGTCTGCTCGCATTAAATAAACTTCCTCTCAGAGATATGAAATTTAATTTATTTTTTTCGCCACCTGAAGCAACTTTTTGCAGATCACCCACAGGTAGCTGCCCTATTGTAGGACTGTCAGCGGTAAGTTAAATTTTAAGTTTATCCACACAGAATAGAATCCACACAGAATCCACACAGGCCGGGGTGATCAGACCCCGGCCTGTGTCCAAGTTGCACGGTGATATATGACTTATTAACCCATTCAACCACTAAGAGAATGCATTAAGAAAATCAAAGAATGGATGTCGCATAATTTTCTCCAGCTGAACAGAAACAAAACTGAATCGATTATTTTTGCACCTAAAGAGGAACAAACAAGAATTAGCACACAGCTTCAGTTAATACAGCTAGAAACTACTGAACAGGCCTGTAATCTAGGTGTAGTAACGGACTCAGACCTGAAACTCCAGGGTCACATAAAGCAAACAAAAAGGATAGCCTACTATCACCTGAAGAACATTTCTCTACCATCCTGCACGTATAGAATATGACGTTTGGCTTTTCTTGTACTTTATTACATTTAATCTATTCTATCTTTATTTTCCTCTTTGAACTTGAACTTTTTGTCCCATCTCTTTTCCTCTTTTTTCCTTCTTTCCATCATAATTAGTGCTGTCCTGAAAAAAAAATCGATTATGAATCTATTAAACAAAAAAAAAAAAAGAAAACAAAAAAACTGAATTGATTTTTCAAGTCCAAATATATATTTTATGGAGGAACATTGTTAGAAGGAAAAATCCATTCAGACATTTTGAGGCTTAGGTCTGAAAGGCTTAATACAGTTTCCTCCATGAACTGTTACATCATTGAATCACAGCCATATAATTAAGGTAACTGCTCAAATAAAAACTGTTTTAACAGCACAGACCCATATCAATTAGGGTTATCAAAATAATCGACATAGACAGATTAATCCACACTAAACCTGGAATCTAAATTAGCTATTCTGTTCCCGAAGTATCGATTCTTTCCGAATCTCGCTTATAATCAGCCTCCTTCAGAGTAAACCGACATGCCAGTTGCCGCAGCACCATGACAGAGCTCTAGTGTGTGCGTATAGATGACAAGTATAATATTATTTACATAATGGCTTTGAGTTGAAACAAATATGTACATAACTTGTCAGAGGGAATTTTTGTCACTTGTTTCCATCCGCTTCGGCTGTTTGCTCAGTCTTGCTTAACGTAGCCCTCCCTCCCTCCCTCCCTCCTCCCATGTTGGTGACAGCCCTAATATTCAAGTATTAACATGAGTATTACAACAGAAGCTGTAACGCTCCACTTGTGAAAGTAAAATAAATTGTGTTTCCACTGATTTTTGTAAAATTATTCATTTGAAAACGTAGATTCCCCCCCCCCCCCCCCCCTGCTGAATAAATTTAGAGTAATCAAAGTAAAAGAAATTCTAAAATGATTCTTTAAAGGTTTTCTCACATCTTCAGCACGGGTTTGAGTGTGTCCATCTCTCTTTGTAGACAGGAAAGTTTCAGCGCATCAGCAAGCCGATCTGAAGCATTTATCTCATGCTGATCTGAAGCCTTTACCTTTGCTCTCATTTCCCCCCCCACCTACAGCTTGCTTCGTATATGAAGTTTCCTTTTCCTCTTGTGGAAGGGGGAAAGGAGCGCACTGTTAAGGTCAAGGGTTGCTTTCATTAATCTAGAAAGCCAACTCCTCCCCATCTCCAACTGTTATCAACGCTAATTTGTACGGGAGTAACACTAATGAGGGCAACCTCAAGAGACCCTGCCAAGAAATTACGGGGGTGTAGTAGTGGAGGCTTGGATTCGGCTCAGTGTGTTGCTGCAGAATGAGTCACAAAGTCAAAGAGCCTCAATTAGTTTGGTTCTTTCTTCTTGCTGTAGCTTTAACTTCAAGGCCTTGTCAGTTGAAAAAAATGTTTGGATTTGTGTTCAGATAATTTATTTATTTTTTTACACAGATTTATGTGAATTATCAATTAATTGCTTACAGGATATTGTGAGCAACAAAATATTTTAGGGATGCTTTAACTTGTGTTTTTAACTAAATTGAGCTGGGAGTGAATAAAAAATAATTTTAGAGTTTTAACGTGCTGTTGGTGGTATGTTACATACTTCCCAGTCAAATTTTTTGCAACATTTCCATGTACATATACATATTATACATAGTCGGAAAGCTAAGATTCTTTATCTTCGTTGTCGTGCCTCCTTTAAATTTGGACTCGCCTCTTGTTTTTATTAAGTTAAGCTCAAATGTAAGTTTTGGCAAACAACGCATCAAAGTATCTTCTTTACTGCCTCCAGAACTACCAATTAATATATAAACTTCCAATTCCAACTTAAGTTACATGGGCGTGTAATCTGTTGGGCGGGCCCGGACCCCCAAGGTCTGCTCATTGGCGTCAGGTCTGCATGGACTAGATGCAAAGAAGTAAGTGTTAAGAAGAATATGTCTGTTTTTCGCATTAAAGTGTCTTATCTTCATTTTTGCAGAGGTTTAGGTTCTGTTGACATCTTCAAGCTATGAACTTCTTGCAGAGGAGTTTTAAATGAGTCAGCTGTTTGAGAGAGGAGCTCATGTATCTCGGTAACATGTGATGACGTGATGCTCTGATCTATCACACTGAAGAAATAGCTGGAACACAAGGTGAAACTCTTGATTTAATGGCCTAGATTCTCGTCTGTGGTCGAGAGATATGACCGAAAGATCAAAATCCTGGATACAAAAGGATGATGTGAGTTTCTAGAGTCCACCTGAGAGATAATTAACTTCATCTTGCTTGGAGTGCAGCCATCAAAATGAGTCAGTGAGGGTTTTTTTTTTTCCAGTTGATAGGGACACCTCCAGGATGAGGGAATGTCCTACTGGGTAAAAAAAAAAACCAGGAACTCGTTGGAAGACTTATGAATGCCTTGGGGTTCCTCAACTGGAGATGTTACTGAGGAAGGACAAGTCTAAGTTTCCCTCACTGACCTCTTATCTATTACATCGTATCTGGAGGAGATTTTAGACGCTGCCTGTGTTTACATGCAGCCAATAACCTGTTAAAAATACCAGAACATTAACAATAACCTGGTAACGCATGGCCATGTAAACACAGGTAAAAACCCTAATATGCCCATATTCAGGTTTTAAAAAACCGGAATATGATCCCTGGGCTACCACTTTTCTAACCTGAATATTTGGTCATGTAAACACGTATTGGCATATCTGTTCACAAGGAATAGGGGAACTTCTTTCATGCGCCTTCTTGCATACAAATTCCATGTATACGAGAGTAACTCTCTCTGCTCACGCATGTAAACGGGTTATCTCGGAAGTTTCAGAAACCCGAATAGTGACCTTAACCCAAATATTTGCTGCATATAAACGTAGTGACTTATTCATGGTGTGGGTGTAATGGTAAATGTATTCAGATTTTCCTGCTGTTTTCCTACCTGAACACATGCAGAATGCATGATACTTTTTTAACCAAATGATCTGGGTGCGTTCGCTTGATTAAGAGCAGGCCAGTTTTGTTCGACTTCAGCAAGAGTAAGGTGTGTACATGCATTGTAAAAGGTCGAATTTAGCCAGAGTAAGGTAATCATTCAGCTTTCTCTTACTGCATGTAAACTTTCTAATACTAGAGACATCCATATGGCTACCAGTTGCATCCAATCAGCCCAAATTCCTCAATTTGGATAAAAGACAGGTCAGCGGAATCCCCGCTGATGTGAAGGGGTTTTCCCCAACAGCTGCCCGTGCTGCTTTCAAGTACAGCTGGGAAACTAAGCTGTTGAAACAAGAAAGTGATTTAAGCATGTTTCATTTTCAAATAGTGATTCAAGTATTATTTAAACATTTCTAAACATTAACACTGACTGTTTTTGCTTACCAACTGGTTCTATTTTTTCTGCTCTGGCTACATCTGCTTGTACTGTTTTATTTATTGGAAGAAAGAAAATCATACTACATTGAGTTCTCTACTTTCAACTTAAAGTTGTAGAACATAATCAAATGAAATTTTAGGAAATGATAGGAAAGAAATCAGGGAAAATGTGAGTTTGTTTGTACCATTACATCCCAATACATGGAAATGTAATAATTTTCTTCTTTGAGCATGCTTTACAGTGGAGCTTACCTAAGGTTTTGTGCTGTCGTTTCTCAAAGTCGAAGCTTAAAGTGCAAGTTCAAGGAGGGGGGGGACACCAAAAACTTCAATTGTGATCCTCTCCACTCTCAGGAGTGGACTTTGACTGGATCATTCCAACTCATTAAATGCTTTAATCTAAACCATCCCAGTATAGCTTTTATTGTATATTCAGGGCTGTTATCCCACTAGAAGGTGAACCTTTACCCAAGTCTCAGGTATTCTGCAGACTCCGACTGGTTTTCCTTCCAGGATAGACAGCTATTTAACTCCAACTGTCTTCCCTTTAACTCTGGCCAGCTCCCTGCTGAAAAAAAAGCATCCTCACAGCATAATGCTGCCACCATCAGTTTAGCATGTTGTGCTGAAAATGTCATATTTTTTTGTATCTTCTCTTTCAACACTTCATTTATTTAACCAAAAGACGTCTTTACATAAATGTAACCAGGATTTCAGTTTTTATTGTTGGGTTTTATAAACTTGGTTAGAGTTTTTTCCTCTGGTGTGGAAGGGATCATGCTTCTTTTAGTTTTTTTTTTTAGTTTGCCCAATGCTAGTTTAAAAGCCAAGTTCTTGTTTTCTTGCCTGTTTTTAACCGTTTGCTTCGACGCCAGACTCCTCAGAGGCCGTTGACTTCGACGCTCCCTGACAGAACGTGAGCTGCAGCAGTCCTCACAGAAGTGCGCAAAGAGTTAAAAGTGTGTGTTCCTACAGCGGCTCCTGTGTGCGGATCTGGTGGGACGGCTGCCAGTTTCACTCCTCCTCCAGGGCAGAAACTCTGGAATGTGTTTGAGGAGAACCACGAAGATTTCTCTAATCACTTTTATTGTTTTGCTCTGCTGATCCTGATCCATCAACCTCACAGGGTTGCTTTGTTATTTTTAGTCCCATCTACTGTTTGAACAGATTTATCTTCCTGTTAGATTCCAGCCACAATATAAAGAAGGCTTTGTTGGGAGTCACATGGAGCCTGATCCAAACCATTTCTCTGTCACAAAATGACATCCCATCAATCTGTGCTTTGTGTTTTTTTGTTTTTTTTCTTCATCATGAGCACAGTCATCACAGGCCGCTGACAACAGCTATTTGTGTTGTGACAGCTTTAAACATGCAGGATATCACCACAGAGTTATGCTTCTGGGTGATTTTAAAGCTGTGCGGTTTCTACAGCTGTTAACATTCACAGCACAGACAGGAGGAAGTAAAACATGAAAACGTTTGATGTTTGAATTTTTCTGATTCTGCCATTAAGTGTCTGCGATAGCAACAAGTCTCTAACATTAATGTGGAGGATTTTTGGGCCCACTGTGCTTTCCAAATCCAAGGATTTTCAATGATTAACGGCCTGTTTAGAGTCACCATAACATCTCAAATGGATTTATGTCCAGACTTTGGGTGGACCACTCCACCTTCTTTTTGTTTTTCCTAAACCATTTAAAGCTGGACTTATGGGTCTGCTTTGGATGATCATCGTGCTTCATAAGCAGAGTTTTTTAGCTTAAGATCACAGACTGATGGCCGGACTTTCTGTTTCAGGTTTTTCTTCTAGATAGCTCATAGATTACAGCAAGTCGTCCATGGCCAAGCAGCAAAACGGTGGTAGCGTGATGGTCTGTGACGTTCTTTAACAAAACCCTGTGTTACTTTAAAGGGATAGCATGCATTTTTATATGAAGTTGTATCTCATCCTAACCAGCAGCATAATGCATAGACATTGACCCAACGCTGTGGTCACATCCTGTTCAGAGTTCTTGCAGTTGGAAGCCATTCAAGAAAGTAGTCCCGGCTAGTTTTTTGGTGCATGAAGATGTGTTGTTTTGCCTCAGAAAGCTGTGTTTAAAAGCAGGATTCATTTGCTACAGACAAAAAAATTCATTCGCCACTATTTTCTTTTCACTCCAATCAACCTGCCGCTGCGGCCGTAGAGCTTACACACTTGAATGGCGATGACGAGCAAATAAAAGATATAAAACAACGGTGTGTACTTGCAAATTCCCGGACTGTAACAACAAGAATGTGCTGGGATCACTTTTCATGTTCCGTCGTTTTCCTGTCATGGATCTTGCTATTAGGCCATCGGATACTCTGTGGGAGCGAAAGCGCAGAGAATCAAGGACTTTCGTGGGCATAATGCCCAGTTCAGACGATTGCATCACAAAATAAACAAGAAAGGGGAAAACACTTATTTTGAAGAGCGGTGCTTTACCAGTACCCCAGGTAAGTTCCATCTGCTTACTAATTTGATGCCCTCTACTACCGCATTATCTTGAAGCTAACGTGTTTGCACACAAGAACGTGCTAACCGGGGTAGGTTAGCATGAAGTTAACTATCGACAATCAGCCAGTGATGTGTTGAGCATATCGGCAAACGTCATCACATAAAATTATATGAAACATGGAGGGGAAAAAGGCGCAGCCTTCTTAGAAAACTATTTGGAAACACAACTGAGCTCTTGTTTTGCAATCCAAAACATTCAATATCATGTTTACAAAAGTGTGTACTTCTGCACCTCACCTGCACTGCAACTTGGAGCACTTCTGTCGCTTAGCTCTGCCTGTTCTAGCTCCATCTTCTTCTTTTTTGGTTTCATTGGTGTGTGGCAACCAACTTTTAGGTGCATTTCCGCCACCTACTGTATGGGAGCGTGAATCGTAGAGGGGAGTATCTTATTAATATTATCACTAAATTCTATTTATTAATCCACTTTTTTTTAAGAATTCAATTACTAAACTATATTCATATCTGTCTGTCCTTTTAACAGATTATTTAGACTCATTTCTCCATAACTCTTACCTTTTAATTTTTCTTCTAATATTTTCCTATACTTTCAACAATATAATAATACATGTTCTATTGTTTCTCTATTATTAGCACAATCACACAATCCTGTACTATGCTTTCCTATTATATAAAGTGTATTATTTAAAGCTGTATGTCCCAATCTCATCCTTGAAATTATAACTTGATTTCTGTTATTCATTTGAATATTTTCCATTCTTCCCACCTTTCCCTTTATGTTATATAAGTGCCTTCCTTTCTGTTCCCTTACCCATTGTTCTTGCCATTGTTCCATTATATGTTTATTAATAACTGCTTTGATTTCTCCTACACTATAAGGTACCTCAATAATAGTTTTTAGTTTTGTAGCCTGCTTTGCATAATAATCAGCTACTTCATTTCCCTCTACTCCTCTATGTGCTGGAACCCACATAAATCTAATTTCTAAATTTCTCATTATTAATCTGAATAAGCATTCATACATTTCAAATAATATATCTGGTCTTTTATCTGCTGACATTGCTTTTATTGATAATAATGCTGACATTGAATCTGAACATATGATACTTTTTGTAATTCCATTTTGTTCTATCCACTGTAAACTAAATGCAATAGCTAACATTTCCACTGTGTATATTGATAGATTATTAGATGTTCTACTTTTATTATCTTTCCATAATTTTGGAATCCAAAAAGAAAATCCTGTTGTTTCTTTATCCGATTCTTTTGATCCATTAGTATAAATAGAGATAAATGTTTTATGGGTTTCACTTAACCTTTTCCCAACAATATTAGCCCAATTTCCATTACCTTTCCTCCTCTCCATTTCATTTGGAATATATATTAATATTTTTGGCAATAACCAAATTGGGGTAGGTGAATATACATTTTTTTTAACAAATATTTTATCATTTAATTTAAGTTCTTCTGCTAGTTTACATGATTTCCAGATCATCCACTCATATTTCCTATTAATATATTCCCCTCCTATTTTCATCTCTTCCTTAACCAAATGTTCATCCTCTTCACTTCCCTGTACATTAGCCCAATAATTCAGGGTATTTAATTTGAATCTTAGATTCAAAGGCATCTCTCCCATTTCTACTTGCAATGAAACAATTGGGGTGGATTTCATTGCTCCACAACATATTCTTAAAGCCTGACTTTGTATTACTTCTATCTTTTTTAACAATGTTTTACATGCTGAACTATATACTATACTACCATAATCAACCACAGACCTGATCATTGCGATATAATTTTGTTTTAATGCTTGTTTAAATGCCCAATATCATACCCTATATCTTTAAATACATCATTGATCATGATAGAAAAAAAGAACTGGACTGATCACACTTCCTTGTGGTGTCCCGTTATCAACCTTATAACTCTTTGATTATTTTATTTCCTATTTTTACTTGAATATATCTATTAAACAAAAAATCCTTTATCCAATTATATATTTTTCCTTCAAACCCTAATCTATTGAACTTAATCAATAAACCCCCCTTCCACACGATGTCATATGCTTTCTCTATATCAAAATAAACTATAGCTAAACTTTCTTTATTGTTTTGTGCTGTCCTAATTTCATTTTCCAAACTTACTACTGCATCCATTGTTCCTCTGCCTTTCCTAAATCCATTTTGGTATTTTATTATCAATTCCCAACTTTCTAAATAATAATTTAATCTATCTGTAATCATTCTTTCCATTAATTTCCCTATATGAGATGTCAGTGCTATTGGCCTATAGTTCTCTGGATTACTTGGATCTTTCCTGGGTTTAATTATTGGAATTATTATTGCCTCCTTCCAATTTTTTGGTAAATGCCCTCTTTCCCAGATGTTATTATATATTCCTAATAATGTTGCCTTCATTTTATCCCCTAAATGCTTAAGCATCTCATAATTAATATTATCTTTGCAAGGTGACGTTATTTTAGTTCTCCCCATTGCACGCTCTAATTCAAATAATGTAAATGGCATTTCTATTGTTGTTAGTCTTTTTCCTCCATCAAATTCCACATTATTTTTCTTTCTAGACTCTTCTCTTCTTCTCCATCTTTCTTCTGACAAGGTAGTATTTGTCATGATCCGTCCCTGTCTGTGTTGTTTATTCCTCCTTGTTTCCTCCCAGTCTGTTTTAGTTACTTAGTCCTAGTTTGTTTCACCTGTTGTCTTATTAGTCCTCCCTGTGTTTTCTGCCTCTGCTCCCAGGTGTTCCACGTTTCCCAATTACCCTCCCCACAGTAAATATACCCTTCTGTGTCTGTCTGTCCTCGTCGGGTCGTTGTCGTCGTTACCTCCCCTAGTTCTCTGTGCTTCTCGTCTTTCTGGACATTTAATAAACATGGGCCGTAAGAGCCACAAACGCCGCTCCGCATCTGGGTCCTCCTTGAGCCGAAACCTGACAGTATTATTGTTAATTCTAATAAATGTTTTAGCTAACATTTCTTCTTTCTCTTCATTTTTAATAGCTACATCTTCTTCTAGCTCCATCTGTTGTTCGCCATCTGTATACGCATAAAGGTATCCCTTTGGCTAGGTGCTAAAAACAGTTTCTTCATGATTTGTTACATCTGCTTTGTGTTAAAATGAGTTTCATCATCGGGTGTTTCATAGTCAGACGTGTATTCGTGCATTCAACAATGTAACAGCTGATTGGAACGGAAAGAACAACAGTGAGGTGTGAATGTTTTGTGGGTTTTTTTGGGATGTAAATGAATCATGCTTTCAAACCCATTTAATTTCCTGAAGAAAAACAGCACAGTTTGATGGCCCCAGAAACTAGCAGGGAATACTTTCTTGAAAAGCTACCAACGGCAAGAGCTCTGACCTGGAGGTGATCACAGAGATGGCTCGGTGTGTGTACACTTCGCTGCTGGTAAGGATGGGATACAACTTCATGTCTAAAAATGTGAACTACCCCTTTAATGCAGGATGTAACTGGACACACAACTTCACAAAAGTTCCACTTTCGTCTTATTAGTTCACAAAATATTTTCTCAAACCTGCTGTTTTTGAGTGGCAGGACTTTTGAACTCTCCCATAGAGGCCATGCTTGCTTAAATTCTCTTTCTTTTTGATTAATGAACTCTGATCTATGCTGAAGAATGTGAAGCCTTGCAGGGCTTTAGATGTTGAGCTGTCTTCTTTTACGACCTCCTGGATGAACCTAGAATGTCCTCCTGGACTAATTCCGTTAGGATGATTATAGCACACTTTCAACAAAAGGGTACTTCAAGTTGCGTTTGGCGATTAGGGGATAAAACCATTTGATCTTGAAAGTGTGTTCATAGTCTCTCTCCCTGACCGTTTCAGGCCTCCTGGAGTTCTGTGTGGGGTCCGTCCAGTGACCCCTCACCGGGGCGTCCGGTGCGTGATCGACGCCAGCTGCATTTCAGAAACGAGTGGGCGACATGGAGCGGCTGGTCTGTCTGCTCGCGCAGCTGCGGGGGCGGAGCCTCTATGCGGACTCGCACCTGCATCACCAGGTAAAACTATGCCAGAAACGCTAAGTGATATGAAACAGAGAGGATTTGTAGTAATCTGTCATGTTTAAAGATTTACCTAAAGTCTTCAGGTTGTTTTTTGTTGTAGTTTCTGGTGAATTTGAAAAAATGATCGTTCTCTTTTTAGTTAAATAAAATGCTTCCCCGGATTTAGTAACAAAAAAAAGCAGCTTTCACTTTGAGAAAATAAAATCCTCAATCAGAGGTTAGTTTAGCATGTTAAGTTGAGCTAAAATAACGTCAAACTTAGTCTTACGCCTTTTTTTGAAAAGCAGTTCCACAGCCACCACCACCACGCTTTAAAGTTGGTACGTAATTCTCCAAGCCAAAAGGTTCACCAGCATTCATCCAGACACACTTTTGTTTTGTCTGACCAGAAAACTGTCCAGCGCATCACAAAATTTTAGCATCAGACTAAGAAAACCTGAGTAAATACAAAACATGTTTTTTTAATGATTTCCTTTATCAGGGAAGAAACAGGAGAAAAAAGCATCCACAGCTCTATAGATTTTTGTTTGACACCCTCTCTGTCGATGAAAATCTAAAACTGAACTTAAATCTTGGTGGTTTCTAGGTTGTTCCTGAACATCTTAACCTCTTTTTTTTTATGTCATTAACAATTTGTATCATGATCATCAACCTTAAAATAATACATTAAAAGACTTAAAAGAATGCAATGCATGTTTGTGTCTATCTAGAAAGCTTACTAGCTAAATATTTGGCTTCAAACTGAATATTTAGCTTTAAGTTAAATATGGATTTGGTAGGCTAAATATTTTTTGAGAGGCTAAATGTTTAGTTTGGAGCGAATTATTTAATTTCTAAACAAAATATTACATTTGAAACTGATAATAACTGAAAATTATATTAAAATCAATTTATACATTAATGAAATAAATGGACTCAAATAAGACTTTGAAAAATGAACACCCATTATTTTTTCTCTTATGACGGGCTAAGTAACCCCATTTATTACTTTATATTTTGACTTTGTAACTTTACATGTTGCAAACTATGTTGGAAACACTGCTTTACATTTGATAATAGATGACCTGCATTAAATGCAATAAACTAGACCCTATTATTATAAATGCAATGCTAAACATTCTTTTGCCTAGATCAGCACTTTTTAAATGATCAAAGTGTAATCTTTTTGTGTGCTTCTAGGAACCCAGTTGGTGGACCATGTGCTGGGGATCCAAGACAATACAAGATCTGCAACACGAAGGTCAATCGAGCTCGAATGTTTTCTCCCTGAATGAAAAACTGTCCTTCAGCGTGGAAAGTCTAGAACAATGGCCAATGTTTGCTTTACAAATTGGTCTCATAGGTGTGTTCAGCCCGCACCACTGTGACAGTTGAGGTATTTCAGGGTGTGATTTGTAGTTTCACTCACGTATCAGGCTGAGTTTTCATCGCTCTCTATTGAACGCAGAGATTTCACAAAACTGTCAGACCTGCTTTTGTTGTCTGAGGTCATCAACTGTTCCCCGGCAATGTGTGTGGGTGTGTTCGGATAGCCATTCCTTGAGTCCTTTATTGATTAAAGGAAAAACTAACAGATGAGTTGAAGCATGCTTAAGCAGCTCTCAGTGGGTATGGATATATGTCAGGTATTGTAGTAAAACAGAACCAATACTTATAGTGGCAGAGTTATTAGTTCAGTGGCTGGATGGAACGGTGGATGGATGGATGGATGGATGGATGGACGGACGGATGATATGAATAATGGACAGATGAATGTTATTTTTTTCATTTTAATTACTACAGAAGCTACCCTTTCTTGCCGTTTCGTATTTGGATGTAAAACCTTCAAATAAAAAAAGTCAAATTGTCTCGTAACTCCATTGCAGCTCATCTAGAAACTGAAACAATGAAACAACAGGATGTTTGCTATCAGCTCTGCTCAGGTGTTCATCCTCTCTACACATTAGGAAAGACAGATTGCGCAAATGTTTTTTAGGAAGAGTGCAGCTTGCATAGCTCTTTGGAACAAATTGTTTTGGTCAGATGTAGGTTAATGTGAAGGTAATTACCACAATGTTCTCACCGTGTGGCATTTTCATGATACATCTCTCTGTTTGTGCAGGAGTGCCCTCCTGGCTCAGAGGATTTCAGAGAGATGCAGTGTGCTGCATTCAACGACAGGCCATTGGTGTCAGGAAACTCCTTCAGGTGGACCACGTTTCATGGAGGTCAGCAGGACAAATAGCATTTTGATTCAAGAAGTTTTAGACGCAATGACGGCAGATTACTGTATCTCAAGCAACCCCTTTAACTCAAGGGGGGTTTGGGAGGGCGTGCTCAAACATGTATACCCTTCAGTGTTCATACCCTAAATACTAGTTTATACTTCTCTGTCAGCAAGTTTCACCACACACACACACTTATTGACAGAGACAGTTTCCTTTTATAGTTCTCCATTGGTGTGTAAGGGCTGCTAAGCAATTCCCCACCAGGACAGCAGGGGGTGCTGACCTTTTCTCATGGGTCTGCCTACCATTGCAGTGACGTCTCTGGTCGACAACACTTTATTTACTTCAGGTTGTAAACTCATATCCACTCAAGGAACAATGGCTGACAGCGAGGTTATTAGCGTTAACGAAAACGGACAAAATAGCGCAAACTAGAAGTGAAAAAACATTTTTGTAAACTGAAATGAAAACAAAAAAGAGAATTTGCAACAAAGTGAAAACAAACTCGAACTGTAATGAGTCTTCACAAAACTGACCAAAAATTAACTGAATTTATTGAGAAAATGTGCTTAGTATCGTTTCTGTGTCTCATGCATTAGTACAAAGTCTAGAAATATTTGTCTACGTCGCTTCGTGCTCTACTATGCATTGTCACCAGAAACAAACAGATGCGGTCATGTGTTGTGATTTTGATTGCACAAATTGCTTTGATAAAAAATAACAGAACGAGAACATTTTAAAAAATACCATCAACTCGCCCCATTTCAAGGCAAACAAAAGACACAATTGGATTGCAAACTATCAGAGGAAGTGATTGGAACGATGATCAAACAGTCTACAGCAAAATGTTCATAACGGGTGAGCTACAGCTAACACACAATCTAACATTGCTAAAGCAACATTGCAAATTACAGGAAAACTGCAAACAATAGCAATGGGAACAATAGCAGTGTAATACAGTGTAGGTTGTGTGTGTATCCACTGTGTTACGTGTGTCTAATGTGACAAATAATCCCTCTCTAGTTTCTGGTTGTTGTTGGTTTTTACTGGCTGTACTACATTATCCCAACATGTTGCTGCAGTCCACCTAGCGTATGTCAGCAAAGGTTTACAGTTGCAAAAAATTTAATTTATAGGCACAAATCATTTTGTACGTATGCACTATCCCTTATTTCAACATATAATCTGACAATGTCACAAGCTTGATTTACAAGTGCAACAGTCATCCGGCACAAACCACGCCATGGCAATGCTGTCAACTTTGCTAGCAGCTGTAAAGCTACACCTTTATAAAGTGTGTGTTTCCTTTGTGTGTTTCCTTTTTGCTTTTTTTTTGTAGATAGGATGTCTTGAAAGCTCACAGGTGCTCCCTGTGCAGGTGTTATTGGGATTTTCTTTCAAATCTGCCAGTTTCTTCGAGATTTTTCCCATTCCCTACATTTCATATCCCAGTCCTGTTTCCTTTTATAATCTCTTGTTCCATAAAAACTAATGATTTACTGACTCACTGACTGCAGATTTTCCCTGTCAGGTTCCAGCCCCTGTGAACTCAGCTGCCTCGCCCTGGGACACAACTTCTACTACAACTTTGGTCACGTGCTCGACGGCACAACCTGCGACGAGAAGACTGGAGCTGTGTGTGTCAACGGACGCTGTCTGGTAAATGACAACAACCCCGGATATGGGTGTTTTAGTGTAGTTCATTTCTTCACCTTATTTGTAAAATTAGGCCATTATGTAATGGTTGTAAGTTGTAAAAAGACATCACACAGGCAATAATTTAGTCTGATGTTTACTTTAGGGGGATGGATATACTGTATGTGTTAGGTCGAGAATGTATTGGTATTTGAGCTTTGGCTGAGAAGTTCTAAAATTGATTTACTATAATCTAATTATTCTGCTTATAAAAACTCAGATAAAATCAATTACGATTTCGAATCTTAATAGTCAAATGATTGAGCTGGATCCTAAAGATGTAGTTGGAACACTGACAATTTCTAGTAATTAGTGAATCTTATATCGCAGCAGCATAACAAACTCCTTTTTTTTTAAAACGTTTTTTATAGCCTTTCATAGGTGTAAATGTACTTGCCAAGCTGAAACCTCCAGACTTTCAAACAAATCCCTGCTGGCATTTATGTATGTTCTCTATGTGAATGCGAAGGATCCCTCCGGATATTCCGGCTTCCTACCACAGTCCAAACACATGGCTGGTAGGTTCATTGATCTCTCTAAACTGTCCTTAGGTGTGAGTCTGTGCATGGTTGAGTTCACTCGGATTTGCTGGCAATATGGAGGAATACCCCTGCCAAAACTGACAATAACTATTGGGGAAATACAATTGAAAGTGAATAAACAAATACATGCGAGAATAAATAAAACACTTTCATTATTATTTCAACATTTGTTTATTTAAGAAAGTATTTCCAATTTTATTTTATTTATTTTTGTTATTTCCACAAATATTGTTTTTTATTATGATTATTTACTTACAAATGTATTTTCTCTTCATTTATTTGTATTTATTTACTTCAGATTTACAGTTTTTTTTATTAACAAATATATTTATTTATTTATTTTATGGTCAATTTTGAACCTGTACAGGGTGTACTCCACCTCTCACCCAATTACTGCTGGTGATAGGCATCAAGCCTGCCTTTGACCCCGCGAGGATTAGTGGGTATTGGAAACGGATGGAAGGATTATTTTAGAAGATCGTAGTGTCTAAGAATATCTGAATACTAATTCCATCAGTATAAAGTAGGAGGATAACAGTACAGAAAAATGACAGTTCGGTACATATGTGGAACACTTTAATCAAGAAAAATAAATACTAATGCACAATGACCCTAGCTTCTATTCGACTGTTTAAATGTTGTTTTCAGTGTTTTTACCCTAATATTCAATTATTTATGTTCTCAATTGTTTGCAAAACTATTTTTATGTAATTAAATAATTGGCTTTTGGCTTTTTAAATGGGCTTTTGAGTCAAACGCTATGCGTGTTACTTAGATAAGGAGACCCTGGGGGTAGATTTTCCTCTTATTTAATTACATTCAAATAGTTGAGTTAACTCAAACAGGCTTTGCAGCTGGTTGCCTTACTTTTTTAAGTTCAGTCAACTTTTCTTTTTTCACAGTGTATAAGCAGACATAACCAGAGCAGAAAAAAATATACCCACTTGAGAAAGTCAGTGTTAACATTTAGAAAATATTTAAATACTGTTTTGCTTAAATTTGATAGTAAAACAAGATTAAATCACGCTGGAGTTGCTTAGATATTTTTACAGCCTAGTCTCCCAGCTGTGTTTGAATGCAGCATGGGTAGCTGTTGGGAAAATCCTTTCTCATCAACAGAATCTTGAGTTTGGTCTGAGTCGATGCTACTGGTAGCCATGGTGACGTCAGCAGATTTTTTTCTCTACTATCAGTGATGTTTCCATTCGCCTCAGGCTGCTGAAAGATGTGTTCTCTTACAAAGTTCTGGTTCGGTCCATCTTTCTTTTTCTGCTGCAGCAGAATAACCAACCATTAATGTTCCCAGTTGGAAGAGTTTTGCGAAAGCCGGGAGTCCTTTCTGTTTTGATTTGGTGACACTTTTTAAAGTTGCCTTGCGGAAAGGTTGCGCTGCGCTCTGAGTTCCTCACATAAACATAGAAAGCAGCTGGATTTGTTCGGTATTGGTACACACCAAAAAATCTGAATACATACCGTTACAGAGGCCCATAGCGGTTAGTCACTCTTTAAAATAGGAAAGAATAGTACTTCCATTCAAGTAATGTGAATAAGTAGGTAAAGATCTTCATAAGTCAGGAAATGGCAACTTAAAAGGCTACTCACCTAAATAGACCCCTACTGAGAATCAAGAAAATAAAAAATGTAAACTAAAGCTGAGTCAGAAGGAGCTGGATAAGCACTTTTAGAAAACAGAAAAATCAAAAAAACCTGAAGCAGAAGTCGAAAATTGTATATGGAAAGTTACAACATTCCCACTGTTAAATATGTAGGATGTTATACTATTTAATGCAGTGGGCCTGTTTCTCCTCTAAAGGCCCTTGCAGCTTTGCATGGCATCCTTGACTCTATATCAAGAAATCTTCAATTTGGGGCTTATAACCGGATAATGGTCCAAAACATTTGGCAAAACCACACAGACACAAAATCCAGTTTCTTCTCTGGTTATATCAGTTCAAAGTGCTAATTCCAGTGGAAAACCTGTAATGTGAGCTGGAGAGGAAGCTTGGCTGAGGACTAACTTTTCTTTGCTTTTACTCTGCAACACTGTTGACTTTAAAATCAACTGTATTTGATGAGGTTTTATTCTTTGCTTTAGGTTTTATGCGAACATTTATTGATTATCTACAGTATTTCACATCTCAGGTTGTTTGTTTTAGAAATAAAGTTTAACCTGACCAGTCTAGGAAACCAGTTCTGCTCAGTTGTTTGAACCCCCCCCCCCCCCCTGAGTTTCGTGCCCATGTTTGATCTGGTAAGGCTCCATCCGTGAGTCACCTAAAAAAAGTGAAAATGAGCAGGTCTTCTGGAAAGAAGGCTGTCTGTAATAAGAGTTAAACGCAGGTTAAGTTTGTGAAATGTTGGAGTGGGCTGTTAAACTGCACTGAGATGAGGCGTAACTGATGTTGACCACTCTGACGAGAGCTCTCAGGAGAAGCGGGTCCCACGCTGAGCGTTAGGGCCAGAGTGCACTCATCAGTGTGGACTGCAGCCTTCAGGAAGCATTACGGCTCAGCTGAGCAAGGAGTCCACAGCTCCAGCCGCAGCAGGTCACTCTCACACAGATGGGAAAGGCTGGCAGTGAGCATGCATTGGGGTTCTCTGCAGTAATACTCAGGAGAGACATCTGCTACCAGAGGGGACACACAGCTGAGCGCTGGGATTAATGTGGCTCTGTGTTTACATATGTCAACGTGTGTGTGTGTGTGTGTGTGTGTTTCTGTACAATGCTCTTTATGGCATTTGGTGTAAGTAAGAGGATTTATGGGCCATGCTGTCAGGCTGGGAGAGGTCAGAGCAGCAGAGAGGCTGAAACAGGAAGCAGATGTAGTCTGCAGCTGGCGTTGAGGACCATGGGTGGAAAACTGAGATCAGCCTGAAGAGCACATGGAAGAACACATTTAGATTGACTGAAGTGTATGTAGACACCGCAGCAGTGCAGCCGAATCAGATCTGAATGAAGCCAAATAACCCAGAGTGCATACATACAGAGTGCTGTTGATAAAGTTATTGATTCATTCAATTCAGTTTATTTATATCGCACCAAAAAGATAACCGGAATAATTTGGGTTATTTAGCCCGTCATAAGATAAATAAATGGGGGTACATTTTTCAGAGTCATTTTTGCATCCATGTAATTTATTCGTACAGTAAATGTCACAGTGTTAAACAGAAAAAATATTTAGGTAGCCCAATCTGCTGAGCTAACAGTCATTCAAGGCTGTTTGTTAAGAAGTTAGCTCACTGTGTGCGGCTAATTTTTGGACAGTTTTGTGCCTCATGAGGCGCTGAGGTGAAAATCAAACAGGTTTTTATGTATTTTTCGCCTCGCCTTACCTCAGAAAAATGAATGAAACGGAGACCGAGATGGATGTTGCATCGTATGAACAGATGTCGTCTGGCCAGATTTCCAACGGTCTGTCTTCTAAAATGTCATCTTCTCGGCGGGCTGCCATTTTGGACTCATGAGCCGGGACCATGTTTTGATCGGTCACTTGAATATTTGGGTTCAGCAGACAGAGTGCACCCAGAAATGAGAAAAATATCAAACCTGTTTAGCTCCTCATGTGACAAAAATGCACCAAAACTTAGCCGCATACAGCAAGCTATCTGCTGAGCAAACGGCCTTGAATGACTGTTAGCTCAGCAGATTGGGCTCATGTGCGCCGCAGCCTTTAGGCAGCCAAACTGCGTTTGAGTGTCCTTCCGATTCCAATAAAGGACTTTTATTTCACAGAGTGATTAATTTCCATTTTTTACTCTTCTTATGTATTCGATTCTCCTCTTTGATCCTGAAGATCACCTGTCTGCTACAGTATTGATCAATCTCTCACAGAAGCACCCCTTTTCCCCCTTTTTTTGCATTGTTTTAAAGCTAAATATACAAAACAAATGGTTGCTGTTGTGGATGTTATGATCTGCATTTATGGATTTCATGTTGATGGGCTATCACATCCAAACCCAGATAGATGGCTGGATTTCTTACTTTGTCTAAAGTCTACTGTTTACAGGAAGGGTCCCAGACCATACCTTGAGGTATAACACAGTCCCTCCTGGATTTCACAATGTAACGATCACAACTATCAATGTAAATTCAGCCAATACTGGCAACTTCTGCACATCTTGAAAATGTATCCAAATAACGTACTTAAACGCGTGTCTGATGCTCCTTATCGTCTTTTATCGGACACATTCACAAATTATATCGCAAGTGTCATTTTAACAATTTTAACCAAAAATTGTTGGAATTTTAGAACTTAATGTTTTTAGAATATGACAAATAAAAGCATTGCAACTTTTCCCAAAAGCGGACACAAAATCAGGCATGTTAGGCCACAGCAATCACAAAAGAAGGCAGGAAAATCCTGCAGAAACTGATATAGGTAAAACTGTTTCCAATGTTTACTCTCACAGACATATTCCTCATGCAGAAAGTTGATCTCACTCTTTAAGCTACATATCAGATCAGAGGACTGCTATATGCATATTTTTTAGACTTTCGTGTTTTGCAGTTCTATCAATGCTACTTTAGTGAGGCCCAGTACCCTGTGCTACTATGTCGCAAGGAGCTCATTTCCTGTTGTGCTCGCACAGGTTCTTAGGGTGTTTTGTTACTTCAAAGGGTATTTCAAAGATGATTACAGGTTCGCTAGATTGTTGCTCTCTTGCCTGGGGACCTCCCCCTTGATTAACCTCCTCTACAGAGATGAGGCCGGGCAGTGAAAGCAATAATCGGTCCAGCACCAAGACGCTCCACAGGCTGTAAACCATCCAGCTCGACCTCTTTGTCTTCAGCTTTGACATGTTTAATGTTTGCTGGAAGATAAACTCTCCAACCTCTTGTCTCTGTATGATACCTAGAGGGGCTGTTTTTCTCCAAACGTTAGGAAATAAAATATCAGAGAGGCAAAAAGGCACGGCCTTTTGGGGGATAGCTTGGAAACATATAAGCAAAGGTTTCCCAACCGAGTGCTTGTTAAGCAGAAAGGTTTTCCATTTGTGTGTCATGCAGAAAGCTGGCTGCGACTCCATCTTGGGTTCAAAGCAGCAGGAAGATGCTTGCATGGTGTGTGGAGGACACAACACCAGCTGCCTGCACCACAAGAACGTGTACAAGAGCAGCGGGCTGGAGGCAGGTAGGACATACACACACACACACACACACACACACACACACACATCTTAATACCACACGCTATCATCCTATTTTGCCTCTGAGGAATGCACTGAATTCATTTCAGAAAGGTGGTGTGTGGATAATTCCTGCTTCTTGTTTTCCTTTGACACCCAACAGTTATTCATTCAAGCTTACTTAGCATAGTGTTATTACCTGATTGAGTGAATATTAACCATGGAAACAGCTTTGCAACACAAAAGTGATTGGCTGCCTTCCCAGAAGGGCTTTAGCTAACGGCAGATTTAAAATTACTGTGGTTAAGATTTCAGGAAGGGGGGGGGGACGGGAACGGAAAGATCTTCCAGGTATTCTGGCTTAGAGCCACTGAGACATTTTTAACTTCATTGGCACCTGCAGGTTTAAGGATAATATAACGTTTGAATGCATGCAGTAAAAAAAAAAAAAAATAGAAAACTAAATATTTTTCTTCTGTAGTATCCATCTGCAACAAGCCGTGTTTTACAGGAAATAATAACCGCTTGTGGCAAATGCTGACGAGTGATTGGGGTTGTTTTACAAGCTGAATGGAGAAAACATTAAACCGTCTTGTGAAGCGAGAGAAATCACTGTCAAAATGACGACATTATGGAATGGTGATTATGTATTAAGCTATATCAATAATCGCTTTATTTGTAGCACACTTTACTATTTTAGTGCCGACAGTAAGAACCAGACAGTAAGTCTTTATTTATATACAGGACTGTGTGAGCCGCATAAAAGGGAACGTGTATGCCTAACTGAGCCATATAATCATATGAGTGGCAAGAATTATGGTTTGAGATGTTTGCAAAGCAACAGCAAAAACTATTTGATGCATAGTCAAACCTTGGATCCAGGAGGAACAATGTTATTTTAATCTCGGCTGTGGAACACTGGACCAGCTCTACACCCTCAGCAGGGTCCTCGAGGGTAAATGAGAGTTCACCCAACTGGTTCACATGTGTTTTGTGGACTTGGAGAAGGGGTCAGACCATGTCTTGAGTCCCTCAGGGAATCCTGTGGGGGATTTCGCCGGGAGTATGGGGGACCTTGCCCATTTATACGGGCTACCTGGTCCCTGTATGACCAATGTCAGAGGTTGGGTCACATTGCCAGCAGTAAGTCGGGCTTGTTTCCAGTGAGAGTTGGACCCATCAAGGCTGTCCCTCTTCACCGATTCTGTTGATAACTTCCATGGACAGGATTTCTAGGCACAGCCAAGGTGATGAGGGGATCCATTTCGGTGGCCTGAGGATTGGGTCTCTGCTTTTTGCAGAGGATGTGTTCCTGCTGGCTTCATCGGTACGCAATCTACAGCTTTCACTGGAGTGGTTTGCAGCAAATCCGACAAACGTTCTGAAACTGGAAATAGAGTGCCTTCTCTGGGTTGGGAAAGAGGTCTTGACTCAAGTGGAGGAGTTTAAGTGTTCTGTGGGTCCTGTTCATGAATGGAATGGGAGACTGATAGACGGATTGGTAAGTCATCCACTGTTATATGGGCGCTGTACTAGTCTGTCGATCTAGGTCCCTATCTTCATCTGTGGTCATGAACTCTGGGTGGTGACCGAAAAAACAAGATACAGGTGGCTGAAATTAATTTCCCACGCAGGGTGTCTGGGCTCTCCCTTAGCGATATGGTGAGAAGATTGGACATCCGGGAGGGGCTCCGAGTAGAGCTGCTGCACCTCCACATCAACAGGAGTCAGTTGATGTGGCTTGGGCTTCTGGTTAAGATGCCTTCTGGACGCCTCCTTGGTGAGGTGTTCCGGCCAAGTCCCACCAGAAGGAGGCCCAAAAGAAATTAGTTTCCAACTATTAGTTGCTCCCCAACTACAATTTGAGAACCAATTAGTAGCTGCATAAAGTTGACTTTCTTTTTGTGTATTTAAAGGAAAGTGTAATCTGGATAGAATTGATCGTGGACTCTGAACTGAGCCATGTATACCTGGAACTGGTAAGAGTTATGATACAAATGATTTTTTTCAGGATCAGAGGCAAAACAAGTCAGACTTTCATATTGTGGCACAGACACATTTAACTGCCAGAGCTATGAAATCGAGAAAGTTTCTTGTTATGAAGAAATATAAAACTCGTTAAAACAATTTAAAAAAAATGCAGCTTCGGAAAAAAGGATACAGTGTCATTTTAACTAAGCCTGTATTTATTTCCCAGCTCTGTCAGAGAACCCCTCAGACTATCCATCTTCTCACTCATTTTCTTCTGGATGACAGTCAAATATCCTGCAAGATGTTGCCATTTTGCTGTTACAACCTTTTTTGTTTAACTAAATTTTGGCTTTAAAGTGATATCAAAATCATTAAGTCACCAAATGACATAGTGTGGGAAAATTGGAGAATTGTGAAGAGAAAGGAGGAAGTTGATGAAAAATAATTTGAAAGGCTTTTTTTTTTAGTTTGTTAGGCTTATCAAAGGTTTTTGTCAGCAAACAGCAGAAAATGCTGCTTGAATTCTTACAAAAGCTTTGAACCACTTTATGAAAAGTGTGAAGTAGATACCCCCCCACCACCTCAAATAAATATGTTCTTATGAATTATTCTAACTGGCAGAAACAAACTAAAACAAAACCTCTACTTCTGTTTGCCAGGTGGCCATTTTGGATACAACGAAGTGACAATGATCCCGGCAGGAGCCACTCATATCCGAGTCACCGATAACAGCAGGAATTATCTCGGTAAGCCGGTCTGAACGGAATGCCATTTTCAAAGTTACACAGTCAGGGTTAACAGTAATAATTTAAGATATGTCATAAAAGGAATAAATTGGGGTTTCATTTTTCAAAGTTATATTATGTTACTTATTCATTTATACAGCAAATGTCACAGTTTAAAACAGAAAAAAGATAAATATAATATATACAAATATATACAGAAAGCTGTATATTTAGCTCCAAACTAAATATTTAGGTAACCAACTAAATATTTAGTTTACACATTCAATACGTAGCTCCAAAATAAACGTTTAGCCTGTCTATCTAGCCTGCAAGTTAAATATTTAGTTTTCTAACAAAATATTTAGCTTGTTACCTTGGAGCGAAATATTTTGGTTTTCTAACTTAGTATTTATTTTTGAATATTTATATATTACATATTTAATTAAACTAAAGTTAATATATAACTAACAAGCCAAAAATTTATCTTGGGTTTAATATATAGTTCATGGCTAAATATTTTGTTTACAAGCAAGGAATTTAACCAGCCTTAGCTAAACATTAAGTTTGTTGCTAAATATTTAGTTTGTACACCAAATATTTAGACTGCAGCTTGAAACTGACATTTTTTTTAAATATAACAATGTGACTTTAAGAAATGAACTCTCAATTTCCCTCTTACAACAGACTAAAAAAAACAATTATTGTTGTTAATTTTTATCTGTGTAACTTTACAAAAGGCACCCCATAGGTTCACTCGATGTGGGCCCCCTTATATCCAATAATACTTATTATTACATCCTTACCCCAGAGACCAGGGAGGGGCTCATCTGGTTTCTTTACCCAGCTTCTGCTTTCCAAGTAACATAATCACCAAGGTTATTTATTCTTGTCGTTGTGTTGGTGACACAAATAAAACAGTCCCCAGAATGGGACATAGTGTGGTTTGGAAGGAGATGGTCATAATGTGAGTATCTGACTGCATGGGCAGAACAGGTGAAGATAGAAACTGTCCTTCTGAGCTGCCCTAAATAACCACAGGGATATCTATGCCTCCGTCATCCTGAGCTCTTTACTTTTTAAGCTTGAAAAGTCCATCATAAGAATTATTGAAATCCCTTTTAACAATATTTAATAAATCCTTTCACTATAATCTAACACTCAGCACTGCAAAATGGTCAAGCCCAGTTTGTGATCAACGGAAACTGGAAGATCAGCATTCCCGGTGAATACAATGTAGCTGGGACCAAGCTGCTTTACCGGCGCTCTGCAGACACCTGGGAGAGCTTTGAGGTTCCAGGACCCACCAAGGAAGACCTCCATCTAATGGTAAGACTATGTAGAGAGTTAGCCCGCAAGCCTTGTTGCTTTAGTTTGAAGCAATTGTTTTTTTTTTTTTTTTTTTTTTTTTAAAGTAGTAGTTTATCTTGTGGAAGACAATCTTTAAAAAAATAATCAATAATGTCGAGAACAGGGGTACTCAAGTCCAGACCTGGAGAGTTACTATGATGCAACCTTCAGATGTGTCCTTCCTACAACACTGCTGAATCAGATCTACAGAACTGAATGACTGAATACCGATGTCTGAATTCAGGTGTGTTAGAGAAGGGTTTCCTCTAAACGTTGTAAGACAGTTGCTCTCTGGGACTGAACTCGAGCACCCTTTATATAGAATCTGCAAACACAAGAAGTTGTTAGAAAATGGATTTACAATTTTCATTCAAAAGAAACATGCTTAGATAAACTTGTGCCCAACCTGAACAACAATCATCTCTGGACTTCCAGTATGGCGAAGAAGAAGACAACTGCTTAATCTACGGGCTCTGTGGTTGTAACCATTCCCCGACACAAATAAATGATCACTGACCTCAATACCCTGACCAAAGCATAGCGGAAGGGGATGATAATATTAAAAAAGGAGGAAAAATACAACAAAATCCAACAGCAACCAACAAACTACCGAGTGAAGAGGAAGAGGCGAGCATAGATTCTAACACACAGGCAGAGAAAACAATGGAGGCTGACATCATCACGGAAATCAAGACGGCCCACCAAGATATGAAAAAGCAACTGGCAGAAAATACAAGCACACTTAAAAAGGACCAGGATGATATGAAGGACCACTTTGAAAAGAACAACAATCATCTCTACTTATTTAAAGACACACTCCGTAACTTTGCAGATATTTTCCCTCTGTCGCCTCTCATGCCTTGCGGGATAATGTCACCATCATAAAACCCAAATCTCTATGGAGCGCAACTGAACAACCGCACTGACGGTTTTACAAGCTCTAAAGCCAAAACGTCACACTAACCACGTGTCAGTTGGTGAATCATCCACCACTAAAGGAAAGGAAACACCGCTTTAGTGAGTGGGTGCACGCTCTGCGTCAGGGGATACAAATTTTAACTATCTTGGCACCAGGGTTATAATAGTTTTACATTTTTCATTAGTTTTAGTTTTTATTTAGTTTTGACTTAAGATTTTAAATTCTATTTTGGTTGTAGTTAGTTTTTACCATTTCTTAGGTAGTTTAGGTTAGTTTTTGTTTTATTAAAATACTTAGTTTCAGTTACTTAGTTTAGTTTTCCTTAGTCTCAGTTGGCAAAAAGACAAAAGAAAAAAAAAAGTATAAAATAATCTCAGAAAATTATTTTGCCTTTCTAAAAATGTATTGGCATGGGCCAGATTAACAACCATACAAACCAGGCGAGTATAAAAGATGAATGGCAGAGTATCTTCTGTAGAAGTTCTGTAAACGCAATAACAGAACCTGTGCATTAAAAAGCCCAACAATTAACGCAGGTTCTGCAGTTCTATAAAAACACTGACACTGAGTGGCGGCAAAACGAAACAAAAGCCAAGCCATCTTAAGTGCTATGATGCTTTTGATCATTTTGTACATCTTCGCTCTCTCAACCTTTGCTGACATGACACTAGGCAGACCACAGCAACACAGACGACTTGACTGACATGTTGGAATAATTCAATACACCGAGTAAAAACCACCGACTACCAGAAACTAGAGAGGGATTATTTGTCCATCAACACAGCAGATACACTCATAAAACCTACAGCTCCTGTGTAACACCGGCTCCCATTGTTATTGGTTGCAGTTTGCAGTCGCAATGTAAGCTTGATTGTTAGCCGCCGTAGCTCACCTGTTATGAAGCTCTTACTGCAGACTGTTTAATCATCGTTTTAATCGCTTCTTCTGATAGCTTGCAATTCAAAGACGTGTTGTATTTCCCTGAAAAGGAGGAAGTTGATGGGATTGTATCCAACTTCCCCGTTCTGTTGTTTTTATCATGGCAATTTGTGCAACTAAGAAGGCAGAACACAGATGATTGCGTCTCTTTCTGGTGACAACCCGAGAGCGACATACAAATAATTCTTCTAGATTTTAAGAGACACTTTATGAAAGAAAAATAAGCACATTTTATCAATACATTTTGTTCATTTTTGTTTTGTGAGCACTCCTTACAGTTTCAGTTGGTTTTCGGTTTGTTTCAGATTCTAGTTTTTATTTTTATTTTAGTTAATGAATATGTTTTCTTACTTTTGGTTTTCGTTATTTCATTTGTTTTCGTTAACGATAGTAACCCTGCTTGCCACAACACGGTACTATATTGCATCATCATCACCAAATATTGTGAAGATCTACAGAACTGATAATGTGTTAGTACTAATTTAAGTCCGAAAACATCACTTTAACTGAATAACGCACACTTGAACACAGTGGTAACTCGCTACGAACAGTGCTGAAACTATACAATGACCCATAAACAAATACGGCGGTTTTATACTCTTTGCATCGCGTTATGGGGAATGCTGGCCATTAGTAAGACCAAGCCAACACCCAAAGTGGATGTGGAAATCTCAAAAGCGCATCTGAAGAAGTCTACTGATGTTTTTACAGCTCGTCAGCTAAAAAAACAAAACCTCAAACTGACAGAATGTCAGTTTGTAAACCGTCAAACTGTTTTCCCGGCACTGTATCACATCATCATGCCAAAATAACCCCAGTATAAGTATTTATTACTTAGCCATCCAGTAGCAACACGGCTAGTTCAGCATCCATACACCCTATTGTATCTCTAACGTCTCACTCACAGCGGCTGACCACAAAAAACTGAAAAGTTGTAACACTGGGTTTTAGAAGCTAATCCTACTTTGTCCTAAACTGAGCAACAGTTTGACAGAAAATATCTTTCACAGCAGTGATGGGAAGGAAATGTTCTCTGACCCATGTTCCCATCTTGCTGCTCCACCTACTTAACACTGCAACTTTCCTACCCCCGATTTACACCGGGTGCAGAATGGATGCGCCCCGGTACGAATCCCCATGACGAGCCTTCTGCAGAGGTGAAGCCCTGGCAGCATTCAGCCCCGGTCGCTGGTTCATTTCCTGGCTTCTTCTGATAGCGTCTGCTTTGGGGGTGAGAAGCTGTCTCAGCTCAGCATCCAGCTCTGCAGCTAACACAAGGCGCATCCGTTCTCTCGGTATGAATCAGAGGTTATTAAGCTTTCTCTAGCTGTAAAGCTCCAGCCACTTTCAGCTTGGGAACAATTCCTTTTCCTATATCATAAGGTAGCATGTAGCGTACTGCTGTAAAGCGAAACTCAGTGTATTCAGGGGTTCTGGAGAGGAGGGTCCAACTGCTAGTTGAACTCCGGATTCAGGAGGAACAATATGGTTTTTGTACTGGCCGTGGAACACTGGACCAGCTCTACACCCTCAGCAGGGTCCTGAAGGGAGGGTAGGAGTTCACCCAACCGGTCTACATGTGTTTTGTGGACTTGGAGAAGGCATTAGACCGTGTCTCTCGGGGAATCCCGTGGGGGGTATTCCGGGAGTATGGGGTACCGGGCCCTTTGATAAGGGCTATTAGTTCCCTGTATGACCGGTGTCAGAGTTTGGTTCGCATTGCCGGCAGTAAGTCGGACTCGTTTCAAGTGAGAGTTGGACACCCCCAACGTTGCCCTTTGTCACTGATCCTGTTCATAACATTTATGGACATGCTTTCTAGGCGCAGCCAAGGTGTTGAGGGGATCCGTTTTGGTGACCTCAGGATCGGGTCTCTGCTTTTCGCAGTTGATGTTGTCCTGTTGGCTTCATCTGAACGTTATCTACAACTTCCGCTGGAGCGGTTCGCAGCTGAGTGTGAAGCAGCTGGGATGAGGATCAGCACCTCCAAATCTGAGACCATGTTGAGGTGGCTCCGGCATCTGATCAGGATGCCTCCTGGACGCCTCTCTGGTGAGGGGTTCCAGGTACATCCCACCGGGAGGAGGCCCAGAAGAAAAACCCAGAGGACTCGCTGGAGAGACTATGTCTCCCGGCTGGTCTGGGAACGCCTCGGGATTCCTCCCAAGGAGCTGGCCCGAGTGGCTGGTGAGAGGGAGGTCTGGGTCTCTCTCTTTAAGCTACTGCCCCCGCGACCCGACCCCGGATAAGTGGAAGAAGATGGATGGTGGATGGATGGATGGACTTAAAAAAAACGGGATCAGATTGAATCGGATCGGTATAATCGATTCTGACTCTTGAGAATTGGAATCAAATTTATTCTTGAAATTTGAATCAACACCCAGCCCTACATTGTGCCCAGGGCCACCTTAACCAGCTGATAGGCCCCTGGGCAGAGAGGCTCAGTAGGCCCCCCGGCCCTTCTATATGTGGTGTTATATACGGCTCCTATATTTGTGTGTATAGATAGATAGATAGATAGATAGATAGAATGAATGAAACCAATGATCAATGAAGTAGACTAGTCTAAAAATGTCATAGGGCTATGTACTCTCAGGGGGGGGGGGGTCAAGAATTTAATTGAATCTCGACCCTAAAATTGATAATTAAATACAGACAGACTGGCTGGCTGACTGACTATTTATCTATCATAGATAATATGCTGAAAACTGAAAATATATTATTAAAGAGAGATTATTAAAGCCAATGTATCATGCATCATATTTTTCTCCCCAGCCTTCCAGCTTGATCCTCTAATCACCACAGAGACCCTGCTCGTTGAGTAGCTACAGCGCACGGCTCGTCCTCCATCCTCCCCGCTCCCCAAGTACCTCCAGCCAGCGGCTCAGCTCCTCCTACGTTTTCTCCGCCCATAATGCCGGCATCCCGCTGATTGGTTGCTTCCCCCGTGTTTGCTGCCCGTGTAGCTTGGCGCAGCTTGACGCTCACTTTCTACCGACATTTTTCCACGTCTCTTAACATCTAGATGACCACGCCCCTAAATTGTTTGATTGATGAGCTCATGGTGCAATGGAAATTTTAATGGCCACGTGAGTGAAGTACGTCACTTATAATTTGGATCAGTCAGCAGCCTTAAATTAGCATATAAGATGATTGACAGAAAACCTGACAAGTAAAACAATGTTTCTTTTTTTACCTGAAATGATAGGCCCCCTAAGCGTTCTAGGCCCATGTCCACCGCCCCCCGGTTGGCCCGTGCGTTAAAGCGGCCTTGATTGCGCCCACAAAAGACATGTACTTCAAGAAAATGGAACTTATGCACCTTACTGTGCTGTAATTCAAAAAACTGTGCCGGGTCTACAGAAGTAGGTGTCTTTTGTGGGTGCTGCATCATGTCCTCGCGCTTTGCAGTGGCTGCCTACAGCTGTGCTTTGTCGTAGTGCAGTCCCAAATCTACATCGGCTCCTGTAATCTCTTTGTGTTAATTATTATGGTCATGTTCAATCAGTATGACTATAGAGGTCCCCAGAAGTAATTAGGATCATTATTGAGTAATTTTCATGACTTTTGCACACAAAATGCTAGCTGTTACTATTAACTTCCATTGTTTATGCTAAGCTATAGCAAAGAGACTTCTGCCAGATTAGGACAACGACTCAGCTCGTTACAAAAGGCTTTTACTCCCTTATCTAGCTCCAGGGAAGAATCCAACAGACCAAGTCTAACTTAGGGGTGGGAAATCCTTTTAATAAACAGGATAACATAAATATTCACGCGCTTTTTGTCGGCTTATGATTCAAATATATTAATGCAGCTTTTCAAACTAGCATGACGTTGAGTGCGAGAGAGTGAATGAAAAAGTAGAATGAATTTTATTTAACCAGAATCAGAGGATTTTTGCCTCCAAGATTTTTATTGCATCTTTTTAAAAATTGTTATGAAGTTTTCTTTGTTTCTAAACAAAGGCTTAGTAAATACAAAAATGCATTAAAATGCAACAATTAACCCCTATGGATGTACACTCAGTTTTAAAATTTTAACACACAGTGAGTATTTCTTAACAAATAGTTTTGTACTTTACACCTCCACTGTAGATATCAAAGGGAGCCTTGCTATAAAGTTGTGAAGCTACCTGCTGCAAGGTAGTGAGTTAGTGTGAAATGTTTTATTTAGCTCGTCTAGATGAAATATCTAGGTGATCAGATTTGGTTCAATCAGAAATTGGTGAGGTTAATCACTTCTTAGTCTTTTATTAAGGCATGATAAACACATTTTAATGATTTAATCGAGGTTATACAACATGTACATAAGCTACTTCTAGCCTTTTATAAGGGGAGCCTTATTTTAAAGTAGTACCATAGCCTACAATGATTCAGTAACCAGATCCAAAGTATCTTTGCCTCAAGATTTTTATATCATCTTTTAAAAAATATTGTTTTTTTGTTGTTGTTTCTAAACAAGTGGTTAGAAATGCAAAAATGTCTTTAAAAAATGGCATCTAAGTGTTAGTGGTGTAGAGTCAATTTTAGAATTTGCACACCAACAAACCAGTTTCTGCCCAATGCTGTTTTCTTTAAGTTGTTAATAATTTGTAGCCGTCTTCAGGTATGATATATGACCTTTTTATCTTGATCATTATCATCAAAATGCCATCTTGATCCTTTAACTGTTAGCATTCTTTAGTTTGGTTCAACACCCAATCGTGACTATGTTTTTATTTATTTTTCTCACCGAATCCATCACACAGTTCTAATTCAAAGCTTAGTTCTTGCTTATTATATAAAATAAAATAGAATATTAAAAACATAATTTATTGTCCCTCATAATAGGGATTCAGGTGTACCAGCAGTGAAGGGACAGAAAAAATTGAAGCATACAAACTATCACAAAGGTAAAATATATGGAAAAAGGAAATCACATACTCAGATTGAAAAATATGCAACTGATTAGGATAATTTAAAGAGGGTGTTATAAAGAGGAAGTTATTTTGTTTTATATGTTTGTTGGTTGGTTAGTTAGTAACTGGTTTTCACTGCTGTAGTACTGGGTCTCTACAAGCACCACCTGGTTGCTGGACCAGAACAAAGAGTTGATTTTATCTGGGGGGATAACTCTTGGCTTATGGGAATTAAGAAGAATCTGCTACAGTGTTGTGAGCAGCATGTTCAAAACTCCAAAGTTAGCGTAAAGTTTAGTCTGCTTTATTCGGGAGAGAACAATGAAAACGCTGAGATCCAGCTTTCATCCTCTCTCATCTTCCTGCTGGTTGTTTGCATGTCACCAGTTGATTAGAGGATGTTGGATCCAAAAGAGCTGCAGCTGCAACCAATGTTGTCGTTCCTGAATCTGAAAACATTCTTTGGGCCACCAGCTGCTGTTAACACGTTGAGCATGAAACTGTGTAAGAATCTCAGAGATCAGATATACCACACATCTTTATAAAGATTGTTCATAGCGGTGGTGTATCCAGAAATGGCCATTTTGGTGGGCTCGTGAAAAAAAAGGTGGGGCCAAATAAATACTATAGAAATTATGTTATTTCCACTGTTCCATAGTAGCTGCAACCGAAATGTGTCTGTATAATTAAAAACCGCTTTGAACAAAGTAGCCAGGTAAAATAAAACGTAATAAAGCAGGTAGTTCATGTCTGCTATCTGACATAAACAATAGTTATTTTTAGGTGGTCATTCAGCTTCACTCAGTGTTGAGACAATGTGCTGCTTTCCCTATGTCGCATCAGGTCAGCGGCAGTCATATGCTGATAGTGAAACTCCGCAGAGTAAAAACAAACCAACTGTCAGATACCCAATGCTTTAAACAATTTGATTTCGTTAGGTGCTAATATTAAGGCCGTTCCCCCCTGTAAGAAATTTTATTCAAGAAGCATGTAATTGTTTTGCTGTACTGCATCTTTTTGGCTAGCCAGAAGTTAAAAAGGATGGAATCATCGGGGCTTTGTGAGATTGGTCAGCTTTTCCCAAGGGATTATGAGAAATTTTAAAAAGGCATTATTTATTGCGAGATTCAATTCTTTTTAATACATGGAACTGTACTTCAATGGATTAGTCTGGAATATTAAGCCATGGAACGCAATTTTTTCATAGAAAATTCTTAGTTTAAAATCTGCAATTTGGTTACATAAAGCAATCTCAAAGCAAGCTTTAGCTTGTCTGGAGAGTTTATAAGGTATGTTGTTCAAAAAAGCCAATTACAGCAAATCTTGCAAAGATGCATATGTCATATATTGTATTTTTGACTTCGACACTCCTAAAATATAAAACATGTTTATAGTTCATTTTCATTTCTTTTAAGAAAGTAATTTATTTAGGTGGGTCCAGGTTCAAACTGGGTGGGCGTAAGCCCTCGAGGCCCACTCATTGTCACGCCGCTGGTTCATAAGCACTAGTTGTTTAAAACGGCCATTATACGCTATACTAGTGATATTAAGACATTGGTTTGCAGCGCTGAAAAGACAAATGCTTTTATTTGAGGAGACAAGTCATTCTAATCCACCACTGTCCACTTTAGAAATCACACATCTGCTGGTGGGCTAGTGGTGTGGAAATTTGTAATATAAAAAAATGCTTTTTTGGTAATGCTTTTTAGAACCAGTACAGAGTCTGTTTAATTTCAATTCAATTCAGTTTATTTATATTGCACTAACTCATATAATTCATAACAGATGTCATATCAAGGCACTTTACAAGAAAAGTAATTTCAATTCGATCATACAAACATTCCAATTAATTTAAAAGGTTACTACACTCAACAAAAATATAAACGCAACACCTTTGTTTCTGCTCCCATTTTTCATGAGATGGACATAAAGATCTAAAATTCATTCCAGGTACACAATATTACCATTTCTCTCAAACTTTGTTCACAAATCAGTCTAAATGTGTGATAGTGAGCACTTCTGCTTTGCTGAGATAATCCATCCCACCTCACAGGTGTGCCACATCAAGATGCTGATCTGACATCATGATTAGTGCACAGGTGTACCTTATACTGCCCACAATAAAAGGCCACCCTGGAATGTGCAGTTTTGTCTCGCAGCAAAATGCCACAGATGCCACTAGCATTGAGGGAGCATGCAATTGGCATGCTGACAGCAGGAATGTCAACCAGATCTGTTGCTCGTGCATTGAATGTTCATTTCTCCACCATTAGCCGTCCCCAAAGGCGTTTCAGAGAATATGTCAGTACATCCAACCGGCCTCACAACCGCAGACCACGTGTAACCATACCAGCCCAGGACCTCCACATCCAGCAGGTTCACCTCCAAGATCGTCTGAAACCAGCCACTCAGACAGCTGCTGAAACAATTGGTTTGCATAACCAAACAATTTCTTCACAAACTCTCAGAAACCTTCTGAGGGAAGCTTACCTGCATGCTCGTAGTCCTCATCGGGGTCTTGACCTGACTCCAGCTCATCGCCTTAACAGACTTGAGTGGGCAAATGCTCACATTCGATGGCGTCTGGCACATTGGAGAGGTGTTCTCTTCAGGGATGAATCTCGGTTTACATTGTTCAGGGCAGATGGCAGACAGCATGTGTGGCGTCGTGTGGGTGAGCGCTTTGCTGATGTCAATGCTGTGGATCGAGTGGCCCATGGTGGTGGTGGGGTTATGGTATGGGCAGGCATCTGTTATGGACGAAGAACACAGGTGCATTTTATTGATGGCATTTTGAATGCACAGAGATACCGTGATGAGATCCTGAGGCCCATTGTTGTGCCATACATCCATGAACATCACCTCATGTTTCAGCAAGATAATGCACGGCCCCATTTTGCAAGGATCTGTACACAATTCTTGGAAGCTGAAAATGTCCCAGTTCTTGCATGGCCAGCATACTCACCGGACATGTCACCCATTGAGTATGTTTGGGATGTGCTTGACCGGCGTATACGACAGCGTGTACCAGTTCCCACTAATATCCAACAACTTCGCACAGCCATTGAAGAGGAGTGGACCAACATTCCACAGGCCACAATTGACAATCTGATAAACTCTATGCGAAGAAGATGTGTTGCACTGCATGAGGCAAATGGTGGTCACACCAGATACTGACCGGTTCTAAGTCCCCAGACCCCCAATAAAGCAGAAAAACTACACATATGGCCTTTTATTGTGGGAAGTATAAGGTGCACCTGTGCACTAATCATGATGTCAGATCAGCATCTTGATGTGGCACACCTGTGAGGTGGGATGGATTATCTCAGCAAAGCAGAAGTGCTCACTATCACACATTTAGACTGATTTGTGAACAAAGTTTGAGAGAAATGGTAATATTGTGTATCTGGAATGAATTTTAGATCTTTAAGTCCATCTCATGAAAAATTGGAGCAGGAACAAAGGTGTTGCGTTTATATTTTTGTTGAGTGTATTTAAGGAATCCCAGGAGATTGCATTGAGTCATTGACTGGGAGTTGTGCTGCGTTGATACAGACTCCAATCACATCAGTCCCCTCATTAATTCCTCATACTGAGCAAGCATGCAACGAAAGTGGAGAGAAAAAACCTCCCCTTCAACAAGAAAAAACCTCAAGTAGAACCAGGCTAAGTACAAGTGGCCATATTCCAAGACCATCTGGGGGTTTGAAAAGTCAGAGCAGAGACACAGAAAGTACAAAAGGAACTGATGTACAAGTACTTTCTAAATTAAGGAAAGTTAAAAGTTGAAAACAAGGACATGGAGGAGGTTCAGTTACTGGGAGCTTCATCTCAGCTGATGCACCCCGCCCAACATGGTGTTGCAGCTATGCAGGATACCGGACCGGGTTTAGCTTCTATGAAGAGAAACCCACAAGAATAAACAAAGTTAAATGCCAAAATAGCAGCAAAGAATAAAAATCCAAGCCAGAGAGTGGTAGAAGAGAAAAGTCAGAGAAAACAAGTCTTGAACTATTGCTGGAATTGCTTTGGAGGGGAAAAAAAATTTAAATGTGAAAAATTTCAGTCCATTATGCCCCACTAGAAAACTCAAATGTCCTCACTTCCACTCGAGATTTTGTTTAAAGAGCAGCGTTTTAAGGAGAAAGTTATTTGGGTAATTGTTTGGTTAGTTAATTTGTAGCTTTACTAACTCCTTGACCGAGTTGTTTGATTTGATTTTGGCTTTCACACACGTCTCCATCCTCTTGTGTTCAGGTTCTGGCCACAGACAGGAACCCAGGAATTGAGTATGAGTACTGGCTTCCACCTGAGCAGTATTCCCTCTACCATGGGAGGAGGAGCCCTCTGCGACAGGCTCACCACACAGCCAGCTACTTCCCCAGAATCCAACCAACAACCTCAACCACCACCACTACCAGAGCACCTCCAAACGCCACCCGTAGACCCCACTGGAGTAAGGACTCCCTCTGTATTTCTTACAGTCTCTTGAGAGCCTTTCGGGCTGTAAGCTGGCGAAAGGCACCAGAGAGCTTTTATCATATTTTTTGCTTCTACAATATTTTTATACTTTTTTTCACAATCAACCCATGGTAACTTGGGGTTACAGTAATAATGTGCATTCACAAACAATGTTATTAGAGACACTGGGTTCTTAATAGCTCCATATGTGTCCCCACATTATAGATTGGTCTGTTTTTAAATATAATATACATTACTATATATAGTAAGTTTTTCTAACTGCACTAGATGAAACGCCACCCTTTGATGGTCTTTACAAGTTGGCACTTTTTTATTCATTCTGTGGAATATATAATTCTTCCTCACCACATAGGTAAAGCCAGGCGGTAACGATGGTGACACCCATGCGCAGCATGAGAAATAGCACGTAGCATTGCTTCCACAGTGCGAGTCATTCACGAGGGGCGACTAGGATTTCAAACAGGTTTGATTTTCTTCTGACCGATCGGGAGCTGGTCGTGAGGTGTAAATTGCCTGTCGTTACCCAGTCTACACAACACGATGCAACACGCACGATTAAGCCAAAAGTCGGCACGATCCGTGACAAATCGGCTCAAAAAAACGGTCCAAAATCGCACAGTGTACGCCTGGCTTAAAAATACAATACAAAATCTTATTGTGAAACTACCTTTAAGAAGTTTAGCATTATAATGCTAGGATACTAAGCATCAGCTTGAAGGGCCAAGCAGAGACACAAGGTCAATCTCCAGCTCTAAGCCCTTTTCTATTTTAGGTGACGCTCTAAACCTGTAACTTTGCAGTTTCAGTTTCAAGAATGAGGAAAAAACTCAGTCTCTGGTTGTGTGAAAGCGGGACAAAGACTTTATCTAGACTTTATTTGGAGCGAAAGATGTTATAGGTACCCCAAGTCTCCTCCCCTTCCTGTCGGCCCATGGGTTCCCTGGCTGAAAACAACAAGAAAAAGGAATGGAAATCAATGGAGCAGTAAATGTTATTTTCTGGTCCGCTTTGTCTTACACCCTAAATCATAGATATGATGTTCCTCAATTTAAATAACTAATGATAGGTTTCGATTGTGTTTGCCAATTGATTTGGGATTTGTTTATTTGTAAAAATTCGCAATTAAAATGCCTACAAATCTGAAGTCGCATATATGGCGTCACAGAGCTAAAGCTAGCTAGTACTAGCTAGCTCTTAAAATACTCATGAGAGCTTGTAGAGCTTCTCCCGCATGCTGGCTCTCTAATGGGTGTGTGCGACATGTTTAGTCTTTCTTGTTGGCCATAAATGCGCAAATACCGTGCCTCACTGATGGGGGGGCAGTGCTGAGCCCAATAAGAACAACAGGCAACAGATGCGTTTCTTCTATGTATGAAAATGACTGAAAACAGTAAGAGAAACACTAAAAACACAATTGCAATAGAACCAATACATAGCAACATTCCCAAGGGCTTCATTTTGTTTTTTGAAAGTGCTGGGGACACTAATCATAAACTTGAACGTGGTTTGAAGATTGCTGGGGACAATTATTAACTTATCATAGCCTAAGTATTACTGTTTCACATTTTATTACAGTAAGGCGCTGGAGTGTGTAAACAGGTGTTAAAAATCACATCTTTATTCAATTAATAACAGTTGAAAGCCAGAGGATTACATGTTTTGTTTTTCAAATCCACATATAGCACAATTATGGCAAATATGTATTCGCATCAGAAGAATATGCACAACAATAAAAATGTTCCCTTTGAAACCTTTGCTGTTGTTGCCCGTTCTGTGCAGGGAAACGTCAACTTTAATTTAAAGCTTAGAGTCCTGCAATAGAGAGGGTACCTGCAGCTAGTCTGCTGTTTCAGGTGGACATTTCAGTTCTCTCTGTGAGAGCGCTGGATGCCGAGATAGCGAGAAAATTCTGCATTCAGTGCAAAGTTCCCATCACCAATGCGTAAATGCGTGCGAGAATAGTGAATGACTGAATGTATTGTAAAGTGCTTTGGAGTCCGTAGGGACTAAATCAAGTAATAATTTACCATTTTCCATCTTGAAACAGGACAGTGCAGGATATATTTTGAGTGGACATAGAGGCTTAAAAATCTTGACAGCATCAGATGCTGCTGTCAAGATTTTCAATCATAATGACCTCATACAATAATGTTTCTGTGACCAGGATGTTTGTAAACTTCTTTTATTTATCCGTTGTCAGGGAACACATAGTCAAGAGAGAGACTGTGCGCAGTAGTTGAGAGTAGTGCTAAGATATACTGTTAAAATACACACACTATTTATCTACTCTTCCAATTTAATAAATATATTTTGTCTTCCTGTTTCCCAGTGCTAGTAGACTGGAGAAGAGCTCTCTATATCATATTCATAGTCTGTTTAGATCCACAAATGCAATCCACAATTGCCTTTATCTTCACATTTGCACGCATTGTCTTGGTGTGTTTTGGTGTGACTCCCTGCTAGAATTGATGGGGATCGCTCGCTGATCGTGCTGCCCCCAGAGTTCCAGAGAGGGGTCCGGGTCTGCTGCCAGGGACTGAAACTCCAAATTGGAGGCCCTCACGGAGATTATATTCTCCGAATCCCAGTCCGACTCCCAGGCATTGCCCTGGAAGGCCAGCGTAGGAGCTGGGGCCCCCATTAGTGCTTTCAGCTGCTCCACTTCGACTCTTACAGAGTCCAACTCATGCAGCGAGGGATATTGCCGCCTCGCTCTCTTCCACTTTGGGCCACAATGATCCTCTGCTTGCGCAGCACGCCTCCTGGAACACGGTTGGCGTATACCTGAGGGTGGCAGATTGGCAGAACACGGTCGGAACCTCCAGCCACTCACCCGTTAGCAACACTCTTCCCTGTGCGGGGAGAAGCGCCACCTAATCACCAGTGATGCTGGAAGAGTGCAAGCCATCCCTGTCACCATGCTCGCCTTTTCATACTAAGACACAAAAAGAACATGCATCAACCACAGCCGTAGAGGGCTACCATGAGCACTCCGACCATAAGTCATAGGTAGGAAGACGCGGTGAAACAAAAACGTGCTTACCTTTTTGAGGACCTGCAGAAACAGACAAGTGCCAAAATACGGTACTTACGGAGCGAGTTACCAGCAAAACACAGCACGTAAACCACGAGAAGATCCAAGAGACCGGATGTAGCCCCTGCGTGCTATTTATAGAGGCTATGGGTCGCGTACGCACATTTATTTATGTTTTAGCTCGACCAGCGCGTAGTGCGAGGGGACATGTTCACCCTGTTTATACTGCCACCGGCAGTCAGAAAGGAATGAAACAGAACAATGCTTTTTTTCTTGCTGTTATGTTTATTTTCAGTATGTCAGAATGTCAGGTCAGGTGAAAATCCTTCAAACCTTCAAACATAGAAATTTAAATTCCCTTTTAAATTTTCTGAGAGGAAGCCACCAGGCCAAGATTAAATTGTTACAAATTAAACAAAACCCATTTAGGGTCAGTGAGTGAAAACATCTGTGCTTTGTGCACAATCCACCGTCCCCCGTCTGTTGATGTGCACGCTGACCTCCCTGATAAGTGTGGATAAGAAATCTGCTGAATCCTCCCTGATGTTCCCAAACTGCATGGAAATCTGCAACTGATCTGGCTGGACTCCATCCAACACGGCCGTGGATCTAAGTAGCCTGTTGGAAAATCTCTTCCAGCTGCTGGAGCGCAGCCAAAGAGAACCGATCTGCAACTGTCGCCAGAAAACGTGAACCTTCAAGTAGTGGTTTATAAAGTGGGATCATGAGGTAATGAGGTCATCCCAACCTGTAACTCTGACATCCGGGCTGCATGTTTAGAATCAGGATGTTCTTGACTTAGAAGCACATTTCAGCAGTTGAAGAATCAGTTCAGCTTAAAATCAATCAAGGCTGACAGCATTTGATTTTTAACGTGTTTCTGAAAGCACCCATGTCCACCACCGCCGTACCTATATTTTGTGTTTTTATTTCTAACTTAAAAACTTCTGCATGGAAAATCTTTTAGGCTTTTTGAAAAGTGTCCAGCCGTATTAGGTTTAAACATCAGGCTCGGAGCAGCAATTTTTTTATCTGTCAGAAGAAATCAAATCAAATATTTCAGGAGCAAAAACCGCAGCTTTGATCGGCGCGCTGCTGTGACCGTCAAATCATAAAACCTGCCAGTTGTACCAGTTGTCTTTGCTGCTGCTCTTTTAACAATTTTATTTATGGACAGGCAACATGGTTTTATAAATATCCGTCAGATGATTTAGTTTATATTCTTACTGAAGTATTCCTTCCGCATTAAATGTGAAACTCAAAGTTACAGCTGTGCAGAATTACTTTCCAAAACCCAAAACAGACTCTGCAGCTCTTGAGCAACTTTTTTAAAGTGCAAGATTTCTGAGTGCAAAAATTTGGTTTTATTTATGTTTGGAGTGTTTATAGAGGCAGCAGAGACCAAAATAGCAAATTTACATAATATATCCCCTTTAAAGTTTTACAGCAACACACCTGCTAAAATACAGTACAGTTTTAAATGCATTTTCTCTGGATTTATCATGATTGATCAAATACACCAATTAAGTGGAACGAAATGTATCGAATTTGGACGATTTTTCAGATTTTTATTCATAAAAAGTAGAAACCTGTAATTAAAAATATCTTCCAATTCAGTTTTCCCAACTTTTTGCTGCTCTATTAAATCAAATTCTAATAAAATACCTTAAAGTATGATTGTTTTGTGACAAAATGTGAAAACGTTATAGAATGGAAAAAAAAATTTGCAATGAACTGCAAATTCTCTGGTGTCATGCTCCACAGTAATTTAAACACAAAACTAAACATGTAGAAAGTTTCTGAATAAGAAAGAAAACAAACCAAACATTATCCAACCTTAACAACAAGTAAGTAAACGATATGAGAGAGTGAGAGAAAAAAGGAGGAACAGCAAAAAACAATAATGAAAATGTTTTAGAAAAATAAACAGGGTGAAAAATTGATAACAATTACACAGAGGAAAGGAATGTTTTAATGCAGGGCAGGTGTGGCAATCGGAAAAGGCAACCAGGTGTGACCCAAGAACAGAAAACTATCATTGATACCATTGTTTCAACTAAAGTTAAAGTAGTCTCGGGTAAAAGAAGTCTCAATGGACTAGGGATCCACTGATACGTTGTGAAAAAAGTTGACAAGCGGAGGGAAAATGGAGGAAAACTTGGCTCCAGGTTCAATATCAGATCTAAAAAGACAAGGTGACCAAATATAATTTAACTTTGAAAGATGCAAGAGAATAATTTATTTCCAAAGTCATTAACAGAAACATTTATAATGTGCAGACTTTAGTCACAACAGTTGAAACACGAACTAATCCTCCAGTGACAGCAGCTCCTGAACTACACTCCCCCAGGGCCTGTAGTGAATTTGCCAACTGTTTTACCGAAAACCTTTTGAAAATTAGAAGGTCAGTCTGTACAGCAGCACTACACCCACCACCAGTCGGTAGAGAACATTTCTGAATTCAAACAAATAAACCAATTGCATCTTGATGAGCTCATTTAACAACTAACCTCCTCCTCTTGCTGCCTCGATATCTTACCCACAGCGTTTCTAAAGAAAATTCTCCCTGTCATTAAGTGTGATCTGTTTCTAATGCCGCGTTCTCTCTGTCAACGACGCATGCGTTTCGTATGGCAACGTACCAACGCAGCAAGCTGAACTTTTGACGGATCCAACGGAGTTAACGCAGTGCGGCAGCCAATCAGAGCGTCTCACAGTAGTTATGTCACTATACACGTATCTTGAATGAAGCACGGGCCCAGTGAAAACATTTTCAACAAACGCAGATTTAAAAAAATCATAAATAACACATCATAAATAACACCGAAGATAGATGGACAGGTGCTCCTAAAGGGGAACGGAGCACCTGTAGTTGGTGTCCTGGTAGGAGATTTGAGCTCCGATGGAGGTCGACCTCCCCAGGAGGTCGTAAAATTAGGCGCGGGACAGACGGAAGTAGCACTGAAAGCGAACCTCATCCATACGCAGCTCCTGGAGCAAATAGTTAAACTCCCCGAACTCAGAACGCATCTGAATAGTGGGCGCTGATGCACCCGATTTCAACGTTGTTTAGCTTTATCTAGCAAATAAAGCCAAGTCACTCTCTCGTTACAATCCACCATAGTTCAGAACGTGCGGCAAGAGAGGAAGCCCCGCCCATGCGTTGTTTTTTCCTCAGAAGCACGCTATGGAAGCCAAAAAGTACATATGTCAAACTTCATCCGTTGGATGCGTTGCCTGATACAGACCAAGTGTGCGGTGTGAATGCAGCCTAATACTTAAATCACCCCTCCTGTCAGGCATTTTCCCCCAGGCCATCAAAACAGCAGTTATCAAACCCCTATGAAAGAAGAACAACATGGAAAACACATTAATGCAGAACTACAGGCCAATCTCTAATCTTCCATTCATCAGCAAGATTATTGAAAAAAGCTGTGTTTCAACAGTTGAATAAATTCCTAACAATGACCGACTGCTTTGATCATTTTCCGCCTGGTTTCCATGCTCACCACAGCACAGAGACTGCCCTCGTCAAAATTTTTAATGACATTCGCATAAATAACGACTGTGGTGCTAGTTCTGTTGGACCGCAGTGCAGCATTTGATACTGTTGATCATAAAACATTACTGGAACAACTGGAGAGCTGGGTCGGACTCTCTGCTACAGTACTTGGCTGGTTTGAGTCTTACGTCAAAAACAGGACATTTTTTGTGTCAATAAGCAATTTCTCTTCAGAACAACTAGAAATCACATTTGGGGTCCCCCAGGGCTCCAGCCTTGCACCCCTTCTATTTAGTTTGTACATGTCCCATTAACCCAGATTATAACAGCCAATAAAATGAGTTACCATAACTATGCAGATGACACTCAGCTGTACATTACAATATCACCAGCTGATTTTGATCCCATCTAGCCCCTAAATGAATGCATTGAACAAATCAATAGCTGGACGTCCCATAACTTTCTCCAGCTGAACAGAAGCACAACTGAAGTAATAATTTTTTGACCTAAAAAGGAATGATCAAGTTTACACACAACTTCATTTAATTTAGCTAGAAACGACTAATCAGGCGTGTAACCTAGGTGTAATAATGGACTCAGACCTGAACCTCCAGTGTCACATAAAGGCAATAACAAGGTCAGCCTTCCATCACCTGAAGAACATCTCTAGGATTAAAGGACTAATGTAACAACAGGAATTTGAAAAACTGATCCATGTGTTCATCTTTAGTAGGATTGATTACTGAAACAGAGTACTCACAGGTCTCCCTAAAAAGTTATTCAGACAGCTGCAGCTGATCCTAAACGCTGCTGCTCACGTCCTCATTGGAACCAGGAAAGTAGAACACATCAGCCCAGTTCTAAAGTCCTTATATTGGCTCCCTGTAGCTCAGAGAATAGACTTCAAAATACTCCTACTGGTTATAAATCATTAAATGGCTTTGCTCCAAAATATGTTGAAGACCTGCTGTCTTTATACTGACCCCCAGACCACTCAGGTCCTCCAACTCTGACTTATTAAAAATCCCTCATATGAGAAACAAACACGGAGAAGCAGCTTTCAGTTTCTATGCTCCCCTTAACTGGAGCACACTTCCTGATGACTGCAACACTGCTGAAACACTGAGCTGCTTTAAAGCAAAACGTAAAACGTATGTTTAAAGATGCCTTTGAGTAAACTACTCTCTAATGTTTTCTTTTATTGATTCTCATGTTTTATGCTTAATTGCTGTTTTTAATTGTCATATTTTGATGCTGTTTTTTGTCTTATTCCTAATGGCTGTTTTTACTTGTTATGCTTGTATCATGTTTTTGCTGTTTTTACGCTTTTATCATATGTTTGGTTTCTTTACCACCCATTCATGTAAACCACATTGAATTACTTTCTGTTGAAAGTGTGCTATAAAAATAAAATTGCCTTGCCTATAATCGGTGTAATAAAGATTTCCGCTTGAACTCCAGCTGCTAGAGTACCTTCTAAAATTCTGCTAAATATATAGTTTATTCACCTTATTATAAGATGTGCACCTAGTAGCAGCCTTTCAAATAAAATCTTTTGTTTCTTCTTTTCCAGTTTTAAATTATTTAAAGCCTCACCGCCATCCCCTTCCTAGCAACCACCAGCACCAACCTCGCCAGCCCGTCACTCGTCTGGAGCGGGAGGAGAGCCACAGAAACCTCCTCCCTCAGGCCCCAGCTGGAAGTATGTAAACTGTTTCTATAATGCCTAACAACTAGAGGTGTAACGCTATACAAAAGAAATCACGTTTCGGTTCATTTTGTCACACTTTAATCAAGAAAATACAAAGAAATGTCCTTACAACTTTTTGTTTTTTTTAAACATTGATTAGCATTTTCCTGAATTCATTCCTTTTAAGTTCGGAAATACATTTTGTTTATGTTTTATAATTTTAAAAAGTTGACAGTATAGAACTGACTGGAGATCTAATTGGATTTTATTATTTTAATACATAAAATAGTATAAGCAGACATAGCCAGTGTAGAACACAATGCAGTGTTGATGTTTAGAAATGTTTAAATAATACTTTGTCCATATTTGAGAGTAAAACATGCTTAAATCTGTTTGGAATTCTTTCGATGTTTCAACAACCTAGCCTCCCAGCTTTACTTGAATGCAGCATTGACAGTTGTTGAAAAAATCCCTTCGCATCAATGGGGATTCCTCTGAATTGCGTCTTACCCAAAATCCCTGTGCTATAAGTTCTGCACTGGAACGTTCTGCATGTGTTCAGGTAGAAAACGACTGGATTCATTGGGTAAACTTGTGTACCGAACCAACAGGGCAATAGCGAAAAAAAAGACAAATGTAACGTTGCACCCCTAATAACTCAAGAGCGTTTATACCTCTGAAATATAGCTCAGACACTATAGGGAACATGAAGTAGCTTCTATGATTTCATCTCAAATGCACGCAGCATTTGAAAAATTTTAGTACAATAAATCCATGGGTTTGGGTAAAGGTTTAAAGGTCAGCTTTGGAGATATTTTATCACGCAACTTTCTGCCGACATATTGTTTTATGGTTTTCTAACATTTTTCGCTTTGGTTTATTCTTTAGAGCATTGTGGAAAATGTCGGAGAGTAAAAGGACGAAAGGAACGTGGGAGACAGTACTGCAAAAAAGACTTTGGTAAGGACTTTTCAGGGGGGAGTGTGCTTTGTTTTACATAGGGCTGTGTAGAGCAGTCAGTAGCATAACTAGAGTAAACATCATTCAGGGGAATCCCAGTTAACAGACATAGGAAATATTCTCATTGGGGAGAAAATAAAAAATACCTTCCAGTTTTTAAGAAGTTTCAGCCACATCAATATTATCTGTTTTAAACCTAGTCATCTGTTCAACTTTGACAACTGCTCAGTTTCCTGCTCTGGATGAACATCTGTTTTGCACAGGATGAGGCTGCTGAAAGATTCCTGCCCTGATTCTACTGATGCTATAAGCTTCTATTTGTTTTTTGCAAAATGGCAATGATAGAGTTAAAGTACAATAAATGATTCCAAAAAAGCCTTAACAGTGTTGACCAAGGAGAAATATTGGGAATAAAACAAAAGAGAGAACTGTTGGTTAGGTACAGTAGACTATAAAACACCATGACAATGCATCTGAAAAATGTTTTGGGACAAAATCAGAGGGGTAAATTAATCCTAGAATCAAAAAAGAGTAAAAGAAATTTTAAGAACGTTGCAAAAGTTTTTAAACACCTCATCAAAATGAATATTACAAAATTGTGCTGATCAGCGGTTCTCTGACTTTCTCTGCACTTCCTGGTTCCTCACTGTATACAGTAGTTCCTTTTTGAGACAGCCGCTTCTGACCTTTATTACACGGAGAAGAAAGTACTTGTTTATAATTTTTTTTACATTTTTGTGTAGTGTGAGTTAAAAAGTAAACTACAAGTAATCATTTATATTTATATTTATTTCCAAATATTTTATTCATTTTTGTGTTTGTGAAAGCATATATGAAGTTTATTTAACCATTTATTCTAACAACACAGATAATTTCAGGACTGGGCCGAGTCTCTTCTTTTTGTGAAAATAAAAATATAATCATCTTAAATAAAAAATGATTTTAGCTTTTTTTTAAAGACAAGTTTCTGAAACTTAAACGGGGAGTTTAGAGGTGTGCAGAATGAAAATGCACCTTTTTCTTTAAATGTTACATTTAACCTAAAATCATTAAAAAAGATACATTTTTGTCTATATTTACATTTTCCAGCCAACAGCTGCCTGAGCACTTGGTAAGTTTAGCTGCTGTGTCTGAGCCCCAGAGATTTCATTATCTTTCTCAGAAGAGGAGCGACCTCACAATATCTAAAACCAGAGTTAGTTTAGGTAAAGCCTACAGCAGATGGACACAAATGAAAATCTTTCACAGCATCAAAACGTAGGTGGCAATGGCGTAGTTTCTCATGTAGAAAGGTAAGAAAGCTTGCTAACGGTTAAAGTTAGCTGTCAGTAAAGCAGCTTTGCAATACTCGTGTATATGACGTTGTTCCTAGATATGAGAGCATCCACACAGAGTAAACTAAAGAAAAGGAAGCGGTTTCCTCCTGCACTCCCCATTATAACAGGCTCACTTTCACCGCTGAGGTGAGTGATTATAAAGACTTTTCTAGCTAGCTTTTTGTATTAACATAGGTCTCCAACCATACAACTTAGTCAAATACACACGCTGTGAAATCTGTCCGATGTTTATGTAAATTCTAAAGTATAAATTATGACTTTTATAGACATCACCAAGAGGAGTGGAGGATACCACTCAGCTACCGAAATAAGATGCCGACAGGGCAGGTAGAAAAACTTACTGTTGCCTTTAACCCATATTTTGTTCAAATTCATTTTTGTCTAGTATTTTGAACTTTTTAGTACAAAATAGTCCTTACCCTGTACAATTCATCACTCGACATGATGCTGGCTGGTTACGGTGTTACACCGGCGACAGAACTGGCATCCAGACGGCTTTTTGTTTTTGCAACTACAACCTCAACACACTTGATGTCGCTTTGGTGCCCATGTTCGATACTCAACCTTTAAATTTCGGACACGGTTATTATTTTATTTCCTACTATTTTAAATTGAAATGCCTTCAACTGTATTTTTCAGATATTAAAATTGCTTAAATTTACACTATTAATGTCTGTGTTGCTTATTTGATTGTGTCATCCACCAAAATGTATTCAAATAAATGTACTTTTACGGACAAAAATATTTGTGATTTTAAAATAGGATTAGTCCAGGATAAAACCTCAAAGTAAGTAGATTTATTTTTTTAAATAAAGTCCCCTTCACTTATCCTCTCTTCATCCTTATTGAATAAGGAAGGTATCCTCTGTAGTGACATCTAGTGGTTAAATTGTAGCATTGTATGTCTGAACCTGCAAAAAGGAAAAAGTAAGAAAAGAAAGGCTTGTCTTTATGTCCTGCAGTTTTCATTCAAACTTCTTGAAAGTTCTCAGTTTGTTATTTAGATGCTAAAGGTTCCCGCTAAAGGTAGGAAACTGACTCAGGTAACTACTCCACGCCGTAACGATCTGAACAAACTAAACTATCCAATAACGTTGACCGTATTTCTTGTCTACTTCTCTGGTAGTGTTTCGTGGCAAAGTTCTTGGGAAGCTGTACAGCGGCGAGGAGACTCGTTACGACGTCCAGATCATCCACACATACCGGAACCGCTTCCGGCTGGAACACCGGGAGTTCCTGTGGGTTCCAAACCTGTGCGACTGTCCCAACCTGCAGGTGGGGAGGCAGTATGTCCTGATGGTGCGCCGCCACATCAACTATGAGCGCACGCTGAACCGCATCCTGCTGGAGGAGGAGAGCTACGCGGTTCCATACAGGCCCAGGGAGGACGAGCTGCTGTGGCCGCTGGACAGGCTCTGCAGCAACAGAGGCCCAAAACGTCCTGCAGACACAGGGGACAGAGTGCGACGCTCAAGCTTTCACCTTACATAATGTGTTTCATGTGTGGACCTTAAAATAGAAGACCTGATGAGCTGAGCTGGTACTGCCGGAGGAAAAAACTACCTGATCATTTTGGTTTTTAATTATTTGAAATCTTCAAAATTATGAATGCAAAGAACAAACTTCACCATATACAAGTCAAAGCACTTTAGGTGGGTTCAACGCCCACCTTAAACAAATCCCAAAGAGAAGGACACTGACTAGAAACAGCCTTTTTTCATCACATTTTTTTCCACAACAAACTCTTAGTTTCCATTCTGTAGCGATTTTCTCTGTGTCCACTTTTAGATTCAGCTGCAACAAATTTTACTGAATTTTCCCGCAGCTCTACTTCTAATGCAAACCTACCAGCAGCTTTAGGGTTCACGAAAAAGTCTTCTTGAACCTCTGTGACATTCATGAGGCTGGAGATGTTTAAACATGGCAGAAAAGCACTTTGGTCTTGGCTCCACTCTGATGGCTGTTAGTCTGAAAACTAATCTAACTTTAAAAAAGGTTAAACGAGATATAGATGATTTCCACTGGTTCTTTTTGGGCATTTAATGATTTATCTGTGGCATTATTATAAAAGCTAGAGCTGCAGTTACTTTAAAAACAAGAATATCATGCAGAAAATTGAAGAGCCTATATCATGGTAAATTACAGCTTTCAACTCCTGGGATAGACACATATATGATAAAATGTTACCATTGGTGTGATACAGCATTAATTTGTCCTGAAATTTAACTCGTATCCTGGAGTTAATGTTGGACCACGAAGTAAAATGGCTCGTTTCTCTGTTACCCCGTCTCCTGCACCCCCCTCCTCTCCCCACGCCGTAAGCTCTGTGCCACTCAGACTGAGAAAAACAGTCTAAGCATTATCTGGACCCGGAGTCCGACAGTGAATTTGAAGTGCACCAAGTACTACAATGAAACTGTAGGTGTTTCTCAATGCCCAGGAACCTCACCTTGATGCCTTGGTCCCGCCCCGGTTTCCTAGGAGATACATCATCAAGGACCGCCAAGGCGTGTTCCAATGTTCATGTGCTACCGAGGAATCTGTCCTCCGTTTGTTAGCCGTTTAGCTAACTAACCAAGGATACATCAGACGTGCCTTCATGCCTTCTCTCGGTCAAAAATTTCCCAGAATGCAACGCGGTAGGAGCCGGCAGCAGCTACTTCGGGGGTAAATTTCTATTTTAAATATATGTCAACTAATTTTAACCATCGGGCTTATATCTAAAATGTTTGTTTTATTATTTTTATGATTATTTATTAGATCCTAAGATTTTATATATGATTGGTTAGTTGCTTAGTGGTTGCAGCTTCGGTGGGTACCAGGTACCAATTCGTTTGCACATTTGATTTAACTGACATATACAACAAAAAAGGAAAACTCTTGTTATACATTTCCAGTTCCATGGTTGAAGTAATATTACTAGGCTGCAATGCTACTACGATGGGCGGGACATAGACAGAGCACGTAGCCGCGGTCACGTAAGGCAAGTCTGTTCCAAACCGTTTTTTTGACCATTTTTTGACATTGAGAAACCCCCAGCTTTATATTAAGGGCTCAGACGTTTGGTTTATTGATTTATTTGTCAAAAAAAAAAAAAAATCAGCTGTTAAACCTACCGGGCTATAGATGGAGCCCTAACCAATACAGCTGAGTCCAGCAAGCACATCTTTCCAGCCCAATATATATAAAATCGTGTTTTCTTAACCCGTTTAGTGTACATTCTGAGATGCTACAGATCAATTAATTAACCACACAATGCTGTAATAGGATCATATAAGCAGCTTGATAAATGGCTAAAACGCACATTAGCATTAGCATCGGGCTACTTGCTGCTCTGTGTTGTTGGAGGTAATCCAGCTGCTGTTCTTTAGGAATGTAGAATAAAATCCTGTAATCATAGTGACGTATTTAACGTCACTATGTTACCACTCAGTAATTTTCCAGGAGAGGGCGGTGCAGCTGCTCCGAGAGCAGGATTAAGGAGGATTACTCAGACATGCGTGAATTAAGCTAAAAACCACTCTGGCTGGGTTTTTTAATGAGAAAATTGCATTATCAGATGGTTGAAAACTCCAACAAATTTATTTTGCATGAGATAAGCCCTTTAAACCAAATTGTTCTTTTTCACAATTAATACTTCATCATAATTTCTCTGTACTTTCTGGTTAAATAATATGAGTAAATTAATGCTAGAATCACAATGGAGTAAAACAATTTTTAAGAACTCTGCTAAAGTTTTCAACCACCTCGTTCTTTTTCACAACCAATGTGTTAAAATGATTTTGATCAAAAGTTCTCTGACTTTCTCTGCACTTCCTGTTTGCTCACACACCTTCAGTCCATTGTACCATGTACCATGATGTCATATTTTGTGGTGTTGGAGGACTAAACTCTATGCAGGAGGCAGGCAGCAAGATATTTAGAATGAAAAAAACGTCTTACAACAGAGGCAAGGTTGCTGCTTGTGGTACCGCTGTACTCCACTAAGTGGATGTAATAATGATAGTGAAGAACTTCATCCCAGATGAGCATGCAGATGGCTAATCCCTCAACGTAATAGGATGCTCCTAGTGAGCGAGTTAAATTAAGGCTTCTTATGGTGCGTTCACATCACCCCAAACGTCAACGTCTTGAGTGGCAAGATTCCATGTAAAGTCTAAGGTTGCAGCCGCCAGAGGGGCGTCAGAGTTTCTGCGGTGCTTTGTGGGAACTGCCCGACTCAGTTTAAAACATCCACCAGAGAAAGGTCCGCCCATGCATTTTGCTATCTTCAGGCTAAAAATGTACAGGCGTCACACTAGTCACTTTATGAGCGTTGTTTGACGCTGACAAAACTTGCAGTGTGAACGCCCCCAAAGCCCTAACCTCACTTCGACTAAACTATTCACCATGTTGCAAACCAGAGTGGTTGAATATCTGCCAGGATGATGCCAGATGGAAAAAAAAAAAGTGTGTGGCTGAGGTGCAACTCTTCAATTATCATTTACTAAATATTATTAGGGGTTTATGTATAATTTTGACTCTATGTGTATTAGATAAAATCCATAATAAAGTAGTATTCATTTCTTAATTCTTTATACTGTTATCCCAACATGAAAAAAAGCGGTTAGAAACCCCAAACAAATACAACATTCTTCAACATCTATGATGAATGACTTTATAGTGATGACCCTGGGGTCGCATCAACCGAATAATTTTCACAATCAACCCTTTTCTTTTTTCTTAAACCATGATGAAAAACTCCAAAGGCCATCGATCAAAACTAAACTTTTCTTGTTGAGAGAATTCATCTAGCAATATTTTTTATAATTAATGTTGTCCAAAAGACTGACTCACCTTCTGATATGTATTCTATTTTTACAGTAACCAGAGTAATCTGTAGTTATTCGAACCCGCCCATCTATCTATTATCTATACCGGTTGGGGGGGGCTGGTGCGTATCAGGATATAAGTTATTTAAAACAATTTTTTTACATTTCTAAACTTCCTTTCATTGTGTCAACATCACTGCAACAGTTTTGACTTTTTCAACCTGCTAACTGCAGCTCAGCGTGACTAGTTCTGGTACATTTCTTTTAAAATTATTTTTAAATGTCTATTGAAGAGATTTACCACAAAATGAAATATAAGATTGTTTTCTTTTATCTATTAAAGTATGTTGCTGTATTTTTGTATGAAATGCCTATAAATCTCATATTACTCCTGTCTCACTTGTGTAATGCCGTTCATAATGTATTTTGCCTATATGCCATATTATTATTTGATGGTGAATGCTTATCAGTGATATTTTCTGTGTTGCATTGAATAAGTTGAGCTTTTTGATGTTTTACATGAGATACATATTTAATTATACAGTATTTTGGTGTGGCACTGATAATCTGCAAGAATATCTTAAACAAAATTATCATAGAGGGGTGTGACGTGTCTTGCTTTACAGATCTGTAATACGTCATTGGCTGTCAAACAAAACAAAAATCTAGAAAAATGATTTCTTTCTTTCTGCATTAATGATTTACTAAAACAATAAAGTAATATTGAGTGCCAGTGGAGATTTTTCTTTTCCTGAAATTCCAATACAGCTGTTCTTTCATCAAGAATTTGAGAGGGCAACACAGAATACTTGAAACATTTATGGTGCGTTCACACCACCCCAAACGGCAGTGTCAGTTGCGGCAAGATTACATGTAAAGTCTATTGTCGAGTACGTATGAGGTCTGTCAGAGTGTCTGCGGTGCGCTCCGTCAACTTTTCAAGCGTAACTTGCGTTGCAAGCGACAACGTAGCAAACGCAAGCAATGCAGAAGCTCTGCTAGCTGAACTTTTGACGGACTTGACGCAGTGCGTCAACCAATCAGAGCGTCTCACTGTAGTGATGTCACTACACATGTCTTGAATGAAGCGCGGGACCAGTGAAAACATTTTCAACAAACGCAGATTTCAGAAATCAGAAATAACACTTACCAAAGACGGATGGATAGGCGCTCCTAAGGAGGAATAGAGAACCTGTAGTTGGTGTCCTGGTAGGAGATTTGAACTCCGATGCGGCCCAGGAGGTTGTAAAATTGGGCGCAGGACAGACGGACGTAGTGCTGAAAGCAAACCTCATCCATAAGCAGCTCCTGGAGGAAATAGTGAAACTCCTCAAACTCAGAACGCATCTGAAGAATGGGCGCTGATGAAGCCGATGTCGACGATGTTTAGCTTTATCTAGCTAATAAAGCCAAGCCACTTTCTAGTTACGATCCACCATAGTTCTGAACGTACGGCAACAGAGGAAGCCCGGTCCACGCACTCTTTTTTTGCTCAGAAGATAGCGTTGCAAGCCTCAATGTACATGTGTTAAACATGTATTAAATATGTAATTATACGAACAGTGGAAACATCTTGGCAATACCAGAGGGGCTAACAACTACAGTCTTTATTTTCATTCTTTCAGGGTACAGCCAATCATCTCCATGGAAAGTGAACTGAGCTCCTTGATTAACTGCTTTAGAAACATCAGCTAATAGCATGTAAAGTAGCAGTGTTACTTGGTATTTTGGTTAGCCAAGCAGCATTTAATAAATCAAAAATTCAAATATTTTAGATACAGTGGTCCCTCGCTATAACAGTTCACTTTTCACGGCCTAGCTGTTTTGATGATTTTATTTAATTTTTTTAACAATTTTGCATGTTTTCATGCCAAATTCAGCTAATCTTTTATAGAAATGATCTCGATCAGAAGAAAAAAAAAGCACAAACAACTATTCTCATGATTATGTTCCTCACTTGGAAAAAGACACGTGAACCGAGGCCTTCAGAGGAAAAAGAAGCATACGAGCACCCCGAGGATGAAGAGACCACGACTTAATATTTTTATGTTTAAAATCTATAAAGGTTTGAACGATTAGAGAAGCTGACTTTGCAGATTTCTTTTTTTGTGGGTAATTTTTAGAACGTAACACGTGCGATAAATGAGGGACCACTAAATGCTGTGTGAAAAAATGTATGTAGGAGCAGATTTTCTGTCAATAATTTTGATCCATACAAAAATCTACAAATCCTAAACCACGAAGACTTTGAAGGATGGATCCCGACAAAGTTTAAAATGAAAGAAGAATCTGGATATTGAATTTTTACCACACATTTATTTATGTATTTATATTCAAATATATTTCTTCATATATTTTTTTTATTAATTTATTTCCAATTTCATTTATAAATTTTTTCATTCATTTGAAATTGTACTCTATCTATTTTTATTTAGCAGTATCAGTCCTCCACAGATTGGGAAGGGGTGTTGCAACTACACACGCTCTGGTTGCAATGATGATCCATGCCTCGTCTGAGAGGGGAAGATTAACGAAAACATAAAAATGTTATCGAACTGTTCATGAGAGAACAGTGTGATGGTTAGACATGTATATTTCCATGTTTTACATTGAAATTATGAAAAATTGTTAAAGAAGGTCTGTGGTCACAGTTCTTAAAGGAAACACTTGAGCCGAAATGTAACTGGAGAGGATCTCATTTTAATATATATATTTTTTGGTGTATAATCTGAGAGAAAGCTAAATCCTTTAGCTGTGAGATACACTCCAGGTGACAAAAATAATTACTTTTTGATGAATAAACGGTGCAAACGCAGCATGAGTCAAATATTTTCCAAATTTGACCAGGTTTTTTTAAATGCTGAAAGAAAAACCTGAAGGCCATCCCTCACTTTGACAGTAGTCAAATACAGTAGCTATTAGCTTTTTTTATTGAACCATTAGCAGCAGCATATCAGACAAACTAATAATATTAAAGGTATACAATGCAATAAAATAAAACATAAAATTAGTCTGCATGCAGATGATGTATTAATTTTTCTACAGCATTCATAAACATCTCTCTCAGGTAGTCAAGTTGATAAAATATTTTTCAAGAGTTTCAGACTATTCCATAAATTGGTTAACATTTACAGTCCTTCCAATCAATTGTTCTTTCCAGCGTAAATTTAGGTATCCATGTCTCACCAAGACTGGCAGATTTACCAAAGTTAAACTACGTACCACTTTTATAAAAAGTGGAAGATGATCTGGCTAGATGGAAATTCCTACCCATATATTGGAAGAGTAGCTAACCATCACCTGATCTTTAGATCTTTGGACTCCTCTGTTTCTAAATTTAGAAATAAGATAACATCTCGGGCCTCGTTCTGCTCCCGTTCGCGGTGGCGTGTGGCCGGGGTATTTGAGCCGGTGGTGCGCTGGGCTCCTGCCTCAGCACGGGGGCCCTTGTTCATCCTGGGTGTCTAGTGTCCTTTGTGTTGATAGTAGCCTGAATATTGAGTTGGATTTAGGTCTTCGCCTGAGATGGGGTTGGGGGGACGGCCTTGGGCCACATGGGGCTTGGTGGTGCCATGGGCCCTGATTATGACTTGCTAAGGCCTCCCACCCCTAGTGGAATCGTACTGAATGGGGGTCTATGGGAGTCAGTAGGAGAGCTGGCTCCCTGGTGTTTCCTCCCCATCCCCAGACGCCCCTGTCCACCTGCTCCATCATTATGCCACTCACATTGGGTCTTGGGGCGTGGTCGCGTCACTGGAGAGCGGGGACGGATTTCTGTCTCCACTCTCCGGTGGCGGCCTGGGTCTCAGTTTTACTATACAGCTTAGACATTTTCACTTATAAAATTTACTTAAGTCACAGACATGACATGGGGGGGGGGGGGGGGGGGGGGGGGGGGGGGGGTTAACCACTGCTTAACTGCATCTAGATGACACTGAGGGCCTGGGGTGGCAACATTCCCATGTCCAACCCCTCTGTTTTAAGTGCACATTAGAACAGCATGCAACAACACCACATTTGAGCGGGAGGAGAGATGCTAGGGGAGTCGTCTTCCTACACCCCTGTTCATTTTACCATCTACGGTTGGGGTCTGGAAGGTAGATCAGGCCGTCTGATTGTGGACCAGGGCTGATGGACTACTCTTGCCACGGTGGGGATTTGGCGGTTCGGATTGGCCCGGGGTGCCATCCGTTGGCCAGCTGCGGGTCCCTCCTACCTTGTGGCAGCGGCGGGGGGCCCTTGTCGGCCAATTCCTGGTCGGGGCCCTGGTTGGGGCCGGGGCACCCCTGGTCCCCGTGGCCTCCAGGTCAATGGTCCGGGCCCACCCTAGCGTGGCCAGTTACCGGCAGAGCCGGTGGGCTAGTCCTTGTGATCTCCCGGGCCCCGTCATTGTAGCTGCTGGGTGTTCCCCTGGGGCTTTCATCTGCTTCTCTCTTTGGGGTCGGTCAGTCCTGCGTTGGTCTGCCATTGGTTCCTGGACTATGGGCAGCTCTGGATGTATACATCTCCGACCTCCTCCATGTCTGTGTCGACTCCTGTATGACAGATTGACGGCTCCGTACACCAGCTATCAGTCACTTGCATTGGGAAACCTTATTTACACCTGCCTGCTCACACACACACATAGGTGTGACGACATTGGTGAGTACGGACATATTCTTGAGCTGAGGTTATCGTCAACATTGGTGTTGTATTTGTTAATCCATTTTGGTGTGTAGCGAATGTGTGATCCTTGGTTCATATTACTGGATCTGTTTTGTTAATGTTGTTCTGTTCTATTGGTTGTTTTTTGTCTGTTTTGTTTTGTTTTTCCCACTTCTCCGCCATCCAACATAGGTGCAAGACGGATGTTTTCTCGTGTTCCTTGTTTACCTCCCTATCTTGTATTGTAGGTTCACACACTTACCTGTCTTACTTCTCTTCTTCATCTTCTTTGTTTCTTCTTTTTGTTTTTCTCGTTTTCACTTCCATAACTTGAAGAAATTAAACCCACAGTAAGTATTAATAAAGATTTCTCATACATGTATATCAAGTAGAGTCCTTTACCAAAGCTGTAATGCTCTGCATGGGAAAGTAAATCTGTTGGGCTTGTACTTGGTACTCAGACACCAATTCTGAGTAGCAAACTACCAGACAGGACACATAAAAAAAAGATTAGTATTCGCACCTCTGACCACTTGGTGCAAAGCAGACATTTAGAACTTTACACACAGAGTGCAGGTAACTAAATTGATTAAAAAAGAATATCTGAACATCATTTCAGACCTGCACACCGTACTCACTGGATCTCCTTATCTGCAAGCTGACAGCATACTAAAATGTTACGGAAGCATGAAGCGCTTGTCTAGTAGTTTATTAATCTGCTTAATGTTAAATGAAATTAAAATGAATATGGTATTTAAAAAATTGACAGGTAAACATTTATTATGACTTGATTTGCTTGTAGCGCAACCTAAGATGTGGAGATATAACGGGGGAAAAAATGTAGCTTTGACCTAAATTTTTCAGAAAAATTTTCACGTTTGAAATTTGAAGTATGGGAGATCATCCGTCTTCAAAATTATCTGGTAAAATAATAAAAAATCTTTAAGCTTCAAACAGAATTAGTTTTTAAAAAAAGTGAAAACTAGCCTCTCAAAATTAAAATTGATATGGATAAAATCCTATTTTCTGTAATACTTTTAAACTTTGAATTATATTTCTTTTCTAAAATATGGTTAACTTATTTACCTTGAAAGAAGGTTTTCTCAATTCTTTCATACGTTTAGAAATATCTGACATGCAATCTCTTTCCAACTGAGCTTCATGCTTTAAAATAGTTTTCTCTGATGCTTTGAATTAAAAATTGCAACAAAAAGGGAAGAAATGAAAGGAAGTTTAGAGCTGCCAAAACATTTTACCTTGTATAACGTGAAAGCTTACTATTTTAACACATTTTTTTCCTGTTTTAATAATACAATCTTCAGCTTTGAACAATATAATATGCTGTTACACAGAATACCTTGAGGCATTAAACGATATGTCTGGATCCACACAGGTGTATTTGTATTTTATTAAAAAATGAATAAGGCATATTGTCTCCTGAGACACACTGTAGCCTTTTAAAGATGTGTTGATGGACATGAACACAAAATGTTTTACATTCAAACAACATTTGCTCTGTTTGAATTTGAAAAGATCACATCATTGCATTTGAGATATTCTAAGAATTTGAGAAGATTTGTGTTCGTTATATTGTAATAAAAATGATGGTATATTGCATAAAACAGAGTTTTGCATCATAACGTTGTTAATGTGCGGGTTTTCATATAAAACAGGAGTTCATATTCTTTGCCCTGGCCCAACGGGGTCGGCATTTATTGAACAGTCTCAAACGGCTCCGCCATCACAATGTCAACAACTCGTCCTCCTCTCTCGCTTGACGCCTATATGTGGCCCTTGTTCGCCCCCTAGTGGCGAGTCTAACAGAGCAACCATACAATATATATACATATTGTTACATCCTTTCTCTTTTAGAACATGTTTATTTTTTTTTTTTTTCTCTCTCTCTCTTAGAAATGTACTTTCACATGTACAACAAATAAAACTATCGCTCCAACATCTCAAAACACTGTTTTTTTGTTTGTTTTTTTTTTACATCCCCCCAAAGTCACCGAAACACGTGTTTAATCAGTACAGTCCCTGTAGCGCTGAGGCTGACGAACAAGTCTACCACATCTGGTTGTCTTCGGCATATCGCTCTGAATTTGAGGGTGCAGCTGGACTGGTACAGTGTCTGGTTGGGTATCTGGGGTGTTCTCAGTCTCTATGTCAACAGGCTCTGTTTGAAGAACAACATGCGCACGTCTGAGGTGTCTACGATTCCTCCTGAGAACTGCACCCGAGTCCATTTCAATCTCATAGGATCTAGAGTTAACTGGTCTTTTCACCTTGCCCAGCTGCCATTTGATGTGAGGCTGAAATGGCTGCACTCTGACCCTGTCACCTGAATGTAGACCCTCCAGATCCCTGGCTGATCGGTTGTAGTATGCGCATTGACGCTGTTTGTTGTTAAACAGTGCCTGCTCTGCTTGAATCACTTTAGGCTGCAGAAGGCTGTGTCTCGCCGGTAACAAAGTCCTTGTACGACGACTCAGCAGTCTTTGAGCTGGGCTGCTCTCCAGTCCTTGTGAGGGTGTGTTACGATGGTCCAAGAGTGCGAGATAGGGGTCTTGTCCAGAGGCTTTAGCTTTGTGTAACAGTCTCTTAGCAGTTTTAACGGCAGACTCTGCCTTGCCGTTACTTTGTGGGTAACCTGGCGATGAGGTTTTGTGGTCAAACTCCCACAGTTGGCTGAATCTTTGAAACTCTTGGGATGAATATTGAGGTCCGTTGTCTGAGACTACTGTGTCGGGAATGCCGTATCTAGCAAACTGTGACTTTAGCTTTTTTATCACTGTAGTAGATTTTGTGTCTGGCAAAAAGTCTATTTCCCAAAAGTTGGAATAGTAGTCGACTGTCACCTGGTAGTTTTTGTTATCAAAGAGAAATAGATCAACACCTACTTTGGCCCATGGCCTGCTTGGCATATCGTGTGGGTTGAGCGTTTCTCTGTGTTGTTTGTAGTCCACTGACCTGCAGATATCACAGTGAGCTATGTGTGTCTTTATGTGGTCGTTCATGCCAATCCAGTAGACACATTCTCTAGCTCTTCGAAGACATCCTTCTGCACCAAGATGGGAGGAGTGCAGGCGGCGGTTGATGTCTTTCTGCAGTGAAGATGGAATAACTGCACGTTCCCCTCGAAACACAATGCCATCCTGATAACTTAATTCCTCCTGGAATGAGAAATAGGGTTTGATTTCTTGTGGTATGGCCCTTTTGTCTGATGGCCATCCCTGCTTCATCAGTCTGATCACGGTTTGTAGTGTTTTATCATCCTTTGTAGCTGTCCTGATCTGGCTTAGACTGTCACCTGAAATGGGTAGGTGCTGCACCATGTTAACAGTCTCTATGTCAGCATCTCCAGAGCTCAGAGACGGGCATTCTGGGAGATATGCTCTGCTTAAGGTGTCAGTAACATGTCTTTGCCAGGAACATACACTACAGTCAGGTCGTATTTCTGAATGCGTAACATCATTCTTTGGAGTCTCTTGGGTGCACTCAAAAGAGGTTTCCTAACTATGGTCTCTAATGGCTTATGGTCAGATTGTACAGTCACTTTGCGACCATACGTATACTGATGAAACTTCTCAACACTGAACACCATGGCTAGAAACTCCTTCTCTATCTGGGCATAACCCCGCTCCGTCTGTGTGAGTGTTCTGCTAGCATAAGCGATGGGCTTACCCTTTTGCATTAGTGCTGCTCCCAAACCTGTGTCCGATGCATCACATTGAACCACCAGGTCCTCCTCTGGGCAGTAGTACTTCAGAACAGGAGCATCTGCAATGGTCATTTTTAGTTTCACAAACGCATTATCATGCTGCTCCGTCCAGTTCCAGTCTGAGTCTTTGTGTGTCAACTGTCGCATCACTTCACACTGGTCTGAAAGGTGTGGGCAAAACTTAGCCAAGTAATTTACCATACCTAACAGTCTCTGTACCACTTTCACATCTGTGGGTCTCGGCATGTGTGCAATAGCGCGAACCTTGTCTGGATCCACCTTCAGTCCGTTTGCTGTCAGGCGGTGCCCAATGTATGTACACTCACTCTTCCTCAGTTTGAACTTGTCTGGGTTCAGTTTAATGTTCTTTTGTCTGCACCGCTCCAGGAACAGTCTCAACTTCACATCATGGTCTCGTTCTGCCGCTTCCTGAGTCTCACCCTGACCTGTAATGAGCACATCATCAGCAATAATGTATAGACCAGGTAACCCATCCAGTGCTTGGGTCAGTTTCCGCTGGAAAACTTCTGGTGCCGTACTGATTCCCATGGGCATCCTCAACCATCTGAAACGGCCAAATGGAGTGGATAACGTAGTCAGATAGCTGGATTTCTCCTCTAACTTGACATGCCAGAAACCACATTTGACGTCACAGACTGTGAACACTTTTGCTTTAGACATATCTGGGAGTACGTCCTCAATAGTTTGTAGTGGGAAGTGACTGCGCTTGAGCGCTTTGTTGAGGGGCTTTGGATCAATGCATATTCTTGGTTTACCATTTTGCTTTTGTACAACCACCATGCTACTGATCCAGTCTGTGCTACAGTCCACTGGTGTGATAATACCTCTGTGCTCCAGGTGCTGCAGCTCCTCTTTCAGCGGCTGCATCATGGCGACCGGAACACGTCGCTTTGGAAGTTGCACAGGTTTCACACTCTCATCCACTTCCATTTTGTACTCCCCTTCCAGACAACCGTCTCCTGTGAACACATCTGTAAAGTCTGTCTTTATTTGTTCCAATGTCCATTGTCCTGTTGTGTCTCTCTCTGTTGTCACAATACTGTCAATAGCCAAGATGTTTTCGTAGTGTACTTTTATGAGTTTCATAGCCTCGCTGGCTCTCTTACCCAGCAGTGGTACTGTACAACCTCTGTCAACAACCTGAAACTCTAGCTGGTACAGTTTTTGATTTCTAGGGTTTCTTAATTTAATTTTACATTTACCCAGCGGCTTCACTTTGCTTCCATTGTACATCACTAACACAGAATTTGTATCAGCTAGCTTAGCATCTGTGTTCAGCATGTTAATAGGCAAAACATTACATGTAGCCCCACAATCAATCTGAAATTTTACAATATCTTTCCCTAGAAGCATGCCTGCAAACAACTTGGTGTCGTTACCTTTGTTAGAGTCAACAGCATTTACATTTTCACTGTCTGCTACATCACTAACACACAGTATGTCCTCATATTCACTTTCACATTCAGTAACAATGTGCACTGATTTCTTCTTCTTCTGGTCAGTGCGGGCCTTACACTTGGCCGCAAAGTGGTTTTCCTTACCACACTTTTTGCATTTCTTTCCAAATGCTGGACATTTCTATTTGCTTCTCTCGTGCGTCTTGCCGCAAAACTTGCAATCTACGGTGCTTTCTTTCTGTTGAAAGCGCAAAGCCCCTTGCACTGCGTGAACTTCCTCCAGTGTGTGCCCCGCTATGGCCCTGCAGTTTTCCCGCGACAACTCTGCAGCTCTACAAAGTTGAATGCAAGTGTCCAATGACATGGCTTTCTCCCGTAACAGTCTCTCTCGCATGCTACTGCTGTTAATCCCACATACGATCCTGTCACGAATGAGTGAGTCCCTCAACGTCCCGAAGTTGCATGTTTTAGCGAGCAACTTGAGTTCAGTAACATAGCCATCTATAGTTTCACTGGTACCTTGACTTCTTGTGAAGAATTTATACCGCTCCACTGTCTCGTTCACTGTAGGACTGCAATAGGTATCGAACTTGTCCACAATGTCCTTTATCTCCCAGTCAGATTTCGCTATGTCTCCCATCAACGTATCCAGTAGCTCTCTGCCGTTCTCACCGACCAGATAACTGAAAAGCCTGACCTTTTTCTTGTCGTCATCCTCCGCAACTGTTAATCCAGTGTACAGTTCAAACTCGTCTCTCCAAGACTTCCACGTTTTAGACAGGTTACTGGAATCCAGACACAACGTCTGTGGAGGTCGAAGTCCGTCCATGCTGGGGTTAGCTTGTTCACTTTGATGCTTATCACATTAGCACTTTACCGTCGGACTTCTCCGGCGCCTCCGCAGCAAATCTCTTAAAAACTTGGGCAAAAATCCACTGCCGCTGCCACCATGTTAAAGTGCGGGTTTTCATATAAAACAGGAGTTCATATTCTTTGCCCTGGCCCAACGGGGTCGGCATTTATTGAACAGTCTCAAACGGCTCCGCCATCACAATGTCAACAACTCGTCCTCCTCTCTCGCTTGACGCCTATATGTGGCCCTTGTTCGCCCCCTAGTGGCGAGTCTAACAGAGCAACCATACAATATATATACATATTGTTACAAACGTCATGGCTCTATTTTTCCTACGGCTGGATGGCAGCTCTAGAAATACAGAAAGCAGTGATAAGTGTGTAATGTAATCAACAAATCAGAGACAAAGATGACAACAATCATGAGGAAACATTTTTATTAACATAAAATGCTTTGCATCTAAAACAAATAGGACTTAATTAAACAGGGGGGGGGGGGTGAGCCTGATTCCTGCTCATCAACAGTAAAACTGTCATTCCAGACACTCAGCTCAGTTTCAGCCACTGTATGAACATCTCTAGGAAGAAGATGGAACTTTTTCTGCTTCACTAACAAGGTTCACCTCAACGTGCTTTTTAGGTAGGCAACAACTTAAAAACTTTAATCTACCTCTGGAATGTATTTATAGAAATGGCTTGTTTTTCAAATCCCTTCGGTTCAAAATGTTTTTCATATAAAGTTGCAAAAATATATGTAAACAAGAATCTTTTTAATAAAATTGAAAAATACACTATGAAGCAATATTAACATAAACATCAATTTTATTACTTTATTGTTAGTTTTTAGTCACAGCTCCTGCATGGACATTTACAGAATCATCCGATTCCATTTAGCTGTCTCTCAGTCGATGGCGTAAATCCTGTAAGTTAGAACAGTCAATCTCATGATCTTGAACATTTCTGGATCAATTTAAAGACACGAGCACATCTTTCTTTGGTTTAAAGTCGATGTTACAAGAGAAGTGTCAGGAACCAAATTAGCTTTTGTTTTTACACATATATTTTGTATTATTGTGCATTCAGTTTGTACTTGGAGGTAGAGAAGGGAAAATATTGTTTTGGTAATTGTTGAGGGGGGTGTCACAAATCATGGGTCATCCAACAGGAAAGTGATCGTGAAACGTGACTAAAAGCACACAAAAAATGGCTGACAAACAATTTGCATATATATCATTTCTAATTGTGGCAAGGTGAACAACAAGGGCCCAGGCAGGATTCAATCCCCCGTCTCAGATTCATGCTAACCAGTCAGCCAAAGCAACATCCCGGTAACCATGTAGCATAGTGACAGGACCCCACACGTTTAACTGACTGTGCAGGAAAATAAATTTAGGAACAGTTTTCTCGTTCTAATAACGCATAAAAACGTTTACAGATAGAAGCAATTTGTAATGACAAGATATTAAAAAACTTAAAATGAGAAACCTTCCGGTTTTTTACCAATTTTATATCCTGTAATGACGATATATAAAATAAATTCAAACCACAAAGGTTCTTATTATCACTAGTTATAAAAGTGGTTAAAACAAGAAAGTTTATTGTTATAACGATATAAAACAGGTAAAAACAAGAATCTTTCTTATTATAAGAAGATAACAATAAGATTAGAAATTTTGTTGAATTCCTCTTGTTAGTACATGCCTTCATCAGAAGTGTCAGAAGGCAACAGCTGATTGCCGAAACATGTTAAGGTAAATAAAACCTTGATCTGTACTGATAAGTGGAATTTAAGAATATATTAGAAATAAGTTCAAAATGAACATTTTAAAAATTTAGAAACTTTGTGGTTTTTAACTCTTTAAAACCAGACAGCTTCTCATAATAAGATATAAATTGATTAAAGCAAAAACCTTTTGGTTTTTATGAGTTTTAGATCTCGTTATAATGAGAAATTTTCTTGTTATAATGAGATATAGAAAAGGTTAAAAACAGAGAGTTTTTAACTTTAATGGGATACAAACTGGTCAAAAAACGAGAATGTTTCTCATTATAACAACATAAAACACATTAAAACAAAAGCTTTCTCGTTAAAATGAGACATTTTTTATTACGAGAAATGTTATTGTTTTAATGAGACGTTATATATCTTGGTATGATAAGAATGTTTTCTTGTTTTAATTAGATAAAAACTGATTTTTCTGACAAATATTACAACTTATTTTAGAAGGCATAAAGTAACTTCTCACTTTTTTTATATCAAGATACAAATCTTATTATATCGACTTTATATTTATCACATCTTGCTAAAATGCTAATGTTTTCTTGTTTTAATGAGAAAACATTCTCGTTATAACAAGGTACTGCTCCAAAATGTATTTCCAAGCTCTGGCAGTTAGCACTTCCATGTATTTGTATTTAATGTCTCTGGGAAGATTGGTCCCTGGTCGTGATCATTTCCTGCAAGTCACAACTGAGGCAGTCATTTATTGTATTTCCTCCATCCTTCCGCGTTTGTGTTTGACACAGTGACATCTAGTCCCATAAGCTGGGCTAGCTAAACCCACACACCAATAAAAAGAAGCGCCCCCATCCCCAAATTGTTCAGAAACTGGTAGATCAAGGGATTTGTGAGATCTATGGGAAGCTGTTTAATAACAAACTCGATTTAAACAGAAGCCCCGTTGTATTTAGCGACAAGAACGATCAAAGAACTGTTTTTTAACCAACATAAAGAGGGCTTATAATACTAACATGGGAACTAAACGGTGGAAGAGAAGGAAGAGAGCAAACTGAAACGTTTTTTTATCCAATAATCATCATATGTGATGAGTTTTTGAAAGATTTGTACAGGTTTAAAGACCAGAGGGGAAATAATGCTGAACGATTTATTTGTTCTTTTTTGTGATATTACAGCAAACATTGTTGTAAATGCTGCTGTCTAAATATTAAGGGAAAAAATACAAAATACTAAAAAATACTTTCAACAATACAAATCTGCAATGCACTCGCTATTTCTTCTCCTCACTGTCATTCCCAAAAACTACTGTCCACTTCTTCGCATCCTTTGGCAATTCATTCTGAGGGAGTTTTAAAATCACAATCATGTCTTTGATCGTAGTGTAATGTGGGACCAGTTCCTCTGGCATCTTCAGGGCACATAGTGCTGACTCCTTTTCGTTTCTCACAAAGCTGTGAGTCCTTGACCCCAACCACAACCTCCAGAGCAGCTTGGGCAGCTCAGACTGCGTCTTCTTGTCCTCGACCACTCATATCTGTCTGCCGCCGGGCGGGCTATCCACAGACGCCGTCAAACGCTGACACTGACGTGCCGGCTGGACGCGGAGCGACGTTTGATGCGAGAACGCCGCGGCCTGGACTCGTTCTGGCAGCTGGACAGAGGACCCAGCAGCAGCCAGAGGTAGAGGATCACACAGGCCCAACAGGACGACATCTTTACCCAGAAGGTGGACCAGCAGCCGTGGGTGAAGGTGGTCTCCAGCACAGCTGACTCGTAGCTGCAAGAGGACGCCACCGTTCATAGGAGGAACTCTCCACAAAAAGCATGACGTGCATCAAAATATGAATAACAACATAAAAATTGATCACTTTCCTACCTGAACCAGTTAGTGAGGGTCATCATGACGTACAGCGAGGCCAAAAAGAAGACAAAATGGAAGAAGAAGTAGCTGTATGCCACCCGCTGGGTCTCATTATGGATAACCTTCTGACAGCCTTTGTTGTCATCATCAACAACAAACTCCTCTTCAGCTGGGAAAAAAAAGCATAAAAAGTCTACATCTTAAAAACATTTCAACAGCAGAAAACCTGATCATTGAATATTAGGGATGTATATTGGCAAGAATCTGGCCATACGATATTTATCTCAATACATGTTGGACAGAACCTTTGTGTTGACAAATAAGGGTGCTGCGTCAATCCATTTGGACGCAGATAGAGAACTACAAACTAGATGCGCTCCATAGAGGCCGATGTGCCGTGCGGCACCTGATGCCGCTTGAACTGCAGGCTTTCCTCCGATCATTCACGGGTCAGGACAACGGCTAGTTCTGACAGTCTTCGACATCTGGTCACGTTAAAACTTTTTGTCTGAAGCGATTAACTTAATTGCAGTGTCCAGTAGTAGTACAAGTAGCGAAGTGCCGATTCTGCCTGCAGATCAACATCTAAACCCCCATCAGGGGCAAATGTCATGGCAATAACGTCTGACTTCAACAATCAGACTATTAGATTATAAAAAGAAAAGTGAGCATTTGTGTTCCGTGCCATACAGGCACTGCATCAGGTATTCTTATATCGAGTGCATGTGTAGTACTCTGGCCAGGTTGTTTTGATTGAATACTACTTAAAATTAATAAAAAATAAACAGATACTATTGAATAGGTATTAACTCATCAGACGGATAAAAATAGATTGTGACCAAATTTTTTTGACCCTGCTAGTCAAAATAACGGACAAAAGTAAATGTCTAGCACAACCTCTGATCTGTATACACCCATATATGATCCAGAGCAGTGTTTCCGAACCCTGGTCCTTAAAGCACACTGTCCTACATGTTTTGGGTTTTTTCCTACTTTAGCACACCTGAAAATGCAAAAATGTGTAGGGCAGTGTGCCTTTAGGACCAGGGTTGGAAAACACTGCCTTTGATACAGTAGACCACACTATTCCTTTAACTTGTTTAAAACAGATCAGCCTCTCTGGTGCTGTTCATAAATGGTTCACATCATATCTCACAGACAGGACTTTTATTGTAAGATTAGATAACTTCCTGTAAGGTCCACAATATTATTCAATCATTTTTTTACCTGTATATGCTCCCTCTTGTCAGTGTTAATTTTCACAGTTATGCTGATGATACACAGTTGTACATCTCCGTGTCTCCTGATGACTCACGGCCAATGGACGCATTTTTTAACGGCATTTTAGACATCAAATCCAGGATGGCAGAAAACTTTCTTCAGCTCAACCAAGACAAAACTGAAGTTAAGAGGGAGAAACTTTTACCAAAAACTACAATCTTTTAATCTATCTTTACAAGTAAATAACCTGGGTGTGACTTTTGACTCTCAGATGACTTTTATCCTGCACATTAAAAATATTACTAAAATAGGTTTTTATCACCTAAAGAACATAGCCAGAGTCCGCCCCATTCTCTCAGGCCAATATTGAAAGGCTAATGCATTATTTTGTTATCAGTAGAATCGATTGCTGTAATGCCCTGCTTTCTGGTCTTCCTGAAAAGACTACCTCAGCTTTACAACTTCTACAAAATTCAGCAGCACTTGGCCTGACGAAGACCAGGAGGCGGGAGCACATTACACCGGTCTTAGAATCACTGCATTGGCTCCCCGTATGTTTTAGGATCGATTTTACGGTTCTTTTAATGGTTCTTAAGTGTCTTAATGGTCTTATTTGATCATATCTTTTCATTATTTTACACTTGATCATTTAAAATGCTATCAGTCTTAACATTTATATCACTATCTTACTACTTAATCTCATTATCTACTCTTTATTTTAATATTTTTTATTACTAAATTTAATCTTTCTTCCATTGTTTCCTCTATGGGAGCCCTCTGCCTTGGCTGTTGCTGCTTGGGTGCTCTCCAGGTAGTGCCTGGGTGGAGGCGGGATTACCAGCACTCCCTCCTCTGGGCGCCCTGGGTTGGTGCCTTGGCTGCTGCTGTTGATCTGCTGCTGCTCCCATGATGGTGTTTTCTGGCTCATCTTTACTCAGCCCCTTGTTGCTTTTTTTTACTGTTGCTTTTATGTGTCCATGGGGTGTTTCAAAGTGCTTCTCAAAGCACTTTGAGAAGCTGTGTAGTTTAAAAAGGGCTTTATAAATAGATTTTGATTTGATTTGATTTAATTTGGTCCCATTCTTGGTAAACTGGGAATTGCCTGTACTTTTATAGCGCTTTATGTAGTCCGATGGACACTAAAGTGATTCCCACTACATTCAGCCATTCACCCAATCATACACACATTCACCCATTCATGCACAGATTCACACACACACAGGCAAGCTGAGAAAAAGCCACAGCTGCCCTAGGGCACACCAAAACTGGCACCACTGGGCCCTCTGACCACCACCAGTAGGCGAGGTAGGTGAAGGGTCTTGTTCAAGGTTACAACGACTGGAACAGTTGGAGCTGGGGCTCGAACCAGCAACCCTCTGATTACAAGATGAACTCCTAACTCAAGTGGCTCCTCATTTGGAGATGATCAGTAAACCGCCATTACAGCAAAAGTGATTTTTGTTAATAACCACAGAAACAATAATGGTATAAGTGTGCATCCAGCTTCTGAAGGTTGGTTTTTATCTAAAAAAGTTAGAATTAGATAACAACATTGAAATCTGCGCCCTCCGTGTGCTTTTCTTGATAATACTAAAACCACCACAGTGTGAGGACAAGAGTAAGTGAATGCGGACGGTACAAACCTGCTTCCTCCTCAGGGCAGCAGAAACAACATGTTGCTTTCTGGAACTCATAGCGATAAACTTTGATCATCCAGAACGGACCGAACACCTCAGCCAGGTATGACGCTTCATTGCTGCAAGTGAAAGTTTGATGTCAAATTATCCATCTCCAGGAAATCCTTGCAGTGAAAGCTGGTTGGAGGGAAGACACGTCCATCCTGAGATGTAAAGACAGCACTCACCAAGCAAACAGGACACAGCAGTACATGATGGCGGCTCCGATGATGGCCACGGCGTTTCCCTCATTCTTCACGCCATCTTGTCCAACGCTGGGGTAACAGACGGTCATGTTCATGCCCTGGTACACCACTGACACACACAGCAACACAATGGTTTTAATACCTGATGGTAACAAATACCATCTATCACCTTATTGATCTCTCTCTGTCTTATTTTTCTGAAATTCCTTTCTTTCTTGTAAAGGGGGCCTGAGCTGGAGTTTCCTCCTCACACACGCTATGACACGGGCAAACATACTGTAATCTTCCACATGCACATGTTTGGACACAAACCGGACTCACAAAAACTAAAAATTTCTGCCTTTCTACAATAAATGTTTGTTTGTAAGCCAATCTTTGCCTAATTCGAACAATCCCAACCTCAGAAACAGCATTTAAAAGGTAAAAATTGGACCCTTAAGTTTAGCGCATAAGGTTTTGTTGTTGTGTGTGTGTGGGTGTGTATGTGTGTGTATGTGTGTGTGGTGGTTTTGTTTTGCAGCTTTCAGTGTGTGGTTAAGAAAATGGTTTTTAGGAAACCCTGGAGCGTACATATTTTCCCAACATGTTGCTACAACGCCCCACACCAACAAGACTCACACACGCCTACTGTATGTACAGTCATTGATTTCCAAGATCCCTGTGTGTGTGTAAGTTTAATACTATTATTAATTTAAAAAAATTAAAAACGGGATGCAAGAGAAATCTTTTGATCATTTTTATTCATTTCATGATTTTTCATTTAATTATGATTTAATTATTATTCATTAATTTGCTTATTTATTTGGTATTATTTGCTCATTTGATTATTTATAAATTCAGTTAAATTTTTTATTTACTTTTTTATGAAACATTATCCATCCATCCATTATCTATACCGAGGGAGCCGCGGTACATCCTCGGCAGGTCGCCAGGGCAACACAGAGACAGATAAGACGGACAACCATGCATGCACACACAAGACAATTTGGAGACCATTTAACCTAACAGTCATGTTTTTGGACTGTGTGAGGAAGCCGGAGTACCTGGAAGGAAAAAGAAAAGAAAGACCAAGCCTGGGCCGGGATTCGAACCCAGGACCTTCTTTTGTGCAGCCCCCATTCATGCACACATTCACACACTAGTAATGGCAAGCTACCATGTTGTACCACGTCTTGCCATAAGACAGAACGACCGAGACAGTAAGAGCTGGGGCTTGAACCGGCAACCCTCTGATTCCTAAGCCACAGTCGCCCCTACTATAATGTAAAAAAAAATAGCAAAAATTAATTGAGTTATTTTATAGTTGGTTAGTACATTTTTTTCATTAAGTATGTTTTTCTTTTATTTAATCTTTTTTTCTGTAGATTTCATTTATTTGTGTATTCAATTATTTTTATGTATTTTTTATTTTTTTGTTTATTTAAATATTAATTTCTCTTTTTGGTAATTGTATTTATTTAATTATTTAATTATTTTTTCTTAATTTCTTAACTTATTTTTTCTTAATTTCTTAACTTATTTTTTCATCAATTTGTTCATTTAAATGATTGGTTTTTCCTTCCTTCCTTCCTTCCTTCCTTCCTTTATTGAGTTATTTTTCAATGACTTCATTTATTCGTTTTAGGGCTGCATGAAAGAACCATTAGCAGCTTTATTAAAAATCCTGGCCTTCAGGACTGTTAGGTTAACTCGTCTCTGCAGATTGCCTTTGGCATGAGTGTCGTGGTAGTTACTCCTGTGTGTCTCTGTTCCTCTGGGATATCCGGTCAAGGATGAACTCCACCTCTCTCCCGTACACGCATGTACTGTATAAATCAATCTCTTTAGCACTTTTTATTTTTATTTAGGTGTTTGTCTTTTTCATATGTTTGCACAAAGTACTGCAGCAATTTCCTAATGTTGTAATTCTGCCCAACATTTGGCAATAAACCCTTTCTCATTCTGATGGAGGTATGCACCAGCTCCCCCGCAACCCTAATGCACATGCGAGTACTGAAAATAGATGGATAGATTTACTTTCCATAATTTCTGCTGTGGCTTTTGGTTTTAGTGTAGCATCCCACGGTCACTCATGACCATCATCTGCCCGGTTCTTTGACAGCTCTCTGCAGGACCATATTCACGTTAAAAGAAATCTCTCAAAGTTCTCACATAAGTCATGCAGCCCAGTAATCCCCTTTACTACGTATGCTTGCAGTAATATGTTGGCATGCTGTAAAAATTCTTCCATGGAGCAGGGACACGTTGACGATGCAGACAGAATCGGTACAAGGCGGTGATAAATCCTGCCTGCCTACAGCAGCTTCTATCCTAAACATTTCAGAGCTGCTTTTCAAACAAACGCACTACTGTGTGGGAGCCAATCAAAACAAAGGAGTTCAACTCCAGTCATAACTGTTAGTTTGCTGAGAGCTAGTTTGCTGAATTGAAGTTAACAATTGAAGATGTGCTTTTGTATTTAGAGAACTTAGAAATAAAAAACATAAGAACAAATGTAAAAGTATCTTAGTGAGAAATAGGAATAGAAAGAGGAAACGTTCGGAAAATAGACATCAGAACTGCTTTTAAACGCCCCGTTCTCCACGGCTTAAACCACCCTTTGACATGCAGCTGGAAACAAATTAAGAAAACCTCTTTCAGACTGAAGTGAAGGTATTTTTCACCTTGCTGCTCGCTGCATTTTTTCCAAATCACGGTGACGCTTTTCCAGTGCACCCTCATCAAGGTCTCTACATCAGCTGCGGGAAACGTCACCATGATAACTATGTCATTAAAACTACAATTATATAAAAATGGAGCCTCCATAACTTTATTCCTACACCTGTTGAGATGAGGCCCCAGCTGTTTATTTTTAAAAGCCATTGCACCACATTTGAGTCATTTTTGCGTTTTTAGATGCTTAAATTGATGCACTTTGTGGATGATTTTTTTGGCATCATCCTTTCCCAATAGCAAATCGGAGACAGTTTCCAGGAGAAAGCTAACTTTTCAAACCTAAGCTGCAAAATTGTAAGTATGCTGAACCAAATCCAAGGTTGTCTTTTGTAGGTCTGCCTTTGCAGAACCTCCTTTACATCTGACCCCCTCCTGTTGTCAGGGATTCATTCTCACCGTAATAATAACATTATCACCTTAAATTACTTCAGTTGGTTTCACAGACACATGTGCACTAATATTATTAAAGCAACATATTGAATTGTTCTATAATAAAACAGCATTTAATTGTTTTCTATTCTATTAAATTAAAAAATACTTAATTCTTCCCATCAACTGTCATTGACAGGATGCCTGTCAGGAGTTTTTGTCTATTTTTGCATTTTTGTGTCATTCGTGTTCATTCATGATTGACTTTAGTGATTATTTTCCCAAGATATGTTTCTATTTTTTTTTTACTTATTATATTCTTCACTTTTGATTTATTCTTTTTCACTTTTTTGTTAGAATGATTATTTCTGTCTTAGTTTTTACTCCTCCCCTGCTCCTTCTGTGCCATGTCTCTCTCTCCGTCCCTCTGCTCGCCTGGTCTCCTCTCACAGCTACTACCTGTTTCTAGTGTCAGTAATCAACCTCTCCCTCTGTCCTCATTAGTTTTATATTCTTGGTTCCTGTCTTCTTCTCAGCTCCTGCTTCCTATTTCCAGAGTTTCACCTTGACGTTCTTCCTCATACTGCATCCATTTTGGTTCTATCTTTATTCACATAATGACATTGCTAAGTTCATAAAAAATATATAATTTCTGTTGGGAGTTTTTTTTTGTCACTCTTTTATACTACTAAGTGAAAGCGTTTTATTATTACAATAATGCTCTGCAGTTAAAGTCATCTTATTACCAAAGTTGTTGCACAGAGGCTAAGAAGCAACTGAATGTCTTTTAAAATGTATATTCCATTAAGGCAGTCCCATGTATGCTATTATTACTTAATTTTTGATGAAATTATGGTGGTGCATCTCTTTTATTCAAAATGTCACAAGCTCTGATTCTGCTGGGTGAATAAAACTTTGACAGAATTTATTTTGGAAAAGTTTTTAAATATATTAGTGCCACAGCTGCCGATTATTTCAGTAATCGAGTAATCAAGCAAATATTTGGACAAATAGTAGGCTATTTATTTCAATTTTACAACTTAAGCCTATTTGAAGAGCAACATGAAGAGACAAAAAAGATTATTTTCCTGTTGTGTGGTGTTTACTAAGTTTTATAGACCTTTATCTGCGCCTGCAATATTTCATTTGAGTTGTTCTTTTGCTTATACTCAAGACAAGTAATTTTCCTAGTGTATTTTTAGTAATCAGATTACTCGAGGAACCGTTTCAGTACTAAAATATAGTAGATTGGGAGCTAAACTAATCGGTCCTGGGTCTTTATTTACCTGACGGTAATCCTGGGTAAACCAAAATCAGAACCAGGGAACAATTATAACGGAAGCACCAAATTTACAAGCTTCAAAAAAGTTTATTAAACATTTTTCTCCTCTAATCACTCTGAGGTCTGAACACTGTTTATCCCCCTCTTCTTCATCATGTCAAGCTGCTAGAATGTGTGTAATGACACTGTTGGGATGTTTTCCTCTGCTATTATACTGTCAGTGGTTTGTCAGAGGAATGTGGAACAAACGTCTTTCCATCTGCTCCCCTCAAAGAATACATGCATGTCGCAGCACATCTCGACCTGGTTATCTGCGCCGCTGTCTCCATGTTTGCATGCGATGAAAGTCGGGATGGTGGGGCCTCTAACAAGCGGCTGCACTTAACGTCTTCATTATTAAAGAGCTCTTTGTCTTTCCTGAGGCCAATGGTTGAGTCATTAGGTGAAAAGTAGGGGGGAAATTACGTCAGATAACATGGGTATTTATTCTTTAAAATACAAGTCCTTGTATAAAGTAATGCAAACGTTTTAAACACTTAAAATATTTAGTGCTCAAATACAGTGACATATAACCTGTAATAAGAGGAAAAAAACGGGAGTCGAATTTACTGTTATTTATTCATTTATAGCAAACTACAGAATTAGCTAGCTAAACCTTTAGTTAGAAGCTAAATATTCAGCTGTTTAGCTTCAAACTAAATGTTTTTTCTTCAGAGCTATTAGCTAAATGTTTAGCTAAAATACAAATTCACCTGTCCATAAGAAGAAGTTGACTATCACAATAAAAGCTGGGTCTCTCAAAGCTGTTAGGTAGCCTTCTTGGCGACTCGCTTCTTTTCCTCTCGACGTGTCCAACGTTTCAGCTTAAAACGTAGGATGAGCTGGATTAAAAGGGATATTCCACCTCTAAGTGTTGCCATATTCCGCAGAGTTAGATAAGTGAGAAACAAGCATTTAGTAACCAGTCCAGTCATTCTCAGCAGTCGGTTTGCTTTAGCTTAGCACACACAATGTAAGTAAATGGGAGCAGCTAGCATGGTTTGTGCAAAAGTGATTAAAGTTGCTTAATGATCCTAATTATTCCTGGTGAACTCAATATTCATATCGACTGCAAATGAAAAGTAATAAGTAAACACAAAGGAATTACAGGAGCCGTCACTGCAAGTTGCAAAGACATGACACAAAAGCCAACCGTTTCTGTAACCACAAATGTAGGAGCTGCTCTGAGTTTTACCGAGTAGTTAAAAGTCTAAACCTCAACTTTAAAATGGTTGTTACTTAAGTCTTCTGTGCCTTGCAACGAAATGCTCACTGTTACCATTCTCTTCCATTGTTTAAGCTAAGCTAAAGCAAATAACTTGCTGCCAGGTCAGGAGAATGGCTGGGCTGGTTACAAAATGCATTTTTAAACTTTTGGAAAATGGCATCAGACACAATTTGACTAAGGGGTGGAATATCCCTTTAACTGCGATACAAATCCTTACTTTACCAAAAGATTTTAATATAGAAAGTACTTTTGCATTAGTTCCTTTTCCTCTTTCTCTCTCTCTGTTCTATCTTCTCCAACCCCCAGGCAGTCGTCGCAGATGACCGCTTGTACTGAACCAGTTTCTGCCGGAGGTTTCTTCTTGTTAAAGGGGAGTTTTTCTGCTCCACTGTCGCCACTTGCTTGCTCAGTTTGAGGAATTGTTGAGAGGATTACTGTGGTGGGAAAGTCTGCATCAACATAGCCCAACCTCACGTCAATGATTTAAAGCAATCCGCTGGGATTATTTAAATAGTAAACTTTTTACAACTGATTGGAATCTTTGTATAATTGTATCGAAAGGTCTTTTCTTATAACGTGCTTTGAGATGAAGTCTGTTGTGAATTGAAAATAAAAATAAATAACTGAATTGGATTTACAGCAACAGCGATGCAGCAGGACTTTATTGTAGAGGTTCACAAGACCCAGATTTTGGTTTGATAATCCACTTCCACTTATTGCCAATTGAATTTGCATTTATTAGCTGAATATTTAGCTCTGAACTAAACATCTACGTTTGGCAATAGGGTTGCATTTTGCTTGATAAATATTTTGCTTCAAAATAAATATTTTGTTTGCAAGCTAGCTAAACGTTTAGCTTGCGGATCAAATATATAGTATGAACTTTGATATCTATAAATGAATCAATATCATGGAGAAAAGATGTTTGTTTTCTTCCCTTATGGCATGCTAAATAGCTCAGATTATTGCTGTTAAGTTTTGAGTGCATAAAAAACAGCACCCCTTAACAACCTGGATAGAAATTAAAAGTAAATCTGTTTTATAAACTGCCCCAGAACAAAACGTAGAGGATCCAGCCTCGCGGCTGCATTACTGATACCGAACAGCTGATATATAGACACAATAAAAATGCGGATAAAGTGTGATGCTGTGGCCCTGTTTCAGCAATTGGGGATTGCATTATAAACGTACAAAAAGACAACTGAAAATGAATCGGCACTTTGTCTTTTAGAAGAAATCAACACAGAAACGGACATATATTATCTAGAAAAGTTGACAGTGGTGCTAATTTTTAAAGCCCACAGTTATTATTGGGTAATAATGAAGAATTCACTTTTTTAACGTTCACCCTAGATACTAGTCTCTCATAGCAGGGGGTAGACGAACCATTCAGTGAGATTAAAGTTGGACTAAATGATAAAATCTTAAACTAACATAATCTGTTACCTGCTGTGATCAATTTGATTCTATTATACATATTAATATTTGAATAAAACACTGTTTAAAAAAAAAGGAAACATTTTAAAACTCTTTTTAAAATCAGTTTCAAGAAAAGCATAAACCCTGAAACAATAAAAGACCTAGTAAGTTTATGTTTTTGTTGGCTCAAATGTAGACCCACAGGGTAAATATTTGAACCAAAAGGTAAAAGAAACACGTAAACCCTAACCCTAACCCCCTGACCCTTTCCAGATGATCTGCTGAAGATAACAGCACAGAAATGGTGAAACAAGAGTGACTCCAGATGCATGGAAGGTATTCTTCTGCCTGAGGAGCCAAGATGATAACTAATCAGCTAAATTGAGACATTATGCTGAGCAGATCTGCAGAGGTAGGAGCCAGAAAATAATGCATTTGATACACAACAATCCTCTAATCTTTTACAGATGATTACGGTGATTAGAACCAGTATTAATAGATGTGTAGAAGTGAGAAGCAGATCCTCCTCTGTGTGTGTCTCTTGGACAGAGAAAGAGTCAGTAGAGGCGCAGTGCTTCCTTACCTTTCTCTGGTGGACGGCTGGAAAGAGCGGAGAAAGTGAGGTACATGACGTAACAGCTGATGATGGAGGCCTGGAGGAGCCCGGAGCGAGGCTGCTCTGCAGAGTGGAAAGATAAAAACACTTTAAATCACACTTTATTCTAATAAATAACAACACAGAAACACGACTTCGTTGCCCATTCACTGAATTTTCTTCATATTACTATTGCGCTGTGTTGGCCTTATACAACACACTGAAAAAAAAGGATGTGAATCAGAGCAAATGTTTCGAAATATACAATTTACACAGCTTTTTTGTAAAAGAACACATTTGGAGCTTCAGTTAGCAACGAGAAGCCGACTTTATCCCATGAGACAGTCTATATTTTTATATCTATTGCAGGTCTAATAAAGATATATTCATTTGATTCAGGTTTATTGGAGAATGGATGCATCTAAAGTTTTCAGTAGCTCTCCAGAGTTGGACTTGTTACTGGCTTTATCTCCCAAACACACAGTGTTCCCCAACCCTGGTCCCAAAGGCACACTGCCCTGCATGTTTTAGATCTTTCTCTAGAGAAACATCTACAGAAGTTCCTATTTTTTCAACCTGGACCTTATATTTAGCAAATATTATGTTCATTTACTCACCAAGACAACTTTGGAGCCACTTGAAGTCCTTCAGAAGAAGTTTATGTCCAGTCACGATCAGCATTTATCTATAATATCAGAGTCAGTGGGAGCAGGAGATTTGCCGCCTGTAATAAGGCATTATCTGCCCCAAAACGCTTTAATTTAAACATGTTTTGTTATTAACAGTTCTGAATTGCTAAGCTTCATCTGTGGATTTACATGTTTTTAATGTAACCAATTACAGTTTACGCTAACCTGGGATTTCAATGACATCACACCCGCCTGCCATTACAGATGTAGTCTGTGTAGGTTGTGGAAAGGGAGCCTGTGGAAGCTGAACTTAAACCTAGTTTATGCTTCTCCGATCGCAGATTTGCACTCAGACGCAGACGTATTGACGGAGACGTTTTTCGTTTATAGTACTCCGCTTTTCCACTTCACTCTCTATTGTTTTTTCGGGGTTGCTCAACCAGGATAGCCGTGGGTGCTAACTTTTCATGGTGTCTCTGCCTACTATCACAGCGTTGTTTCATTTTTTTTTTCTAGGCTTGTGAACGTATTTCTTCCTCAAGGAGCAATGAACGAAAGAAAGTAAGTTTTGATTAGGCTGTAAAGCTTTTTACTAGAAGTGCAGCTCATTGAATATTCTAGAAACACATGGAAACAAACTCAGCAGCCTTTTTTGTTGTTTTCCTACACCTAATTGTGTTCAAAATCGCCAAAACAACAGATTAGATAAGTTATCCTTTCAATATAAAGCATATATTGGCCAAACGCTGCATCAACTACTGATTACAGCGACTATAGAGCCCCTTTCAGGTGAACCAATCACTGGCTGTTACTGAAACTGACCAATCAGATCCATGCTCTAGCCGTTGATGGAGACGGATAGTTAAATAATGGGCCTCTACTACGTGCGTTCTTGCATAGGTGACAGAGCCCTTGCATTGACGGATAATGGCGTTGCGTCAATCCGTCTCCGTCAAAACGAAGAAGCATAAACTAGGCTTCAGTCCAATTGGTCTTTCAGTTAGTGCAATTTGGATGCACACAAAAGTGAACCGTGTTGATGTCTGCCGTAGTTCTGTCTAACCGACCGCTGTAGAGCACAGAGTGAAAGTCCTGCTCAGACCACAGCTGGGATGAAGCACGGCAGTGACTTAATTGTAATCGTGCGATGGTGTATTTGGAGTATTACCACTAAATCACCCCGGAACAGAACCAATAAGCACTTGCAATACGTTCTGAACTCTGAGGGGAGTACTGCTAATGATTTATGACAAAATATTAGTTAAATGAAAGAGTTTTAGCGCAGATAATGCCTTATTACAGGTAACAAATCTCCTGCCATGATTGACTCCCATTATATGGATATAATGGGAGTGGCTCCAAGTGGCTCCAAACTTGAAGTGAAATGAAGAAACCTTTATTGTCCCACAAGAGGAAATTCCATTTATTGTCTGGGTGAGTAACTGAACGTAATATTTGCTAAAAATAAGGTACAGGTTGAAAAAAAACAAAAAGTTATCCTTTAACAGACCTTTCAGGAAAAGCCTGTTTATTGGCCATCAGATGCGCTGAAGCAGGGAAACATCTAAAACATGCAGGGGGCAGAGTACACCCTGATCTAAAAGCTTCAGTACACACAAACTCTTCAATTCAATTCAATTCAGTTTATTTATATAGCGCCGTTTCACAACATATGTCATCTCAAGGCACTTTATAAGAAGAGTTATTATAATACAATGTTTAATTTAGGAATTAGAGAACCAAAGAAGATTGCGTCATGTAATTCTCAGCAATCCCTCACACTGAGCAAGCATGAAGCGACAGTGGAAAGGAAAAACTCCCTCTTCTGATGATGTGAAATATTCTACAACAACTTCCAGCCCAACCGTACTTTTTCCCCACATGATCCTTCCTATTCTCAGAGTTTTACACACTTATGATAACATTAATGCCATAAACAAGGCACATACTTTTAGTTTCCCTCTTTGAGACGTCCACCTGGACAAAATTATCCCAGATTTTCAGCTTACAGCTCTGTTTTTTCTCCTGTAACTATCTGCAAAAAAAAACTCTAGTTAACATTATCAAACTAATCTTTCTTTAAGTAAGGTCTAAGTAATAACAAAATCATTTGCTCATTTGCTCAATAACAGAAGAATTGGAGGAAAAACATTTAGGAAAAAGAACTTTACAAACACTATGATTATTGGCCTTTAATTAACTTGACATCCACTTAATTTTGCCAGGGATTTGTCAACCTGTGATTGGTTTATTCACAACAGTTAATTAAATTAGAGGCACACCAGTGGATTTATTTCAAGGCAAAACTTCAAACAAGATGCTGCCTTGTTTGGAATTGGGGGGGGGGGGGATCTAACCTTTTTAGCTAGTATATGGGGACATTATTGTCCTCATATATTAGCTAAAAAGGTTCGATATTTTTCCACAAGTGTAGTTCAGACAATGGTGCTTTTTTAAAATGTTGTTAAACATTTGTTTTTTGTTGCAAATATATGCGTGGACAAAAACTTACGACCTTGTGAAAGGAGATGGGCATGGCTGGTAGAAAAAAAAAAAATGTCTTGCACATACATGAGCTTAAGGACCACTGCTAGAGGAAGAAGCCGTCGCATCGAAAGCAGGGAAGCAGTTTGCAATTACATTTTTATTTCTGGTGACATGCCCTGTGGTCTGATGAAGGTAAAACTGAGGCAACTGGCCAGGTAGTTAGATTCGGAGGAGAGTACGTAAAGTTGAATTGCAGAGCGCCTTTCTTTTGACAAAAATGCCACAAAGCTAACTTTAAAATTAAGTGCCGTGACAAAATAACACACAATAAAAATAAACATTCAACAGAAAGCCCGTTTAAACCTGTTTTATATTGAACAACTAAACGCAGCTGTAAAAAGTGTTCCATAGCATTGGGGGAAGCTTGTGGTACTGTGACGTAAGGGGGAGATAGTATGATGTTGACAAGTGGACAATGAGCTTAAGGACAGCAACAGATTAGTAAAAGTGGCTTAAGGGCAAAACGTCAATGTGCTAAAATTCTAGCGAAGAACTTCTGAATTTAAAGAACGTTTTTTAAAAATCCAGAAAAACATTTTTTTTCTCATATTTTTTTCTTTTAGCAAAAATAAAATAAAGTCCTTAATTCTGACTAAACTGAAACCACAAGTTTGACTTTTTGTTATGTCTCTTTTTTTCACAGTTTGTTTGAAAATAAATAAATATATCTAAAGCTGAATCGTATGATTTTAGTGCAAGTTTTAACAGGCGGGCGGATTTCGACTCACTCTGCTTGACGCACGGCGTGACGGCGATGAAGGACATGAGGCCGCAGAGCCCCAGGTTGACCCACAGCAGGACCTTGTTGAAGTGGCAGGCGATAGGGTGAGTGTAGTACTTGTACATGAAGGTGAAGGCCATGGTGGCGATGGTGTAGAAGAAGAGGGTGGCGCACATCACCGCCAGGTACCAGCGCTTGTTTTCTGCTGCTCCGGTCAACCTGAGGGCGAGCCAGCGACAGCTTTAGCTTCATTATAAACAACGCACTCCACCAAGTAAACTTTAAATGCTATCAGTTAGACATTTTTATTTTACTGCATTTAAGTTGAGCCAATTTGTGAAAACAAGTTGGCTCAAATTGATCAAATATATAGTTTCAACTTAACAATATAAGTTGTGTCAGCTCAGAGGCATGAGTAGACCTGATTAACTATTTTAATTTTGTTTAATTTAAGATTCTGCTTTGATTTAACCTCTTTTTTTAGGTTTACACACAATGTAAACACATTAGATGAGTTAACTCAAAAAGGCTTCGCAGCTGGTTACCTTACTTTTTTACGCTTTTTTTACTATGTAGTTTGTGTTAATCATACATATATCACTTATTATATTAGCCAAGTGGGATATTTATAGGCTGTTAGATCGACAATTATTTAGCAAAAGTTGTGTAAGTAACAACTCTGTCCTCGGATACTTTGCATGTTTTTTTAACTAGAACATCTAACATGTTTTTTTATTAGAGTATTATGATAAATAAATAAATACAGTAACTTTATGTAAAAAGAGTAGTTAAGCAATGACACCACTTTTTTCAAACCAATATAATATCGATAGGAACCAATAGGCCTACCGATACTTCTACAACACACCAAAAATGCTATACATTGGAACATTCTTCTCTGCTTGTTACTATGGTGATGGTGAATTAAATAAAAAAGATTAAATATGAATAAAGATGACCACAAAACTTAAATTTCAAGTGTTTCCACATTTTAAGTATCGGTTTATGGTATCGTTTAACTCACCTACACCGATACGCGTATCGGCATAAGGACATAACTAATAAATAGCTTTCAAATAAAGTGCTGAACAACTAATAGTGATGAAACAAATAATACCAGAAAATAATACAGAATAAAACAATGAAATTCAGGAACAGATAAAAAAATGAAATCCAGTAAAACAAAGCATCGAATTAGGACAAAAAAGATCGGGTGAAGAAGTGGGGACTTCTCCTCTGCAGAGCATCGCTCTCCATTTTCTTGAGACAGATTGTTCCAGAAAGATGGAGCAGGAAAGGAAAAGGCATGCTCCCCAACAGCTTTCCATCTGGCTTTGGGATATTTTAAAAGCCAAGGGAGGGTGGAACATACAGCTGCAGAAAGTTTTGAAGGGGCAAGAACATTTAAAGCCCTGTAGGTTAGCAACAGGACCTTAAAATCTGCTCGAACTTGACCGGGTAACCAGTGAAGGGATGGTGGTACTGCAGCAATTTGCTCATTGTATTTCCCAGTTTTTGTTCAAACCTGACTTGTCGCATTTTGTACCATGTGAAAAAAAACACTAAAACTTCTCTTTGTGAAACCAAAAACAGCAGAGCGTTACAACAGTCAGTCCACGAAGTTACAAATGCGTGGAAACGAATCTCTGAATTCTCGAATGATCAACAAAAATTAGAGCAGAGCATTTTTGTAAAGGGGAAGGAGAATTATGCATGGTTCAGTGATCTACCAAGGAGAGCTTTAATCACAGAAGCAGCCAAGAGGCCTATGGTAACTCTGGAGGAGCTGCAGAGATCCACTGCCCAATACAGTATCTTGATCCCATGTAGTGGGCACAAACATGTGGAAGAAGGTGATCTGTTCAGATGAGAGCAATAATGAACATTTTCACCTCATGGAACACTGAGCAGACCAACCCCACTGTGGAACATGGGGGTGGCAGCATAATGTTGCAGGGATTGATTTAATTTAGCCGGGTTGGGGACGCTAAAGCCAGGACAATGCTGGAAGAAAAGCTGTTAGAGGCTGCAGGAGACCTAAAGACTAGGGGGGAGGCTCCATAAACAGGCATCCTGGGGATAAAACGGGATGGTTAAGTTCAAAGCATGTTCGTGTGTTGGAATGGCCTAGTCAAAGTCCAGATGTAAGTCTAATTTAAGTTACAAAATGGATCCTCGCTGATCCTGTAAATCCAACATGAATCTGTTTTATAGATGAATGGACACAAGTTTTGATCTCTGGATTTTCAAGCAACTTTCCAATATGACTGTTTCGCTTTAGCAACATAGCATGAAATAATGTAAAGGAAGATCTATTCAACAAGCATATTAGCGTTCTCTGGGGTCAGACTTGAAAGAAAAAATACACTGACATGTTAAGGTGGCTTAAAACACTCGCACAGCTCTGCACCTCGCCCTTTCCATTTACGGTCATTACATTGTCGGTCATCCAGGACCTCCTGACTCACCAGTTTTTGTTCCACGTGTGTGCAAATGCTGTGATGAGGATGAGTTGGATGAGGATGAAGGCAAACCCTCCCACCACACCAACGTAATGCCAAGCTGAGGGAGGGAAATCAGAGAAAGAACAAGCACTCAGTTCGTTCGTGGAGGTGATAACGTGAAGAAAAGCAAAACGGAGAGTTGATCATAAATCAGCTCTGATATGAACCTTGTATCACTCCCACATTTACCGCTCCCAACAAAAGGAAAAGCCAGCCTGTAGAGATTTATGAGCCGATAATTAAATCCATCCAGAGGGCAGATCACTGCTGCCCTCTAGGGATTATTTGAAGGAAGTGCATGATCAACAGTATGGGTTTTGTGAAATTATTGACTTACCATGTAGGAAGGACTCTGTCGGGATGAAGAAGGCAGCAGTGCACATCCCAAGCAGGGTGATGAACTTTAAAAACCAGAACCTGAAAGGAAGTAAACAAATTAGTCACAAACCCTCAAGAAGGAATGAAGAAATGATTGCATCTTGCTCATATTCAGATATTTAAGAAGTAGAGAAACTGAAAGAGAGGCAGAAACTAACTAAATGAAGTTAATAATGGATGGATTAATAGTTCAGATTATGCTGAATTAGGCTCACACAGGTAAAAGGAAGGAAAACAAACTTGTTTCATTAATTTTGTGTATTACAGACTCGGTTCTTAACAAAAGTAATCCTCCAGACACTTACAAGAAAAACAGGTCTGTTTTGCTAGTCGGTTGTGCACAATCCGATTTAGCATATGCGTTTGAACATGAAACCAGCGGGGGGAGATATTTGAAATGGCCTGAGAGACACAACTGTTGCTGTCCATGAATTTAGCAAGGTTCATAGAACTGGCCATGAATCAAAAGGTTTACATTTCATCATTCAACAACCATAAAAAAAAATTCAAAAGTGGAAAAAATTCAAGACAGCCGCTTCCCAGGGGTAGACATCCCAGCAAAGTCACCAAGAGGTTAGAGCGTGCAATGCTTGAAACTCAGGGAGTAACATGTTCTGTATTTTTTTTAGGTGTAGTTTACTGAATGAATCCAACTGTTTTCCACCTGAACATATCCAAAAGGTTTGTGTGCAGAACTGCGATGTTCGATTTAAGTCGAGCTAAGGTGCATACATGCATTACAAAAGATAGATTTCAGTGCGACTAAGGCAATGATTCCAGTTTCTCTTGTTGCAGGTACACACACTGAATGTCAAGCTGAGTGGAAACATCACTAACACTAAAGAAAAACCAACTGACGTCACCATGTATACCAGTAGAATCCAATCAGATCAAACTCCTGATTCTGGATAAAACTACAGTCGGAGAAGGGATTTTCCCAACAGGTGCCCTTGCTGCATTGAACAACAGCTAGGAAACTAAGCTGTCAAAATATCAAAAAATCTCCAAAGTGATTTAAGCATGTTTTATTCTCAAATAAGGCAAAGTGTTATTGACACATTTCTAAAGATGAACATGGACTGTTTTCTACTTTGGCTATGTCTGCTTGTACTATTTTATTTATGGGGGGAAAAAATACAGCCAAATCTTTAATCAATACATCCTTTAATCAAAGTTTTCACGTTTTTTTAAGTTATAGAATATTATAAAATCAAATTCTTTTCAGGAATGGAAAGGCGGGAGTTCAAGAAAAAATTTTTATTTCTTTAATACTGATCAAAGAAAAAACAATTCATATGCACATTTGTGTTGTATTTTCTTTTTAAACTGAGACTTTAAAACCAAATGTTTACTGTTCCAGTATTTCTGTGCAGGGTTACACCCCTAGTTGATACCCTAGCAGCTCTGTCAGACTCTGCAGCCTTCACCAAATTCAGGAAAGTGCAAATGTAAAAATACTGGTTTGTTTGAAAACACTGGTAAAGGCTTCTAGTGCTTCGTCTGAATAAACCACAAATTCACCACTTCTCTTTAAATATGAGAGAGAAGTAGAGATATTTGTTATAAATAATATTGTTATAATATAATGTTATAATATAAGTAATTGTTATATAATGTACGGCACCCTGTTTGGAAAAAATCTAACAAAATACCCAACACCTCACACCAACTGGAAAGCACGGTGGTGGAAGGGTGATAATTAAATAACACGAGCTGCTCCACCGGGGCAGTCATCTGTCTGAGCGCTGAAGCTTGGCCCAAACCGTGGCATCAGCAGGACAATGATCACAAGCGCAGCAGCACAGCTACAACAAAATGGCTGAGAATGAAAATAATTAACTAGTTGCAATGGTCTAGTCAAAACCCAGACCTCATCCTGATTCAAACGGTTTGGTGGGACCTTTACAAAACTGTGCAGAAACTTCCTCTTTTTCGCTTTGATTGCAGTATGTGTGGTGTTCTCAGATGAGATTTGGTGCAACATTTCAAAAACCAGATAATTAGATATTTAAAAACAAAGCGCAAGAATGTAAAGCAGCACCTGCAGCTCCAGGGCACTGGGTCTCTCCCTGACCTATCCTTACAAACTACTATGACCTGCCAAAGACCCTGAAGCCTTTTCACTGAGGCTCCAGTAAGACTCTTATTCCAAAGAGGAGCAACAATCCAGTCTGTCAAATCCTAATCCAGGCTGCGTCACAGCACTAATCGTGCGCTCTGCAATGGAAAGTGCATCAACAAAAAGCTTTAAATAGATGTGCAGGCCTCGTCAGGTGAGCTACGAGGAATACCTTCTCTTTACAGCATGGAAGGAGGTATTCACAGACAAGATTAGGACAAATTCTGGTTCTTGTTCAGGCAGCTGGTTTTGTGGAATTAGAGAATTCATCTATGTGATTCCGTTCGTGAAGTTAGATTGTCAAAAGTTAAAAGCAATAATTAGATTTCAATTTTACTTACCCTGTCATGAGATAAATAAATGGAGGTCAATTTGTGAAATTCATATTTGGATCCAAACTATTTATTCATGTAAATGTCACAGTTTAAAAAATATTTACTTCACAAGATGAACATTTAGATTACAATTTAAACATTTAGTTTATAAAATAAATATTCAGCTACAAACCGAATAATAGGTAACGAGGTCAATTTTTTTCCTTGTTAACTAAAAAAATAGTCAACAAGCTAGATATTTAGATTTTAAATTAAATACTTAGTTATCAAGCTACATTTTTAGTTTGAAGATAAATATTTAGCTAGCAAGCTTTCGCTACCCGATGCGTACCATGCATGTGTGAACCTTCTGTGACTTCCTGTCTTCCCCAACATCGCGACATTTAAACGAATATTACAGTTGTACCCGTAAAAAGGCAAGCTCCCGCCTACCTCTTCTCTGATTGGCTAGCCTGCTTTGCATTTGTATTTTATTCATTTGATAGGGACAGAAACAATATTCATTAATTAACTTGTCAGTTAATCCCATGTCAGTATCGTAGTGTTTATAGCCAAAGGCTAATTCGAAACCCCGATCGCTAAAATGGCTTTTGACAGATAAAATAGGTGCAGATAAAAGAAAACAAAACATCGAATTTTAACATTGAATAATAAGAAAATATAAACAAATATTTAAGATGTATTTATAATAATATTTTGCATAAGATTCACCAATACCCACAGTCAACATTTTACTATTTCTGCCTTTATAGTCACGTTGTAGTTTTTGTTTTCTTGCAATCTCCAAGGTTGATTTATTACTAACCATTTCCTTACCATAACTTCACTTTTTTTCAGAATTCTAAAATGTAAGGAGCAGTGCCTAAACTTAATGTGATCCTTTTATTCATTTTAACATTTAAGACCAGTACCCAAAATGGGTAAAATTCAAATTTTTGCACACAATCTTAACGGTCTGACTTTGCACATGTGTTGTAAGGATTGGGTAGATCTGATCCGTAACCAACTTCTTTTTTGTGTTTTTTTTTTTCAACATTATATGAAACTTTTTCATTATTGTAAACATTTTAAGAGATACTTATTCTTGTTAACATCTTAACAGATACTCTAACCAGTAGCTATCGAAAAACGCTTCGAGCGGGAAGTAAACAAGCTTTGCACATGCATGGTACCTTTCAAATTTCGACAAAGCCAAACTGACTAGCTAAAACTTTAGCTTTGATTTAAATGTTTAGCTCAGAGCTAAATATTTACCTAACATGCAAATTTAGTTACAAAGTGGAAGTAGACTACCAAAATAAAAGCTTGGTCCTGCTGACATTTATATAAACTGCTGGCAACTGAATGTCACCTCGTTATCCTTAGTCACATTTATAAGATTTAAGTTTAAAATAGATGTTTACAGATTGATTTTTAGTGATATAGTGATTTTAGTGATAATTTAGTGATTTTAGTGATATTAGCTGTATTTCCATTACAAATATGTGCAATACTTTGTCGATATTGTCTAAATGACACACAAAAAATTTCGCAATTGCGGCGTTTCCATCAAATAAAAAGCTCATTAAAAAATGGTTACGGATGTGAACATCTACAGTAGATATATTCATATTGCAGGCACAGCATATATTTCTGTTTGACTGTTTTCCATTTTGAGCGTAAGATTTGCCATGGCTTGTGGAGCCCCGCTTCCTTCATCGCAGCTTCAAGTTCTTGGTAAATGCTCGACTTTCTTTGATGTTTTGAATCTAATATATTAGTTATGCCTTTATCACATACCAAATGCCAAAAAAAAAAAACTTGTCTCTTCGTGAACCCAAACAGGCTGCGCCATCATTCTCCTCCTCCTACGACTTCTGACGTCATCACCTTCAACGTCTGTTTTTTGCCCGTAGTAACATCAGGTTGTTGATCATGGGACTCGTGATGCGAAAAAGATTTTTCCCTTGCTGTTTTGCTAAATATATGAATTTCAATACGCTCAAAAAACCACCTCATCCAAGGGCAAAAACCTTTATAGAAAAAGTCAAGTTTTTTCAAAATTGTTATGCTTTCATTAGGATAATTTATTTTCGCAACTTCAATTTGCGCAATTTCATGGGTGATGGAAACCCGGCTAGAGATTGACTAGCAGCTGGAGTATAGATATCCAAATATTGAATTTGTAAAATACTTATTAAATTCTAAAACTAAATATTTTATTCGTAAACTAAATTGCTAATTACATCTTTAGTTTGAAACTGTGATAAATGAATAAATAACATGGAAGTAAACATGACTTTTAAAAAATGAACCCACATTTTTTTCTAGCATGACGGGCTAAACGACCCAAAGTCTTGTTCATTTTTAACTGTGTAACTTCACAAACGACACAATATGTGTTTCACATTTATCTAATTCGAGTGAGATTCTATTATCTTCATCTGCTGTATGTAGTGTTGTAGTGGTCTTCACTTAGAGGTCCAAACATCCTTAGATTGAAAACAGAAAAAAGGAAAGTGTCTCCATCCTGAAGCCTAAATGAAGACCAACCCGTTGTGTATGAGTGCTCTGAAGTCCTGACTGGACTTCACGTCGATGAGGAAGATCGCCATCATCAGGTAGAAACAGGAGGTGCCGAAGCAGACTCTGTAGACCGCGGAGTAGCCCACCAGCATCTCACAGTGGCCTCCACCGTGCGCCTGGTCGCACACCACATTGAAGAAAGGCACCTGAAACATGAACACAAGCCTAATGAGACACTGCATCCCCATTTTTGTCCAGATTCCTCAATCAGAGGCACAGATACCATTTAATTAACTCAGCACAGCACCTTATGTTTTGTATGTTGTTGACAAGGACTAGAGAGCCAATGGGAATACACAGCTTTTTCCCGAGATCACAGGTGTCAAATCCAAGACCCCCGGGCCAAATCCGGCCCTCCATTACCATTTATGTGGCCAGAACTCCAAGATAACAGCTGTGTGGTTGAATAGTATTTTATCAGTTAAATCAAATGAAATCAGATTGTATTTGTATAGTACATCAGCATAAAACTATACACATAGAGTTCAGTTAAATAACTTAAAAAGAAATAAGAATCCCATGAGAACATTTAAGCTTCATCTCAGATATGAACATTGTACTCAATGCTTCTCGCTATCTTGAAGCTGACAGGCTCTTGGAGAGTTACAGAGGCTTTGGAGCGCATCTGTGATTGCACCAGACCAGCAGTGACGGATCGCTGTAGTTTAGCCACTAATGAAAAAACAGCGCATGTTGCAAGGTTTCCTCCCCCTGAAGCAATCAGAAAAGTCGTCGTTCAGAGACTCTTGCCAGATTCCGATCACTTCAATAGCAGAATATATTTCCCGATTTCAAAACTTTGGCTTAAGTGGGGCTTTTAATGTCAGCCTCGAGTTTGGCAACAGAGCCCCAGATTGAGGGCCTGGTTAACTGTATTAACAGTTTATGCTTGTTAAAACCGGCACAAACCGCACTGCAGCTGATTTACTAATATGGAGCATTGTGACTGTTAAACCCACAGCAAGACCCAATCCATTTAGCGCTTTTGTCCTTGATAAATATGCAATCTGGGCGTTTCTGTTAGAGGTTGCTAAATATTGGGAGTAGAACAAGCAAATTAAGTAGGCGTTCCAGGCACACATCAAATGTTTTGCGTCGGCCATTTTAGTGTCTATTTCTGAAAAGCAAGTCTTATCCCTGTGCCGCCAAATTTAACATACGTTTATACCTGAACAAAGAAAAAATGTCATTCACACGCATTCTAATCTAACAGTTATTAACACTCTAATGGCCATAAACCTGACAGTTATGTAGATAACTTTTTCCCCCCAATGATGCATCGTTGTGGTGAGTTTTGGTCCTCATGGATCCTCAGTAGTTTCCTCCAGAGTGGTTATAATCTTCCTGGGTTCCAGTTAATAAAGTGTAATAATCATGTACAATACCACAATGGCAACTAGGCAACATATATATCATTTAAAAACGTAATAATAATACATTTCACATTACAATAACAATGTTTTAAAGATAACGTTTTTTTCACTACTGTATAACGACATGTAATAGTGGCCGAGATAAAGTGTGGTATATTTCAACAAGTGAACTTGTTCTGGACATGCTAGAGCTTTAATCATTCTGGCTCTGGAATATGCTGGAGGAGATAGCGGCGAATGTATACCGCACGCATTAAGTTTATAACTGAAAAACGAGAAATATAATTCACAGACATTCCAGCCTAGTATTAATTAACTCCCTTACTTGACATGTAGGTGTTTTATACCTTTTTTTTTTTGCCATAGACGAATCATAAATTCATTGCGCCTCGCTTTAGCTGTGGTACAGCGCAGTGGGTAGAGCAGCTGGCACACAGCAGCAGTCATAAAGTCCTCATTTTAGTACTGCTCTTGCACCTGCTATGAATTACACACGCAAACTTAGCAGGTCAACCGTAAATGAAGAACAACCCACTTGCACATTTTTTCCGGGCACACAATATTGCCCTCCTTATGTGGAACTTTTGATAAATCAGGCCCTTAGTCTCCATTCGGCACAAGCGGGAGCGCAGTTTAGCTCCATCCAGGTTCAGGCCACAGCAGGTGAATTGTTCATAATTAATGTATGTACTTTATTAATCTGCTCGACGTGATGGCATAACGTGGATTCTCTTTCCAGTTTGAGCAGATTAAATATTAGTTTAATTTAAATTGAAGAAAAAGAAAATGTACTCAATATGTTGTCATAGTTTCAGTAACAGGTAAAAATAGATTTTGATCAGAATTGTTTTGACACTGTCAGTCAAAATGTCTACAAAAAAAAATCTAACTTCTGTTATCTATTCAATCCTAGCCTAACTTTTATTTTAATAGTCCACTGTCGCTTATTGGCAAGTGAATATTCATCTTAGCAAAACATTTAGTCCTGAGTTAAATATTTAGTTCCCTGGTGTTAGCTAGCCAATTTAGCTTGCTAACCAAACATTTAGTTAGATGCTGTGACATTTATAAATTCATTAATAACATTGACGCAAATTTGCCTTAAAAAAATGAACCACAATCTATTAATTGCTGGTAATTTTTGACTCTATAACTATGCAAAAGCACCTTATACTAAACATATTTTTTTCAGATGTCCACCTTTGCTTATTGTAATTAATTAATCAATGTGTATGATCAGTAGGATCTGGTCTGTAAAAACAAAACAAATACAGTTTCTTATTCATAAAACTGTTCATTGTTTCTGTTCCTGTTCCGTTTTTGTATGTAATGTTAGAGTACAACGACTTTAGATCCTAATGAAGAGCAGACTGCCATTGCTATGTCCTCATATGAATGGAACCTTTAAAATGAAAGAAGGGGCACATCCCTTACACCATTATATACTCACATTTTCCCTGACAAGCTCAGAGACGGTGCGGGACAACATGAGGCAGGAGACGGCGCAGCTCATGATGTGGAAGAGGGTGTACATGAACCGTGTGCTGGTGGACGATTTGACGGGTGGGCAGAAGGCACAGCAGAGCGAGCAGGGAGCCGGCCCACAGCAGCAACAGATCTGAGGAGGAGAGGAGGGAGGAGGCCGCTCAACATCAAACTGAAGGTAAGAAGACTTCTTGTTTTCCTTCTTTTAAATCTGTGTAGATCTGACTTTGGATGTGATAAAATGTAGTCTCTTTTAAATTAGAGTTGTGTTTCTGAGAAATATAGGAACACGATAATCCACAGTTATGTCAGAATATAAAATCTGGTGGAAGCCTCTTATGATATTGGACATATAAAATCAAAAATGGCTGAAAGTATTGCTGTCTTATGACAAACAAGGAATGTGTTAAACTAAGATTTATTTAGGGATCCAATAAAACCACTTTTTTTAAACTAGTATCATACCGATACTTGGATCAGATTACATGCCAATACTGAGTATCAATTCCAATACTTCTACCTCACAAAAAAGTGCTATGAATTGGAAGATTTCCTTCTCTGCTTGTTACAACAAATGGTGGTTAATTTGATTTTTTTAATGAGCACAAAACAAAAATTTTAAAGTTAAAAATTAACATTTTCTGTCAAAGTTTCCACGTTTTAAGTATCGGTTCATGATTTTGGTTAACTTTAGCTGATACCGATACAAGTACCTACATTAGTATCGGGGCCGATACCCGATACCAGTATCGGTATCGGTGCATCCCTAGATTTATTAAAAATATTTTACTATTCAATGGTTGAATCATATTTTAATTACTGTGTAGGGTTTGGGGAACAAACTCACTTTACAGCCACTTTTTACATTACAAAAAAGCAACCAAAAAACTCAGAAAGTGAGATATCTGGATCACACAAACTCATTATTTTTAGAGTCAAATATCGTTAAATTTATGGATCTCGTGAAATTGTAAAGCGGTCAAATAGTGTACAGAGAGAGAAATAATCAATTACCAGAATATGTAAAAAGAATATTTTCTGAAAGGAAGGGGGATCATCAGTTAAGAGAAGAAATACATTTTAGAAAACAAAAAGGACCCACAGCAATGAGGCAAATTTTCATTGTAGTGGATAAGTGGAATGCTATGGATGATCATCTGAAACACTGTGAATATCACAGTAATTTTAAATATTATATAAAAAATCTATACTGCAACAGTAAACTGGTGTAACAGTTATGAGAACTTTGTATGGGGGTATATATGCTGCATAATTTGGTTTATTGTATATTTACTATGGAGAGCAACTTAATTACATATATTTTTATATGTGTGTATTTTCTTTGTGTCAGTTGGGATAGAATGTATCAATCAACAAATCAATCAATCAACAAATCAATCAATCAACAAATCAATCAAGCAATCCAATGTCACATTTAGGTTTTTATAATTTTTCAAGCTTCAGCCAGAAATGGATTCAGCAGAGGATAAATAAGATCTAAGAATCAGAAACTTTAGGAGTTCCCTGGGGATTTCCAGATATCAGAGTTATTGTTCAACTATGAATCATCTATGAAAAACACTAACATATACTGCATTTAATCACACAGCAAAAAGGAATACAATATTACAACACTGCATTAAATATTCTGATCTTTATTAAGAAATTTTCACATATCAACGTCTATCTCTTAAAAAAAGATTTCTGCTTGCATGTAGACCCCACAAACTAATCTTTTGTGACCAATTATTACAAAAAAAAAAGTTTGGACACCCACTACCTCCAAACAGACAGTGTTGTTACCCCTCAAATAACTCAATTTTGTATGTATTCGGTCACAAATTTTCTTCCATCTAAATAATCCAAACAGAATATTTTGTTCGATTAGATTAGATAAACATTGTTTATTTAGCAGGACAGATATTTATTTCCAAACTGAATATTTAGTTAGAAAGCTAAATATTTAGCTAGCAAGGGGAAAATTATGTTTTGAACTAAATCTTTAGTTAGAAAGCTAAATATCTACGTCCAATCTAAACATGGATTTTACAATTGAAATATTTGTCTCCAAAATAAACACTTAACAAGCTAAATATTTATTTGTAGTTTAATGAACAAGCTGTATTCAGCTCCAAACTGAAAACTTAGTTGGAAAGCTTAACTCAAATTAAAATATTTAGCCAGCAAGCTAGAGATTTTGCCCCAAATTAAATACAAACTAAGAAATTTCCAGGATAAATATGTAGTTTGGAACAGATTATTTAGCTTACTAAGTAAATATTTAGTTCGGAGCTAAGTAACCCAAGGTATTGTAAATAATTTTTTGACGGTGTAATTTTATAAATACCACCTTACGTTTAGTAGGTTCAAAGCTAGACAAGACAAAACAGACAAAACTACACAGACTACTACTCATAAACTCCCTTTCAAAACAATCCTCCTTTAACTGCTTCAGGGTAGCTGAATCTGAGCTTTTAAATGCGCCTTTTTCATATCTGATGCCATAGAAATAAAAAGAACAGATATGCATTCATTTTAAGAACAACTGAGGGTTTCTTTGACCTCATTTGTTCAGTCTGAACATTAAACTTATAGGTTCAACTCAAATTCTAAGTATGAAACATCACCCAGTCTGGAGTCGGGTTGTTTAGTGTCAAATAGCCCCACATTACAGAAGTTGGCAGAGACACTGCTGGAGACAGATTAATCTAATGAAACCAGCAACATTCAGACTCTGATGGAAGACTGGGAACAAGCCCATTTCTGCTGATCCTGCACTAAATCTTAGGAGGCATGCACATCTGTCTGGTGCCACAGCAAACTCTGAAGTCTGGACGTCGGTACAGTTCATTGGGGTCACAACATGATGAAGGGACAGAAATATTCCCAGAAAAATCTAGCTGAATTTTTCTGCTCCTATCAAAAAAAAAAAAACCAGTTGATTAACAAAACATTTGGAGGACTTTTTATGGATACACAGTGCTTCCTGAGTAATTACTGGACATTACGTGCAAGTCATAATCTGTAGGATAATGCAGAGTTTACCCAGCAATACCTTAATGAGGACTGAAATAGACCTTTAAATCATTGAGGTTTTTCAAAATCAGTCCGAGGGGACAGTTTGGTCATTTTTCAACCCCCGTCTACAAACAGGAAGATGTTTTCTTTTTATATTCCAGTTGAAGATAAAAATCTGAGTATTATTTTTAAAGAGGTTTGAACCTGTTAACTGATTTTGAGACTTTTTCTTTGTTTAAAACCTTCTTTACACTTAATTTTTAACTTTCCTGCATTTCACACGATGCACTCAGTTTAGGTTTATTCTAAGGGCCTTTATGTGCAAATTGAGATATCAATGTCACCCATCACTTTATGAATTAAAAACATAATGGATCCTGGGTGCAAAGTGAACTTTATGTTAAATATTTAGGGGGGAGAATCTTTCTCAGCAAGATTCTGAGCTAACGAAAAGCCCAGTGAAAACTGCACAAATGTAAAACTTCTGAACATCCATGGGCTCGTCTGATGAACAGGTGTCTGTCCTGTGGCCCAGTTTAAGCGTCATAATATGGGATTACTGTTTACGTTGGGAATCTGCTGCAGTGAGGGAGGGAGATTATCTTCCATAAACACCGAATGATCATTCAGTTTTAAAAATAGCTAAATTAGATTGTAGCTGCCGTTGAAGGCAATATTCAATTCATTATTTTTATATGGCAATAAATACATGTTTTGGTATGAAATGTTTAATAATAATCAGATAAATTCATGTTGATGAAGTTAATTCATTTAGTTGATAACATATTAAAATGTAAATCAGAACATATTTTGTGCTCCATTTGCTGCATTGTTGCCAGGTACACAACCACATTGAATGTTGTACCTTGCTTGTCTGCAAGAGACTGATCATAGACGTTTCTCCAGTAGCAATCCCTCTTTTATGCCTCTGGCATTAATGCAGCCAATGAGGTAGAATTGTATAATTTACTTCATGTGCATTTTTTTTGTAGGTTATATTTCTTGTGAGCTAATGTAAGCCATTTTGGGGGGCATAGTAAGGGATGTAAAGGCATGTTGTTCATGATGAATTCCTGTGGAAACCCAAGAACGATGGTGTGCCTTGAATAAACTTGAGAGGAATAACATAAAGAGGTAGTGAACAATAAACAGATGAGGATGGAAAATGTCCAGAGAAAAATACTTAACACTTAAAAATGCTTAATACTTCTAATTTAAAGGCCTTCCTTCGCAGACCTTTATCTTTAGATCGTCCAACAGATTTTCAGTGGGATTTCCATCGAGGCTTCATTCTAGTCAGCCAGTGCCGTTCACTGTGATCTTCACCAGCAGTGACATTTTGCTGTTTTAGGTCTTTTTTAAAAATTATTCAGATATCCTTCTTTCTTTTTGCTTCCTTACACCTTCACAAGAGGAATTGTTGCATGATAGTCTCATAAAGAGGATGCTCAAGGTTGTCCATGATGTCTTTGATTTTATGAAGGATCCTTCTTTGTAGGGACGCAATGATATCACTTTTTTCAAACCGATACAATACCGATACTTGGAACTGAGTACAAATGCTGATACTTCTTCCACAGAAAGAATTGCAATGAATTGGGAGAAAGGCTTCTCTTTTTCTTCTCTGCTTGTTACAAAAAATTATGAGTTAACACTATTCAAATGTTTCAAGGGAAAAATAAACATTTTCTGTTAAATTATTGCAGAGCTTCCTCAATTAAAGTATTGGTTGATGGTATTAGTTAACTAACCGATACCGGTATTGGCGCATTCCTATTTCTCTGCATCATCATCTTCAGAGGCACATAGATTCTCCATGGCCTTGGCAAAGAGTAATCCAGTTTGCAGCCTCAAAAGCCCCCTGCAGGGTTTCTTCAGCTTCCTGTGTCAACCTCCTCACAGTTCTCTATGTTGCAGATGGTCTCTGAACAATTGGTTTATATTCTGAGCATAGAAAAACAAGATTGTGAGCTGATTGTTCGAGGATGTCTTGCTTTGGACAGGTATGAATCCTTGACATTTGCATAAAACAAATCAAAAGTCAACTTTGGATTTGTTTTATGCAGAGCAGCTGACTAACTTTTGAAATGTTGACATCGGAGCAGAAAGTGAGGCATGAGTGGCTCAAATGCATTGGTGTGTTAAGTAATTGGATTACAGTAACGCATTACACTGAAAAGGATGATAATGTGTGTTGTAACAGGAACATAGGGTGACTTTTGAGAGTGGTGGTAGGAGCCCACAAGTGGACTCCATCTTACATCGCCTGATCAAAATTTGCTACCTGGATTTAATTTAGCATATATGTACAAACTTCTGATTGGATAACTACTGCATGGCAAATTATCTTTCAGCTGGGAACAAGCTATTAAACCACGTCTTGTGCAATAAGTTGCTTCTCACTTCATAAATAACCATGTCAAAAGACACATCTTGCAGTCATGGAAAACATGTTAGTGTGTTTGAGAAGGGTCAAATCAGGGGTCAAACAACTTAAACTGGATTAAAGGGCCTATATCATGGATAATCAAGTTTTTGGTAATGCAATTTTCTCATAAAAACCCACCAGAATGGTTTTGGGCTTAATTCACGCAGGTCTGAGTAATCCTCCTGAATTCTGATCTCTAAGCAGCTGCCCCTCCCTCTCCTAGAAAACGACTGAGTGTGCAACTAGTGACATCACTAGTTGAAAACAATAGAGTGCTAGAGGTGTCTGTAACACTCCGACAGGCAGAGCGGCTTACCTCTGCATGATATACATGATATAGGCCCTTTAATCCAAACACACCCTCCACACAGGATTTTATTCTACATTCCTAAAGAACAGCAGCTGGATCAAAGAACAAAGACACCTGATGGACAGAGAAGTGGCTACATATTAATGCTAATGTGTGTTAGCCATTTATCATGTAATCTTATAACAGCATTATGTGGTTAATTAAATGATGAAAAGATAAAATAAGCCCTTAATATAACAGAGTTTCATTGTGGTACTTCGTGCTTTTCAAACTCACTGTCAGAATACAAATTAATACTGTATAACACCAACCGTAACATTTTAGGATATATATGTCTATCAAAAACGTTCTAACACTTATAAAAAAGTGGAAGCATAGTGGGAACTCATATTCTTTGAGAAAGAAATATGGCCGGAAAAAAAGCCTAAACAATCGTGATCAGTAATCACTAAAATGTTTTATGAAATCAAATTGAGGAAAAACAACACCAGAACTCAGGACTACGTTTAATAGTGAAGGTAAGAGCACTTCCACACACACAATGTGAGGGGAACACAAGGGATTGGGACTGAAGAGCTGTGTAGCCGTAAGAAAACATAGGGCTTTGACTCCGAACTTCATTATTTAAATATATTCGAATGTTTTAAAAATGTAAGATATTGGAACCAATTTTAGGCAGTTCTTAATAAAGTCCTGGAGGATGCATGGAAGTTTGCCCAACTTTGTGTTTTGCGGACTTGGAGAAGGTGTTCAACCATGTCCTTCGGGGAGTCCTGTGGGGGTTTCTCCGGGACTATTGGGTACCAGGCCCTTTGATAAAGGGTTTCAGCTATAGCATGAAAGCAAAGGTGTACAAGACAGTAGTGAGACCGGCAATGCTGTATGGTCTAGTGAAAGTACCAATGAGGAAAAGACAGGAAGCAGAACTGAAGGTTGCAGAACTCCAAATGTTGAGATTCTATTTGGGAGTGACGAGGATGGATAGGATCAGGAATGAGTACATCAGAAGGACAGCTTGTGTTGAATGTTTTGGAGATAAGTGTTAGAGGCCAGACTGAAGGGAAAAGCAGAAAGAGAAAATTCAAACTGTGAATAATTATTTTAATTTTAGTTAAAATAAATAACTTTTTTTTCCAAAAATGAGAATCATAATGAATAACTTAATGATTATAAATCAAATGTGGGTATTTTTTGATTAAGAACTGCATTTTGAAAAGGAATCCTTATACTACTGAATACCTACTGGTTGCCATTTTTTGTCTACTAAAGCAGCACTTTTGTTCATCAAGGGCCCAGTAATGTTATTCCACAGAATGGATATACGTATCCAAAGTAAAAGCAGCTCCACCTCTGGTGGAGTTATTGGTTTCTGGACATCAAGCGGCAGTTATTCTAAATAAATACCAGACAGGCCATGTAGGGCTTTATTAGCAATAAATAAAACCTTGAAATCCATCATATACTTATTCTTTTTCACTTATCCTCATAGTTAGGCAGCAACCTTTCATTTTGTTACATCACTGTGGATGAAATTTAACCCACTTTTTATTTTATTCAGCCACATTGGAGCTTTTTCCAACATGAATGGTCAGTTTAAGGTGACTCCAAAGCATTGCCATCCCGTTTTATTTAAAACAGTGACAAGGCCACAGCAAAACGTTTGCCTGGTGTGCTTCTGGTCATTCACCTGCTGCATAGCCTAGATGTGTTTGAGCTTAAAGCAACAAAGTGATGAGCAGATTTTGTCCTTCAGGATTTTTTTTGGCAAAGAGAAAAATTCTCTCAGGTCTCCCAGGTCCTGAAACAACAAGTTGGTGCCAGACCATCATATTCCCACCACCATGTTTGACTTCCAGCATAATGTTCTTGATCTGAAAAGTTGAGTTAGCTTTACACCAGATGTAACAGAACACAAATGTTGTCCACAGACAAATTTCACAAAAATCTTGGGGGTCATCTCGGCGCTTTTGGCAAATTGGAGACAGGACTTTGTGCTCTTCTTAGCAGTGGTTCTGGCCTGGTAACTCCAATCATCTTTTCTAAGTCTCTCTGTATTTTTCCTGAATCATGAACACTGATTTACGTTGAGACAAGTGAGTCCTATAAAGCTTTATATGCTTGGCTTTGTTCTGGTGTGACCTCCTGAAGGAGTCGTTGATGCCCTATTAAAGTAATTTTGGGTCAGCCGGTCACTCTTAGGAAGATTCGCCACTGTTCAACATTGTCAATATCATATTTGCAGTTCTTGCTTTGATTAGAGTCCTAGGCTTTAAAAAGGACTTTACAAAGCCTTCCAGACTTTTATTGTAGTCTTCCCTGTTTCTGAACCTTTCAAGATTGTCAAATGAGTTGTTGCTTTTTGTGTTCTTTTAATCTAATTCGTGCTTTCACACTGATTTTACAGGTTTGGCAGTAATCAAACCTGGATGTGGCTCAAATTAACATTGGCTTTCCAGGTTAAGAGTGCATTGGGTTTTTACACAGGGCTAGGTCCGTTTGGATAATGTTTTTCTCGTAATAAATGATATCCACATTTGTATAAAAACCTGTTTGATAATCTAAGATATTCAAATGTGATAAAAGCAAAAACAAGGGGCAAGAAATTTTCCATTGTACTATAAATATTGAGCACATGAAGAAAAAAAAAGGGCAAAATGTGTAGTAAGCCAAGATAATCGCTAAAAACTATTCTTTTTTTAGAACGTACCCATCTCCAGTTGGTGTAACTAGTCTTAATTATTCAGATGACCTAGATTAGTTACTCATTACTATGGTATTACACAAGTAACAGCTCAGGTGGTGGCACTGGTCACAGACATGTTTTTAAAGCTCCTAATATTCTAGTGATCTCTGTTGGAGTCATTATCCGAAAGTGATCAAACTTAGTTCAACGCAAACCAGCTACAGTAAGGGGCTCCTTACAATTCATTTCAAATTCAAAAATACTTTATTGATATCAGAGGAAAATTAAGAGTTGTCCAAAAGCCAAAACACACACAGAGAACTTTAGAAAAAAACAACTAAATTAACTGGAATGGGTTTGTATTTTGTCCAAACAATAAATATTAAACCTCTGGTCACGCTCACTGCATACTGCTCCACTGTTGAAGAAAAGCATGTTGAAACTTGTTTTAAGTTTGCTGTAGAGCATTTGGACAAATGAATGAAAAACTGGGGGGATGTAGTCTCGTCCAGTCAGACCTGGACCACAGATTTTAATCTGTGGGTATCATCCCACACGCTGTGTTTAGGGGAGGAATGGCACCGCACCAAATCAACAGTTAAGTTTGGAGGTGAGAATATAATGGTATGGGGCTGTTTTTAGCGTGTGGCACGACCAGATTTCATTTAAATGAAGGAAAGGCTAATTAAGAAATGTCCTTGGATGATCTCCATCTGCATCTAATGATGACCTGAAAAACATGGATATAATAAAAGATCATATTGTTCGCAAAAAAACTGTTAAGAAAAGTGGGTCATGACTGAACAATGCCTGCAATTACTTTGCCAATGTAGATGACGTCTTAAAGCCTATTTTCCACAAAGTAATAACCTTTTAGTTAGCTTGTTGGTACTTATTTGTGTGTTAATTCATGCAATTTAACCAGTTGAATTAATTATTTTGATATTCTTGTACGTGTGAATTGCTTGGGTTCTTACAGACCTCTGAAATGAGCTTAATATCAATAGTCTTTTTTGTAGAAGTGAACCATTGGAATAAATAGAGAACACGCAGCATTTTCTCCAATACAGTAATACTGAACAAACTAAAAAAAGCACTTGGAGTGGTCAGACCTCCACCAAGGCAGCTCAGTACCAAGCCCCTCCTAATTTTAATCACTTGTTCACCAGGTCCCATTGAAGACATTTCCAGAAATTTTTATGAAAACCTGTGCATAACTTTTTCACTTATGTAACAAACAAAGAAACAGACAAACATAGGCGAAAGCATAACCTCTTTGGTTGCGGTAACAACTATCGGGAACCACAAACATACAGAATCATCCTCCTGTAGTCTCTCATGTTTTGCATTGTTGAGGTGTGCCCCGCGTCAGCTTGTCACGGCATCCCAGGAGAACATATTGTACTTTTCATTGTTGCACAGTAACAATGCAGCTTGACTGTACTGTTGCTTTTCAAGTGATATTTCATATTAGAGTTGAGTTTATTAAAGCATCTCCAACAGAACGCATCACGCCTGGAGTCAGGATAACCGTGCAGTAATCTGTCAGCAATTTTTAATCTAACTTCAAAATGTTAATAATGAAAAAAAGGATTTACTTCCTTTTTTTTAACCTTTTTATTTCACTTTTCTGTCAGTAAATATATTTTTTGTTTCCTCTCTTTCTATCAGGAAACACCAGACGGTTTCAGAGGCTAATCAGTTATGTCAGCCAGCATTTTTTTTTTATTAAATAAAAAACAAAAGCATTAATAATTCATAAAAAAGTTCTAATTTTCTAATCTAATTAACTCAGCCGTTAGACATGTGAATCCTGTCCTCTTTGTTTGCTGCTCCTCAGCTCTCACCTGATAGGCCACCATGTTGAGGAAGTAGCTGTAGACGCTGGTGCGGCTCATCCCTTGTGTGGCCGACATCGTTCCTCTGAGGGGCTTGTCGTCGACCACCGACGCTCTACATTTGGCCATGAAATTCCAGCACTGACAGTTTTTTTCCCAGAGAGCTGGCAAAGAAGCCTCACATCCTCAAGCGGGCCAGTGACAAAACATCCGACAGGCCATTCAGAGAAGTAACAGGTTGTCCTCACTGGCTCCTTCTGCCGGATTAACTGTGGATATCTGGTCCAGCTGGACTCCCTGCAGCCCAGACCCTCAGCCTGAGCCCCGGCTGAAAAGCCCTGCTGGAGAGTCTGTCGTTTTTTTGCCCATGTCCTGCCTTGCTCTGCGGCTGTGTCGGCTGCTGCCAGAAAAGAGGGAGAAGCGGAGGCGAAAGCCTAGCGGCCTCCCTCATCCATCACCCCCACCTCCCTGTCCTGGTCAGATTAGACAGAGGCGGGGGAGGGGGAGGGGGGGTCGACATGGACCATGTGTCTGTCCCATCTGTCCATTCTCTCCCTTCCCCCAGCGTGGCACAAACCCTTCAGTACACTGGAGGTGAACAACTTCCTTCTTTACAACATGAATCACTGACCTCTGGCTGATGGAATGACACCTCACAGGCCTCTGACAGAACCGCGCTGGGTTTGATTCACTGAAACAGGTCAACAACCGTAATCGTCACCAGCTATGGCGATCGTATTATGACCCAAAAGCACAGAAACAGAGCAGACTGAACACACACGGCAGCCCGTCATGGAATCAGAGGGGACATCGTGCATTAGCTGATGTTCTCAAAGCCCAATAACAAAAAAGGCCAGTCCATTTTAAGACCCCTGATGTAATTTTCATAAGATAAGTAAATGGGGGTATATTTTTCGAGATAACATTTGTGTTTCTGTTATTTGTTCGTTTATAAATCCCAGTTTGAAACTAAACATTTAGTTATCAAGGTAAACATGTATTTTACATATATAGCATATATTAGTCTATAGCATATACAGTAATAGTTTTGCCTTTTAAGTTGATTTACTGAAATATATGAACTTTTGCTGAATATTCTAATTGTTCCAGTTTCCCCTGAAGGTTGGGGCAGAGTTGGGAGTAATGCAATACAAAAGTTACAGGAATATATTACTTTTTTCAGTAAGTAATGTAATGCATTACTTGTAAAATGTAAAGCAATATATTCTTAGTTACAATTTCAGTATCTCGAATTACAAGCGCATTTTGATTTGTTTTTTAAACTCAAATAATGTAGCGGACCTACAGTATACTAACTGGATACTGTAGAAAAAATATCCTCCAACCACTTCCTGTTGCTGAAAACCAAAACATCCAAGAATCAGAATACATTTACATGGTGGCATTATTCACACTATTTTCCTAACCAGCTGTTGAAAGCCTTCGGTCTAAAGAGTCTCATCTTTGTCAAGCATCTTTGTGAACACTCTCAGCGCCTTCCTTTTTAGATGCAATTTGACATACATTACCATTACATAAGCATATAAAGGTACTTGAGGCCTTATGTTTTAAAAATAGTGTGTCACACTTGTGTAAATTGATAAGTTACAGTGTTTAGTTAGATATTTAAGATATTTTGCCAAAAGTAACTAAAAGCAGAGACATTAATACGTAATGCAAGCATATTACATTTTTGAGGCTGTAACTAGTAATACAAAATATATTACATTTTTTTGTAACTTGCCCAACACTGTCTAAGCCACTCAAACACATGACTGCTTTGTTCTTAATCATTTCACTGGAGCGGAGAAGTAGAGAAGAAAACTATAACTCATGTTTGGAAATTTTCAGAGAGAGAAGTAGCTGAAGAGTTTGATGTATAACATGTGCATGGTAATCAAGTGAGGTATAAAAGTTGCATCATTAAAAAAATTAAAACCAATAAAGGTAATTTTGGATATTGCATTTTAATGCTAATATCGGTCAATCACATCAGACATCCTAATTAGAAACTGTTGGCTCTTTAAAATCAGTTCTGAAAACTGTCCGCTGACTGATTAACTATTTGCTTGATGAATGGTGGGTGAACGAAGCTTGAGATCGAAGGTTAGATTTTTTTTTCCAGATTTTAATTTAAAGTTACGATTCAGTTCAATTAAACTTTTAATTGTAAGTGTTTGAATTGTACAAACTTAATTTCCTTTAAAGGTTTGTTGGATTGATTTTTGAAATGATCTCGTTCAATGCAATTATCAGAAATGAAAGTTTTTTTTGTCTGTGTTCCGGTTGCATCGAGTTAAAAAACAATTTTTAATTGAACGTTTTCTGACACTTTTCAAGTATTTTTAAACTTTGCTATTTGCTGTTGAAGCTGAATGTAAAATCTTTGCAATCTGGCAGATTTGCAGTTTTTCATCTAGTCATGTAAGAGCAGCCTGGACCCGAGTGTATTTATGTAAGTGCTCCGTGGTCTGCATCAGCAGGGATATGACACGCTGTCCATGCAGCTGGAAGAGAGGGAACCAGATTAGATTTGGGTTAGTGTGCAGGGCCTAGTAGCGGGATAATCCCGTCGCTATTCAGCCCTCCTTTCTGTCAGCATGACCTTCATCGACCAAGACAAGATTTTAAAAGCTGCAGCGTGTTACTCTCCCTAAGCCACCCATATACCGTCCGATACATTTCACACAGCACACTGTGCTTTTATTTTGCTCAGAACTCCAATTAGGATATCTTGAACTATAATCTAGAATTGCTGAATCAACCCTTGATTTTTATTCAGAATCAGTTTTGTTCTTACATTTGAGATTTTTAAATATTATCTCTATTCTATTTTCCTATACTACTGTGGTTGTCTTGATAAGGAAATCTGACCTAAAATCTCCTAAACTACCGGATCAAATTAGCTTAAAAACTTTTGAATCAGGCCTGGATTTGGGTTGTGAAATGTAGCTCAGCTTTCTGAAAAAAAGTTGTTTTTAAATGAAAGTATGAAACACAGCTGTGATTCATTGACTAATTTTGTACCCAGTGAGTTGCTTTAAGACTTGCTGTTGTTACGTCTGTGCCGTCATTCTTAAGACGAGTCTCAGTCTGTCCCGATTCACTTTCTTAGAAGTGCCAAACAAATAGGTGGCCAAGTAAAAGGAAAGTGTCGGAGGTTCACTCTCGACTGAGAAGCTTGGACTTACAGACCCGGTGAACGGAGACTCTCCCAGAACCTTCTAGCAAATCTGCAGTCGCAGGATTACAGGCCTGAACCTGATAGTGAAGGAGCCACACAACAAGCCAACATATGCACTAAGGAATTACATAACTTTCTGTATTTTTGCAATAATTTCTTTTTTGTTTTATTTAGGATTTCAATATTTGCCTATTTTCTGTGGTTCATGAGGTTTCATTTCCGAAATTTCTCATTTCTTTTTAAAGGATGGAGCAATAACACCTGTCAGGTGTCATGGACACAAACTTGCCAAAATGAGACTGGGAAGAGGCTCAAACAGGCGATTAAAATGTAAAACTAACCCAATACAGAGTGATGTTATAGATCTAAAACGGGTCACAAAAAATGCAGAGAGAGGTCCAGACCCCACAGTGTATAAAAATATTTAGAAATAACAATCTTAAAACCATGAAAAGAACTGCAAAGATGCATAAAAAATAACCCAACCACAGATGCTAAATAGCTTTAAAGAAACGCAAAATTAAACCCAGACATATAATAAACTGATGGACTGGTGAACTGCCCAGGATGGATGGATGGACAACAAAAACACAAAACATGACAAAAAGCCCAAAAACTATTAAAACAGAAAGAAAAAGGAAAAGGAAAGGTCTGAAATGAGATGTAACCACAGAGACGTGGTGTGCAACTGAACAAAAACCCCACAACAACATCTACAATGTTTTAACCTCTCATCCAAAAGGCTTCCTAAAGCAACTGAGATACCTTCTCCCAAACCAATGTGTCAAAAGATCTAAAAAAAACAACCCCAAAACGGTTAAAAAAAGGTCACAAAACTTGGTATCAGAACAAAACAACAGCGGGCTGATTCAGAAAAATAAGCTTTAATATAAGTAAAGAAACACATAAATATGACACGCATGAGCAAAGAAGCACAAACTTTGACTCAAGCTGAATCCAAATGGCTGCAAATAACCTGACTGAGACACAAAATGATGACTGCAATAAAACTAAGCTGGAGGTTACCTGAACCGAACTAGAGATGATGACATATAAATAAATAAATAATGAATTAGATTTTTTAAAAAAGATCAACAAATAGATCAAAAAGAGAAACAGATTATTAAAAGTACAGATTTGTTCATATGAAATAACCCACTGAGGTCATGGTTTCATAATCTGACTTTGCTTTCAGGGTTCAAAGAAAGATGGGGCCTGAGGTTGGATTTTTTTTAAATATATTCATACAACGCTCCTGACTTGATGTGAAGCAATCAAATAAATGAAGCACCAAGTAAGCAGAGGTGGGTAGTTACTAGTTACATCTACTTAGTTACATTTACTTGATGAACTTGTTTCAATGTGTTTTTGCAGTAGTTTTACTAGACCGTACTTTTTACTTTTACTTGATTCATACTTTTATGAAGTATCGCTACTCTAATTTGAGTAAAGTTTCTGGCTAAATGAAATTGAATGCTTCTTTTTAACACAAAAAAAAAAACTCACACTCACACAGTTTATGTTGAAGACAGGCCTCTTGTTCGAACAACAGTTTCATTTAAACAGTATTTTCTATCTGCTGAGGCTGTTTTGCCATTTGGAGGTCCAGTGGGCGTACCTTACCATGCTCTAACATATGTACATTACCTACTGTAAGTATTGCTCTCTGTTTGGTTTTACTTTGAAAAACAATAAAACATTTTGAAAAATGTTTCTTCTAGTCACATTTGTTATTATACAGTTATGTAATGTATTTCTATTTATTTTAATCTGTAGAATTTGCACATAATTGTACATGTTTGTTCAGTTACATTATTTTAAACATCAAATACAATGCTACAATCTCAGAACAACTACTTAATACTTACATATAAGTAGTCTTTTTACAGAATACTTTTTTATTCTTACTTGAGTTTTTTTTTTATTACTACTTTGTACTTTTGCTTAGTAAAAATATGCTGAAGTAGTGCTACGTTTACTTGACTAAAAGTAAGACTTTTGACGACTCTACCCACCTCTACTAGTAAGTACAGGTTAATCCCCATTTTATTTTTTGTGATTTATTTAGGTTGACTGCAAAAAGCATTTACAAAAGTTTTGGCATAAATAACGGAGTCAAAGTAATTAGGACCTTTGTTTCCAGAAACATCTCCTCTGGCTTCAAAAGCATCATTTGTTTTATGTAATATGACTTGTTTTCCCCGCAGATTACTCCCTGCAGCCTGAGCTGGGTGTAAAGCAGCAATTCCAGGCAACGAACACGTGTTGCTCTGAGTCCGGTCTGCAGCCCAACATTCCTGGGGGCCCATTCGCTCACAGATAATTGCTGCTGCCTTGTGGGAGAGGAGGAAGTGCCAAGAAGAGCAAACAAAAGCAAATTAGGAGATGCAAATGGCTGCATGAGTGAACGCTCACGATCTATGGTTTCAATAGGCTTGCGTAATAATAGCTGGCTGTTGTCCAAGCCTTATTTGGGAAAGGAAGGGGAGAGGGGAGGGAAAACGATTTATTTTTTATGCATTAAGTATTATTCCTTAAGGTTCCAGACAGGTTTTGTTTTCCTTTGTGTACTCTGTGGGTAAATGCACAGCAGAGAGTAAATAATCACATTCAGAAGCTACCAGTAAAAAGAGAAACACAATGAACTCCTTCACTCATGCTCATATTCTGAGGAAAAACCAATTCTTTATCCATCGCCTTGTCATCGTGTGACTTATTCAACCTTGTACACTCATCAAGAGTTTCCTCCGGTAGCAGCAATGTTCACGCTGCAGTCCGCTCTTTCATTATTTTCTTCAAAGTGGCATATGAAGCTTTTTAGCTTGTAACTATTACAGTTTTGACTGATCAAAAGTCAGACTTTAAAAGTTACAAAGTAGGGCTGAGTGAAAGGGAAAGAAATTCTATCAGTACCAGTGGATCTCGATATATATCACGATATAAAACACATAACTGGTTTTGGAGAAAAAAATTCAAGTTCCCTTGGACTTTTTGAAGAAATCAGAAGGTTATTTTATAGATTCATTTTCAAAAGTTGAAAATGTTAACAGAAATTCTATACATCTGTTTAGGGAAAGGTAAAGGAGGTAAGGGCTGGGGGATATAGGAATGTGTGAAAACCTGATGAGACCTACAGAAAAAGTTTGAGCTCTGTCTTCACCAACAAAGTGTATAAGAAAGTATTGAGACTAACTTTTGTTAGTGACCAAATATTTATTTTAGAAACCATAATTTGTAAATAAATTCTTAACAAACCAGACCATATGACCATTTCTGTTTTTTTTCTTCTAATTTTGGCTCTCATAGTTGAGCTATAACAGTGATGAAAATTACAGGCCTCACTCATCTTTTAAAGAGGGAGAATTTCCACAATATGATGTCTAAATACTTTTTTGCTCCCCTGTAGAATGAAGAAAGCTTTACCAACCAGGTCCTAGAATTAGCAGAAACCAATTTTCTATGAAAACCATAATAACAAACTGCAAATACCTCCATGCAAACACACAGCACAGGTCTCCATGATTAGGAAACAGCATGTTGAGGCTTGTTTAGAGTTTTCTGCACTGTAAATGTCAATAGGCCATTGATATGCTTATTATTCACTGAAATCGTGCCTGACCACACATTTTTGTAGAGCATATCTAGAATATCTGAAAGAAAATGCAGTTTAAGAAGCTGAAAAACTGTGGAGAAATACAAAACTGCATGCAATTGGTTGGTTCTCTAGCCTCTTGCTTCTGTTCAACTTTATTAGATGAATACTGAAATCCCTTTAACAGACACAGAGTTGAATTATTTGGCCAAATGACAAGAAGTATGTTTAGCAGAGTCAAAGGGGACTATTTCAAACCTAAGAATGCTCCATCAACTGTAAAGCATGGTGGTGGAGTCCTCATGATGTGGGATTCAATTGGAACAAGCTACTGAAAGTTGTCTGAGCAGTTTCCTCTTTAGGAATCTCCTGAAGAATCTCTAGAAAGAAAGGATCCTCTTCTACTACCTCCCTAATAGGGCTGAGTGACTATAAAAAAAATAAAATAATCTTTATCATTTTCACTATATTGAAGATCTCGATTTTCGATTTGATTTTTGTCTAATTAAAACAATAATAATGAAAAAAATAAATAAAGACATCACTATTAAGGTCACATACAGATCACGCGTCCCGCTCCTGGTGCATTTGGTCATCTTTATCGTCTTCCTTGTTGTCCATTTTTTCCTTAAAAAGTCTTCATCAGCTGTACACTCTCGATACGGCACTTTTTTCCCCTTTCTTTAACAAGTCCTGTCTGGCAGTGTGGTTCTCAGAATTGGCATCTGAGTACCAAGTATAAGCCCAACAGATTTACTTTCTCAAACAGAGCATTACAGCTTTTGCTATAGTACTCCACTTGACATTTATGTGTTAAAAAATCTTTATTAACAATTGCTGTGGGTTTAATTTCTTCAAGTTATGGACACAGAAATGAAAGCAACAAGAGAGAAGAAAGAAAGAAGATGAAGAACAAACAACTAATAAAACAGAGCAATATAAACAAAACAAATCAAATATGAACTGAGAACTACACATCCACAGCAAACTAAAATGGGTATATGAATAATAATGGATCGATGGATTTATATAGTGCTTTTTGAGACCCTCAAAGATGCTTTACAATTCTATTATTGATTCACACTCACACAGTGGTGAAGGTAAGCTACATTAGAAGCCAAAGCTGCCCTGGGGCAGACTGACAGAAGCGAGGCTGCCATAAAACACCAGTATCACAATAGTAGGCAAGGTAGGTGAAGTGTCTTCTTGCCCAAAGACACAACGGAATGTAGCACACAAAAGGAAATCGAACACAATTTCTGGGTCGCAGGCCGACAGCTCTACCACTGAGCCCCAACCGCCTTACAAAGGAGAATATAGTAAAAATGTCAATGAAATGCTCTTGGAACCAATTATCTAACGATGATGTCCTGAGCCCAAGAATGTATATATAAACACCGATGTCCCCACACCTATTTGTGTGTGGGAGCATGCTGGTGCATATAAAGTTACCCCATAGGAGTGTTTGATGGCTGGTGTGAGGAGCCGTCAATCTGGGGCACCAGAGGAACTGCAACAGCGGCCGGCCTCCCCAGGGCCACGCCCAGCCAACACATGGCCATCGAGATCTACCAGCTCCCAGGTCCAGATCCTGCCCCACGCAGAGCACCGAGACCAGGCACCCAACCAAGGCAAGACAAACCCACAAATGAACCGACCGGGCACGGAACCAACAGAACAGGCAGCGGATTTGAGCGCCAGATCCGACCCCTGCCAAGCCACCAAACGGTCATCACCCAACAATTCAAAACTGGCACACCCAAAAGAGGTGCCCCAACCAATCAAAGAAGGACCTCGGCCCGAAACACCAGCCGCCTGACACCAGCCCGGCACGCACCAGGGCCGCCAGCCCCAGACCGCAAGAGCCACCAATGCACCAGCGGGCAGAGGCATCAGTCACTGGCAGGAAGTGACGAATGGGAAACAGGCCCCAATTAGGCATTGAGCCTGAGATGCACCAGGTGAAAGGGCAACCAAGGACTCGGCTCGACGCTGCACTTTTATTTTTTATATACCAGAGGGGGCATCCTGCTTCTTACTGCATGTTTTTCTGCAACTTGTTTGGCCAGTTAGCTTGAGAACAAGGTTTCAATTGGATTGGTCAGTTCGCAAAACGATTAAAATATACCACAACATTATCGTCATTAAGCTTTTTAATGTTGTGAATTTGATTCAAATTCGATTAGTTGCCAAGCCCTTCCCCCTAACATAACAATGAGCACATGGTCTGATTTTTAAGGTTTAACGCAAAATGAATGATAAATGGAAATGTTTCTTGTCTTGGAACGGAGATGTGTGGATGCTGTCTGTGGCTTGGCTATGACCTCAAAGATCAGGGTGGAATAATCTCACGGGGTCTCCTGTCACACTTTACAATACGCACACATTTGAACAAACAAGGTTGTAAGGACTGATGGGCCAAAGCTTTAAGCAAAAGAAGGTAAATTGCATTAATAGTTGCTCTAACTGCGTTACCTGAGCTCGAACCAAGCGTCCTGTCATCCTACTCCCGTGGCCAGCAGCAAAGCAGGTTCCAAGCAGTCACCCAGCTGTCAGTCATAGAGCAGGATGAAGGGATTTGTATGACGGCAGTGACTTCTCAGGGGACCTGGTGCCATTTCTCAGGCCCCTCACCTCCTTGCACATCTTCTGAAGCACCAGACCTAAAGAGCATTGATTAGGTTTTGAGTCCTGCTCCTTGCAGAAAGCTCAAACAGGTTTCCCTTTCCTTTAATCTCGTTAGGATGGTTGGATTGCTAAAGCTCAAGTAAGTGAAAGACCTAAAAATGTCTGAGGGCAGGAAATCTGTGGTCGGAGAACAAATAAACCTCTTAAAACAGACAGGAATAGTACAGGCAGGAACACAAAGTGACTTTTGTAATCCGGACAGTAGGAGGGTCACACAATCCAGTTATGGGATTTTTATCGTCAATGCTTAAACAAATGACAGTAAAAGAAAATAAATATGGGGTATTTTTGAAACCCTGCCACTTTATTAGGTACATCTCTTCATCTGCTTGTTAACACAAATAGCTTGTTGGCATTCAGGCATCTAGACGCGGAGAAGACTACCTGCAGTTCAAACTGAGCCTTAGGAAGGAGAAAATTAGCTTTAAGTGGCTTTGAAAATTGTGTGATTGTTGATGGCAGACAGAGTGGACAGAGTATTATAGCAACGCCTGATCTACTGGATTTTACACACAGCCATCTCTTGGGTGTACAGAGAAAGGTCTGAAAAACAAAGAATATCTAGTGAGCTACAGCTATGTAGATTAAGATGCCATGTTGATTTCAGAAAAGTCCGAATTCTATATCATTAAATGTACCTTTTTAGTGTAATTTACTTATCAGTATAATATTTACTATCTGAAGAATTCTTTAAAAAATTGGTTTCATTTGGACCATAAGAAATGTTCTCTATTTATAATTTTACTTAAAAAAAACAAATGTTTCTGTGTGAAATTGTTCTTTTGTTATTCACTTGTATACATTTTTTTTTTCATCTTAGTCTTTTGAATACCAGAATTGGCATATAAAATTATGTTTTACTCCATCTGATAGTGGAGCTCCATCAGTTACTCAGTACTTAAAGTGTAACTGAGCCCCATGAAAAGCATTATCCCGCCCCCAGGCAACCTATGAAAAAATCTACCCAAGTGGGCAGGACCAGGAGGCACGGAGGGCGGATGGCCAACTCTGGAGCATGGGTGCGGAGGCGGGAAGACTTGGGGTGCGGGGGGAGGGGTGTCGCAGTCCCGGCTGATCCAACCTGAACTAATACGCCGTTTGGCCTCAGAGCTCCATAAAGGCTCTTTTTACTAGAGAAATCATGAGGTCTCTTCTCCGCCGTCCACCAAAGGTAAAGGGAGGCTTCATGGAGCCCAGCGGGTAAACGCCGTATCAGTTCGTGACGTTGGCTCGCGCTGCCTGAAGACAGAGCTGCTGCAGAGGTGGTGGAGCCATTATCATGCCATGGTGTCTTGGTGAGGAAGCTGTTAATGAATCACTACTCAGTGGAGAGAGAGGGGCCTTTTGCGGTCACAACGGCTCATTTAAGAACATCCCACAAACCTCTTAAGAATATGTGACTCAAATCTGCTTCTGATTTGTCGCTAGATCCCCAGTCGGGCTTCATCGCGCTCCTCCATTGACTTTACATGTAAACCTGACTCTCTGGTCATGTCTATCTAGCATTCGATGTGTACGCACCGTTTGCGGTGAGAGGGAGGGCGTCTCTCTGAGACCGTGCCTGTGATGTAGACAATGGAAAAGATGTACCACTATAAGCCAATCACAAAATTCAAATGCAGTACCACACAATGATCATGAGCAGCAGCACTAAGACGTTTTTAGACCAAAATATAATTTAACAAGTTCACACAAAACCATCAAAAATGCCCTGAAGTTGAAAGATTGTATATTGGTAAAGACCCATGTATAAAGTTTATAAGATAAATTGCCTTTATAAGACAAAACAACATTTTTAAAACAACTTTAGAAGTAATTCTTCATTGTACTTTTACTTGAGAAATAATGTTAAGTAACATTGCTTATACTTAAGTAAAAAATTTGGATACTCTATCAACCACAAGTAATTTCCCTTATTCGTTCAACGAATATTCAGCAGATGCAAACACAATCTTATAGCTGTTGAAGTAAAACCTCTTATTACTTTAACAAGATTTATTTTGAAAATGCTTCATTTAAAAGGTGTACTTTCAACCTGAATTTGTTATTTTAGTCTTTTAAATACCAGGATATAAAATGATGCTTTTCTCTATCTGATAGTGGAGCTTCATACTCAGTCCTTAAGTAACCATTAAACGACATGCTGTTTCACTCTTGAGTAATTTCCTGGATGACTATTTATTTTTACTTGAATGAAATCTTTGGGAACTCAACCCACATCTGATTAATGCAATTATTGTAAAAAGTCCTCCCAGCCATCGTCCGCCTCAGAGAGCTATACGAACAGTGGTAAATCACGTGTTTCTGTTTCCCCTTGGAGCTCCTCTCCCCTGCGCATGCTCCTGCGTCACTTCGCCGCCATACTGTGAGTGGCCTTGCCGTGGACAGCCCAAAGAAGACTACTAAGAGCTGTCTTTTAAAACTTTTCGGGTCAACATGCCTCATTCGTGTGCTGCGTTGGATTGCACGAAGCGCTGTACGGCCCAGACCAGAACCTCGGGAGTCACCTTTCACAGGTGAGGCTCAACAATCACCGTATTTGGACTGTTTTTACGGGTTGACGTCATGAACGAAAGTGTTAACTTCCGCGCTCAAATTCCAACAATTTGTACGTGTATTGTGACTTTATTGAGAAGCGGACGCCCTTTTTAATGCAGCCTACAAAATCTGTTTCTTTTTAACAATAAATGTATGTATCGTTTTGAAGTATAAAGCCCTCGACTAACCCTATCTCCTTGAAGACGCTGAAGTTAGCATCCTTCTAGCTTCAGAAAAAGGGCTATTCCGCTGCATCGAAGTGGTCTGGACCACCTTCGTCTCGTTCTGCATCGAAATACAAGATAATTGAAACGGTCAGACATGGGCTGGATTATTGTATACTCATTGGATAGTCTATAAAACTGTAAATGTTTACAACACGATGTTCGATGAATACAACCGAATAAAATGGAAGTTTTAAGAGTTTACTTGGGTTATTATTTTTGGGAGGGTTTGTTTCTGTGACCTTTTATGGAATTTGGCTCCAAAAAATTGGGACTTATAAAGCTTTGATTCAGTTTGATAAAACAAAAACAAAAAATACTCTTTTCATCTAAAGCCAAATTACACGGGCTACAGCTTAATGACTGCAGCTAAACATAAAAACAACAAATACTTTGATCCGTGTTTTTATTTTTGTATTCCTTTTTTCCTTTTAGGCTTAAACCACCTTAAATTCCGGCCTAGCGCTGCTCCTGGTGAAAGCATGTTGGAGTAGCGCTGTTATGTTAGTTATCTGTTCCTTTTCTGGACTTTGGTTCATAATTTGTTTGGTTGAGGGGTTTCATTTTTGGGTTTTTGCTCTATTTTAGCAGCTGATTAGCCTCTCAAAAGCTCAAATAATACCTGAACTATGACCCTGAATCCCAGAAGAGTTAAACAGGCCTTATGAAAGGAGAGCAGCACCAAAGAGCAGAGGGAGGAGCAAGAAGTTGTCATAATGGACAAGGATTATATCCTCTACTCCAACATCTCTCTGCCCAGTTTTCTAACCATATGACCAGATGGAAATTTGAAAAGGAGCATCAAAAGCAAATGAAGAGGATTAGCAATGCATACAAATAACTGACTGTGTCATCAGAGACCTCTTCAGATTGGATGCAAGACTCTGCTAACAGGGATTCCTTCTGCTCACTCCATTACCATCCAAGTTGACTCATGAAGATGGTTAGATGACGTTTAATTTCCCTTTTAGGATAGAGTTTTTTTTTACATTTAATTGAATATTCTTCACCTAAACAGCTCAAAGCTGAACATAATCTCAACCTTTTTGGGGTCCTGGACCTCTTGCATATTTTTGATCGACTGTGAGGAACAGAGAAACTGCCTTTTGAATTGCATTGTGGCATTTATTCACTCTTTCAGGCAAATATGAGCTTTCATTTGTAATTTCCAAAACAAAAAGCATAATTTAGAAGTAGCTCCTCGGCATATTTAGGCAGTTTCCAGAAAAATGGACGTTATGAAACAAAATAGATGCAGAAACTTTCAACTATAGTAACAATACTATTCTTACAGTATTTTTCAGAAATATGTAACATTATGTTGTTACATATTTCTGAAAACTACTGTATAAAGGTATCTTCGATATTTTCACAATATTCTTATTTTCTGAGATACAAAATTTGGGACTTTCATTAATTGTCAATTATAATCATGAAAAAAAGAAAACATCTGAAATATATCAGTGTGTGTAATAAATTAATCTAATATACAAGTTTCACTTTTTTAATGCAATTACTGAAATCAATCATCTTTTTCATGATATTCAAATTTTATGACCAGCAGCTGTACAGTGAATTAAAGTTGTGAAAGAGAAAAAGAAGGTCATGTTACCTTCTGTGGTTTAGGTAGATAAAGGTCTCTGTCACATCTGAGTGAAATAATATTCTAATAATTTTTTATAAATATAAAAAATATAAGAACATATCTTATCAATAACCCCTTGTAATACCACCACGGACCACTGGGGGTCAGTTGACCCCCAGTTAGGAAAACACTGCTACACCAATGACGGATTCAATAAAATAGTTTGTGATATGTGAAAATTTGTCCTTTTATTACTTTAATAACTGTCTGGATCGTCGTTTGCTGTTTAGTTAAGTTTTTTTTTTTCCTTCCAACACTTGATAGGTTTCCTAAAGAAAGCGGCCTGAGAAAAGAATGGGTGAAAGCCCTCAGGAGGAAGGCTTTCTCTCCCAGCGCGTCTTCCAGGATCTGCAGCTTGCATTTTCTACCGGAGGACTTTGACAGGACAGGCCAGACTGTCCGACTACGAGACGGTGTTGTTCCTTCAGTCTTCAGTTTTTCTACTCCTCCCAAAAAGGTCGGTACATCGCTCTAAAGGGGTAAAAGCCTGTTCAGATTGCGTGACATAACTCTTTGAGTATTTTGTGTTTCAAATCAGCGACGGGCTCCTAAAGCAATCAAGAATTCCCCCAAGAAACAAGACCGCGTGCTGGTAGAGATTCCCCCGCCTCTTCCCTGTCCTAACCTAGTGAGTTCTGAGCATGTTAACCCAAACCGGGTCCGCTGGTTATAAACTGCCTCTTAACATGACCGATTCCCGTGTCTTACTAGGATCACTCCTATGCGCTGCCTCCATCTTTGGGCGATCTGAAGGCAAAACTGTGTGAGACCTTGGAAAGGGTCGAGAGTCTGGAAAGGGAAATGAGGAACGCCAAGGATCGGGAGCGGAGAGCGAAACATGCGCTGCACGTGCTAGTGGAGGATCTGAAGGGGAAGAACCTCTTAAGCGAAGAACTGACACAAAGGCTCAGTTCGCAGTGAGATGTAACGAAGAGAAGGACTCTGTGAACATTAAGTTAGGTGTTATACACCTTTACATTTCTCATATGACTTTATGGTTTTATTTTAAGAAACTGGGTTGTCAGTTTTAGCTCTAAATCATGTCTGTTGCGGAGTTCATCATCAGTAGTGATGGTGATGATTCTGGAGCATCTTCCATGTCACTGATTCGCCTGCTCTCCTGATGGTAGCCAGCACCGCTTGGAGCTCCAGTTCAGTGAAGGCATCAGGTATGGATCCTTTAATTTATGACGGGCTGTTTTTTGTTTTTTTATATATATATAGTTGCATCATGGTCGTTTCATGACCAGTTGATTTTGTCCTGAATATGATTTTGGCGGGGATGTCCAAAGAGCAGCCCGGGGGCCATTTACGGCCCTTGGACTGATTTTGAACGGCCCTTGACCATCATTTAAGATCGATAGTTTCTACAACACAAATGATTGGTGCAGATGGAGACTTTAATGACATAATTCATTGACAAATTAAAAGGGATTGAAAATTACTCGTGGCACAAAAATAATTATTCATCTTTCAATAATCATATTTTTTGCTGTTTTATGTCATTGCGTAAATGACGAACGCAAAAGCAGGCGTAGAGACAACAAAACATAGCTAAAAATAATATATTTTTTACGAAAAAGTAAGCCAAACCCTGTTCATTTTGCTCAGAAAAAAACAGATTTTTTAGCCCCTCTGAAATATTTTAAAACTATTTGATATTTTTTTTTTAAAAGGCAAACCTTTAAAGCCCTTTGTTTTGAATCTACAACCCTTGAAGTATTTCCTTTTGTACAGGAATTCCTACTTTATGTTTCATGAAAAAATTACCTGTTTAATTAATTAAGATGGAAAAAAAGCCCAATTTTTCATGCTAAAAAAAACGTATTTAATGGCCCGTTGACAGTTTCGACTTGACGATTTTGGCCCTTGTAGCAAAAAGTTTGGACATCTCTGTTTACAATGTTCTTTGTTGGATAACTACAGCGGCCCAGAAGTGTCAAAAAAATTGCAAACGGTGCCAAAAAAAAAGCCACAAAGCGAGAATACAAAAAGTTTCAACCCAACAACACAACGTTGCAATGCCACATAAATGTTGCACTTCAAAAAAAAAAAAAAAAAAAAAAAGCTGCAACAAAAAGCCGCAACCTCACAACAAACAATTTGGAAAATGCGACGAAAAAAAGTCGCAACAAAAATGCCACAAAACGGCAAAAAAGTTGCGATGCCACACAGACGCTGTGATGCAAAAAACGCGAAGCCATCACCTTTTAAAATGCTACAACCCGGCAACAGATGCAACAAAGCCAGAGCAGGAGAGCCTGCAACACGACAACAAATGGCAGCAACAACAAGAAAAGTGTACGACAAAAATCGGCAGAAGCAGAAAAACGGTAAGCTACAGCACAAGAACAAAAAAGGCCATAAAGCGACGACAAAAAGCAGACCACACTGCAACAAAAACTCCAAGCCAACAACATCTAAAAGCTGTGAACCGACAGCAGAAAGCCACAACAAAAAAGGAACAAAGCAAGAACAGAAGGGTTGCAAAGCGGCAAAAGTTGTGCATCAGTATAAAAAAAAAACAAAAAAAAACACCACAAAGCAACAGCAAAAAGTTGCTACGCAACAACAAACAGCCATAGATGAGTTATAAGACGCCTTCCTCTGTAATAACCATATGTGTCTGTCTGTTTTTAGGGGGTTTATCGAACAACTCATCCGGTTCAGAAATCTCTCCAAGCAGGTGTGGAATCCTGGAAGCACAGCATGAGACCGTCGTCTACCTCCATCTTATTCAGATATCCTCTCCTCCATCAGCAGAACAACAGCGCCCCCTCTCCCAGCATCTCTGTCGCCTTTGGTTTGTCGGACTCGTTTGGTTCCGAAGAATTAGTTTCATCTCAATCCGCAGTTTTAAGAGGAATCACTTGTTGGGACTGGCAACCCTTGGTACCGTTTATTAACCACATTGGCAGATGAAACATTCTTCAACTTGAAGATGGGGATGGGCAAAGGACTGCAAGACATTTCTGCCCTGAGGGTTTTGTGGAGATGCTGTAGGGCTCTGGGTATGTTGATGGAGGGGAGGCATTAACAGCACAAGTAAAAAAAAGAAAAGAAAATGCTTTCTTGATTTATTTTGTTCATGACTGGCATCTATCTAATTCTATATTTGTCCTGATTTTGGTCAGATCTGTAGCTACATGTGTGTATCTGATTTTTGCATCACTGCCTTGCAGCAGGGGGTCTGGGCTTTAAATCCCAGTGCACAGGATACATGCACGGTTCTTCCTGTGATGGGACAGATTTCAGGTGGAATTTAAGATGAAGCCCAGATTTAGGACTTATTTTGATGCTAGAAAATAAAGGATCGATGGCACAAAACAATAAACCCGATACCAGCTCCTGCCTGGGTCCTTGGGCAATTCACCCATGAATTAAATTTTTGACTTTTGGTCTAAATGTAGTAGTTCTGCAGGAATAAGTGCTAATAAATGAACTTCCAATATCTTAACCCAAATCTCTTTATTTTCAATTTAAATATATGAACCTCTTTAATATACAATATACGTATTAGCTTTTTAAAGACAAATATCTTTTTAGTGCTAAACTTAAGGTGGAAATCACTACAATAGATGATGGCTTATTAAAACAGCTTTAAAAAATGCTGCATTTTTTAAGCATGTTAAACGAAAGGTTTTTTTTTTATCCTGGGGTAAATTCAGTTGGGAAATAGAATAGAAATATCATTTAATGTCTCTCAGTGGAAGAATTAAGGCAACAGCTTCAGATAAACGGGGGGGGGGGGGGTATGATGAGAGACTACAAAGGGAAAAACAATCAAATGAGGAAAATGATACAGTACAGTTATTAAAAATGGATCACTGTTTAAAAGAAATGTTCCAACCTAGCAGGTTAATTTAAAGAAAAAAAAACAAGCCTTGCATAGATACATGTGCGCTCAAAAAAACAGACTATTTACCAGAAGTATAAACATAATTGAATAACAGCAGCAATAGTGAGTTTGTTGGGAGCTGCTGGATGCAGCAGTCTGTCCTCCCAAGATCAGCAGAAGCTTCCTGCATTGGGTTGGAAAAAGTGATGTTACTTTAGTCAGACTTAATCTCACCCTGCCTCCACTGAGTCCACATTTCTTTTATTTATTCATTATTGTTATCTGGGTTTATTTTTCAAGCGCACGCCTAGGTCGACTATCTTAATGCTCACCGGTGTGAGTGTGGTGGGTCTGCATCTGTGGAAATCCACCAATGCAGGTTGGTCGGTAGAGGCATATCTTCTGAAACATAAATATGTTTGACCATGAAGTATAACCCAGAAATGAAACCCTCTTGTTTCCTTGCTACAAAGATCGGTGGCGCACAGTTCTGGTACATGTTACTGAAACCCTGTAGCTGTATCACCAGAGCAGCTCAATCCAGTACCCGAGAAAGTAACGAGATAAAACAATCGAGGAAGGAATTGTTGGTAATTGGTTATACGGGGCAGTATTGGAGTATTTTAAAGTTATTATTTTGGGGACATATTTTAACCATAAAAGTAAATAATTTGGTCCTTATTGTCGGTTTAGTTCGTCGAAAAGCATTTTAACTTTTATTGAAAATTGCTGAAAAGCTGTTTTACAGTGATACATTAATATTTTTCGCTCCCTTTAAAATGTGATGTATTTTCCTTTAAAAACTGTTTTGCAATCAGCCTTTTTACAATTAATCAAAAATGATTGTTAGTAAAAACAAGATGAATGAAGTTGATGAAATTACTTCCGGTGCAACCTCGTTTTCTCCCCGACGTGTAGCGGGACTGTCCTCTTTTTGATCCGGCTCACTGTATCCAACATGGCTGCGGAGGGAGACGTTGACCTGGACCTGGAAGCCGAGGAAAACTGCACCGGGAAGCCGGTGGAGAAGCCCCGGAAACATGACAGCGGGGCCGCTGATTTGGAGCGAGTCACGGACTACGCGGAGGAGAAAGAAATCTCCAGTTCGGACCTTGAAACGGTGAGATCTGGGGGCTGGAAGCAACGGGTCGCCGCGGACACATGCGGCTGCTGCTAACCGAACCCCCGTTTCTGTTAGCGGTGGCAAAAAAAAAAAACCGAAAAACTATTGAGTTTTTAATGATACCGATAAACGAATTGAAATATTTTCTCAATCTTCACGTATTTCATGTTAATTTGCTAACTAGTGATAAACCAAAGTTGAATATAGCTCTGTGAAAGAAATTCTCAGTAACTGCCAAGTCCACTGTTTTGTAATTTAAAGTGATTAAAGTTTTCAAATATAACATTTTATGGGGTATTTAAAACACGTTAAATACTTGCATATGTACCATGCTTATGTATACGAAAATTGTATACAAGGTATCTCTCAGACATACTTTGTATACCAGTGGCGGCTGGTGGAATTTTCTCCAGGGGGGGGCTATGACTATGATGGTTAAATGTTAGCTGCCAAACTATACATTTCTTTACCTAATTAATTACAGGGTAGCTGTGAATTAATCCTGACTAATTAAAATTCCAAATACAACTAAAAAAATTTACAGTGTAAAGGGACAAATCCAATTGCCACAGCTCTTTTCATTAAATAAAGGAGCGATTAATAGATTGTTTTATCTTTTAGCCAGTTGCTAAGGCAAATTAATTGGCTAACATTTTCTGCTTTAAAGCTGAATGTTTCTCATTCATGTTGGACAACCCTGATAGGACTATCCTACGACAACAGAATGATTTCAGTCAGAGGCTTCAACAGTTTTGCTAGAACAGACTGCTACTGTAGAGGAAGAAACACTGAGCTGTCTATAGAGGTTCTGGTTCAGGATGGGGTAACTCTGTTTACACTGAGAGAACCTGCCAGAGTTCTACTTAAAGCCATTCAGAGTATGACTAAATGTGGTGGAGAAAAGGCTGTTATATTTCTTATGTTCTTGATTTTTTCCACACAGCTGCTGATACAGCTTTGGGTGATATACATGTGAGGAGGGGGTTTATATGTGTGATTTCAAATGAAAAATAAGAACAAATGCAAGGTAAGGTGGAAATAACCAAAATATATGAATAAACTTAATATTGGATATCAGCAGTTGTTTTAAATATTAGATCAATCAAATGTAATATACACTTAATAATACAATGTCACAATTCCCCTTTTTTTCAAAATGTAAACGCTCAGCAAACAAACTCTCAATCTTAACAATAGGACTACATGCTCTTATTGTGAAGTTGCACGTCTACACAGCTACTTCCGCTATGTGCTAATAGTTACTGCTAACTATTAGCAGTAATTTAAGTCTGAAAACATAACTTAAACGGAATAATGCGCATTTTTAACGCATCGGTACCTTACTATGAAATGTGCTCAAGCTATACAGTGACCCAACATACATAATTCCACAGTAATACAGCGCTTTTTATTATCGTTTCACTGCTTATTGGTATTTATATTTAGCTGATAATCAGGTCTGAGCCATTTTACCTCAAGATTCTCCTGCTATATTTTTCTCTCAAAGGGTACTTTTTGAGTGATATAACAAAATAATTTTTTATTTCTGCATTTTGTGTCACTTTTCGTTTGTCTCCAACTCCTGTGGTTTGTCGCTACCCGTGTTCCTGCTATACCCATAGACAAGTCTACGGCTGCACGTCTCCGAGCACCCATCAGAGCGTATTACGAAATCACGTTGGGGCAAGCACCCCCTTGCTCATTGAAATACATTGTAAGGTCCAAACTTTGAAAAAAGATCTCACAATGTAACTCCATCCCTGCATCCGATATCCCTACTATGCCTACTATTAGCAGGCGAAAATAAGTAAGCGAGCGATGTAGTACATCCGAATCTCTAGTATGGACTGTCCAAGTAGGCATAAAGTTCCCGGATGTGTACTACCGCCACAGTGAAATCCGCTGTATGCTACGCTGTCCCACAATGCAACGGAAGCCCCAAAATCGTAGAAGAGTGATGTCAGCTATGCCGAGGACGAAACCACAGGTGACGTAACGTATCGTAAACATCCTGGTAAAATGGTGGAGCAGTACGTCCGATATCATGCCTACTACACACTCGTTCGCTACGCAGTACTTACTGGATCAACGGGCAAGAAGTAGCTACTAGCAGTATGTAGTAAATACTATAGAATTCGGATGCAGGGCATGAGAGCGCCTGGTGCCGATTTTCAATCTGACTGAGATTGCCCCAAAGGGGCGGGGTTTTAGGTTGGAAAGTGATATTCAGGCTGTTCATTGGTCAATAATATACAGACTTGGACCGGCAATATTAGACTCTTTTTTTTTTTTTTCCCCCATGTGATTCAAGGAGGGAGATGCACTATTGCCCATCATGGACCGGCCGCCCCTGTTGTATATTATTTTCGTAATATTTACATTGTACTATAATAAAGTAAAAGCATTATATGTATGCTGTTCTAATTGTTTACTGTACAAAAATCCTATGTTTATATATTCTTAAATATGAATAAAATGTATGCACATTTAAATACTGTATATTTTCTCTTTACGATTTATGAAATTGGTATTAAAATAAATGTTTTTGTTTTTTAGCTTAGTTTTTAGTTTTGGCTGGAAGCAATTTTTTTAAAAATCCCAGCTGGTTCTGAAATATGAAAATATGGCTGGAACGGAGGAACAAATGTGTCAGACCTTTGAAAATCCCCTCTGTTACATTGACCTCTTGCTTAGGTCTGCTTTCAATGGTTGTCCAACTTTCTTAAAGCTAGTTAATTTTTACAAGTAAGACTGGCAGTAAATTTGAGATCATTCTAAAATTAAACTGGGTCCAAAAAGCTGGGAACAGCAGAAATCTTTAGTAGCTGAAAACTGACAGGTAAAGTTAGACAATTAAAGTGCTTGTTTTTCCCTTCGTAACGTCAGTATGTTTGAATGAATTTGATAATTTAAATGCGATGAAAAAGCAGACTGGGCTAAGTGGAAAACCAACTGTAATCTGTTACTCTTTCAGGCGATGTCGGTGATTGGAGACAGAAGGTCTCGTGAACAGAAAGCCAAACAGGAGAGGTAAGATCCCTGCAACCCATTTCAAACGTCTTTTCTCAGCAGCTTTATTCTGAAAAGTCCACTTTAATTTGCTTTTGCAATGATGTATGTATACTCTTGTTCTTCATGTTCTCAGAGAGAAAGAGTTGGCTAAAGTCACAATCAAGAAAGAGGATGTTGAGCTTATCGTAAGTAGGCACTCATTTCTTCGTAGTCTTCTGGTGGAAATGCTGCTCACAAACAAGATACCGATTAATTTTTTTCCTAGCCGCTTGTTGGGTCAGAAAGTCGTCTTCTCCGTTCCGCGTTCTAAGGAATTCTGGGACACTGTTTTTAGAGGTATGTGCACCAGCGTGTGCAGCTACAGTGCAGAAACGTATTGTTTTTGACGAAAGTGGCATATTCCAGGCTGATTATACCAGGCTTGTTAACATTCCAAAGGAGGGAATGTTGGCATGCAGAAGTGGTCTCAGCTACTTTTCAACCCAGAGCTCATGGATTAAAGATGTGCTGTATCATCCTGTCATAGGCATGTCTTGTTTGTTAAATATCCACGCTATGGCTAGCAGTTAGCACGTAGCTTATTCGCTTCCGTCGTGCTTTTAAACTCTATTTTTATTTTTGAATGGGATTTTTACCTGTTAGAAGCATTAAGAGCCTAGATAAGGCTGTAATGCTCTAAACATTAATCCTTCACACCGACTTCACGCAATAGGCTATGCGAAGCCTGCATGCTAATGACTATGCTATCAAAACTAAAACTGTTAGCTCTACGATCAACAGAAATATTGAACAATTAACATGTTTAATCACACATTTCTTACCTTGTTTATCCACCTCGCAGGTCCATTCGGATCCTTCTTTTCTGTATGTAATGTATATAAAATAAACAGTGGTTCATTACAAGCGTCTGTATCATTCATACACGGGTTCGTTTGGTATTCTCCACCATTTAATGTGGTAACTGCCGCTTCCACAGCCAACCACAACCCAATGAGTACCGGTCATACTTGAAAAGTCAGTCCAAAACAGCCTTTAGGAGGCTTTAATAGGCTCCGTATTAATGAAAACACAAGCATGCATATGCTGTTTACAGTCAAAGCAGGGTTTGTTTGGGCCCAAGCTGCATTCGTGAGCATGTACACTTGCAATACCAATATGGTTTATTAGGATCACTGAGTAATTTACACAATTTCTGCCCACGAAATGCTAGTCGTTGCCATTTACCTCCATTGATTACGCTAAGCTAAAGCAAACTGACTGCTGCCCGATTAGAATGACTGGGCCGGTTACTAAACGCTTTTTTTCTCACTCATGTAACTGGGGAATATGGCAAGACTGAATTTTATTTGGAGGCGGAATATCCCTTTAAAGGCATTTCAGTTTAATTAGAAAACAGAACATTAGCGGTATTAAAAAACTGGTGACTGCTTAATTGATAGTTGGGAGTCACATCTTGCTGCAACGCCACTCTGCTGCTCGCACACTTTTCACGGCAGCTGCTGTTTGTGAGTCGGATCCTAACCTTGGACGCGTTTCTCTGCAGATGTCAGAAATGGAGATTTCTCGGTCGGTGGCGGAGCGCAGCCTGAGGGAACACATGGGGAACGTGGTGGAAGCTCTCGTGGCGCTGACCAACTGAACACACATTCACACACTGGACTGTTCCCGCCTCCTCCAGCTAGATCCCACCCCAAACCTTGGTTTTGTTTTCCAATAAAAGTTTAATCTTGTGTAAAAACGGTGAGTGTTTAATTCAGTCACAGTAAATAACCGCTGTACTAGCAGGGAAGGGAAGAAGTTCCACAAACTAAATAATAGGATCAGGAAATTATTTACAAAATTACAACACAAGCTGAAAAATCTTTCGCATATCCGTTTTCATCTTTGTATTTATAGACCGATTAACTCCTGGCTAAACACAAAGCAGGAGAATCAGTTCATGTGTGGATTTTGTTTCACTAAAGAAACAGTCTGGAGGCGGAGTGCCGAGCGCTCTCCAACGTCACCGGGACCTTGGGTCGGGTCTTAGGTCTTCCTCTTCTTCACTGTGGGGCGATCAAACACGTCCCTCACGCCTGCCGCCTTCTGCTTGAAGAACTTGCTATTCTGAGCGCTCTCCTGAGCCCAGGCCGAGTCGAACGAAGTGGTGTCCTGGTCCACCAGGTGGGTGTACTTGGTGCGTCCCGACCGACCGAAGTTCTTGACCTGGTCAGAACGGAAAACGGGTCAAAACGCCAGAACCACGACGACCTGGATGGTAGATTCCCGGCGTGTTGGGGATCTCACCTGCATGACTTTGGGTAGGATGGTTTTGTTGAAGTGATCCTCCAGAGTGGGAGCGCTGAAATCTCTCTTATAAACATCCTCCTCTTCATCCTGCCAAAGTAAAGCAAACATTTGAATGATGCCTTCAGATAAACGACACTATATGTCGACTAGTGGACAAAACATGCATTAAACATAAATTGTGAAGAGTTTGTGTTTTAAAAAAAAAAAAAAACACCTAATGGTTCGGAAGACTAACTTTTATTGGCTAACTATGGCTATGTTAACAACCTCAATATATCCGGCCAGGTTATCTATTGTGATCTTCTTTGTCACGTTTAACTTTTTCCCACTAACTGAGAAGTCAGGTTTGTAATTTCACTACCGCTGACGAAGGTTGGACTGACGTGGAAAACATCTTTACCGAATAAAGATTATTGGAACACAAGAAAACGCGCAATAAGCCATTATGGAGGTGAATGTTGCAATAAGAATGTGGTATAATTCTTGTCCCTTTACAAAGTAGTGAAGCTAATTAGCCCCATATCTCTTTCATTGGGAATGCAGTCTTGGGGGTTAAAATACTACAAATGTCTCACACTAAGGATACTATCAAAAATACTTTGACCATCTAGTGGTCAAAGTGGGAACTACATGTGGTTACTGTTAAACTTTGGAACATTATGAAGTCAAATACTTCTGAGAGGTGATCAAACTCTGTACATTGTGTTAAAGGGCCATCTATGCTGACAAAACTTTCTTGATTTTACTGTTAACTTTTTGGAGAACCTAGATATATTGTCGAATCATATGGTATTTAGAAATAATTTAAATCTAAATGATCTCAAGTTTGTTCTGATTTAATACCTCATGTTACGACAGGCAACAAATATGTATTTTTTTTGTGTATAAACTTCCTCGACTACAGTATATAACGTCAAACTAAAATCTTTGAATAACAAATGTTCACATGCTAGTGACCGCTTTGTCACGTTTTTGTTTATAGATTCACTTTTGTGGGGAACAGTTACATATAAATCAGGACAGCTGTAGTCGGTTTAACATTTGTAATGTTAGCAGATGAATCCAGCTGAGTTGACGGATCTAAAGAGAAAATAGTGGGACTATGTGGGTGGAATGGATAATGATTATGATCTAAGCCAATACACTTGGGTCTATCTACTAAAATGTTTACAATAAAATCAAGACATTTTTATTGGTCACAGTCTAGATGGCCCTTTAACATGCTGTACAGAAAGTTTGTGATAACCTCAGAAATACATTCCTGAAAGAAACCGAAAAATGCTGCAGGTATTATGAAGTACTTGACTTCATATTTTTGACACTAACATTATATTCATTCTGGAAATAGTAGTAGGTGTATATGTTTGTATATATATATATATATATATATTAGAGTTAAAGCCTCTCACCTCATTTTACTTAAATCTTTCTGTGATTTGTGAAACCTCGATGCAGACAGATTTCAGCACCTGGACCACACTATCTTAGCTCTAACCATAGACTGTAAAAAAGAACAGACAGCGCCAACTCACTCCTCCCTGTTTACCAGAATGACACACTTTCATGGGGGAATTCATGGCGGATTCACAGACTCCTCCTCCCCAGCTCTGACGAAGCATGTTCCTAAAAAGGGCATAGGGGCGGGATCTTCACTGTACACTCTGCCCTCGCGGGGCGTGTATGTGCGTGTAGTTCAGTCATAATCACGCCCATTCTGCTCCCGCGTCGTTAGCTCTGATGCTAAACTTGGCTCGGCCCCCTCATTAATTATGCAAGATTTCAAAAAATTATCTTACGAAAACCAGCCTGGTGCCCAGGCTTTTTATGAACCCAGCGTTATCTCAGGAAGAATATGTATCCATAGAAAGTTTAAAAAAATGGGGCACTAGGCATTAAAGTTGTTTTTAACGTGTCTAAAGTCCAATGCTTTTCAATGGGGGCCTAGCGGCCAAATGGACGTACTACAGCAAGGGAGGAGCAATGGCGGCCTCCATGGTATGCGGTCACAAAGCAGAGCAGCTAGCGGCCATTGGCTCTAACTCAAAAACTACAATACTCAGACATTTCAAACCTTGATTAGATTACTCTACAATAATAGCAGAACAATTAACACCAACTCTGGGATTTATGAAATCGTTATACGATTTGTGAAACTTATTTCGCCTGCGTCAATTCCTGGCAATTCTCTATTAGCCTCTATTGCTGCTTGAAACGCAAGTAACACTTGAAAAATTGACGGAGCCAACGCACCACAGAGACTGACGGACTCAACCATAGACTTTACATGTAATCTTGCAGCAACTGATGCTGTGGTTTGGGGTGGTGTGGACGCAGCATGAAGAGCATACTGGGACTCCATGAGAATGTTCCCGGCGCTCTGAGAAGTGGTGGAACTGAGTTCCGTTGCATAACGGGTCGCTTAAAGCACCGCTAACCGGCGGCTCCTCCGCCTTCATTAGTCACCATGCTGCGTTTACCTCTGCACTCAATGCAGCAATGAGATTGCGGTGAGATTCACGTTCAGTGAGGACAGGATGTGTAGAAAGGTGAAGTAATGCTGCGTTCACACTGCAAGCTTTTTTTTTTTGTCTTTACATCTTTTTGCTTGAAGCTTGCAAAGCGCGTGGATGGGCCTTTCTCTGGCAGACTAGCACACTAGCGGATCGTAGTTGGCTAGGCAACGTTGATGTAGGGCCAACGTCACTGCAGTGAGATAAGCTGCTTGAAACGCAGGAAAAGTTTCAAAAATTGACGCAGCCAACGCACACAAAGCGCTGCGTAGACTGACGCCCCTCTGACGGTCTAAACCATAGATTTTACATGTAATCTTTCCGCTCTTGGCGTTAACGCTTGGGGTGGTGTGAAAGCACCATGAGGCGAGAGGCAGAGGGGCGAGATGGCAGAAAACTAACTATATATCTTAAATATCTTATTTGAATAAATATATATTTTCTTATCAAGATATCGTCCAGCCTTATATAAAAGCTTCCAGGACAGTAATATTAAGAAAAAAATGCGGTAGTTGGCCGAATATGAAAAATACAGGATGAAAAGGCAAATGTTCAGCAACATTTTGACTCTGTTTCAAAGTCTTGCTTGAAAAATATAAGCATCAATAAAATAAACAGTGTACCAAAACTGAAACATCTGTTTAATTACATAAGTTCCTATTGGATCTCATTAGCATCATACCTAAATTAACATTAAAATGTCCTCTTTAAATTTACAATCTCTCCTAAATTTAGTCTCCAGTCAGAGGTCTCTATAGAGACGTCAAAGCTGACTAATGGAGGCTCTGAAGCTACTTGGATGATGATTTATGACATTTCATTTGTCTTTGGGATAAATGCACGATTAAAAAAAAAGTTTTTGAAAACATAAAAATGCATAAACCACCATGATGAATACGTTCAGCCGACACATCATTTTTAGGATTTTCTCTTTCAATCTAAAACTTTCTACCATCAAGGTAAATCTATATTTTCCTCCACCCTGTTACGTACGAAGGGAAGCCTCTGCCCAAAGTCGGAAGTGGAGTGTGTGCACGCAGTCAATTAAAGTTCCGGTGAAGAAAAACCACCATGATGTCCCAGCACCAAAACACATATCTTTGCCTCTTATGTCTTTTTTGGCACCAAATGGCCCAGAAGCTGCATCGACTCCATTCGAACTACAGGGTCTACTGTTCCCTAAAAGTGGGCGCGGCCATTTATTGGAGAAGGAAGTCATGTGACATCAAAACCCGTCAAAGGAAATGTTTGGTCTTTTTCAACTTGGACCTTATTTTAGCAAAGATTATGTTCAGCTACTCACCCAGGCAAGTTTGGAGCATCTTGGAATCCTTCGGGAGATCTTTATATCCAGCTGCGATCAGTGTATATCCATATAATGGAAGTAAATCAGGGCAGGAGATTTGCTGCCTGTAATAAGGCATTATCTGCGCCAAAACCCCTTCTAAGAGCCAAGTTTTCTTATTAATTATCTTGTGGGTTGGGAAAGCCTCTGAGGTGTTAAGGTATTAGCTTCAGGGGTCTTACAGGCTTTTAAACAAATCGAATCCAGTTTACGCTAACCTGGGATTTCAATGACGTTGCAGCTGTCCGCCATTACAGCTGTGGTCTACGTAGGTTGTGGAAAGGGAGCCTGCAGAAGCTGAAATTATTCCAGTAGTTGTATTATAGCCACTAAATCACCCTGGAGCTGAACAAAGAACAACCCAGAAGGTCTGAACTCCGGTGGGAGTAGTGCTACCGTTTTACATAAAATGGTTATTTAAGGGTTTTTAAATGAGTTGTGGGCCAGATAATGCCTTATTACAGGCAAATCTCCTGCCCTGGTTGACTCCCATCATATGGATGTACGCTCATCGCGAGTGGAACAAAACTTCTACCAAAGCACTCCAAGTGTCTCCAAACCTGTATGAGTGAGTAACTGAATGTAATCTCTATTAAAAATAAGGTCCAGGCTGGAAAAAAAACTAAACTTTTCCTTTAAGCACTTATTATAGGCTGGGGCCTGTAGGTTTGCGTCCATCTGGAAATGCTACAGGCCGCTTTGTATTACATTTAGCTGTGTTGTAATAATTATAAAGACAATAAAAAAAAAAAACTTGCTAATTGATTGAATGAGAATTTTTTTTTGACAGAAATTATAAATAAATGAAGTGGTAAATTCCTGTGTGACCGACATCCTCCTATTAATCCCAGCTGGTATTCTGGGCTTGTTGTGGTGGCAGAGCTTGGTTTGTGATTCAGATGAACTGAAACAGTTTTATTTGGTAAGAAAACAGAATGTTTGTCGTGGCTCACCATGAAGAACGCTCCTCTGTGGTAGTACTTCTGCAGAAACTTGTATTTGCCCTTCTGGGCTTTGTTGGTGACTTGCTTGCCGCTGTTCCGGAGCTCCGCCCGACGCTCCTCCTCCGTCAGGTTGTGGAATCGCTCGATTTCGGCCTTCTCCCTCTCCATCCTGAGGACAAACGACACAGCTCACCGACCTGTCCGCATCTAGGCGGCCGGCAAACTCACGTTTCCACTCACGTTTCCCGGGCCTCTCTGTCCCTCTTGATGCGTTTCAGCTCCCGGACCTTCCAGGCCTCGTATTCCTCCTCCTCGTTCTCGCCGTCCGTGTCCAGGGCTTCCAGGGCGGCCAGCGACCGCCGATTCTCCTCAAACTCCTTCTTTGCCTCCTCCTCGACAATTTTCAGGGTGTAGCGGCGGCGCTCCTCCGCCTGTCGTTTGGCCTCGGCCTCCAGCTCGCGCTGCTTCTGGTCCTCAGCTTCGCGCTCTGCCACCGTGATTCTGTCCTTCCTGGAGATCAAACAGGTCTGCATCATAACAGGACTCAATAGTTTCAGACATTCATCCATCCATCCAGACGAGACATTATTATAAACCCTCATGCTTAAGTAGAATTTATAACTATCTGAGCATTTTCGGTTAAAAAACGTTTTTTGGCAAAGAATTGACATTTTTGTGATTTCTATCCTTTTTTCCCCGTTTCCAGAGAGATTTGGCGTTCTTACTTGCGAATGAAGACGGGTTTGAGCCGCGGCTCTGCTTCATCCTCGCTGTCCGTGTATTCCTCGTATTCCGATTCAGACTCAGACTCCTCCCCCGACTTCCCCTCCTCCTCCACCTCCATGACCTCCATCTCCTCGTTCTTCCGCTCCTGCGCTCGCTGCCGCATCATCGCTCGCCTCCGTTCGATTTCCTGCGGGGACAACGATGGGAGCGGTGAGGATTTGTCCGGCGTGCCAAGGACTAAACCCCGAGGCGTTTCTGTGTGATTACAACCTCGTCGTCCACTTCCTCCTCCTCCTCCTCCTCCTCCTCTTCGTCCTCGCTGCTGTCCTCGCGCTCGGGATGCCACGTCCCCTCGTCCGAGTCCTCGCTGCTCTCTGCCACCACCTCGGGCTCGACGATCCGCCTGTGCCGCGCCAACCTGCGGACGCGGGAGCGGGGGAAGCGTTTCAGCTCGGCGGCGTTCGTCTGAGCTGACGCCGAGGAACGCAGCCTTACCTATCCTCCACGTCCTCGTTGGTGCGGTTTAGCAGACGCCTGAGACGCGGGTCGGAGACGTCGTCCTCCTCCTGCGGCTCCGCCTCAGGCTCGGCCTCCACTCCCTTCTTCACAAACTTGAATTCCTCCTCCTCCTCGTCCGACGACTCCATGGGGGCGTAGTCTGGACGCTTGCCGGACACGTACCTCTTCACCTTCACCTTCTCCATAGTCAGCTCCCCTGCAATGAAAACACGTGAAGAAGATCGCTGGCATCAACTTCAGCTTAAAACCTTCTGAATCAGAAACAGACAGCAGAACTGGACCTGATGAGACAAAAACTATATAAAACAAAACCTCATGGTCATTTTAACAACAATCGACTTCCTTCACTTCCTTTCCCTTTGTTTGTTGGCAATGTTTTGATTTTAATTGCTTTTTCTGGAGGCGGAAAAATCTGATTCAAAGGATAGAGGTGAAAAACGTCCACAGATGTTTTTTTATCAACAGAGTCCTCCAACATCGATAACCTTAACTCCTCATTTGGCCTCTTTTCCTGCTACTCATCGGAACAATTAAACCCGAGCTGCAAAATACTGGAAGAGGAAAAACACATGACAGTGACATGAGGAAAAAGAAAAGAAAAGAAAAAGCCAAAAATGCATGCAGCTCCCCTGCATTAAACAATTAACCTGAACTCATCCTGACTTTATGAATAGTAAAGTTTTGCTTTTTGTCTGTATATGTAAATGTATTTATAAAGAAAAGGAAAAACATTTTTCCACTGAAAAGGTATGTAAAAGGAAAAACTAAATGTATACATTTCTTCATGCTGCTCCCCTGGCATCTTTTTGGACATTTAACCTGAACTGTTCCAGACTTATGAATATTAAATTTCTGGTTATATCTGTATTTGAGACGGAATTAAGTACATTTTTAATTATATAGCAGTTATTTAGTTGGAATCACAAAGTGCTTTAACAAAAAGAATAAAACTACACGTTTTCAGTTGGCCTTTAAAGTAAACCATTTTCATCATACTTTACTGCCATGTTCTTAAATGTACAATGAAGTTAGTGATAATAAAGATAAAAATAAACATAAAACGTCAAAAAAATGAAAAGGTAATTATTAATATTATAAATGTTTTAACGTGACTAATTTGAATCCCAGCTATGACTTGAGCCGAAGATTTCTCTCTCCTGACCACAGAAATCATTTGAGCAGCCTGTGTTTGCATATTTCACGCTAAAATCTAGAGCTATTGCGACTTCATAATTAAGATGACTACATTTATGACATTAAAATCGAAAATAAACCTAATTAAACCTGTCATAACTCTCTAATTAACTTGATTATTCTGTAAATGTTTTGCCAACTGTAGCTTTAACTAATGCTAGCTAATGGAGCTAAATGGCTAACCAACAACCGCTCACCTTTCTCGTTCCGGATCGGAACGGCACCGGCCGTGGACTGGATCGGTGGAAGCTTCATGTTGGCGGCTTCGTGACTAGACATGACTGTCTGGTCAACTATATCCGAGCCGGGAGAAGAAAATGTTAAAAACGTTAGTTCACTTAGCAGCTACAGCTCGTTGTAGCTGCAGCGAAACGGAAGTTCGACAAAATGCGTGAGTGGAAAGGAAGGGGAATTATTCCGACAATCACTTCCGCCTCTTAACTCCATGAATATTAAATTAAATTTGTATAATATTTGATCAGTGTCACTGTGAGTTTGTGTTTTTCATAATGTTCATGTTTTTTTTAAGAAAGTCTAAAATATAAAATATTCAATAAAATAAAGTCGTAGATTTGGTGTAGATTAGCGCCCCCAGTGGTTATTGAAAACATTTTTGAAAAAGAACAAGAAAATAGTACACAATTTGTAATAATTATAATAAAAACCATTTATTTTTCTCTAATTAAATAGTAATATTTATAAGAATATATAGTAGTAAGAGTACAGTTTAAGTTTTAATAGCAATGAAGGGCTTTATTACCAATACTGTTACAAATTATATTACCACTTATCAGTAATACATTTCAATACATTCATTTCAAAGATTAGGGGGAAAAAGCATAGTGCAAGATAAAATAATGATAATCCTTAATTATTCACGCATCACCAAACATCATAATTAAAAAGATATAAATGATAACATCTTAATCCAGCCATCCATTTTCTGAACCGCTTAATCCTCAAGGGGTGGTGGGGGTCTGGTGCCTATCTCCAGATGTCAACGGGTCGCCAGTCAATCACAGTATAACATCTTCAATTTAAGCAAATTAATGTAATTCATTTTCAGAATTTTTTTTAAGGTGATATATAGACATTAAAACATGTTTTTCCAAAACATCAGAGTTGTCTTGAAAGTTGTATTCCTGAACATCATTATGCTTGAAGTTCAACAAAATTAACTAACTGAATAGGAAAAATTAAAAATTAAGGCTCCTGGACAGAATCCATAGTTCAACATGAAAAAAAAAAATCTGTTTAGACAATGAGCATCTGAATAACAGTTATTGATCATTACAACTTGCGTTTCTTTTTTTTTTTTACATGCTTGTACATTTTCTGAATTATTATTGAAAAGAATATGTTGAAATATTTATTTTTACATCATTTATAGCTCAAATACATTCACCTTTTAGGATTAACAAACTCAAATCGTTTGAGGCTTTTAAACGGGAATTTTTTGGCTAATTTTGTAGTCAATTTCTTAACATGCTAGTAATGTTTCTGCCATCAATGCCCAAAATGTGAATGTTTCCTTTTTTTAGTGATAAAATGATAAAGTGAGTTCATCTTAATAGTCAGCAATAATGTAGCCGTCCCCATGTTCTCCTGATAGTGTCGATCAGCTGTAGCATGTATGAAACAAAAAATAAAAATAAAAAAAAGATTTATTTTCATGGCTCATAAATGAAACAGCGTCTGATTTGTGAGGTGAACAGTCTGCTCTCTGGTGAGCTAAGGCTGTTCTCTCAGAGTTGAACCCCCCTCTGTTTGAACAGCTCCTCCAACTTCTCCTCCAGAGCCGAGTTTGTTCCCTTTAGACCTTTAACCACCTCGGCGGCCCAAACAAAATACTCCTGGACCCGATTAGCTGACCAACCTGCCAGAGAAACAAATAGAGGGTTAACCTGTAGAAATAACTATATAAGAAACAAATGCAACTACTGCTGTTCCCCCCAGAGTTTGGGGCGTCTTGGAAGTGTTCTTTAAAGATGTTACTGACAAAAAGCTCCCATGTTAGTGATGTCACTGCAGTGCCCTATGCTAGTTGTAGTCTGACCTGGACGTTTACTCTGTGCTATACGACCGCCTTTGTCCACTTGGTCATTTTGTTTGTGCAATTTGGAAGCACGCAAGCTCGAACCTTATTAAGGTTTGCAGTAGCAAGTTTTGTCTGACTGACCGCCGCCGTAGAGCGCAGAGCGAACGTCCTGCTCAGACCAAAACTACAATGAGATCGCGCGCTAGTGTAGGTGGATCAAAAGCCTGCAAAAACCAACCCTGCAGGCAACGAAGAATAGCTTCCAGGATGCTTCCAACTCTGAGGGGAACAGTTCTAGCGATGAAGAACAAGACATCGGTTAAACGAAGGAGTTTTGTGGCAGATAATGTCTTATTTAGAGGCTGCGCTTCGCCTGCCCTTATGACTCCATTTATATGGATATAACTTCTCCCAAAGGACTCCAGGTGGCTCCAAACTTTTCTGGGTGAGTAAATGCATGTGATGCATGGGAAGAAAATGAGCTTCCCGTTTAAACAAATATGTCTGCATGTAAAATTCTAAGGGGTCCAGGTTGTTTAATAACATAGGGGAGCTGAGCAGCAGAATTAGAACACTGAAAAGAAATAAAAGGCACAGATATTTACTTTAGTTGTTTTTTTTCTACTTCATTTGGGGCTGAACAAATTAGGACAAACTTAGGTTTAGTTTAATCTCCGAATCTTGCGTCACTAATTTGAAGGTGTGTATGCTTCAAATGTTTCTGCAACATTCACCATCATAAAGAACGATAACTTCAACAGATAATGGTTTTTAGCGTTGCTGCTGACCGACAGGCGTGCAGGTGTTCAGGTCTCTCAGGTTGTACAGCTTGTCAGCCAGTTTCACCAGTTTGGCCTGTCGGCTGCAGCGAGGCGCGTGCTCCACCTGCAGCCGCTTCCTCTCCTGCTTCGGCAGCCTTTTGTCATCCGTCACCTCCTGGACAATTCGAGCTACGATCGCCCCAAATTTGTCCTCCAGCTCCTCCAGCGTAGTGTCTGTGTCCTCTACGGTGTCGTGAAGCAAAGCGGCCTGCGTGTCAAAGAGGGGAAAAGAGTTCAGGAGCGCATGAAAGGCGGCATCCAGCATAGAGATGAGCGACTGGGACGTACTTGTAAAACCTCTATGTCTGTGACTCCTCCTTCATAGCTGAGGATTCTTGCAACTCCTTACAATGAAACCAACAGAACTGCATCAGGGATGCTGGTTTTCAGCTTATGGGAAAATATAGTAAAACATACATGAAACAGTAACAGGTGGCAACATAATTTCTGTCCTTCTCATTCATTTTTAAAAATTATTTTCCGCTCTGTAAAAAACAAACAAGCTTTAAACTATGGAAGAGGATTATGGCCATTGGAAAAAAATCCTGATTTTATTCTCCTATTTCTGCCATTAAAGCTGGTTGATCCCAGGTGCCAATCTACATTTAAATCAGAATTTTAAAATTAAAGACAGAATTATGAGAGAAAAAGTCAGAGTTGAGGAAAAATAAGTCAAAATTCTGATATTAAAATCTGAATTCTGAAAAGAACGTCAGAATTAAAGAGTATAAAATTACTTTGTTAATCTCAAAGGGAATTTAAATATAAATCGTGAGTTGTTTTTTTGTGTCCTCAAAACTGCACAACATGATCGGCAAGTTTCTTTAAAGAAAAAAAAAAGAAAAAAAAGGTTATTGCTGTTGTCTTTCCGTCTTGGCCTTTAGCTTTCTACACCCATCACACCTGCACCGCCGGGTGGTGGGGGATCCAATGTGAAACTAAAACTGCTCAAATCGAGTTCTACCCCCCTCATAATGAAACCCCTACCGACCGATTGGATGGTTAATGTACGGCGTTTCCTCTGGATCTTTACGTCGTTGTTTACGATGTTTTTCCGCAGCAAAATTGACCGTTTCTAGCAATAAAGCCGCGTCTGGATTCATGACTAAACTCGCTAAATAGAAAGATCAATTGAAGCCGGTGAAACCCAGAGGTCCGCTCTCTACTAGGTCCGGACGAAAACAGTCGCTCACATGATTCTTTCCGCCCTATTAGCTACGGGAAGTCGGTGGCTGCTCCACACAGATACATTTACGTTGCGGCTATTTACTAATTAAAAAATATTACTTATTGTCTGTTGCGTGCCAAATTATTTACCACGGAATTGTTGAATATCAGCGTTGACGTTTTTAACTTTCCAGTTTGCCTTATAGCTTAAGCTGACAGCTGTGTTTTTAGCCAACAAGCTAACCTTAATGAGCAGGACTTCCCTCAGCACTGATTTCTGTCTGCCAGGAGCATCTCCGAACATCATTTGTTATATTTATACACTGGAATCCCTAAAAGGTAACAATGGGGGGGGAAAAACATCGTTAATTGTTTTTTGTTTGTCAATCTTCTTGTTTGTATTGCTGTTTTAGCCCAGAATGGCTCACAGTGCCAGGAGAGACTCCCCGGAGCTGCCAGACCTCTCCCTGCTGAAGAGGCTGGTCAGAGATCAGCTCATCTACCTGCTGGAACAGGTGGGAACACGATGCACACAACACTAAGCCTGGGTAGGAGCTTGGTCCTGCTGGGTTCCACCTGCAATCCTTGTAGGTGGATCATCTTTATTTTCCCCCAGCAGGATTGGACGCACAAGTTGGGATTTCTTTTCGATTTTTCGGCAATGTACACAAGTTTAAAACTATACATACCGCGCTCATGTACAAACAAAGTCAAAATCTCTTTCAGCCTCTTGCGTTTTGTCGCATTCCTCAAACCTCTGGGAACAGTCCAACTTAATGTTTGACCATTCTTGTTGACAGAATTGTAAGATTTAATGGAAGTTTCTGTCTCTCCTGGCCCAAAGCTGGCTTTTAGTTATCGTCCAGTGAATTTCAGTGGGATTTATTCTCCCAAAAGAGTTGAAATCATTGACCACGCTTGAGCTTTGTCCAACTTTTCAATATTTGAAGGTCGTCCTCCGTCGTCGTAGTTCAATGCGATTCTCGCAATGCACCCGTACCACTTGGAGCTAAACATCCCCATAGCATCAAACCGCCACCACTGTGCTTAACAGTTAAAGTCTCGTGTTGTGAAATTCTGATTTTAAGTCTTCCAAAGAGAGTTCAGTTCATTTTTATATTTCGCCTTCCTTTTTTTCTGAGCTGAAGCTTTACTGCTAATCAGGCCCACAGCATGATGCTGCTACCACCATGCTTGGTAGTTGGTACGTTCTTCTTCGGTTTGAAAGCCTCACGTTGATTGCTCCAACATACTGTATGTCATTGTCGACAAACACCTCAGTGTTTGATTTATCTGTGCGGATTAGCGGTAAATTGAAGTTTAGTTTTAAATGACTGATTTCGAAGCGGGGGCGTCAGTTGATGTTGATGTAAAGCGACTTTTGCTGCTGACATTTGGAGCCTATTAACCTCCTGTTATCTGCTATCTGAACTAATGCCTTCTTGCTCTCACACAGTTGCCCGGGAAGAAAGACCTTTTCATTGATTCGGACTTGATGAGTCCGCTTGATCGAATTGCAAATGTTTCAACGTTAAAGGTAAACCGTACTTAACTCCTTCCTTTTTTTCTGTTTTAACCAAAAACGGCTTGCATCTCTATTGCTTTCAAAACATCTAATATTTCATCTCAGAGATTTGTATTGCCATGCACAAATAGGAGAGTCTGGTTTTTACGTCTTTTATGCTGACGGTTTCGGCTACAGCCATCACCGACCTCAAGGCGAAACAGTCAGCAAAAAACAGGTAAAAAACCAACTCTCCTATTTGTGTATAGCATTAAGAAGAAAAAGAGGAAGAAAAATGAAAATCTCCAAAGTAATAGAAAGCAACGCAAAATCAACTTAATCAAAATGAGCTAATGTTTTACAATTTGCAGCAACACGAAGTCGACAAACTTTACAAAGTGGAGTACAAGCCTATAATAAGCATCTCAGATCAGTGAGTTCTGCTCCTCCTTAAAAGTGGATCACAGTTTTTTTTTTTTTTTTATACCTGCATGACTTATTTGACTTTATCACATATTTACAGGCTCTGCTTTCTGATTCGACCGCGAATACAAACCGTGAAGTGGATTTGTGGTTAGTAAAGTTTGTTTTTGCCTCCCAACTGTCCTGTAATGTAGCTGTTACTTCAGCTAAAAGGAGGAGACAAAATAAAGCGTTCCGGGCAGTATGCCTTAAATACCAGGGTTTGAGACCACTGCATTTTACAAATTAGGAACAGAATAAATATTAAAAATGCAGAGTTTGTTTATTATTGGTCTGAGGTTTAGTTCATCTTTCCTGTGGTGAATACTATCTTTTATTAGTGCTTAATAATGGATGGTGCTTTATAACTTATGTTCCTTCTTCTCAGATGTGGTCAACGCAGACAAGGCAGCAGGAAGATTTAGACAATACAAGATCATCTTCACCCCTCAAAAGGTGTGTCTTCCTCTGCTGAAAGTGTCAAACAGGTCTTGTCTAGTATGAAGTTTTCAATTGTTCCTGAGTTACTGCATTGCCACGAGTTTTCAGGTTTTAGAGATAAATTACCTCTTTATATTGTACCAGTTTAAATCTTTGCCTCAATTCAATTTATTGATTGTTTTTTAATAGATTCAGTTCAGAATAATGCAGTCATTTATTCTACTTATTGTCTAAGTCTGGTTTAAGTTAGGATATCGACCCAAATACTGTCTAATTTACATGTGTCGGTATCGGTTAAAGTTGACCGATACCATGAACCAATACTTAAAATGTGGTAAATCTGAAATAAATTCACAAAAAGGGCAAATTTTTCAATTTAAATGTTAGTTTTATGGTGATTTTATATTTTACATCTGTTAATTTGTCTTAGTTATGTTTAATTAGTAAAGTCTGGTGCCTTTAGTCTCTGCAAGAAAGGTATAAGGTGGAAGGTATAAAGTTGATTGATTCCGCTATAGAATCGGATTGGTATTGGGTATCGACAGATACACTAAGCCCAGGCATCGGTATCAGGACTGAAAAAGTCAGATCGGCACACCCCTTTTTAAAGGCCATTTTAATCTATTTAAGTGCTGTCAAAATGCATCCACTTCAATAAAAAAAAAATGGTGTTATTTATTCCAGACCGTTCTCAGTGCATACAGTCTAGTCTGTTGAGAACAAAGAAAGTCAAAAGCACTACAAATACATAGGCGCCAATCACTGCATTTATAACGGAGTTCAAATCAATTTGATGTACTTTTTACTCCAATTATGATCCAACTAAGTCCATCTAATTCTAAATAACCACATTCTATTCCAGTTTAGTGCATTACAGTTTCCTCCAATTCAATGCGAATGGATGTGATTCTAACTAATTAAATTGCAGCCTAATTTAAATCCATATGGCCCAGTTCATTCGAGTGACGTCCCGGTTTAAACCAATTCATTCTAAGGATCAACACATCCAGTGGCCTGTTGTTTTCCATTGCAATTCAGAGAAGAGCGTCTGTTATTGTCAAAAACTATAGACTAAATACATTTTACTTCATTCCAGTTATGACCCAGTTCAATCCATTTCATTCATTTTAAGACCATTCTAAACCTGGTCAATCCGGTTTATTCCTTGTAAACCCATTCTAAACCAGATCGATCTGGTTCAATCCTTATTAGACCATTCTCAGCCAGTTCAATCCATTTCATTTTTTAAAAGACCAATATAAACCACATCGATCCAGTTCATTCGTTATTTGACCATTCTAAACCAGTTCAATCCAGTTATTTCCTTGTACGATCTAGTTTGTTCCTTGTGAGACCAGTCTAAACCAGATTGATCCAGTTCATTAGTAGACCATTCTAAACTAGTTCAATTCAGTTAATTCTTTTGAAGACCCGTAGAAACCTGTTCAGTCCACTTTGTTCCTTTTGAAATCATTCTAAATAAGTTCATTCCAGTTCTTTCTAAGACCATTATAAACAAGATCATTCTAGTTCATTCCTTCTAAAATGATTGCAAACCAATTAAATCCAGTTCAATTCTTTTTCAAACCACTATAAAGCAGTTCAATCCAATTCATTCCATTTCTAGACCATTCAAGACCAGTGAAATCGACTTCTTTCCATTTTTAGACCAGTATAAACCATTTCAATCTAGTTTGTTATTTTTTACACTCACTCCCTCTAAGGCTTCGTCCACACTAAGCCGATAAGGTTATACGGGGAGTTAGAAGCCTAATGTTATCCACTCAACACGAGCATTTACGCCCCGTTTAAGGTCCGTTTAAGTTCCCTTGATTGCGCAATCCCATTCCGACCCTTGCAAATACTGGGTATGCGCGAAAAGACGCACGAAAAACGCGTATAATCTACGTGACGCCAGCGCCTACATAATATACAAGAAGCTCTACAGCACAGTACATATCTGCTTGTCCCGTTAACCGAAGAGAACAATAGCTGCTCAGAAGAAGAGAGAGTTTTTGGTGTGGACAGACGACGAGAACGATTTATTACTCTTCGCTGTTGTCTTTGTCTGTAGTGTCGTATTGTTATTGACGCAGCATTCAGTGACGCCACTTCCTTTCATTATCCGGGGAAGCTGTCCATACTAACACGTTTAGCCGTTGAATTAAGATTTACACGGCTCTCTTACCCGGATAATAGTTATCCGGCCACAGACCTTAAACGACGCCGGGTTAGTGTGGACGATAGGGGGTGTAGACTAAATAATTATACGTTTAAGGCATTATCCGGCTTAGTGTGGACGTGGTCTAAGACCAATATAAACCATTGATATCCAGTTAACTTGTAAGACTATTATAAACTAGTTCACTGCTTCTAAAACCACTCTAAACCAATTTAATCCAGTCCCTTCATTTTTTAGACCAACATAAACCAGTTCAATCCAGTTCATTCCATTTTTAGACCAGTATAAACCAGTTCAATCCAGTATGTTCTTTGTAAGACCATTTATAGCAGTTCAGTCCAGTTCATTTCTTTTTAGATGAGTATAAACAAGTTCCATCCAATTCATTGCTTTTATATCAGTTTAAACCAGTTAAATTCAGTTAATTCCCTCTTTAGACCATTCTTAACCAGTTCAATCGAGTTTATTCCTTTTTTAGACCAGTATAAAACAGTTGAGTCCGTACATGTTGATATTTACCAGTTGTCTTTCCCCTCCCGATTCAGTTCCACACATGTGAGGCTGTGCTGGAGGAGCAGGGAGTGTTTGGTGGTCAGTTTTTCTTCTGTTAGCTTCGTTTTATTAGCAGCGAGCGGTGAAAGGTGACAGACAGGACTAAAGTTGAGTCTGTCCTCCTGCAGACGTGACCACTGATGAATGGGCGTTCTACCTGCTACCACTGGACGAGGACATCATCAGCCTGGAGCTTCCCGAGTTCTTCCGAGACAACTTCCTGGTACATGTGGAGTCTAAAAGAGAGCTGAGACAAATAACCATTCCATGCCTTTTAAGAATGAACCCCCCGTGAATTGATTAAATAAGCAGAGCTTTAAATGTAGCCTGGAAAAGTTTGGAATTTAAAATATGAAAAAAGAAGATGGAGGTTTGGAAATGTCTGTATTTCTAGACTATTTATTATCCTATTCTTTAAGTTTTGTTTGTCCTTCCGTCTGTCATCCAACCCTCTATTTGTGTTTCCATCTCTTCAACTGTCCATTGGTTTTTTCATTGAAATAACAAAGGAATAAGTGTCAAGAACAAAATGACATTATCAGGATTTAGACCTCAGATTAAGTCCGAGGGGAACAAATTAATATTGCACACATTCTGGATATGAGCATATGTGTCTACTTCACCTTTTGTTGACATGTGACTCCATATAAACCAAGTAACAACCTTTTATTCCTACAGGCAGGGGACCAACGGTGGGTGAGAACCGCTGGGAGCGCCTTGCACCTCCTTCACTCCCTCTTCGGGCCGTTCTCGAAGGTGTACGGGATCGGACGCTGTTCTAAGGTCCGGAATGACCACAGAGCAAAAGTTTAACTTGCACGTCAGGTGGCTTGATCCACGCTAAGAGATGTTCTCCCGTTTATACGTCCCCAGATGACCTACGAGTCGTGGAGGGAGCAGGTAGAGGAGGGGGAGCAAAAAGCTCGACAGGCTGAAATCGGGAATGTTTTTCTCATTGATCGAGGTGAGGAGCCACGGAGCCAAGCGGACGAAGACTGCACAGCGCTCTCTTTCTACTCTAACGTCTTTGTTTTTCTCCAACAGATGTGGACTTTGTCACTCCTTTATGTTCACAAGTTGTCTACGAGGGGCTGGTGGACGATATATTCAGGATCAAATGCGGTGAGTATCGGCCGTCAGGCAGCTGAGGTTCAATCTTCAATTGTTGTGGGGATTTTTTGCTTTCTAGAATTTTTTTTATTATTATCCACAGACCCAAAGACTTAGTTAGAGAAAAGTGTTTACATTACAGTTCCCTGAGCAATCCTTGCTTCTAACGTCCAACCTCTCATTTCAGAAAAATTTAGAAGTTTTCTTCATTGGAACAAAAAAACTTGTTAGGTAGAAATTTAATAAGAGAAAAGGTTTTAAACTGAGGATGGATCCTTGCATCAGCTTCTTTCAGTCCAGATCTGTCTGCCGTGATCTGTCAAGTCCAAAATATCAAATTGTTGAACATTGTTTGCCTTTTTTAAACCTTTTTTTAACAGCTAAAACCGGAAGGAAACATCCAGACAGCCATTTTGAGGCTTGTGTCTGAAATGGTTAATACAGTTTCCCCCGGTAAACTGTTACTCACCCATTCATTGAATTACTGCCAAGTAATTAAAGTAAAAGCTCAAAAACAGTGTTTTTTTAACAGCACAGATCAATATCGAATACAATGTAAATCGGAAAGTCTCTCTGAATCCAGCTTCCTATCGCTTCAGTATCACAATAAGCTGTGGCATGCGCTCGTTTTTTACGGCTGTTTGGCACCACCTGAAACAAATTTAATGAGTCTCATCCATAACAGTCATGTTCCAAAGCCTTAGTGGTTAGTGGAGTAAACTGTAGGCCTGTCAAAAATGACGATCGGCCCACAGATTCTGCCACCGTTCAAAATGATCGGACAAAAACGGAAACTATTCAGTTAACCCTAACCCTGTGTGTGGTGTATGCGATGAATCCAGGGTATCAAACCGCAGTCAAATTCTATCCAGTTAGCTCATTTTTTGGAAAGTTCTTTGTTCTTGTTTCTAATAAAACGACGAGACTAAATGAAACAGGAGTAATGAGGCCATTTCAAAAATGTAAGGAGTAGAACGTACAGATAGTTGCATGAAAATGTATAGAATAGAAGTAAAAAATTAGGTCAATCTCTAATTGCTCCAGTGAAGTATAAATACCCCAAATTTCTACTTAAGTAAGGCAATTACAGATGAATACTTTTTTCCTTATAACCTTTGGTAACGGCTTTGTATTTCATATACAAAAGTCATAAAAATGACTCAATAATTATCCTAATTAGGTCACCAGGAATAATTAGGATGATTAATGAGTCATTTTCATCATGTTTGCACGTAACATGCTAGCTGTTACTAGGGCCGGGTGATATGCCCTCGAATCTATATTGTTATAAGCATGTGTGGTAACTATATGTATTGTGGTAAATTATTTTATTTATTTTATTTTTTTATAGGCTACATGTCGAAATTCTCAGTTCAGCGACATGTTGCAGCAGAAAAAATTCAAAAAGATTTAGAATGCAATTTAAAGAACCGTTCTTGTGCAAAGTGCAGTTTAAAATATTAAATTATTTTCCCAAAACAATGCAACACAAAAATTTTCGCAACATAAATATGAAGATTTTTAAAAATTTAATAAAAGCGAAAATATTTTGGAAAAAAAAAATCACACGAAAAGATTTCATCACATATTTAAATAAAAAAATGCTTCAAGTTCAACAGATTTTCTTTCTGTTAAATGATAAATCTAGTATGAAGACAAACACTGAACATCAGGATCCTTGATACATTGTATGTAGGCACAGCTTGATGACATCATCAAAATCCATAACCACGGTATGGTCAAATTCTCTACCTTTGGCCTATGTTATTTATACCTTTTTTATATTGCTACTACCAGCTGTTACCATTCACTTCCATTGTTTATGCTAAGCTAATCCAAATGGACTGCTGCCATCGGAGAACGATTGGCTACTTTTTTTCACTTCTCTAACTCTGAGGAAGATGGCAACAGACTAAATTTCACTTTGGGGTGGAATATCCCTTTAGCACATTCCCAACTCTTTATTACACACCAACATTAAGTTTAAAAAAGAGTCTGAATCATGTTGTGATTTAGGCAAAAATGCTTAAAGAGAATCGAAGTGAAGTCCTCAGCGGATGCAGGCCGACTGGACTGAGCGGCACAGAGCACTGCAGGAAAATGCCCATACTTGACTGGCCAGTCCGTGCAGATCTGGGAGGAAATGAGTTGTGAACAGATGAGGAGCGAACGGCATGAGAGCACTGAGATTCTTCTGCTTCAGTTCAGTCCGGCATAAATACCTCGGATTCCCGCCGTGTTCTGGGTGTTTGGTTTCGGTGACGCTCGGGAAGGTTGGACACAGTGAAATTAAAGATGGCGCGCTCACTGCACAAGACCAGATTTACCTAAACGTAACGACCTGGAATCAACATTTGTCTGATTAGGATAGAAAAGTACTTTTTTAGTGATTATGTTACTATTTTCATTTTTTGCTCTTGTCAAATCGAGTTGGGGATTATGATATAAGAAAATATTGTAATTCTTGTTAGAGGCTCTCTACAGATGAAGGCCATGCAGCGTGAGAAAAAGGAGAGTGGCTAAAGGAGTGCTGTTTATTGTCCATTAGTCTGAGACTTTTCTCTGTCGCATCATTTCTGCGTCTTGTTCTGCAGGATGTGTGGAGTTCGGATCTGATGTCACCTCCTCCGATAAAAGCCTCAAAGTCATGCTGAACTCTCAGGATAAGGTGGGGCTGAGGTCAGAGGTGTCCATCTGCTCCTTTAGGGAGGGAAAGTAAAGCTTTGTTTCGCTTCTCGCAGGTTTTTCATGAAATCCGAAACGAGCACTTCTCCAACGTTTTCGGATTCCTCAGCCAGAAAGCCAGGAACCTCCAAACTGCATATGATGTGAGCGGTCGTTCAGACTCTAACCGAGGTGGCTGACGGGCGGGACGGTTTTAATCTCCCCCTCGTTTGTTTCCAATCCCGCAGAAGAGACGAGGGATGGACATCCAGCAGATGAAGACGTTCGTGTCTGAGGAGCTGAAAGGCTTAAAGCAGGAGCATCGGCTGCTGAGCCTACGTGAGTTATCTTCATACGCCGCACATCGAGAGAGACCGTTAGACAGTCAGAAAAACGGCCATTTCTCTTTCAGACATCAGCGCCAGCGAGTCCATCATGAAAAAGAAGACCAAGCAGGACTTCCAGGAGCTGTTGAAGACTGAACACTGTGAGACGAATCCGTCCACTCTTTAGATCTAGTCAGAGTTGGCCAAAGGCATAGGATTACTAAGCAGCTGCTTAGGGACCCCACATAAATGCTAGGAGATTAAACGATTGAAATGATTATTTAATCTAAATGATTTACTCATTTTAACCCTAAAATAGCTTCAAATGCAGCCATATTTATTTATTTGTTCCCTCTAATTTAGATTTACATGTTTAATTCGCTTTGTTTTTATTTCTTTTTGTTGAGAAAAATACTCTTGTCTCATTCGTTCATCCCATGTCCCAGGTGAGGAAGTCTGTTTTTTTTTTTTATAATGCTGGCAAAAAAAAAAACTTCATTTGTAGTTCTGTATAATGAGTATGAGGGCCATTGTAGATAAAAACAGAAAAAATATTTCAAGAATTCTATGTCGAAAAGTCGTACATTTGCAAAAGAAAATTTCCACGATTAAAGTAATCAATTTTTGATATTTGATCGAATATATATTCTGAAAACATTAAGTCAGAAAAATACAGACATTTAATGGGTTTTGAAATTATTTATATCTGACAGAAAAAGCCACTCTTATAAGATAAAAGTTTTAAATGAATTAGACCTGTTGCATCATGCCGGTATAATGTGTAACTTTAGATGTTGCAACACAATGATATCTGCCTGATGCAGCCATGTTGTAGCTTCTTCTTCCTCACAGTCCCTCCCGTTCGAGGCGTTCACGGCCTCACCTGATTCCTAATCCTTTTTGCTTTTATCCCAAATAAAATCCTAATACTCTGTTGTAGTTCTGAAAATTGAGGGGGAAAAAACTTCTATGAAACTGGTTCTTGCTTTGATCTTCCTGTTATGCTTTGTGGACTTCATGAAAGAAGAGATGCAATATTTCAATGGGAGTTTCCAACTGAATAACGGCAATTATATTATTGTCTGACATATAAAGGGAAATTTGCAGTTTCCCTTCTAGATAAAGCTGCTGCTTAATTTTCTCTTTCTTTTCACATTTGGTTATTCATAAGCATACGAAAATGCTTGTTTTATGATGCATGACTGTATTAAGTGTAATAAGTATTTCCGCAGGTTGTTTATATGGATTCTTCTTTGTCCCTCAGGTTTACTTGAAGGATTTGAAATCCGTGAAAGTATTACCTTCATAGAGGAGCACATCAACAGACAGGTGGGCTTTCCTTGTGGCAGGTTCTGGTTAAAGGAAAGACTTTAAAACCATCTGAGAACGCCTGTTCTTGTTTCTTGTTTCGTCTCTGTTTGGTCCTCAGGTCTCTATGATCGAAAGTCTGCGGCTGCTGTGTCTTCTGTCGGTCACGGAAAACGGTGAATTCCCCGTGTGTGATTCCAGGCAGGAACGTCGGTTTATTTTCGCGTTGTAAAGAAAGATTTGTGACTGCTTCTCTTGCAGGACTCCTGCCGAAAGATTACAGGTCGTTAAAAGCTCAATTTCTTCAGGTGAGAGGAAACACAGACATGGAGTCAAAAATAAGTTCTTCCGCTTTCTCAGGTTAGAACCATAAACACTAATAATATTTCAGCCAGGCCAACTACAGGTGTTGAAACTATAATCACTGAAATTTGACAAGTATTTTAAGAAGCCACGTGTGCCGCTGGTTACTTGAAAGCGATAGTTATCTTGGTGTCTTTGGCAGAGAATAGTTGGTTAATTGAGATGATGAAGCTGCTAACTATATGAGAAGGTTGGAAATTTGACTTCAGCCTCCAGAGAAGTACTCTGGATTTAAACCTTTAAAAAAAAGCTAACTGCAGTTTAACAATCTCTCATTTCATTTAATGGAACTAGCTACAGTGCCATCTTTAAATGGTAATCTAACCTGGTAAAGATGTGCTCAAAAAACGTAAAATAAATCGTTTTCATGGAGGCTAAACCTAAGCCAGCCTCGATTGTCACAGTTCTGGAGGTTTCTGTCTTTTGTTCTGAGCGCAGATTTGGATACATTTAGGTGAAGAGATTTATAAAGATCAGTGAGTTCACCTTTTGTGTCCTGTTCTTTTTTTCTTTCCTTTTGAATACTCTGTAAAAGGAACTTATTTCTTTTACTGAAAAACGTTAAAATATTCAAACCCAGGAATACATATCGTCTTGATTCGCTATTTAAAAGTTATTTAAAATAAATCTAAAACGGTATACTACGCTACGACATTTCAATCATCTGTATACTCCTTTTTTATGTACTGTTATAGTGTTACGGTGCCAATAAATGGACATTTTCACTTTTACTGATGCAAAATAGTCACACATGAAAATCTGAGTCCAACCCAAACATCAAAATCAAGTTTGAATCATTTAGAAATACTCTCTGCATTTTCCCACCAACTTTTGCTAAAATAGTTGAAGTACAGTTTTAATATCAGATCATCTGGAAAACTTAATTCAATTGAAATTCAAGTTAAAAATACTTTCCTGATTAGAGGGAAATTGTTGTTGTAGATAATGTTAATTCAGGTGATCTCAGAAATTATTTCTATTCCATAAATGCGGCGTTTTGGGCCTTTGGAAAGGAAACACAATGAACAGTTCATTTTGCAATTATCTTGCTTTTTGGCTCATATTTCAGGCTTTCTCTTTTTGGGGTTTTTTTGTACTTTACACAGATAAAACTTAAGATATTCAAGTGAAAATGATGTGGATTTTTTTTCACACAAAAAATTCAGAAAATTTTAAAATGTAATTTTTATGTTTGCATGCTGTTGTTCAATGTGACCCAAAGCAGAAACTAAGAGGCGGCTTTTCACCGTCAAGACCACGATGGGCCTCTCAGAATGCTGAGGATGAATCTCAACATGTATATAAACGCTAGCATGACGTGATGTGTGATTATGTGATTCTTAACGCGGCGCCCCCCCCCCCCCCCCCCCCCCCCCACTGACTCCACAGTTCCGTGTATAACTCTTCTCTGCAGAGCTACGGAGCCGAGCACCTGCTGACGTTTTCCAACCTGAGGCAGCTGGGGCTGCTGGTGGAGCAGCAGCCGGGGGAAACGCTGAGTGTCATGGAGAGCAAAGTGGGCAAGCTGGTCAATGACCGAACGGCAGGTAAAAGTGGTTCAGTTCAGAAAAAAAATCAAACAATATAGGTTTCTTGCTGTTAAAGGGGAGTTTTTCCTCTCCACTGTCGCTACATGCTTGATCAGTATGAGGGATTGGTGTGGCTGGTGGATTCAACATAATCTACTCGGATTGCTTAAATAGTAAAAACTTTTAACTGATTGAAATGTTTGTATAATTTTATTGAAACGACTTTTTTTGTGAGTACCTGTTGTGAATTGGCGCTATACAAAAAAACTGAATTGAATATACTTTTTTTTTTTTTACTTTTTCTTTGTTGTATTTAATATTAATATTGATGGTTTTTTTCTCCATGGATCACTTTAAGCTGTAGACGTTCATTGTTTCCTATATGTTAAGGTTGCAGGGCGAGGCATTTGAAATGTGTGTAGAACATGCTTCTCCTTTTTCTATGTATAAAATGCATGGTTTTCCCTGGAAAGCAGAGGTCGAGGTAGATATTTGTTATTCTTCGTCATTTTGACCTGAAGAAGTCTGATTAAATTCCAGCCATAATCAATTTTTTCTCGTCAGTTTTTAAAATAACATATTCATCCGTTTTTATTTCTTATTAATCTTCAATAATATTCAAGCTTTTTATTCATTTTAAATCATATTTAAACAAAGAACTACTTATGATTAAACAAACTACTTCACTTAAAATCTGAACAATTCACCTGTTGTGACCTGAATGCACAGCTTCCCCTCTCAGCATAGAACTGAAATGCTCACTCCTTCGTGCGTTTTCAAACAGTGGGATTGCTGCAGAGGTTTTTGTCATGCAGTTTTTGGACTTTTGCATTGGACTGATGACTTGTTATGTGGGGTTTAGTTGTTCTGGGGGCCAAATCCGTGACTCCTGCTGGAAAGGCAGCATATGTTGCTATAAAATCTGGATTTTTTTCAGTAATTTATTGTGATGGTAAAAAGGATCTGTTATTTCAGCTCTTCATCAGAGGCATCAATTTCCTTAATAGTTCTTGAAATTATTTAAATTATGGAATGTGGAGAGATAAATGTGGAAATTAATGTTATTGTAGCTAGACTGATGATCCTCTGCTCTTCATAGAAGTTGTTCCATGTCTGAGTTTCAATAGAAAAATCTTTGGTTTTAAACTATCTTCTATGGAATAAAAAAAATTGTATTCTCCTATATATATTTTTGTTTAAGTAAAACTTCTAGAGGAAGTTTTGAATATATTTAGAATGTATTGAATTTTTATATTCTTTTTTCGTAGGAAAACTGACAGACGCCTTTTCTTCTCTGGCCAAGAAGAGCCATTTTAGAGGCTTAAGTCGAAAGCTCAACCTGGTAAAGAACAAAGTTCATCTCACCTAATTTAAATTATCATGATGTTGGTAGCACATATTGTGAGGAATTTAGACATTGATAACTTAATTTGTGTCAAGGTACCAAAGTCAGATGAAGAATATGACCTACGTGTTCCTCGCGACATGGCTTATATCTTTAGTGGCGCCTACATCCCTCTGAGCTGCAAACTTATTGAGCAGGTAAGTCCTTTTTATTTCCCTGGATGGGAGTTTTTCATTGCAGTAAAACCGAAATCGTTTTCCTGTTTTCTTTGGTTTCCACTCAGGTGTTAGAGCGGGACGGCTGGACGGGGCTGGAGGAAGTAACCAGGCTGATCAATGGACATGAATTTGCAGTAACAGGTTAGATCCCTGGTGTATTTCCTGTTATCTTAAATGTAAAAAAGCTGTTTTCATTCCAGATCTTTTTCCGTTGATATGTGGCTTAATTGTTTTCCTGTCCCACATGAGGCGGCAGCAAAGCTGATTTAAAGGCAAAGAGTGACGCACAGCGGATCATTCTGGTCATGTTCCTCGGCGGTTGCACCTTTTCTGAGATTGCAGCCCTTCGTTTTCTAGGAAAAGAGAGAGGTAAACATAGCATGATGGTACTAGAAGTTGGAATGCTTGCAATAGATTAACAGGTTCAAAGAAAGTCCAAAATCATCACCATCTCATATCTTTAGCTAATCTTTAAAGCTTGTTTTGACATTTTACTGTAATTAATTATTTTTTTAAAGGATATTAGTGCATTTCATTATATTATAGGCCAAAGGTACAACCAAGCAATAGAGTATAAAGTCTCTAGAATAATACTTACTATTTTAAGTAAAACTACAAATATGTACAGTAATTCAACAAATATTATTTATATGTTTACACTTATTAATTAGAGAAATAAATAATCAAATTGTACATTCAAAAAATATTTAAGTAAATTTTTTCTTGTCACTCGTTTCATGAATTTATTCTGCTTATCAACATTACCCATCAAAGTCAGGTGGCGGGGCTAACAATGCTATCAACTAGCTGATTTGTCTGCAGTTGATTAGCTGTGGAGGCTGACTAATCAGATGTTAGTCTTTCTGATATGCCACAGGGACACAAACATGGGGAGCCCCCTCCCTCGCCTCCCCTTTCGGTCAGCCCATGGGTCCCCAAACCAAAAAAAAAAATGCATGGAAGTCAATGAAGCGATAAGTTATTTTCTGGTCCGCTTTGTCCTACGTCCTAATTCACACATATGTTGTACTTCGATTTAAATAACTAATGATGTACATTTCAAATGTGTTTGTCCAGTGATTTGGGATTTGATTGTAAAAATCGCATTTAAAATGCCTACAAATCAGAAGTCGCATATATGACGCCATTTGGCTAAACGGAGCTAGCACTAGCTATAGCACGTGAAACACTCACCTAGAGCCTGTAGAGCTTCTCCTCCATGCTGGCTCTCACTCCACCGACTGCTTTACCTGCTGCTACTTTCCACATGGTCAGATTTTTAGAGGTTTTCTCCGTGTTTCTTCTTCTTCTGCAGTTGTAGTCCGCTAAACGTTTTCACGCAAAACCTAAAGTAAGTTTTGCCTCTTGTCGAAGATCAAATTTTTCTCTGCATCAAATTTATTTTTTTTTATTCACAGACATGATATGTTTGATCCACGGCGCATTTCAAACCGGATCAGAAAATTAATTTTATCGCTCCATTGACTCATTAATTTTTTTGGGCAGTAGGGGACCCATGGACAGGAAGTAGAAGGGCGGTACTTAGGCTCCCCATTGTGCCCTGAAGAAGGCCCTACAGCTGAAACGCATAGGCATGTTTTTACTTTTATAGCCATGGAATAATAAAGGCTTTTTATCTTTTTGATCCTCATGAGTGCCTCGGTCCATCTTCTTTTTTTCTTCAAGTATGCCACAGGGACACTTTAACTCATTTCATTTTGTACTGTAGCAGAGGAACTTTAAAATACTGAAATAACTGAGTTTAACACATCATTAATCAAACTTTAAATGATGGAAATTAATTATTTGTATATTAAATGCACTGTTGACACATTTAAAATGTTAGAGGGTTTTTTACATTATTAAATCATCCCATATTTAAATGGTTATGAATATTTCTTTTATCAGCTCATGTGGGACTTCTTGTAGAATCTGATCTTAGTTTGTACAGAATGAAATACAATTTTTCCTTTGAGTGTTTAAGAATTAGTCATTTAAAAGATTGCAGATCGTTTTAAAATCTACATTTGAACAGGTAAATTATGTTTGTAAATGTACAGCAAATAAATCTTACATTTTGATAGTTATGCAGCCTAATTAATACTTACCAATTTCTATGGTTGCTCATACACAACCTGTTTTGAAATGATGTTGTTGGTTTGTGGGTGGTGGGGTTAATAGGAAGTCAGCCCCCAAAATAAATACCTGCCCACGGCCCCGGAAAGTCTTGAACTGGCCCTGTTGTTGCAAGTATTTAAATGGGGCCGAGTGAAAAAAAATATTAACTACTGTTGTCTTTTTACAGGTTATAAATTTATTGTGGTCACAACTGCGATTACAAACAGTTCGAGGCTCCTAGAGGCTCTGCTGGACAACGACGTTTGAAGCCAGAGGAAACCGGACTTGACCGGAGGACACGTTCCTGCAGCCTCATGTCATACATTCTTTTCAGCTCAGAATGTTTGCTCTGTCACCTTAATCGACGCAGCTGTAAAAATGTCAATAAATGTGTTTTTTTTTTAAACAAAACAAATACAAACATGTCTGTTAATTTTCTTCGCATTTCTAGCAGTTTCGGTTATTTGTGAGTAAATCTGCCTGCAAGAATACGGCACCCCCTCCATGGCAGTAGTGTGTGTGTGCTTTTAAGATGAGCGTAAGGCGAAGCGGTTGGAGGATCGGCGGGGATAGGAGGAAGCCTCCAGCGGTTCGCTCTGGTTTGCAACAACGAGCGCCCCCACGCCAACAGCCAATCGGAAGGCAGAAAACTGCGCAACGCGTATTTTGAATCATACAAACTGAGGTGAAATCCAAATCAGGCAGAGCGCCGGAGCTCCGCGGCTGCTTGTTTTGTCGGAAAGAAAGTTCCTTTTTTTTCCTGAACTTTTCTGAAGCTCTGGGATTTAACAATGAGGAAGAGGTAAGATTGGACTTTTTACATCTAGGAGGATAGGAGCGTTTATTGTCACAGGAAGATAAAGTTAAAGCGAAGAATCGTTCGTGTTAGCTAACGGCCAATCTGGCGTTTAGGCTCGTTGAAACTCTTAGATCAAATTCTTTCAACGTTTTTTCGCCCTCTTGACTCCTGGTTATTCTTTTTATGTTTATTTAATGTAACATGAGCTCAGAAAAGTTTCCTTTTCTGGCCGTCGTAGCGAGGTGCTCGCAGCAGAGGCCGTGTCGTGTCTGAATAAGGCTCTGTACCACCTGAAGGACATCTGGGAGGAGATCGGCATCCCGGAGGACCAGAGACTGCAGAGGACCAATGTTGTCAAGAATCACATTAAGGTGAGACCGGGATCCCACCACAGCTTTAAATGTTACTGGACTGAGTTATTACGTTTTAGTGGAATAATCAGGTCACGTTTAAGTCTCTGAAAAACTTGAATTTTACCCTTAAAGAGGCCGCGTTCTTATATTGTTTTGAATGAAATCAAAGATTCTTCATATAATCTAATTGTCATAGCAACTTATTTGGCTCAAACCGATTCTCATTTCAAACCAAATAAAAACATAACACTGACATTAGGGATGTAACTATACCGATACTTGGGATCTGAGTACATGCCGATACTTCTACCGCACAAAAAATGCAATGATTTTGGGGACAGTTTTTTATATTCTTCTGCTTGCTACAAAAAAAAAAAATTGTTTAAGATGGGATAAAAACTAAGATTTCAAGTGAAACATACAAATTTTCTGTAGGGATGCACCGATACAACACTGGTATCGGCCCCGATACGTCTGATGTACATGTATTGGTATCGGGTAAACTTAACGGATACTATGAACCGATACGCAAAATGTGGAAAATCTGCTATAAATTCGCAAAAAAGATCAATTTTTAAGTGGAAATTCTATTTTTGTTGTAATTTTATATTTTGCATCTGTTATTTTGTCTTAGTTATGTTTAGTTAGTAAAGTCTGGTGCCTTTAGTCTCTTCAAGAAAGGCATAAGGTGGAAGTTATACTGCTTATTAATTCAACAGTAGTATTGGATCGGTATCGGGTATCGAAAAAGTGATCGGTGCACCCCCAATTTTCTATGAAAATATTTCAAAGTTTCCATATTTTAAGTATTGGTTAATGGTATCGGTTAACTAGCCGATACTAATATGGGTGCATCCCTAACTGACATTTAAGTCCTTCCAGCATTTTAACAGAAACCACCTGATCTAATTAATTATTTCTTGTAATTTAGAGCAAAACCAGAATATATCTCTCTTCACATTTAGATAAATTTTTAGAATTTCTCGAAATGTGTATTTTTTTTTTTTAAATGTTTACATGTATAGACTTTGGTTCTATAAGTTTACAATCCAAAGCCTATTTTAAAATATGTTATCACAAAGGGAATTTTAAATGCTGTCATCATCCAAGTAACTGCAAAGAGTCGTCGTGGATGGTGATGCTGTGGGGTCAAAGATCTCCAGTAGCAGTCAGTCTTGCTCCAAATCTAAAGAGGGCTCTTACTGAAGACTGCTGCTGTATGACAGTCTAATGAAAGCTCGATTTCCAGACAGCAGATGTAATATTCCAGAGTAACTTGTCCTGGATGATGCAATCAGCTGTTGGCAAGCACACCTAATCTACCCCATTTGCTTTTGCCGCTACTCTTTAAATCCCTGTCTAGGTTTATGGTTAGAAACCTGGGCAAGACGGACGTTAGAGTCAAAACATTGCTGTTAATTTTTTACAAACGGCACCCCATAGAATTTCAAATAAATGTTGTAAATGTGTACTGGCACAACCGCACGGTCTGTGGTTGAACCAGGTTGTACTGGTGGGATTTAAAACGAAGCCTAATCTCTGCTGGTCGCAGTGGTTTCTCACTGGTTCCTTATCAGAGACCAGAGAACGTCTAAATATCCACTGAAGGCGCTTGCTGATTTTCCTTTGTTGATTTGTCTTGCAGAACTTACTGGAGATGATGATTAAAGAGGAGGAATCTTTGAGAAAGAGGCTCCTAAGCAGCATCCAGACATGCAGGACGGAGATGGAGAAACTCTGTTTAGAGCTGCAGATTCCTGTTTTTGAGGTAAAAGCCTCGTTTTAGCTGACATCAGCAGTTAGTGAGCGGATCGATCCTGTAGATACTTTGATCCTTTAGAGAAGAAGACCCATTATAAGTCTTGTTTTTACAGCAGTTCCTTTGATGAACCCCCTACTGTTCCGCTTCTCGCGTGTCTTTCATCTATCGGGTCTACACCTCATAGAAGTTGCAGCTGTCTATTTGTTTCATGACCACTGGATACAAATGCATCCGTTTGGGTTTGTTGGTTGGGAAAGTGGCTTTAAAAATTCTCTTTCTCTTCAGGAGGAAGCCGGAATACGCATACTGCAGCAGGAGAAGAACATCCGCACCGAGGTGGAGGCTCTGAGGAAGGAGAAGAACCAGCGAATGGAGCAGCTGAAAGCTCTGCTGGAGCAGGATCAGGACCTGTGCGACATCCTGTGCTCCATACCGTACGGCATCGTTCCGGATTCGGTCCCGTCGCTGGAGCAGCTGGAGAACTTCCGCCAGCACATCGCCAATCAGAACGAAGAGAAGGTGGAAACTCCCGTTCTCTTGTAGCCGTCTTCCTCCTAACAGCAAGCTAGGCTCTCTGAATCCCTCAGGTTCTCTCCTGGGATCAGAGACTGGCGCTGTCCTTCACACTAAAACACACCTGGACCCGTTGGCCAGAAGCAGAACTGATCCGGCTCTAAATTAGGGCTGGATATGGCTTGAAAAACAAAATCTCAGATTTTATTTTCTTATATACCAAATCAAATTTCCAATTTTAATTGTTTTATTTTCATACTTGAGTTCTCTTCAAAAGAAATTTCAAGTGGCAAAAATAGTTTTAAAAACGTGTTTTTTTTTTGTTTTTTTTTATCATACCACCTGAAGTCAAAGTCCCAACTAAACGATAATAATACAGAACATAATACCCTAACATTTTGGGACTGAAATTGGTCACAACTTATAGTTTATTGGAATAAGAGAGACAAGTAGGTTAGTAGTCATTTTGGTGTTTTTTGTCAACGACAGATTTTAAACGAAGAGAAGTCATGAAACATGGCAGTTTGACCAGATAGTTTTTGGTTTTACATGCTTGTCTTATATTTATTCATTTTGCACCCAACTCCAGAGTTCAGGCTTTTATTGGCCAATACCAGTTTTTTTTTTTTTTTTTTTTTTTCTTGAAGCTCTAACGAGCTAATGATGATCATAATCATCATCGCCGTATCGGTGTGTTAGAGAGTGATTTCATTCAACATTTAGAATGATATATCTGAAGTTTCAGGCATTCACTCTGTGCATGTCGATAATACATCTGAACAAACATTATGTATACAGGGTTCCGACGTAGAATTTGCTCTTATTAAAAGCATTTGCACTGTTAGACCTTGAGGGTAATTTTACTGGATCTTATCTGACAGGGTAAATCAGCGGGCCCTTTCATCTCGGCCGTTTTGTCTCCATACAAAATCGTCCCTTTAAGGAATTTGCCAAGACGTCTAAATATTGCGACAGTTTCAGCAGTGAGTGGCATCGCTGATCGGCGCCATCAGTAGCAGAAACAATCGCCATTGAAGAAGCTGGAATTGTTGCTGTGGTTTTAAACCACTTTGTCAGCAAATCTTCCATAATCTTTTATAAAGCCTGTTTCATGGCCACGCCTGCTGATGTCATTTCCCACAGAGTTGCCGCCAATCAGCATGTTCCGAAATTCACAGCGTAAAGAATCTCCATTATTCTAGCATCTTCCATTCTTCATTTGGTTTGGAGTTAAATCTACATCCAAGTTAAACTTTGTACGACCCCTGTTTGTATCTTTAGTTGCAGGTCTGCAAAATGCCATGTAGAGTGGTAGAGCCATTATGTAACGATACGCCTGAAGGAAATCCTTAGTATTACGATGGATATACAGTTGGTATTGCATGTTTAGTTCTGTCCACCAGTAACATCAGTTTAGCGAACAAAAAACCAAACTGTTCTGAGTCGATTCAGTCAGACTTTGACGAAGTGGCCGTTCTGTCTTCCTGAAAGGCGAGGCGACACGCAGAGTTCACGGAGCTCAGGAAGCAGATCATGGAGGTCATGGAGGATCTGGACCACATCCCAGAGACGAGCTTCGAGAAAGATGTCGTCTGTGAAGATGAGGACTCCTTCTGCCTTTCCAGAGACAATATCACGTCTCTCAAACTGCTCCTTTGTCAGGCAAGAGGGTTTCTTTTTCCTACTAGAAAACTTCTGGAAGTTTTTAATGTTCATTTGAAAGTTGAGTGATCGCTCAGAGCTGCTGCTGTCCACCATGTTGATCCCACAGCTGGAGGAAAAAAAGGCAGAGAACGAGGCGACTTGCGAGAGTCTCAGAGAGAAGATCCAGCAGCTTTGGAACCGACTGCAGGTTCCCCAGGAGGACAGGGAGCTCTTCAACGAGCACATGGTGGCATCCAGAAGGAGGAACATGGAGGCGGTGAGATGAGCTTCTTTTATTCTGTGAATTCCCGAACCAGACATTTATTTTCTCTTTTCTGATTTATTATATTTTTTCTTCAGCTACAAGCAGAAGTGCATCGCTTGGAGGAGCTCAAACTGCAGAACATCAGAAACGTGACAGAAGCAGTTCGAAGCGAGATCGCTGTGTTTTGGGAAAAGTGCTTTTACAGCATTGATCAGCGTCAGGATTTTGCACCATATTTTAGCGGTAAGTTCTCGTGTTTGATTGCTGTTATAATAAAGTCTTCTTGGGTTTTTGGTTTTCGTGGCTGACGCTGTTTGTGTGTGTTCAGAGGATTTTAATGAGGAGCTGTTGGCTCTGCATGACACAGAGATTCGGCGCCTAAAGCAGCATTACGAGGACCATAAAGAGCTTTTCGAAGGGGTCCAGAAGTGGGAGGAAAGTTGGAGACTTTACTTGGAACTGGAAGTGAGTTTAAAAAAGGAACCAGAACATTTTTAACCGGTTTTATTGGTTCAGATTTGTATTTGATGAGAAGAGTTTGGAGATTGCAGGTTGTTAAATAGTTCATCTAGCTGAGATGTGTCTTTGAGTTTCAGATGTAGGGGCCTACTCTTTTAATAGGAAAAAAAAAACACAGCAAGTAAAGGTCAACAAGTTGTTTGATTTAAAAAAAAAAAAAAAAAAATTGTTGCTGACTCTCAGCCAATCAGGTTAAAGCAGACATAATATTGTTGCTGGCCAGATATAAAAAAAAATCTGAATTATATATTTATTTCTTTAAATAACCTGTTAAATGGTACTGCCCTTCCAAGATCCCAAAATAATAAATGTAACAATAAATAACTACTAAATATTATGATGAATAATAAGCTAAGAAATGAAACGTAGCATACCATAGCCTAGAATTGCGTAGCGTAGGAATACCCAAGCAGCATTTGCTTGAGGAGCAAACGTAGCATACTATAGGGCAGCATTATATTAGCATATATGGCAGAGCTAAGAGTAGCATAGCATTATCTAGCATCAGAGTAGCAGTATAGTAGCAAATATACCATAACTAAAAAAAAACATAGTGTAACATTAGCCATTATTTGCTAGCATCAATATACAACATTATAGTAGAAAAAGTAGCACTGCTTTGTAGTGGCTAACATAGCATAACTGAGGGTAGCATTACCTAGCATTATTTGCTAGCAGCACATTAGCATTTTAGTAGCAAACACAGCATACCATAGCTCAGAATAACTTAACGTAGCATTACCTGCCAATAAGTGAAGCATATTAGCAGCTAGCATAATTTGCTAGCATCACAGTAGCATTATAGTAGAAAACCTACTATTCTTTAGCTCTGCGTCATAGTAGCAAAAAGAAGAACTCAGAATAGCATAGGGTAGCAAACATCCTATACTTTATTGATCAAATGATGATGTAAATAAAAGATTATTTCTTACTTTGGTCCGAGCTCTAAAAAAAATGTTATCAGCTGTAAGCGTGTAGCTTTTCTTAACAGTAATGTTTTTACCGCTTACACTTGGAATACCTAAAGAATCACTAAAATATATTTGTTGAACTTTCATCTTACAGTGCTATACTTCCAACATAATTAATTTAAAATGAAATCTTTGTCATTGTAGAAGAAGGCAACAGATCCAACACGGTTCACTAACAGGGGAGGAAATCTTCTTAAAGAGGAGAAACAAAGGTCAGAGCTTCATAAAAACCTCCCAAAGGTAAGGAATGACAACTGAATTATGTCTAATGTGATATCTGCTAATTATTACAGTTCTATATATTTTGTGTTTAAAGCTTGAAAATAAATTGAAGGCCCAGATCGACGCGTGGGAGGGCGAACAGGGCCGGGAGTTCCTGGTGAACGGTCAGAAGTTCCTGCAGTACGTGGAAGAACAGTGGGAGCTGCACCGGATAGAGAAGGAAAAGGAGAAACTTGAGAGGGTGAGTAAGGAGTTGGACTTAAGCTTTGATGTGCGCTTAAGCAATGATTGAATCTTTCTTTTTCCAAATATCCTTCCAGCACCTAAAGAAGAGCAAACAGACTGAGGAGGACATGCTTTATGGAACCACAGTACGAACTCCAACCAAACGAAGACTCCTGGGAACCACGACCCCGAATAAATCTCGAAAGGTTGTCAACCCACTCCGTGTCTGGCTTTTAAAGAAGCTGAAGTCTTGCAGCCCGTTCAGCACTAACATCCCTCTGTTCTCCTCTGCCAGCTAAATGCGACTTCCAGCATGTCCAGTGGCACCTCTAACAGCACCATGCGCTCTGTGTACGGCGGGACGGTCTGTCGCTCTCCTGTGCCTCGCCTTCCTCTCTCTGCAAACAAGGTCAGGGTAACTCATCAGCAGCATTAATTAAATTAACAATCCTGTAATATTTAAATCCTTTTTATGGATTTTCTTGTAACAATTTACACTCTGTATTGTCTATACTTCTAAAAAAAAAAAAGTTTTTATTTAATTAATATTTAAATGACGTTGAAAATTAAAGAAAATAATATTGTGGTCAGAATCCACAAATGAATTGAAACACATTTTTACAATTTTATTGTTATTATTATCAGTTTTTCAATTTCTTTTTTGACTTCTGACCCCCTGCTTTGGCTTTAAACTAGATGCCGGATAAGTTTCAAAATTAAGCCAGGGCTGTCCGTTAATTTCTTTAGCTTATAGCACTGGTCCTTCAGAAGTTGCTGGTTTTGTAGCATCAACACAAAACCGAGTCTTCATGTCTTCAAAAAGAGTTTATGGAACATGTAATATTAAAAAAAATTGCTGCTGGACATCCAAGACCTTTTTTAAGCAAAAATTCTAGTTTTAAAAAAGAAAAAAACCCACTGAAACTATGGGCAGTTCAGTGTGAATGTGACAAACGCCTAGAGCTTGGTGTCGCTGGCAGCAAGGCATGGAGCCGTCCTTGGTGGTCCTTACTGTAAAGAAAAACAAAAACGACCATCATGTGTCACACTGTACAGCCTTGTATACTGTAACAATTTAGTTTGAAGGGATGCCGCGGCGTCCCGGTCCTGCCGACGTTGCTGCTCTGCTGTTACCCGACCTATCGCCTGCTCCAACTCGCGTGTAGAAAGAAATAAAAGCTCCGACCTGAACAGCATTCCTCTCTGCCACCTGACCGAGACCCCGCAAGCTGGTTTAATCATCAGCCAGTATGAAGCCTCCCCCCTAAAGCCAGGGCTGTACGCTTAGCTTTTTCACGAGGAGCACAGGTGCTCCTAAATTAAAAGATTTAGGAGCACAGAAAAAAAAATAGGAGCAATATGAAATTTCTTAAATAACAATTTTATTATTAAATCACATTAAATTAAATACACAGAACATCCCTGTCCCAAGTTTTTTTATAGTCAGGTCGCCTGGCACGTTTTGCTGAATTCATCCAACGGTCCAAGGCAGGACTTGGATCATAATCCTCTAGATTTGGCTCCTCCAAGGTGATCCTCATGAGGTCTTCAGTGGTGGAGACCGCAAGGCTGCTTCTTTTGGAGCTTTTTATGCGGTTCTGTGCAGAGAAGCCCCTCTCGCACTGGGCAGCTGAAATGGGCAGCATCAGCTGCACCAACTCCAGTATGTTCTAGGGATCAAGATAGGCCTTCCTTATCTCATCTATAACCACTAATAATAGGAGGGCACTGCAGCATACAAACACTCAGCAGTGTTTGCTTACCTTGTAATCCTCCCTAACCCTAACCCACTGTAGGACTTGTCCTTGAAGTTTTGACTGACCAAAATCTTCAGTCAAAAATAGAATATCACGATTTTTCAATTGTATTATCACGATTTCGATTTCATCACGGTTTTTTTTAAAAGGTCACCAAAAAATCTTAAATTACACATTAAAGAAGAGAAACATTAAATAAATTAATTAATTCAAATTAGGGATAACCAAATCAGGGCTTAAATATTGATACGTCTTTCCCATACCAAACATCATAGATATGCACAGAAAGTTCTGAATGAAACTATATATACACTGTATGTATATACAGTATATAAATATTTTTAATTTTTCAAATAACCTCAATGAAAAATACATCTAAATCATACATTTATTTGAATGTATTATATAAAATTTTAATCTTGACTTGTCTAACAAAACAGAAAGCGAACATGATCTTACTTTAGTTTTAAAATATGATATTCAGAAAATAGAAAATGAAAGACTAATATGCAGCTGCAACGCCATACTTGTTTACAGGTTGCGCACATGCAAAGGGGGACTTGTCAATTAGGCCTATTTGTAGCCTATACAGGTGCGCAAACATTTTACTCTACTTTGGTCTGTATTGTATTGACTTAATGTAGGAGCAAAATGCGAATGAAAGGGTTGAAATCAGCACTCGCACGTGTGCGCCCATTTTATTTTTTCTACTCGCACTAATATATTTTTAGTCGCATATGCGACGACATGCTCGCACTGTACAGCCCTGAAAGCATAAACTTCTTGGACGGTCTGTTACTGTAATCAACACCACAGCAAGCCGTCTTTGCCCAATAATTGCAGATTAACATCCAAAACCAAATTAAAAACTGCAGAGGCAACTGATAGTGGAGTTCAGAAACACCAAATGACTGAAGTCTTTATGTTTGTCCCAGGCTGTGAAGAGCTTCCCCGCAAGCAGAGGGAGACAGCAGACTACGGAGCAAGCCATTAGCCACCATTAGCCACCAGCGTTAGCATAGACGGACCTGTCAATCAAAAAGACACACCCTTAATTATTCATAATTTCAAAATTAAATTACAAATAAACAGAGAAATTAGAAAAAAATTCACCCCCCTCAGAGTTGTCATGATGGTAAACCTGAACTATCTAACCTAAAATGGTTTTTTGAACCAGGCTGTAAACATGTTTATTTTTGCTGTAAAGTTGGCCTTTTTAACATGGGAGTCAATGGGCATTTGCTCCTTTCTGGAGCCTGCCCCCAGCGGATGAGGGCTGAACTGCAATTTTTGTCTCTTCCGGGTTGGCTTCACATATTTTAAGCTGAGTTTGCCCCTTGGTTGGAACCCTCAAAGTTCATGCGTTGGGGACGTTCCCTGACGCAGACAAACTGTGTGGTGTGAACGCAGCATAAGACTAAATATTGGGAATATAGCCATAGAAAAATCGCCACAGCAACCTGTTTCATACTGATGATCCACCGGTTAGCCGTCAGACTTTTATTTTTACTACAAAAATTACTGTCATCATTAATGGTTCCGTTCTAACTCTAAAAAATAAAAACTGATCAATTGTTTTTACATATTGAAATCAGTGTATCAATATTTTCTCACATCCTTAAACGTTTGTGTCTAAAGTATAGGTTTACCACACATCTAAGTCAGAATTCATTTCACTGTTGTATTTGATTATTTATTGGAACATATAAATAATGTCGGTATTGTGCAAAACTTTAAACATTGATGTTCTGTTATGTAAAAATGTGGAATTTTCAAATGGAAGATGCGTTAGAGCCCAACTTAACCAGAGTGCCTCCTGTCCGTCTCCCAGAATCCAGCGGCGTGGACACCAGGCGGCAGTAAGCCCCCCCATCCGAGGATTCAGGGCTGCAACAAGGAGAACGAGGCCCATCTCAAGCGGACCCCCGTGAGTGGTGCGTTGCAGACCCCACCTTGTCCACAGCGTAACCTCGGCATGGCTTCTGTAGCCAGCACATATTCAGAGTTTGTGGTAATATACACTTTTCTCTCTAACGTTTCTTCTCCCTCCATTCGTTCATTGCTTCGCTTGTCAGAGAAATGATGCCTAAACAAAGTTAATTTGTGTTTTTAGAGAGACTTGGTCAACACTGAATCAGATCAATCAAGGTCTGTTCGGAATCCTGAAACCTTTTATAGCTTTCACTAATCCCTGTTTAACTGCATGCTTGAGAAATCCCCTCCCTGCATGCAGTATGGGCTTCAAAATCTTAGAACATGATCAGTTAATGCATATTTGAAGTCATAACTCTAACTTTAAATAGTTAAAGGATACTCTTTCAAACAGATTGAATTAATAAAACATAATGTGTAAAGGATAATCATAAATTAACATTACTGGGGCCATAGTAAGCCGAACAAGTGACATAATGCAAATTCCTTATAACAATCCTTAATATAGTAAAAAAGGATTAAAAAAAAGACATGTTTCGGCTAGATTGTGATTGAAGATTACATTTACAGAATTTAAAGGTAATATAAATGTTTTATATTTGACACTGCAGTAAGTTAGAAAAGTACCAAGGTCTTGAGTCTGCACCACTCGCATCCACTTCACCATATGCGATTGCTGTTCACTAAAGAAAGTTGAAAAAATCTTCAAAGCTATTATTTTCTTCATATATTCGTTGTGAAAAGTTTCATAATGCCTCATGTTTCCCCCCCTTAGTGTGTTATTTATGACTGGTTCTTCAAAGTTGGAGAGTTTATCCTAGCTATGTTTGTTCGGAAGAAGCAACATCTGACAATTTCTGATGTAAATGTTTAATGTATAGTGATGCAACGATACCACTTTTTATCAAACCGATACTGATACTTTGATCTGAGTATTTGCCGATACAGAGTACCGGTGCCGATACTATTATCACACAGAAAATGCAATAAATTAGAGGACAGGTTTTATTTTTCTTCACTGCTTGTTAAAACAAATGGTAAATTGGTCATGGTAAATAAGACGAAAAATAAATATTAATAAATGAACACAAAACAAAATTTTCAAGTGAAAATTAAACATTTTCTGTGAAATTATTTCAGTTTCCCAATTTTAGGTGTCTGTTCTTGGTATCTGTTAACCCACCGATACGAGTACATTAGAAAATTATTTAATCTTATACCAGTATCAGTATTGGTGCATCCCTGATTAAAATTAAATAAATGTTGAAATGAAATTTGGGAATAAATACACGTATATAGATAAAAAAACAAATTTGTAAGATTAAATATATATGGAAAGAAAAGCAAATCAGAAATAAAAAAGTGGAAATGATACAAATCAGAAATTAAATGTTGAAATACAGAATTTTTTCATTTATTATTTATTTCTCACTTATACTGGTCTGGGTCCCTGTGTTGTAGCAGATTGGCTAAAACATTTTAGAAATGAGAAGTTAAATATAAAAACCATACTAATCCATATTCCATACCTGCTTATTTATGTTCAAGTTGATGAAAATCAATCCACTTAATAACATATAACTTATGTTAACACCCTCCCAGTAGTGGCTTTTTAAGCATTAATCTTGTGTTTCCTGACGGCTCTCGTCTTCTACTTTGACGTTCCGATGCCTGCTCCTCTTCTCCACAGCGAGACCTGTCCAAAGCCTCCAACCCCAAGATCCAGCACGGCATCCTGAACTCCACCACCACCACCACCGACCCCTGAACCTTCCACCCTGAGGGGTCAGAAAATCCGAATGTATAATCAAATTTGCTCCAAGATGGAGGAGGAGCATCACTACTGTTCACTGCTTCTAGCTTTTATTAATAAATGAAGGTATTTATGTATTGAGTGGAGTAGGAAGATCTTTTTGGATCCTGACGGTGCTGTTCTTTGAAAAAGAAGAATTTTAAACGAACACTATTTAGGTTCTCCGTCTGTCAGTTATTCAGATGTATTAAATATTTTCTATCTTTAACTGCACAATTTCTTTTATAATATTTAGACAAACTAACATGAAGCTTTCTGATGTTATGCAGACTGGGGTTACAGGCCAAATGTATTATGAATACAGTGCACTTTCTTTGAATATGTTTTGCAACTTGTAGGATAATTTTACGCCTGTGCTGTTTTTTTTTTGTTTTTTTTCAAATAAGCTTTTATAATTTTTTGTATTTATGTGCATATATTTCTGATATCCTGATGCAGCGCTGTAAATAACTCACAGGGTTTCAGCATCATGGCTGATTTGGAAAAAGCTTGTAAGATAAATGCATTCTTTTCAATCAGAGTGGCTTCTGTTCTTTAATGGGTAAAACAAAAACATTCGTGCAGAAATAGAAATATTTGACTCAGAAACTTTTACCAGGAAAAAAGAACGATCACAGTAAATTTGTACAAGTGGTTTGAAAATACTCCTGTACTTATAAAGTCAAAGGGAAAATCCCATTCCTGCATCCTTTGAGGAATTAAAAAATATTGGCTCTTTTCATAAAAAAAGTTTCATAAAAAAAAATCTTTGTCCTGTTTGCCTCTAAATAACTGAGTTTTTTTTTTTCCATGCTAATTTTCCTTCTCATATAGTTTTTACAATTATATAGTTTATATTTACACTTTGCAAAAATTAATACACACATAACTGCTAAATAAAACTAGACTACATCATTTAGTGCAGAGGAGTCAAAACTGTCGAGTTGAAAATGGCTGAAGTCCTCAAAAATTGTATATCTTACATTTGTATAAAAAAATGCAATAATGCTTGAATTTTTTTGTTTTGTAACTCGTCAGTAAAATAAATACATTAGTATAACTGTTCATTACAGATATTAAAATATAAAAATGGATGTACAAAATCCTAAAACCTTTTACTTTTATTTCCCAAATCTACATTTCAGTAAAAGTCACTGAACATTTTTAATTGTTTTTACTGTAAAATATATACGGAAGCTTATTGCATTCGCTTGAGAAAAAAAAAAAAGCTCTGTTCTTCTGAATTAATGATAGGTTGTAAAAATAAATACTTTTTATTTTAAAACTTATACCATTAACTCAGAAAAACAGAGCAGTATTTATTTTTATTTGTAAAATTTATCTAATTAATTCCGAAAAACAGAGCTTTTTATTTTTTTCAAGTGAATGCAATAAGCTTCCGTAAGTATATGTGGTTATTAAGAGGTGAATATAATAGATGACTGATTTTGATCCATTTGATTCTTCTTCTTTTTTAAGAAGCCATGCCGCAGTTAGTTTAATTTTTTTTTTTTTTTTTTTTTTTTGAAAATTGCATCCACTTTAATTTCGTGGGTTGGTGAATTATATCTGTGCCATTCTTGAATTGTGGCTCAGAAAATGAACCCGGGGTTGCTAATGGCCACCCAGACCACACTTTGGACAACCCTGATTTAGGTGCTATGCAACATTAGCCTACATTTAGTGTGGGATTTATCAAAAATATATGCTGCTTGGGCGGCTCAAGTTTCTTTAGAAATTTTTAATTGTACGTTTTTTTTTCTTTATGGGAAAAAATTGCTATTTTATTTTAATCGCTGTGTGAAACGGGCCAAATTAATTTTGAATGGAATCCTTGAAAGACATTTTTTACGATTGAGTCTTAGGGCCATTGATAACTAAATAAAAATATTTTGGAGCAAATTTCCGCCAAAAAAATATAGGCTAGCCTATATATAATTCTTAGATTCTCCAGTAAAAACTCTGAAATTCTTTAATATCAAAAAGTAGTAATATTAAGAGTAAAAACTCAAAACATATTTTCCAGGGGGGAAAAAACGAAAATACTCTATTAATTTCAGATATTTCCTAAGAAACAAAGCGCAATTTGCTAGAGAGAAAAAAATCATAATTAAAAGGCATACAATATCGATAAATACAATATGTTAATTCTGACTTTCTGGGGAAAAAAATGTATGCGTTTAATCAGAAATTTCCTTGTTTTTTCTTTTTTTTTTTTTTCTAGCAAATTTTGTACATCGCCCAAAAAAATATCTTAGATTAATCTGAGAAATTCTGATTATTTTTCTCGTTATTTTAATACTTTCTGAAAAATAATTTCCGAGTATTCTTCTGGAAAATATGTGAATTTAATCTCAGAATTTCTGAATTTTAATTTTGTTGGGGGGAGCGGAAATTTACTCAAATATTTGTCTTTCATTGGCCCTATTACGCCGTCGTATTTGAAATTCGGTTGTAACAGCAGCAACATATTTACAAAATACAACCTACGACATATTTTAAAACAGCACAGCATGTTGTCGAAAAATCCAAGAAAACACTGATCGTGCTTTTTTTTTTTTTTTTTTTTTTTGTAAAATAAAAGGTTTGATTTCAAATAGATTTTATTTTGAAGGATTAGCTTCGGAAGTCGTGGAGTCCGGAAATAAACGCGAGCAGACAGTGTAACACACCATTCGTCCGGAGTGTCGTTCTGCCTTCACGTTAAAGTGAAGCAGAGCTGACCGTGTTAGAAGCTGCTGGTTGTTCTTCACAGCTCCACCATGTCCGGAGTGTTGGCCAGGCTGCTCTTCTACCCGACTTTAGCCTACAATGTTGTCATGGAGAAGCTCTCCTCCCGGAGGTGGTTCGACCGGGTGGACGACACGGTCATCCTGGGGGCGCTGCCGTTCCGGTCCATGACCAAACAGGTCAGAACAGAACACTGCTGGATTAAAAAAAACAAACATTTACCGCTGTTTAATTTTCCACAAGGTGGTCGGACTCAAAAGGTCACTGCTTAAGTAACTGGTTGCTCATGGTGCAGTATCCGCCATATTAATAGAAAGTTGAGTGGAAGGAAAACGTTTTTTAGTGCCATTATTTAGTTTAGGGGTGCACCGACTTTTTCAGTCCTAATGCCTGGATTTTGTGTATTCCCGATACCGATCCGATACTATTGTTGAATTAATAAACTGTATACCTTCCACCTTATACCTTTCTGCAAGAGACTAAAGGGACCAGACTTTACTAATTAAACTTAACTAAGACAAAATAGCTGATGTAAAATATGAAATTACCACAAAAATAACCTTTCTGGTGAAAAAAAATCTTTTTTTGGTGAAATTTTTTGTTGTTGCAGATTTTCCACATTTTCAGCAATCGGTTCATGGAATCGGTTAAGCCTAACCGATACGATACATTTGACGAATGTCATCGCAAGGGGCTTCACGATAGAAACGGATCAAATTTATACATAAAACTAATGTAGTAAAAAGAGCTCCACCAATCACAGGGAAAGCCGGTGCCTTCAGAAAATTGTCATTTGATAATTAAGGGTCTGGGGGAAGGTTGAGGTCCATTGTGAAGTTCCCACAGTCTGAGATGATTTGAGGAGTCGTGTTATCTGCTGTTGTTGCCCCACTGTGTTTTATCGAATCCCATCCCCTACCAATCATTTCAGAGCTCCCTCTGCTGATAAGCCTTATAGAGTTGATTGTATTTCCACACATCTGCTACTGCATTACATAAGCATACATGTCACTAGTCCCACGTTTCTGATTTAAAACTCATTTTTTGTTGGTCAAATGTAATCAAATGTTTTTCTAAGATACTGAAATTTTAGTTTTCATGAACTGTAGACCATACTCAACATGACGTGTGTGTGTGTATATATATATATATATATATATATATATATATCAATGTGAGGGTTCTACTTTTTGATATGAATTACACAAATAAATTAACTTGTGGATGATGGTTTAATTGATTGAGATGTGGCTGCACGCTTTAAACTGACGGTGTGTTCAGTTTGTTTTTAAAAAATCAGGAAAGAAAATATAACTGAACTCCCCCCCGAAGTCATAGTGATCCCGGGTTTGATTTTTGTAAAATGTTGTTTTATTCCCTGAATTTGGATCTTTTGGTTTTAGGAATGATTTCAGAAGAATATTCTGTGGCTAATTGCTTTTAGCGTTGCAACATGAAAACAATGAATTCCTCTTAATTACACGCAATGCTGAAATGTGGATTTTACTACGTATGCATGGCACTTGGAGCAAACTCATAACCCTCTGCTGATTTCAGTCCTAAATATAAACATTTTTGTGATGATGCATGTAGGACCATCAGATGAAAGAGACCTGATGGTGTCTGTATTTTGCGTTGCAGCTGGTGGAAACAGAGAACGTTCGTGGAGTCGTGACCATGAACGAAACGTATGAAACCAAATATTTCTGCAACTCGGCCGAGGTGAGTGGGATTCTGTGTTGTTACCGTTCATAGGCAGGGGCCTATCGCACAAATGATGATATCTTGGTTATCATGGCTCAGTTTATCCTTGAACCAGTTGCTCAAGAACGGGATAGTGGGCAGTAGGATATGTTCTGGTCTTAGTTACTATGGTGATTTATTCCGTGGGGCTAGCCTGCTCCAGACCAGCCTAAATTCCAGGATTTATTTAATCTTCACCCTCATCTCAGTCGGCAATCACCACAAGCTAAGCCCACAACACATTTTTATCACATTATTTAAACATTCCTTATCATTAATTTCTATCATTTTGGATAAAATATCATTTTAGATAATATTGCATTTTCCCATACACAACAAAGCTTTATGCAAAATGAATATTAGGGCCACAGACAAAAATAAAAAAAACACACTTCGAGAATAAAGTCATAAATCTACATGGATAAACTCGTAATGTTATAACCTGTGGGCTGGTTTTGGTCTCATTAAATAAGCTGTTTTTCATCACGATTTCTTTTTCTAACAAAGAAAACTTCTCAGACTGCTGAAATCACCCATCCCAAATTTATGATGATGATGTTTAGAGTTGGTAAAATGACAGCTGTGGAGCATTTTGTGGAATTGTGCTTCAGTTTAGGTTTCACAAAAAAGGAGATTCATCGCCGTTTCATCGGTACATCAGCAAGAGGGGTAGGACGATATATCAGGCCGATATTATGGTTCTTATTTGTATCGGCATCGGCTGCTGCGTTCACCGATACTTTTTCCCCAGCATTGTTACACACTGTGCACTCCATTATGCTGCTTACTTGTTTCTTACTGTGTGCAATAATTGTATTTATGCTTAAATACTTATTTTTAGAATTTTAATTATGCCGTTTTTCAAAACACAATTTTTTTTACTTGTTCTACCTCGAATGTTTTTATATTTGTTAAATATTGCTTGTTTAGATGTTCTACCTCACCTATGTTAACTATTTGTTAAATATTGTTTTAAACTTCAATAAATGTTATATTGTGACTTGTAACTTTTGTTACTATCGTTGTTTTTATGATGTAAATTAAGGGAGCAGAATCAGTATCGGCTCCAAATATTGGCTTAAGAAAATCGGCAGCCCGTGTCGGTCATCGGCTAAAGCTTGGTTTATGCTTGACGCATGTACACTCCGCGCGGAAACGAGACGTGCGGAACCGGCCGAGACGCCTTCTAGCAGCGTTTATACTTTGTGCGGCTTGTCCCCGCTGAGAGGCTATATTCATGAAGACAGTAGGTGGCGGCGTAGGGCTCTACAGCATGCACACAAGATAGTAGAAGTAGAGATCACTGTTGTTTTACAAGATGGCCACGCCCGTGAGCTTTAACAAAGGGGAAGAACTTTTACTACTGTTAGGACCAGGGGCGGATCTACTGGGGTGGCATAGGGTGGCAGTTGCCCCCCTAAAAGAAAGCCTTGCCACCCCAGTCAGCGGCTATGAAATCAATAAATAGTTGTGTAAAATCGGACGTTAAGCGCATGAAGCTCCTTTTTCCGACAACATTGAATGCAGCACGACGTAACCGCACATCAACTCCAGACGCTTCTGAAAGGCGGTAAGTGAGAGAGAAGCTGACCTACACAATCATGATGTCAGATCAGATCAGCATCTTGATGTGGAACACCTGTGAGGTGGGATGGATTATCTCAGCAAAGCAGAAGTGCTCACTATCACACATTTAGACTGATTTGTGAACAATGTTTGAGAGAAATGGTAATATTGTGTATCTGGAATAAATTTTAGATCTTTTAGTCCATCTCATGAATATATATATATATATATATATATATATATATATATTACTGATCCCTGTATTTACGAACCTCTGCCAGTAGGAGCTCTTGCCAGCCCGCCATGTTTTTCTGCACGGGACCGTCCGCGTTGTCACAAAATATTCTTGGTGCGCGGTGCGGAAATTTGGGTCTCCGCGGTGGCCGCGCGGAGAGGCGTGGTTGCTCAAAATACGTGATTCTGCCGCGTGGAGCCGTGCGAACCTCGCGGATGTGTCAAGCATAAACCAAGCTTAAGGCTGATGAAGAAAAAATCGGCATCGGCCCTAAAAAAAAAATCCACATCGGTCGATCCCTAATTGCCATCCATAATTAATTCCGAGTCCGATGGGTTTGCATTTAGTCAGTTTCACTCATATCTGTAGTCTCTTTCGAGCAATCCACTGATGCGTAATCCGAGTTTGATGCGTTTTTTCAGATTAAGTTAACTGTTTGGATTGTAACTGTGATGTTTCAGCGTAAAGGGTGAGTGTTTAATTGTGCCCTTTTCACGCTTTCAGGATATCAGCAATACTTTGCCACTTTTCTCTTCGCTTTATCACTGTGTCGGTACTCCCTGTCTTTTTAAAAATGTCTTATTTTGTCCTCTGTCTTGATGAGGAATACTGCCTCAGACGGGGTAAAATAAGTACTCTGGTTGCCATGGTGAATCAGTGAATCTGCGATCGGTGGCGGGGTCTAGTTGAGGGAACCGTGAACACACACTAATCCAGGAGAAGTTTCACCTGTCTTAATGAATCTGTGAGCCTGGATGCTCTTTTTTTGGGATTCAATGAGCTCGGCTCAGTGGATGTCTTGCTCCTACGTTTGTGCAATAAGCCCCTGGTCAATGGTGACAGATTAGAGAGGGTTTAAGGTTAAAAAGCGTTTCAGAAATGAGGAACAGAGGTTTAAAGCGTGTGATGTTTCGGAGCAGGAGTGGCGAGCCGCAGGCGTAGAGCAGCTGAGGCTGAGCACCGTGGACCTGACTGGAGTCCCCACCCTGGAGCACCTCCACCGGGGAGTGGAGTTCGCCCTGCAGCACAGACGGCGCGGAACAAGCGTTTATGTCCACTGCAAGGCGGGGCGTTCCCGCAGCGCCACACTGGTCGCTGCGTACCTCATACGGGTCAGTACTGAACTCCTTAACATCCAGAACAGAGATAATCTGATATGTGACAGACCTTCTGTTATTATGGATCATTTTTCACCTATTCAAAGTTTCTGCACTTCTATGTATTATTCTGAGTTAGCTGTAGGTATCGGTATGAAGAAGTTTCACCTTATAGAGATTTACTTTTTCAGTTTATTTCCATCAAGGCAGGTGGGTTTCTTCCAGATTTGGGGTCTACAGGACGCAGCCAGAATGCAAATATTTCTAGCCTTCTTCCCTCCCCGTTTAAATCCGTAAATGTCTGAGGTGTGTTTGTCTCCTGACAGCTGCACTGCTGGACTCCAGAAGAAGCCTGTCAGCAGCTGGCATCCATTAGACCGCACGTCTTGGTGCACTCAGCTCAGCTGGACATGCTCAGGGAATTCTACCAGGAGGTGTGTGGACCTGCCGGGACGGGGGCGGGTTAAACCTCAACATGCAGGCTGAAAAGTGGACTGAAAGAAAATCTTGCTGTGGCCTTTAAACAATCCTAAATGTAACTGTTTCACTTGTTTATTAAATATTAGTTTTAATGCCTTGTTTTATGAAAATGGCTGGGGTTTTCTGGAATTGGTTGTAGGCTAAACAGGCAAAAAATAAATTGGTAATGGCAGCAGGTACTTCCTACCCTGGATTGGTTTTATTCTGTTGTATGATATTTGTAAAAAGCTTTCAGAAATAGATAAGATTATGGTTAATAAATATTTGAAACCAAAGCTCTAGCTTTTTTGGTTTGTTTTTAATGCTTTACTTGGAAAACAGACTATTCAAAAGTCTTAAAGGCACAGTGTGTAACTTTCGGCCCATGGGGGGCAGTGCATACCTAAATTATCACAAGCATGCGGTATCTGTGTCTCCGAGTAAGAAACTCAACAACAGAGGTCCAACTAGTGCTGTTTTCAAACTCTCAATTCCCTGAGAATTATCTATTTGCAGCAACATGACGAGCACATCAGTCTCTCTTTCATCGCTTGGAACTAGTGAAGAGGTAAAAATGTTTTTATGGCAAAACTTTTTTGCATTTTGAGGGGAAATCAATGTTTTAATAGCGGGCGTGTTCCGTGCGCTTTGTCCGTCCGGGCTCTTGTAGAAGTAAAGACGTCATCTAACATGACTTTCCCCTGAGGACCCATGCCTATGTATTTTAAAACTGATCGTTAAAGTCATATTTTACAATATCGCCAATATTTTGCAATTAATGTGCTTTAAGTAATTATTATTGCATAATATTTTAATGGCTGTTTTCAAAGATGTACTGCAAAAACGACACACTGTCACTTAAAAAAAAAAATCGTACTGCAATATGCCATAAAATAAGCACATTGCTGGCTTATATTTTCCCTGCACCAGATTACACTCTTTCAAAAAGAAAGTTTTGCACTTTAATTTTTTTTTAATGGAACTTTTGATCAAATTAAGTATATTTTTTGGGGGGCAAAAAATAAAAAGTTATTTACTCTGTTTGGTATAGAAACCTATTGATAGTAAATTTAGATAAGGTTTTCCTACATTTTTTTTTTTTTAAACCTGGAGCAGACAACTTTTTCAGTAGATCTTGAGTTGTTTTTAGTCCAAAACTGGATAAAAAGAGTCACATTTTGGTTTTTAGTGAAAAATGATGGAATAGTAGTTGAAAATTTGTCTTGTCCTGTAAGTGAATGCATGTCTTCTTTAGGTTACATTGAAAAAATAAAGGGAAAAAACCATTGTAAATAAAACTAACACTGCAACAGTATCTAAATATTTCCCCACCAGATAGAAGTCAATGTTCACATGCCTCTGTTTTAAGTTTTTTTCTACCTTACATTTCACATACATCCCATGTTTAACAGAAACACACATATATTTACATAAGTTAGTGTAAGTTTAAATTAAGGGTGCACCGATCTGACTATTTTAGTCCCGATACCGATGCCTGGAATTTGTGTATCTGTCGATACCGATCTGATACTATTGTTAAATTAATAAGCTGTATAACTTCCACCTGTTACCTTTCTTGAAGAGACTAAAGGCACCAGACTTTACTAACTAAACATAACTAAGACAAATTAACAGATGTAAAATATAAAATTACCACAAAAATGAAATTTCAAGTGAAAATTTTTTTTTTTTAATTTATTGCAGATTTTCCACATTTTGAGGATCGGTTCATAGTAACTGTTAAGTTTAACCGAAACCGATACATGTACATTAGACAGTATCGGGGCCGATACCATGCATCTCCAGTTTAAATGGTGGCCACATTCACACGCAGACCTTCATATACTGACACATGGCACGCTAGGCAACTTTGGAAGAAGTGCTGCTTTGACCAGAAAAATGTTGGGATGCGACAGCAGGCAGCGGAATTGAACCTATGACCCACCGGTTGCTGAGACACAGTTGCCTACAAGTTTCAATAGTATTTTTATTCTCTTTATTTTATGAGTGTTTTACTGTTTTTTATTTATTTCATGGTGTTTATCTTTTATCGATGTGATTTTTCTACAGCAGTTATGCCCAGCCTGCTGTTTTATGAATAAACTGGATTTTTTGCTTACCTGGGCTTCCTCCTCCCGGCCTTTAGGGGGCGACTCAGTCACATTACGTCAGCGTTTGTGGTAGTAAACATGGCGGCGTCGTTGGTGAGGTTTGTCCGTGGTGGTCTTGGACGGAGCTTTAACCGTAAGTTGACTCGGTAACTCATGAATAAAGACCTCATTTGTGTGCTGTAGCTAGAGCCGCCACGCTGCGTCCATCCGTTCGCTCATTTCACCGCGAAGTCCGCCTTTTAACCGCTAAATCTCCAGCTGACCTTTGAGCTAGCTAGCATTACACTAAAGAGATGCTCGGTGTTTTGTTATTGTGAGAGATCATTGTGTTCACATTGAGAAGCAGCGGGGTGTTTCTCGGTTGTTGGTTGTGGTATCAGTGTTGAAGTTTAGCTTTTTTATATCTTTCAGTGGCCCGGACTTCGTGTCTCCTGCCGCAGCAGATCAGACCGCAGAGTTCCACCACTGAGACCCGCCGTAAGTATCAACGTTCCTTACATCTCTCAACAGTAGGCCGATGGTGCACGGAGTACACAAAAAAATCTGAATATTTGACAGAAACATTTAGATTGGATTGAGATGAGTTTGTCTAATTTACGGGTATCCAACTCCAGTCCTCACGGGGCCGGTGTCCTGCGGGTTTCAGGTGTTTTCTTGTTTCAACAGCTAACTTTAAATGACTTCCTCATCATATTTTTAAAAATGACTCTTTCTCTCTTGCGACTCTCAGGCATTTTTTAAAGGAGAACTTGGACGTAGAATGAATGGATGATGGCGTAGTGCTACACCTGAGTGTGCCATGTGTGCATGCAGACTCTCAGGATGATTGACAATTAGCACGACCCAATAGTGATCCAGCCCGAAGAAAGCGATCCTCCCCCATACCTTTTAACAGTAGAAATAACAGCAAATCATGTTACTGGAGAGTAGTAGAAGAGAAAAGTAGCAGTGTGAGGAAAGGTGGCCAGTCTGTCCACCAGTAGTCTAAGCTTATAGCAACATAACTACAGAGATAGCTCAGGATAACCTAGCCTGTTAGAATAAGACATGCATCAGGTTAACTCAGGAAACCTAACCCTGCATGTTGAATATCTACAGAAAAGACGGTCAGAGGCGCATCAGTCGGGGGATTTCTGCTTGGCTGTTTGCCACTTGCCACTGTTTTAGTGATTCATCTCAGATGATTTAGTTAAAAACATTATGATTGAAGAAACTGGTTAAGTCTCGCTGAGATGTCTCTAACATTAAAACTAGAGGGTGGGGAGATGCAATGAAACAGAAGTCGACGCTGATGTTTAGCTGTAACTTATTCTCTTTTTCTCCTCTGTCGTCTGAGCAGCCACTGTCAGGCCCAAGGATGGCGTTACCCACAACCAGCTGGCAGCATTTGGAGAATATGTGGCTGAGATGATGCCAAAGTACATCCAGCAGGTTCAGGTGAGTTCAGAGGTTCATCACAGTGCTGCTCCCTTCAGGAACTACCTGGGTTCGCTCAGAAAGTTGCAGGTTTTAAATCGACTCGTAAGGAGAAACAGTTTGAGGATGTAGTTGTTGTTGTTGCTTCTTTCAGGTGACGTGTTATAATGAGCTGGAGGTGATGATCCATCCTGATGGCGTCATCCCGGTCCTTACCTTCCTCAGAGACCACACCAACGCTCAGTTCAGGAACATGATCGACCTCACCGCAGTGGACATCCCATCAAGGCAGAACCGCTTTGAGGTAACTGCCAAACCCCACACATACTTTATTTAGAATCCCCATTACCTTCACACTCTTAGGACGATGTTAGGTGGAGTTTAATCTGGGTCTTTATGGATATAAAACATGTCCTTCAGGTCCTTTTGTGATGTTGCGATTGCACTTATTAACCCAAATTCAGTCAGTCCTTGTGAATTCTGCACAAATTCGTTAAATTTGATCCAATTACCTAAAGTTAAATTCATGTTGGACTAGGGCTGGGCGGTATACCGAAATTTTACCAATACCGAAATTTATGACGGTTATCGCCATCAGTTAGCCCGTGCCGATAAATTTGGTATGTAAAAAGTTTCAGTTTCAGTTCAATGCTTTGAAAAGGTCCAGCATGATGCTGAAATCCGTGCGCACATAAAAGCATGAGTATGGATTTACTCATTTGTAAATCACCAAATGCTTGTATAAGTGTAGTAAAATAATCAAAGCACAGTTGACAAAAATTAGGTTTATTTTTTTGCTGTATGTTAAGTTAACATTTTAAGGCCGGTGTGAAGAGATGAGTCAACAAAAAAAAGAAAAGACGTCGTCCCCCTCCAGCGATGTCATCGTCCATCACGATGTTTTACTGTAGACATCGTTAGCTCTCAATTTGGGGGACATCGCTAAGTATTAGTGCAATCTTATGTTGCGTTTAACATGAAGTTAAATGATGTGCAAAGAAACCATATGAATAAAAGAGAGAAAATACCCGGCAAAATATAAACAAACAAAATTTAACATTCACTTTATGCAAAAAACGTGCTCTTCATTCACAAAAAAACATGAATTTTCCTGCCTTTCCTCTTGTTTCTGACATAAGATTTGAAAGAGAAAGAGAGGTGCTGTTCATTACAATAAAATGCTGCACATTTTTGTAGTTATTGGATGGCAACTTTGAATCCGGCAAACTGGAGAAGCATGAAGTAAAAAAATAATATTGAAACAGGATGAGGCGTTATTAAACACAACAATCAAGAATTCTTTGTCGGTTTGCTTTTGCAAGCACTTAAACAACATGTTGCATTAATGTCCACGACGGCTACGTTTAGCGGGTAGTGCATTACCTTTGTTAACAAACATGTGTACAGCGGCCAAATAACACACTCACATTTTGGGTTTTTGCTCATAATCAGTCTGTGCGCATTCAGACTCATTCTGCCAACACGGGTCACAAATAAAAACCAACAAAACAGATAGCAGTAACATACAGCAGATGCAGCTGTGTGTGAGTATATGCCCTCTACGTGGGGCTGTTTGGGTGATTTATAGGGTAAAATACATAGCGTTAGTAAAAAAGTTGAAAACTTACGGTGTTTAATCATTTGCTGGAACTGTTCCTGGATGCCGTCGTGCTTTTATGAGCCATTTCCATTTTGCAAAGCCAGCAGACGACAAAATCGCTCCCTTTTATTTTAAAATAGTTCCAAACCTTGGAACTGCGAGTACTAATGGAGGTATTTAAGTCAACTGACTCAGTCATGCTGACACTACTTGGTCCCCCCATGTTTGTTTTGAAAGTGATGATGCATCAACGCGCATTTTTTTGCACCAAAGTATTTTACACGTCGATGTAAGCTATTACATCTCCACTTAGGCTCTAATGTGGAGCACCTATGTTTGTTAGTGCAGCAATTGAGCTGCAGAGCACTTCTAACTCAATAGCTCCGCCCGCCCAGGTCCTGTTCAGGTGGAGCAGATATTAACCCCACTGAGTTACTCCTTGAAGCCGCTGCCTGTTCCCACCTGGGCTCCGATGTAAAACATTTTCTGTCTAAAATAAACGACTGCACACTAAAATAACCTATTTCACCCAAAGATGGACTCTAGGAAATCCAGAAAGGAGTGGGAATCAACCAGGGAATTAAAAGGCTGTTTGAAGCCGTTCAATAGCAAGAACCCAAACATAGTTTTCACATTATAAAGAACATCATGTAAATTTGCCCACTATCGGACATTGACTACAGAAAAGGCCATTAGCCAACTATCATAAGGGAATTTACTGACCCTCCTGTAGCAGTTTAAATCCCATACAGGATTGAATTCTTTGTTTTGCAGATCGTGTACAACCTGCTGTCGCTGCGTTACAACTCCCGCATTCGCATCAAGACGTACACGGATGAGCTGACGCCGGTGGACTCGGCCGTATCCGTCCACAAGGCTGCCAACTGGTACGAGAGGGAGGTGAGTCGGCGCGGTTTCCGCTTGCAGCGTGGCACACCCTGAACGCCGCAGCCAGACTGACTAAATCTGTGTGTGGGAACAGGTGTGGGATATGTTTGGGGTGTTCTTCGCCAACCACCCTGACCTCAGGCGCATCCTGACCGACTACGGCTTCGAGGGTCACCCCTTCAGGAAGGACTTCCCTCTATCAGGATACGTAGAGGTGAGCTGAAAGTCCAGCTTCTCTTTATCCTCTTTCCTTCCGTTTATTTTTTAAATTACCGTATTGTCCCGAATATAGGAAAACGTTTTTTGTTTCTTTTTCAGTTGAAAATAATGTTAAAATGTGGGGTCGTCTTATAATTGGGGTCTAACCATTGACACATGCTGATAGTCAACAGCAGAGGGCGCCAGCTTCCTTTAAAGCCACTGACCTCATTCTGGCTGGCATAATCAGCGGGAAAAGAAAAATGGGTAAGCGCAGTCTGGGGTAAAGTGGATCAGAAGTGGAGACAATGAAAAAACACCTGAGGCAGAGTTATGATGCTAACCTTAAGATCGTTGTGGTCAATGCAGTTCAACGCTCCTCCTCTGGTTAGAGTAGCAGCCTCTCTCAATCACTAAAATCACTAAAAGGAGTGATCGATTCACTATGTCATCGTAACTTCTCGCTTTCTGCCTCAGACTCCTGCTGCAAGTTTCGCTCAGAAAGTTCCCGAAAGTGTACTACCGACACAGTAAACAGTTGGTGGACGCTATGCTATCCCACAATGCAGCGGACTCCTCCAAATCATAGAAGAAGAAGGACCTAGCTAAAAATGGCTACAGACGAACTGTTAATCGTTGACACCGCCGGAGTTTCGGCGGATAAATGTACGTGAAGCGATGTTACTGATTACTGTGATTGTTTTTTGACTGATTAAACATTTAAGTTAAGTCATACCAGACAAAATAACGGCTAGAGGACGACGGCAGGACCACAGGCGGACGTAACGTAAACATCTGGGTCAATAGAACAGTCATACGGGTCAAAGGACAGAAGTATTGAAATGTATTAGTTTGATTTATGGTTCTTATTCTGTCCCATTACTTTTGGTCCCTTAACAAGTGGGAGGCACCGTTCACCTGATTTGGATGTAAATACCCTCAAATAAAAGCTGACAGTCTGCAGTTATAGTACATCTCGTACTGCTCCACCATTTTTGTTGTCCTTTGACCCGTATTGACTGTTCTGTTGACCCAGATGTTTATGTTACGTCCGCCTCTGGTCCCGCCTCCTCTAGCCGTTATTTTGTTTGGTACGACTTAACAACTTAAATGTTTAATCAGTCAAAAAACAATCACAGTAATCAGTAACATCGCTTCATGTACATTTATCTGCCCAAACTGCGGCTGTGTCAATGTTAACAGTTCGTCTGTAGCCGTTTTTAGCTAGGTCCTTCTTCTTCTATGATTTGGAGGAGTCCGCTGCATTGTGGGATAGCATAGCGTCCACCAACTGTTTACTGTGTCGGTAGTACACTTTCAGGAACTTTCTGCTTACTAGTCGGATCCATAATGGAGATTTGGATCTACTCCATTGCTCAAATACTCCTTTTCACCTGCTACGTAGCAAGCGTAGTGCAGCCATTATGAGTGCTGAGTGGCGTGTGCGCGGTTTTTATTTCGTCAGCTTAATGAAGCTTTAGCCATGCGTTTGCCCCCTGGTGGTTGGCAGACTATTGGTTGAGGCAGTGTATGATGAAGAGGCACGCAGTGAAACTCGCATTTTAAATGTAAATATCGTTGACGATCAGTTTCATTTAATTGTGGCCACCAAAATCGTAATCACGATCAAAATCCGATTAACTGTGCAGCCCTAATCAGAATTTGATCGTGATAACGATTTTGTTGGCAACAATTAATTGAACCTAATCGTCAACGATATTTACATTCAAAATGCGAGCTCTTCTGCTAACCTGTTTATCATAAACCGCCTCAACCAACAGTCTGCCAACCACCAGGACGCAATCGCATTCATTAAGTTTCCCAGCTCAGTTCTGCGCCCATAAACGCCACGTGTTAACGTCCGTTCCTCTCCGCAGGTGCGTTACGACGACGAGGTGAAGCGGGTGGTGGCGGAGCCCGTGGAGCTGGCGCAGGAGTTCAGGAAGTTCGACCTGAACACGCCGTGGGAGGTGTTCCCAGCGTACCGAGAGCCCAAAGAGGCCGCGCCCAAACTGGAGGCAGGAGAGCCGGCCCCCGAGAAGAAGTGACGTCCTTCTTCTCCCTCCTCTTTAGCTTCAACAACGTGCTGCGTTTGTGGCGTTCTGCTCGACAACCACATCTGAAATATTTATGTAAATAAAACCACACTGAAACCCGTTTTCATGGCACTTTTTGTGTTTTTAATGTCAGACCAACTCTACGTTTTCTCTGGTTTAGAGAAGCATTGAGTGAAAGAAGCCAGAGCTTCTCATCATGTTCTCCATTTAGCTTATGGAGGACAGTTTGGTAGAACGTATTTTAAATTCCTTTTGTTTTTGGTGAAACCAGGCAGGGGTAGTTTAGTTTGTGTGCAGTCTGGTCAGAAATTCCCATCCTTTCATTTTTCACTAATCGAAGTTCCAATAATTTTTAACTCTTCATTTGAACTGTTCTGTTACAGGGTTTGATTATGATCATAGACACAACTTCAGTTATTGTGGTCCAAAAATCGGGAATTTGTTTTAATCTACAATGGATTCCTTCTGATATTTTTTCCCAAGGTTCCAATTTGACACTCAGGGCTTATAAAACGTTTTCAGCCCCTTTGGATATTTTACGCTTTTTTTCAGCCATGTTCAGTTAAATATGGCTTTTAAAAAAAAATCATCTAATCTAAAAGTAAAAACTGATTTTTTTTACAAAATAATTCAATTCAGTTTATTTATATGGCGCCGTTTCACAACAGATGTCATCTCAAGGCACTTTACAAGAAAAGTTATTACAATACAATGTTTAATCTAGGAATTAGAAAACCACAGAAGATTGCGTCGTGACTTCTCAGCAATCCCTCACACTGAACAAGCATGAAGCGACAGTGGAGAGGAAAAACTCCCTTTTAATTGGAAGAAACCTCCAGCAGAACCAGCGGCCATCTGCTGAGACCGTTTGGGGTTTGGAGAAGGCAGCAGAGACACAGAAAGATCAACAGAACTGATGCAGAAGTTGGTAGCAGGACGTGGAGAACGTTCCTCCATTGGAACGCCATCTTAGGGTTGTCAAGAAGGGCGGGTCAGGAGCACCTACTGTAGGAAGAGACTAAGAGAAAGCAGGTTAGCGCTTGAATTGACAGCACATCATGCAGTTGGAGAGAAAGTAGGAACTGACTCTAATAATGTCCTCCAACAGCCTAAAGCAGCATAGCTACTAACATTACCTGTCTCCTAGCTACTAGGCGACCTAGCTTCTAAGGGCGTTTTCACATCCTATGGTAGTCCGTACTCTGATACCGTATTTGGTCAAAATCCACTTATTTCGCACCATGTGAACACAGACTGGACCGTGCCAGGATACGGCCAGAGAGACCTGCCTTGGAGGTAGTATCCGACTCCAGGTACGAGGGGGCACGGATCATGTGAAAGCAACCCGTACTCTGGCCGTACTCAAGACAACAGACGCGCTCCACGTGGAAATGACCACACCGGCGGCCGAAATTACGGAATCACCTCGCGACTATACAAATACCAAAACAACGCGATTCAAGCATCCCACAGCAGATTACAAAACGGTGGGTTTACTACAACACTCACCCTGTAGGTGGCTTCAGGTAGCAGCTGACCAGTTTGTTTAAGTTCTAGGCTGTTGCTTGTTTTATGACAACAGTACTTCTCACTGTTTGTTGGACAGCTACAGAATTATTTGTATGCCGCCACCTGCTGTTTAGTTATAGTAAAACACTGGATTCCAGTACGGGTCAAATACGTGCCATCTGAACAGAAGAAATTTGCATTTTCTCTGGTCGTATTCTGGCACGGCCACACATGTGAAAACAGCCTAACGCACTTTACCTGGCTTACATTAATCCATATCTACCTCTTCCTATCTCTTCCTAGCTTTTGACACTACCTGACTACTAACATTAACCTGTCTCTTCCTATCTACCTGTCTAACATATCTCTAACTGTAAGCTTTGTCAAAGAGGAAGGTTTTAAGCCTAGTCTTAAAGATAGACAAGTTGTCTGCTTCACGAACCAACCCGGAATTACGGAATTATGGAACCTCCTGGTTCCATAGGAGGGGAGCCTGGTAACTGAAAGATCTGCCACCCATTCTACTTTTAGAAATCCTAGGAAAGGAACTAACAGTAAACCTGCAGTCTGAGAGCGAAGGGCCCTGTTAGGAACATATGGAACAATCGGGGCCCGTATCCCTAAAGAATTTTTGTGCAAAAAGTGGCTCCTAGCGGCCAAATTCTAAGAAAATTCGCAGAGTCATGACGTTTTCTTAGAATTTCCCCTAAAAGTGACATGAAAATCCCAGTTAATATGAAAGCTATTCCTCAAGATTCCTAGCGCTTAAAAGGCCTCCTAAGGCGAGATCTGCTAAGAGCAGGGAAGATGACTTTTAGTGGCTTAGGAGTTCCCCTAAGCAGATGTGTTCGTAGGATATTTGTTAACAAGTCTTCATAAAGAGACCAGCCAGCAATCATTGATAAAAGCTGAGCCGTGTTACCCTCGTTAAGACCACACGGAGTTGTAACGTTGCAATTTCTACTTCATTAAGGACAGCCCCTTGAGATAGGCCATCTTGTTTTCAATGGGGTCCATATGGGAGTGAAAGTACAAAATATGCCAGCTAGGATATTAATATGAGCAAATAAGACACGAATCATTATTTGAACAGGGTGTAATGAGCTCAAGTTTTCACATATTTTAGATTCTAATGTTAGGCTATAACCCCTACAGCTTACTATTCATTTTCCAGATATTTTCTTGAATGTGAAGTATTTACAAATACAGTCTGCATAAGATTAGAGTGTATAATTATGTTTATTGATTTGAGGGTACATCCTTTGCTCATTATCACCAAAAGTTCATTTTCATCAAACTTGTAGGATCAACCAATCACGGCTTTTGAAATGATGACTCATACCTAGCAACAGGGGTCAACCACACCTCCTCACTAAGATAGGATCTTCCATCCATTCCTTGCTCAGACTTCACTGGAAATGTTCTGGAATCACTTCTAAGCTAAAACTCCTGGCAAGGAATTTTTTAGGATAAGTTAGAGGATTCTCAGAATGTTTAGGGATACGGGCCCTGGTCTCCTATGTATGATGGAGCTTGATTATTAAGAGCTTTATATGTCAGGAGGATCTTGAATTCTATTCTAGATTTTACTGGGAGCCAGTGAAGAGAAGCTTAAACAGGGGAAATGTGATCTCTTCTTCTTTTATTCATTAGAACCCTAGCAACAGCATTTAGGACTAACTGAAGACTTTTAATTGTTTTCTGTGGACTTCCTGATAATAAAGAGTTACAGTAATCCAGCCTTGAAGTAACAAAGACATGGACTAGTTTTTCAGAATCCCTGCTGGACAGGATGGTTCTAATTTTTGCAATATTCCTAAAGTGAAAAAAGGAAATGCTAGAGATTACAGAGGCGACTGTGGATCAGTGGTAGAGTAGTTGGCTTGCAATCGGAGGGTCGTTCGGTTTGATTCCAGCTTCCTTTGTCGACGTGCCCGTGGGCAAGGCACATAACCCTTAAGAGTTTGACATTGTCCTAACGAGCTATGTTGGCTATCGGTGTATGAATGCGAGCGTGAATGGGTGAATGCGGCTTCAATGTAAAGCGCTTTGAGTGGTCAGTATGACTAGAAAAGCGCTATATAAGTTCAGTCCATTTACCATTTTAGAGACTTCTTTAATCATGGCGGCATCAATGGAATTTAACACACAATAAATAATCTCATAAATATTCACCCCTTTCCAGCCAGTAAGTAGTAAATCCCAGCAGGATTTCTGTGTGGATCAGTATGTCAGGCTGCAGTTTTCTTCCATCCTTCTAGTTCTGGCAGCTTGGTGGGAATCAGCTGTGATGAATATCTGGGCTTTGACTAGGCCACTTCAAAAAAAATCTATTGCTGGATGCTAATAGATGTTCTGAAGCTGTAGTTAAAACCAATCGTCCTTCAGAGGGGATTTCCACAAAGTGAGCGATCCTGGTTCAATTTCCCCAAATTTGGTTCCAGCAACGAGGTTAACCTGAAGAATTGCTCAGTCACCATGGCAACATGTGGTCTTTGACAAGCCTGCACAATGGGAGGCAGGCTTATTTTAGCTTGATCAAATGATTGGACGATGCATGTGATGTCACACTACGGGCCGGTATTTCACTGCTGTTCTCTAACCTCACCACACCCACCGTCCACTATAAATATATTACAATGGTTACAGCAGCTGCAATTTTCTTTCTGGTGGTGGAATTATGTAATGTAGGATTTATCTTTTAAAATGTGGTTCTAATTAGATTTTACTTTTTGCCATTTTGAAAAACTTTACTGTATTTGATCTTTCCTTGCTGACAGACTTTTTTGTTCCATCCAAATCAGTCCTGACACAAAGCATTATTAATAGTTACAAATCATTTTTGTCTATGATGGATCCATAAAATCTTGCTGTCCTGTCTAAATGCATTAAAATAGCCTTAAAGTACCTTGCAATTGGTAAAAAAAAAAATCACATGTAAAATGAAATGCTGCATTAATGTGACCTTACATTTTGAAGACATGAAACTGTTATTTGGTTCTTAAATCATGTTCTAACACATTTAACCTGACAGCTATTTTCCGTCATGCTATAATATGGTTTTAAAAATTCACAACAGACTCCAAATTATCTTGCTACCCAACAAGGTAAAATAATTTATTAACATTATTTTTGTCTGCTCAGTGTGTCACACTCTAAACCATCCGAGAAATAACATTATTACACAATGCAGCTTGACAAGCTTTTCTTATGCAGGACGTGTTCTCCTTATTGGTTATGATGTAATTGTGATGCTCATATTCTGCATTAATAATTCTTTCTCAGACTTTCCTTCCATTCTCACTCATCCAGCATTGACAGTGGCTGCCTTTGAAGTGACATGGAAAAAAAAATGAGCCTCACTTGAATCAGCAGGAAATGAATCCACCTGAACTTTTACCTTCTACCTTTGTAAGCCTTCCAGGGCTTTCAGCTGAGGAGCCTCCCCACAGCATGATCCTGCCACCACCATGCTTCACAGTGGGGTTGGAGTATTTGTAGTGGCACTCTGACTGTTGGGGAAACTCCTGTTGAGCATTGATCTGGGTTTTTGTTCCACAGTGGCTTTCACATTGCCACCCTCCCATTAGTGCATCATGGGATATGTAGTCCTCACAGCAGGAGGTCTGAGTTTGTTTTCTGATTCTGTTATATTGGCTGATGGCACATCACTGTCCAGTCTCAGATCAACACTGCCCCATATACAATTATAAAATATGCTAGTTTTGTTTAGCATGGTCCCCATCTGATGCAATAATTTATGCTGATTCCCTGTTATATTCTTGATACATATCAGTTCTTATTCAGGATGGTGCACTGCAAAAGTTATGAAGCAATCTGCTGGGACTCCTTCATAGAAAACATTTAAACAGATTTGAATTTTTCTATGATTAAAAATGACTTCATAAACAAGTGCCTTGTAATGACATCTCTTATGAATTGGCACCATATAAATAAATAAACTAAGTTGAATTGAACTGAACATTATGGTTAATGAAAAATATTCCTGCTGATACAGGGGGATTTTTTCTTCCAATTAGATTTTTTGCAATATTTTTAAAAGGGAACTTATACTAAACCTTACATGGCAACTATTTTTCAATTGTTTAAATAATGCTGTAGTAACATAAAAGGTCCCAAACTATTTTTTTCTTAAAATGGCAAAAAACAAGATCTGAGCAGGAGGCTAAAAAGAAAATATATTAACCTTAATGAAGCCTGTTACAAACTAAAATATAGCAAAGTCTGACTCCTTGAACATCAGGGTTTTATTCATCGTCTGTAATCATTATTTATACAACCCAAGGGAATGCTTTCAACTCTTAATTCGAAAAAGACTGCCAATCAGGAGAAATCCAAGGATCACATCCTCACTGGATATAATCCATCCTAAGCAACATTTGGTACCTGATTAAAAGTTTAGGGGCTTAAACTAATGAGAAATTATTACATTTAAAGCTGCGGTTTGGTCTAAAAATGTAAATTATATATATATATATTGAAGTAAAGACAAAAGCACAAAAAATTGTCGTTTTAAATAAAAATATCAGAATAAAAAAAGGAATAGAAATAAACAGTGATGAATAAAAAATATATATATTTAGCATTTAAATGCTAAGATTTATATAATAAACTTTATTTCACCTCTTTTTCTGAATTCGTTGGTAACTTTCTGCCATATCATATTGATTTCTCTTATAAGTCTTATTTACTGTTTTACCTCTGGGTTTTAACAAGTGCCATACAGATAAAAAAAAAATCCCAACCAACACCAGATGGCGCTGCACCATTCAGAATAAAACCAGGATAGTTTATTTAGCACAAAACGGTCCAGCATGTTGCTCCTTTTTCCTTTATTTTTAGGAACTTTATTTTTTTTCTGACGCATTCACTTTACATGTAAAAATCAATTTAAACAAATTCCCGGCAGACTACATGAGACAGAAAGGGTCAAGATTTGATCCAGTGTTTTTATTTTATTTTATCTGCTATCGCTGAACAAAATTGTTATTTTTCAAAACTGTATAAATTGAAACTGAACCAGTTTTGACCCATATCTGAATAATACACATATTTTGAAGTATACAATCTTTGATCTAGAGCATCAGAAACAGGAAAGCACATTTTTACAGGAACTGTACACAGAATACACACAATAGGCATCTGCTGACCTTCTGAGATAGGACAGCGATAAATACAAAAAAGTATTTTTCTTCAGATATTTTGTTTTCAGTTACGTGCATGCATAACACAAGTGTGTCTGAGCGCTGTACACGGCAGGGGTTCCGGCCAGAACTAACGTGATTTCCTGAACTTCATCTGGGAGGCTGAATCAATCACAGGTCCGTATGTTGTTCCCATGGCTCAAATGTTGAGGCTGAGATGGAGAGAGGATTGCGCTGCAACTGAATACATCATCTGCACAGAGACACTCTTAGTATGTGCTCCTAGTGGGAGAGTAAAATAAGAAGTTGCTATGGGGTCTTCTTGTTTGGCTTTGCGACAGTGAACCATCTGTTTTCCAACTAACTTAATGTCCTTCACCACATCCATAAATATCATTTTTGTTCTTCCTCTCTGCCAGGTGGCTCCATCCTCAGCATCCTTCTACCGATCTAATCCTCGTCCCTCCTCTGAACACGTCCAAACCATCTCAGTCTGTCCTCTCTGACGTCTAACATGAGCCGTCGTAAAATGGGCCATCAAATACGAAAAGCCACTTAAGGTTTTCCTAGCCTTTTAGTCCACAAAAGATTTCCAGTTGTTGTCACGAGTGTTCTCGTAAAAAAAACAACAAAAACAAAACAAAAAACAATTGATTTGGTCTACAGTTGCCAAAAGGTGACCCAATTTCCCCGATATCACCCTACTTACTTCAACTCCCTGTAGCTTCACTGTTCCACTTGTGTCTCTTTCATTTACACACATGTATTCTTGCTATGACTAATCTTCATTCCTCTCTTTTCCAGCGCATACCTCAATCTCTCTAGCTTTTCCTCCACCTGTGCCCTGCTCGCACCGCAGATCACAATGTCATCTGCAAACATCATTGTCCATGTTGTATGTATTATGTTTGCAGACGTGTTGTACAGTTACACAACAAAAACGAACAGCAGTTATTTGGGTTATTTAGCTTGTCTTAAGAGAAAAAAATGTTAATCTGTCAAAAGGTATTTTTACATCCACGTCAAACTAAATACTTATCAAGCTAAATATTTAGCTTCAAACTAAATACTTGGTAAGCTAAATATTTAGCTTCGACCTTAGCAAGCTAAATATTTAGCTTCAAACTAAATCTCTAGCAAGGTAAATATTTAGCTTCAGACTTAGCAAGCTTAATATTTAGCTTCAAACAAAATATTTAGCAAGCTTAATATTTAGCTTCAAACTAAATACATAGAAAGCTAAATATTTAGCTTAAAAATACATACTTAGCAAGGTAAATATTTAGCTTCAGACTTAGCAAGCTTAATATTTAGCTTCAAACTAAATATTTAGCAAGGTAAATATTTAGGTTCAGACTTAGCAAGCTTAATATTTAGCTTCAAACTTAAAATTTGGCAAGCTAAATATTTAGCTTCAAACTAATGATGTAGCTCTGAGCTAGGCCTACATATTTAACTAAAATGTAAATTTACTGTCCTATAAGTGGAAGTGCTCTACCAAAATAAAAGCCGGGTCTCGCAAACCTTTACATGAACTGCTAGTGAGACTGATCGACGTTCACCTCTCTATAATTTTATTCTCTCCACCCAATACGTACAGCATTTCAGCTTAAAACACAAGAGGAGCCTTTTTGATAGTAATCCATCTTCTTTTTCAACACAGATGTTTACCGAAGGATTAACAGAAACAGTGAAGCACCAGCAGCAAGAATTTATTAGTTTTTAAGACCCAGATTTTATTTTGATCACGCACTTCCACTTTTCGGGTAGTAAATTTGGACATTAGCTAAATATACAGATTGCTAACAAAATATTTGGTTCTAGACAGCTTTGAATTGTAATGCATACAATTCAAAGCTAATTATTTAGTATGCAACTCTAAAATTTATAACTGAAAAATGTGCAATGCAAATATGTCTTTAAAAAAAGAACCCCCCAATTTTTCCCCTTGTGACAAGCTAAACAACCCTGATTATTACTGTTAGTTTTTACTTTGTGACTTTACCAACAGCACCTAATAAAAAAAGTGCTCTTGCCTTTGCGGTCTCTAATAGGACCCACTTTTCACAGCATGCACTTTTTTGCTAGGCTGATTTGGAGACGGTGTTATATTTAAAACTGGGTGAGATTTGCATATCACGGATACATTTTTGAACAGTTTCCTGCAGATCTGTGGACCGTTTCCCCCAACATGTTTCCCTGCTGCTGATTCCTGACTCCAAATCATTTCTCTTTCCCTGAATAGTGACTGCTTTGATTTAAGTCAGAGCTTTGCGTCTTATAAATTTTACAGCACTTGCTTCTCATACATTTTCCACCAAGGTAATAAAAACATCTAAACGTTCAACGAAACTCAAGCTGAACCGCCACCACCTCCCCTGTGCTCCTCCAGAGGACGTGGTTGTTCGATAAGGGAAGGGTTCATGACAGTTTGAACTGTATAATCCTTTTCCCAACGGTGTGAAATTAGATATGCACATCACAGCAGCCTGGGAGAAGCAATTCAATTTCCCCCTCACTGGGCTCCCTCTGAAGATGTGAAATAAATGCTGCTAGAATTAGAAATCAAATTATGTCCCAGATCCCCGCAGGCTCGGAGGAGGCATGTGGTCAAGAGTTGTATGGATAGGGAGTCGTGCACATGGTCCAAATCTGTGTCAGTTCTGTCCTGTGATCCTTCACTCCCGCTGCGCTCTAAAGACCACATCAAACTCCCAAATATTGGAAAAAAACACACTCATTTTGACACAAAAAACACACGGTCCACATTAATTTACATGCGGTTAATGACGAAACTGTTACAGAGACCTCTTACTTACAGGCAGAAACATCAAGTCTTTGACAGGAAACCAACTGCACTTCAAGGAATATTTCAGTAAAGAAGGAAAATTCTGATTATCCACCAGCATCATGGATGTTGCCACTGAATGTAGGTTAAACACACACCAACTATGCAGAAATTTTCAGATCAAATGAGCATTTATTAATGCTAAACTCTTTGGTATATTTAACTTTACTTGAAGCCGTATTTTTTGTTGACATTATTTTATCCTTGGATGTCTGAGAGATATGCTTTATTTTTGCATTTTTTTATGAAACTTGTGTATTTTTGGTTACATTTGGCATCTAACTTTTTACTAGTTCAGGTTTTTGCATTCAACCCACAAAATTTCTAAAATACTCTATTCTTTTTATTTTACTTCATAATCATGGATAAAGTCTGTATACTTTGACATCTCAAGGAAATTTAAATCAAACGCAACTGGACTTGGTCATTTGTCTTGGAAGACGTTTCACCTCTTATCCAAGAGGCTTCATCAGTTCATGCTCGCCGCTGACCAGGCTGGGACTGGTCCAGTCCCAGCCTGGTCCAGTCCCTGGTCCAGTCTGGTCCAGTCCCTGGTCCAGTCCCTGGTCCAGTCTGGTCCAATCCCAGCCTGGTCAGCGGCGAGCATGAACTGATGAAGCCTCTTGGATAAGAGGTGAAACGTCTTCCAAGACAAATTACCAAGTCCAGTTGCGTTTGATTGAAATTTCCTTGAGATAACCATGACCTGGATGAATGAGAATATTCACAGGCTTATTGTATACTTGGACGTTTACAGCAATTAATTAAACACATCAGATGACAATTTTGGTGTCACTTTAACTTACTTGGAATTCCAAGAGTTTTTTTTTTTTTCTAAGTGTGGTTGTGTAGGGTAGTTACAGAAAACGGCAGTCAGATTGATTTCAGCTTGTAATTATATTAAGATTTGTAATGAACATGACTTTATGACTAGATTTCACCCGATTGTCTAGTAGAATGCATCAAGATGATCTTTATGGTAATATTTTCCCCAGATCTGACTGAAGCGGTGCAAGCAGGTAATTTGGCGGCAGGGCTAATTCTTATTCAGTGCGTTTACATGCAGTACAATAAAACGGAATTACGGAATTAGTCCGACTTAATTCTGGCTTTTCAAATGCATGTTTACCACCTAGTGGAAGTAGAACCAAACTGGCCTCTTAATCGGACCATCCAAACCAGATAACGTAGTGCAAACAGCATATGCAGTTTAACCAAGCTACTAGCAGCCGGGGCATACCTCCTTCGGGAAGTGACGAGACCGCGGGGTAAAAACATCGCAACAACATCGTAACAACATGAGTGTAACACAATTAAACAGTACAGTACTTAAGAAATGTTCTGCGCTGCATAGTTGTTGTTGTTCATTTCTTTGCTCATTGTTCATATCCTGTTTTTACTCCATCTGCTTCACTGCCACCAGCATTCAGTAACTATCTGTGTGACGCCTTAAGCCAACAGGAGGAATGCTAATGCGAAAGGATGCATGTCGTCACCTAGCTTAGTGGAGTCGAACGTACTTCATTCGGTAATTCAGTTTTCTGACTGACATGTAAACTTGGATAAAGGCTCGTTTTCTGGTTAAGGTTTTAACTTGATTTTTACCAAAAGACATACCGATTGTATTGTCATCACAATTTGTTTGTATGTGGACTAAAAAAAAGGTGGTTTAATGATTAATAAATCCGATCTGAACTGTCATTGGACACTTAAAGGGAGAGTTCGTATTTTTTACAACCTGGACCTTTTTTTTTTTTTTTTTTTTTTTTGGAAATATTACATTCATTTACTCTCCAAGACAAGTGTGGAGCCACTTGGAGGGCTTCGTGAGAAGTTTATATCCAGTCGCGATTAGCGTATATTTATATAATGGGAGTGAATCATTCTCCCAATATTTCCCATTTCTCCCAATATCGATATGACGGCGTTGCATATAATGTACACTCCCTGTGTATAATCTGAGAGGGATGGAGAATAAAACATGTTTCATTTGCATTTTGTCAAGGAAGGTGCTATGGGGTATTTCCTCATTCTGGACATGAAAGTCCTTCACCTGTTGGGGAATTTCGCCGTTTGGAATCCAAAATAGTTCACCTACGTGATTCGTATGTCTGATGAGGAAAACAATCAGTTGTAATTAGTGACGCACGCCGCAGCAGCCAGCCTAAAGTTTTCAGAACAGTCTTTATGTGACTGACAGAAGCTGCAGTTTCAATTACTTTTTAAATCCTATGAGTTACAATGATCAAAATCGACTGCGCGATGGTAACTTCAACAGTGGATCAAGGATTTTCTTTCCCGCTCTTTGAGCCCGAGTGTGTAGCTGATAGTGCTTTTGATCCGGCAGAAACCAAAATTAGAGCGTCAAAATCAGCAGACTTAATGCTGCACTGCGACCAAAGTAAGAAAAAATACTTCCTCTCTCTCCTGACAGAGAGACTCCTATGATTTTTAAAAAATGATTAATGAGTGACTATTCCTAAATGTTCAGTGCTGCTGAACAGGGGCGTATCCAGGAGGTTAATAAAGAGGGGCTAAAAGGGGCCAAGGGTGAATCTGTGACCGTAGCACCAAAATAAAAGCAGAGCTGTTCTTCTAGTGGTGGACCCAATTTGAGCGCATCACATTTTACAGTTTTCATCTGTTAAAAGGACATTTAAAGTCATTTTATTTTGCTATGTTTATGTGACAATGTTGTCTCCAACTCTGCATGTTTTTCAAACAATTTAAGTGATTGGCAAAAAATAAAAATAAAAACATAGCAACTTTTCACAAAAGCTTTTTTCACAATACAGTGAAGGGACCGTTTAGTTTTTTAATTTACGCTATTGCTGTGGACTGTTATTTTGTCAATTAAATAAATAAATACTGTAAAATTATGTTTTTTGGTGAGTATGGCCTGTAATAAGGCATTATCTGCCCCAAAACTCTTTCATTTATCCATATTTTATTATTAATAGTTATTGATATTCCCCTGTAAGTTTGGAATGTTTTAAAGGTGCTGTGGTGTAGGCTTCTGGGGTGTTTACAGGCTTTAATAGCAACCGATTCCGATTTACACTGATGTGGGATTTCGATGACATTTGCAGCCGACCGCTACTACAGCTGTAGTCTGCGTAGGTTGTGGAAAGCCTGTAGAAGCTGAACTTTGTCCAGTTGGTCATTCGATAAGTGTAATTTAAAGAAAAAAAAGTAAACCATGTTGATGTCTGCAGTATAAAGTTCTGTATCGACTGCCGTAGAGAACAGAGTGAAAGTCCTGCTCAGATTACAACTGGGATGGAGCACGGCAGTAACGTAGTTGTAATCGGGTGATGGTATAATTGAATTAAAAGCCTGTAAATCACCCTGGAACAGAAGAAATAAGCACTTTCGAGATGTTCTGAGCTCCGAGGGAAGTCCTGCTAATAATCAATAACAAAACATTGGTTAAATGAAGGAGTTTTGGGACAGATAATGCCTTATGAAAGGCAGCAAATCTCCTGCCCTGATTGACACCGACTTTATGGATATACACTGATCACGACTGGATACAAACTTCTCCCAAAAGACTCCAAGTGGCTCCAAAGTTGTCTGGGTGAGTAAATGAACGTAACATTTGCTAAAAAATAAGGTCCAGGTTGAAAAGAAAACTGAACTTCCCATTTAAATTTAAATCGCAGCTTATTTGACTCTGACTGAAGGTTAGGTGGACAATTTTCATTATAGAGTGAAATATACACATGTAAGTGAGATGGAGTCCTGACCTGGGAAGCCATTAGCTATAAACTATAGGGATTTTCTCTGAGGTGCTGTTCTGAGTCCCAAACTCCTGAATCCCACCCAGGATGCTCAGTCATTTGCCATTCAGCTGTAGTTAGGGCCTCTTGGCGGCGTATGATTGGCTGGTGGTGGCAGCAGTGGTGGAGCTAGGGGTGATGTCTGGGTACACCAGGAAACCAGTAAAGGTGATGTACTTGGCGTGGTTGCTGTATGCTCCGAATCCGTCCCTCTGGTGCGAGTAGAGCCAGACTACATCCCCTGGCTTCAGTGCCAGCATCAGGCTCTGACTCTGCAGGGCCTTCTCGCCCTGGCTGTCGTCGTAGATCATGGCCTTCACCTCCAGGCGGTTCTTCATCAGCTTCACGGACAGCGTCTTCTGGGGCAGCTTGCCCACGTTGAAGGAGAAGTAGTAGGCCCCCGCGGCGCGGCAGGTGAACACGCCCTCCGTCACGTTAAAGTCCTCTCCTATGTTGACGAAAGCCGTGTCAAAGCTGATTGGCCGGTGCTGCGGCATGCCCACCTGGTCCACTCCCAGGATGCTTTGGGTGCGGCCCACGGAGAAGGCGGATCTCCCATCATCCTCTTCATCATCGTCGTCGTACTCCTGCCCTTCCTCCTCCTTCTTCGGGTCTCCTGCCCGGGGCTTGACGGGCTCGGTGTCCTGCTGAGGGTGGTGCTGGTGGTGGTGGGTCTGGTAGCTGTAGGTGTCAGGGTAGACGAGGTAGCCGTTGAACGTGGTGTAGTGGCCGGTGTTGCTGTAGAGAGCGTAGCGAGGGTCACCATGGAGACGCAGCCACACGGTGTCCCCAAACTCCAGCTGCAGCATGACGCTCTGGCTCTGCACCTGAGGATTTAAGCAGATTGTGTTACCCCTGCTGCGGAGGCAAATCCAGGATCCCGACGACAATCACCGAGATATAATCCTTTATGACTCATCAGTTCCATAAACATAAACACCCACAATAAGGCTTTATTATACAAGATATTCAAAAAGCGGAATGTAGATCACTGTAGAAATTCAGATCTAAGAGAATCTAATGACACAGTTTCACTGAACATAGTGTAGGTACAATTAGGGGATGCAACAATACCACTTTTTTTCAAACCGATACAATACCAATACTTGGATCTGAATTACTTGGAAATGAATTAGAAGACATGTTTTATTTTCTTCTCTTCTTGTTAATCAAATGATGGTTAATTAGATAAAAATTAAAACATCAATAAAAATGACCACATTTCAAGTGAAAAACAGACATCTTCTCTCAAATTACTGCAGAGTTTCCACATTTGAAGTATTGGCTCATCGTGTACAAGTACATTAAAACTATCCATAGTTGTATTAAAACTATCCATAGTTTTAATGTAATTGTACACGATGAGCCGTACTTGTACACGATGAGCCAATACTTCAAATGTGGAAACTCCGCAGTAGATTCACAGAAAATGTAGATTTTTCACTAGGAATTTTTGTTTTGTAGTTATTTTTATGAATCTTTTTTATTTATTTATCTATTTCACCATCATTTGTTTTAACAAAAAGAGAAGAATATAAAACCTGTCTTCTAATTTATGCATTTTTTTTGTGCGGTAGCATCCACCTTTTGTACTCTGTATTGGCAAGTACTAAGATCCAAGTAGCGGTATCGTACCGGTTTGAAAAAGTTGTATCTTTACAGTCTAAGGTGAGTAGTAACTAGTTAGATTTACTCTGTTACTTTTTAAAAGTAAATTCAGGGCCGGCCCTTGACAAAGGCATTATAGGCAAATGCTAAAAGTGCCGACATCCATTAGGGCATCACAAACGAAAAAAAAAAAAAAGATTAATGTAATTTTAAAACATTGAATGAGTCCACTATATAACTTCTACAGTGGGCTCATGTCTCTCATTAGGCTCTTCGGGAGTTAATAGCTGCTAGATCTTGGCATCATCTTGGGATCAAGAAGCTTGTTTTCGGTGAAACCAGTTCATTGACAGATTTGTGACGCTCCATGTACGGCTTACCCGCTAGGCTAAAAGGACAGAAGAGTCAGGTGCTCATTGAAGGAAACGAAGGAGAGAAGAAAAGGGAAAATGTGAAGAAGACGGATATACTATTTTAAGTATGGTTGTAGCTTTTTTTTTCATTTACAGGTGAACTTGTTTTGGGTGACATCAGCATTGTTTTAAAGAAATAAATAGCTGTATTATTCTTAAACTGATGTTACCTCTAACTTGTATTAGTTATTTTTTATTAATAATTCATGCGTCTTTGGGTGCACTTAGTACTGTCACAGTTAATGTGTTTATAACGAGCTAATGCTGCATCGCGGAGAGGGAGAGAAGCTCTCTTGCTGTTAATTAATTCTGGACATGTCAAATAAAAAATGCTGCTGACTATAGTTTTTAAGACAATTATTCACCACTGTGGTCTGTGGCAACAATAAACGATTATAAACAAAAAAAGAAAGAAAAATAATTTATAGTCTGTTAATGCTGTCAAAAATCTTTAACATTGTTAAATTCGGTTCATATATTTGGTTCATATATTTTACAACAAAATGTGAAGAAGTTGAGCAGACTGAGGAGTTTTGGTTTTAATGAGCTCCTTATGAATCTTAATACTGCTGTATGCATTGTAATACCCCTAGTAAGCGCTTTTTACTTTTACTTGGGTAATAATTTTGTGGATGGCCACTCTGTACGTCTACTCGAGTATCAAGTAAGCATCAATGAGTACAACCCTGTGAAAAAGTATGTACACCCTAAAAGATTTCTAATGTGTTTGCTTCGGTATCAATATCCATCTTTCCACCAACACATTCAACTGCTTCTTGGGCATCCTAAGGTGTTCGCAAAGTGACACTAATACATGAAGTGGATACCATTTGACCTTTTTTAAACATTACGTCACATTACACCCACTCATTTCAAAGAAATGAAATGTTTTTCCATTTTTCTTTGAAAATAGGTTTGGATGAATTAGATTGCATGGAGAATTTTTGTGAACATTAATTTTGAAGTCTTGTCTCAGATTCTAAATTATATTCACTTTTGGCTTTTCTAGGACATGATTAGGGTTCGATCAGAACCATTTATGAAATCTCTGGCTGTATGTTTAAGATGGTTGTCCCGCTGGAAGATGAACCTCCACTCCAGTCTCAACACTTTGTAGCATCCTACAGCTTTTCTTCATTCATCTCCCCACAAATTCTGACCAGTGCGCCTCTCCCTGTTCAGGAAAAGCACGATGCTGCCATCACCATGTTTTATATGTGAGTTGAAATCTCTATGCGATGCTTTTTTTTGGTTGTTTTTCTCTACATGTTCTCTTCCTCAATATGTTGCCAGAATATAACTTCAGATTTTTGGTGGCAAAAAAAAATGCAGATCGCTGTGTCTCGTTGTGTTGATCTATTACATAAATTACAAAAAAAACCCACTTTCAAATATGTGAAACACCCTAAAACGTAAATTTGTTCCCTGCTCCAAAAGGTATCCAACCCACCTTCCTCTCCTCGCCGGCGTTCTCCTCGTACACAATGGCCTGCACCTCGTTCCTGTTCTTCATCAGCATCACGGACAGGTCTTTGTGGGGGAACTTCCCCACCGTGAAGGAAAAGTAGTAGGCCCCGGGGATGCGGCAGCGAAACAATCCGGCCTTGGCATCAAAATCCCCGCCGATGTTGACGTAAACTGTGTCAAAGGTCACTGTCATTTTGGGTCCCCCTTCCATGCTGTTACTGCGTGACACGGAGAAGGCCGAGCGGAGCTCTGCGTTGTCCAGCAGGCGGGCGAAACCCCAGGCCTCGCCGGCGTGGCCCAGCCACAAGAGGCCAATCAGCACGCTCGCATGCAGCAGCATTTTATCTGGAGAAGGGACAAACAGAGAGTGGTCTTTATTTACAAGGGGAGAACAAGTTTTAGTTTTAGATTTTCAACATCCCAGTCTTGGATCACCCGGTGAGTTGGAACACATAAACAGTGAGTAATAATTTGTTAAAATGAATTCATTTTTCCACTTTTCCTTCCCCACTTCTTTCCCTGATTTACCTGAGTCCTGTTCCTAATTAATCTCACACACCAGTTCTCATATTAGCTGCCCTGGGGCTGTAAAAAAGCGTATTTCTGATTATTTATTGTATAATTTATGAGAGCATATTTTGTTGTTACATGATTTTATGCACCAATTGTCAACGTGTGTCATTAGAGATCAGTAATCGTGTTGAAAACAGTTTCAGAGGTTTGGGTTCATTATTTGTTTCTGAATTGCTCTCCAGAAATAGCTTTTTAAATTGGATACTGGACAAAAAGAAGCCTGATTTTTTTCCCGAAGTCATATTTTCACCTTGGTATTCATGGTATTTACAACTGAATACTTACATATTACTTAACAAGCTACATATTTTGTTAGTGAGCTAAACTGGGTAGCTAAATAATCAGATAATTTTGCTTGCTCCAACTTTTACTTTCAACATGGCCGCTCACAGTGTCAACAATAGTAAGCTGTTGAGGAAGCTACCATCAAACTCAGATGGAGAGACGCAGCTCTAAATGCCACAAAATAATATTGGTGTTACATATTGAAAGAACAGTTTATAACAATGTATATAAGACATACTACCAACAGCGGCTATCTGGGTGTTGTCATTTTGGAATTCCGATTTATTTGACTACATAAAATGGAACGCTGTTTACTTGGGCGTCCAAACCTGCCCTGAATTCTGACTTTCCAAGGTAAATCTAATGCACCATCTGTAGAGCTTTGCAAAACCCAACTTTAAATTTTATCGTCAACTTCTACTCATCGAAAATATATTTAGCTCTGACATAACTACATAGTTTAACTGTGACATTTATAATGAATACATATAATGATGATAATACGACTTACTTATTAGTCCCTATTTTTTATATTTTATGGCTAAATTGTAGAGGTAGATACTATATGTTTCAAAAGATCTGAGCTTGATGTGAAATTATGTGGATTACGATCTGAGAAGAAGTAAAAAAAATCCGAATTTGTACTGTTAAATATTTACTTGTATCAAACTGTCACATGCATCCAAAAGTACGGAAGACCATTCCCGCCACTCTGAGGAAAATAAAAGAAATACAAAACTGATAATTACGAGATAGCAAAGTCATAATTATGAGATACCAAGTCCTAATCATTAGATAATAAGTCATAATTATGAGATGCTATGTCATAATTATGAGATACTAAGTCATAAAATTGAGGTGCCAAGTCACAATTATGAGATAGCAAAGTCATGCTTTGCATATATGATATGGTACTATTCCATCCATCCATCCATCTTCTTAACCGCTTATCCAATTCAGGGTCACGGGGCAGCTGGAGCCTATCCCAGCAATTATCAGGCGTTAGGCAGGGTACACTCTGAACAGGACGCCAGTCTGTTGCAGGGCCAACACAGAGAGACAGACAACCATTCACACTCACATTCATTCCTAGGGACAATTTAGAGTGATCAATTCACCTATCATGCATGTTTTTGGACTGTGGGAGGAAGCCGGAGTACCCGGAGAGAACCCACGCATACACGGGGAGAACATGCAAACTCCATGCAGAAAGACCCTGGGCCGGGATACGAACCCACGACCTTCTTGCTGCAAGGAAACAGCGCTAACCACTGCGCCACCGTGCAGCCCATATGGTACTATTATTATATACTATTTTAATCACTATTACTATTATTATTATTCCTGCATTCTTTAATATATTTAAGAGTTGAAATAGATGGGCAAAGCCAGAATTGTGGAATGCTGGGTTCGGCCTGCAGGTTACCGTAGGCCTGAGTGTCCGGCCGTGCAGAACCAGGAAAGGAGTGAAACCTGCCTCTTTTGCAAACATCGTACATATATGTTGAGCCGAGTTGATTGTTGATATCTTGTGTAACTCACAAGCTTATTTATATAAATGAAGTTATCACTAAATAAACATTTTTTATGTAGAAAGTACTCATAAGTTACTTATAATTATGACTTTGCTATCTCATAATTATGAGTTGTGTATTTCTTTTTTGTTGTTGTTCAGAGTGGCAGGAATGGGCTTCCATACAAAATCAATTTTTTTGTGTGTGAGCAAATTTCTTTCTTTCTCTGAAAATTCCATGAATTCTAGTCAGGACAGAAGTTTTTCCTTACCTTTCTTTATTTTGTCAACGTAATGTCCTTTTTTCTTTGCTAATTGGATTGTGTTTTTATCATATACAGCACTTTGAACCGCCTTGTTGCTAAAATGTTCTATAAAAATAAACGACTTGACTGCATTGGCGAAAGAAACACCCATATTGGTCAATCACTACTGCATGAGCAAATGAAACTAGCAGTTATAAGAATTCTTAGAGGGAGTGTCAAGTATTCATGGGTTCTGGTTCCTAACTCCACCGTATAGCTGTATATCTGAGCTGATAACATGTATATATATTATCCAATATTTCAACTCTAAGAACAAGGCCTAACTGTATGTGCTATAACAATTGAAAAAGGTTGCTACATTTTGAAGGTAATTATTCTACGTTTTTTTCTTTAAGCTTGTGTTTCAAAGTCACAACATCAATAAATTAGTGATACGGATTATTATAAACACTTAAGCTGAGAAAATCGACCTATGGTGCTGACATAGCTCAACAGCAGGTAGCATCAGCGGGGGCTCTAATTTCACAAGCATAAAAACACATGTGTTCCATAATGACACAAATGTACCTGGGCATTAGTTGATTTTAATAGAAATGACAGAACAGGAAATGGGAACACACTCATTAAAATCACTGCGCTGTATTTAACTCATTTAACCACATTGCTCTCAGCTGAGGAGGTAATTATCCGTCTTTATCAGGGAAGACAAGCTCTCTCACTGTCTCTATTGTGCTCCTGTGATGAACCAGCAGAAAGCAGACACAGATAGGGGGTGAAGTGTCGGCGCTCTCAAACCCCCCTGAACAAAGACTGAAGGACTTATCATGTACTTTGTGAGGCTCCCGCTGAGTTCGGCCGTTTTCAGGGAGGTTTTATCAGTCTTAATTAGCATTCTGCGTCATTTACAAAACCCAGTATGAGGAATGAGGAGAGGGAACCGCTTATTAATCAACTCAATTAAAAGAAAATAACATGTCAGGGAGTTATCCTGCTGAGCAATGGAAATGAAAAATACATCTAAATGAGAAAGAATTTTAAATGTGCAGTCATCTGTAGCTACTTTTGCATACATTTATCATCATAGATGCACACATATCACCCATAGACCAAGACTTGGACAACAGGTCTTGATATCAACATTAGAGCTAAATTAATCTTATATTCTGTCTAGAGCGGCCACTGGCACTAACAGGACAGGTGGCTCATGCATCATAGACCAACGCAGAGACACACAGCACTAACATCCATGCATGCATACGATCATGTCGAGGAATTTAGAGAGACCAAATAACCTAACAGTAGGAGTGTAGTGGTACTACGGCCCTGTCGGTTTAGTGAGCAGAACTGTACGAATCCAGCTGTTTTCTACCTGAACATGTGCAGAATGTTTATGAGTGGAACTCAGAGAACATTGCATTGTTCTGCTGGGCGACTTTAAAAAGTGACACCAAAACAAACCAGAAAGGACTCCCAGCTATCACTTAACATTAATGGTTTCTCTTGCAGCTAAAGTAGAAAAAGAAAGAGGAACTGAACCATAATTATGTGTGCAAACGCATCTTTCAGCAGCAATAAGGTCCATAACACGCTCTAAAACGAACTGAATGACTCACTTATAACAACTTCAAGCTGAGTGGAAACATCACTGATACTTGAGAAAAACCTTGTGACGTCACCATGGCTACCAGTAGCATCCAATCAGACCAAACTCCTGATTTTGGATAAAGCAAAAGTCGGAAAATGATGCTAGGGATTTTCCCAACAGCTGCCCATGCTGCATTCAAGTACAGCTTGAAGACTAGGCTGTCAAAATATCAAAACAACTCCAAAGTTTTCTACTCTGGCTATGTCTACTTGTACAATCTGTTTTAATCCAATCAAATCTACAGTCAGTTCTATACTTTCCACTTACTTAAGTTAACAAGCATTATAAATCAAATTTATTTCAGGAATTGAAAGAAAGGAAATCAAGGTAAAAAAGGTTATTTGTTTAATGCTGATAGATGATGTTTAGATCTATGTTGCATATAAAAAGAAATCATTTTATTCTGCTTCTTTTGAACTCAACCTTTGATATGAATGCAAACTGGTCTTTCCTAAACGGCACTGAACTGTTTTAAGAAGCAAAAACAAAAGGTTAAAAATGTATCCATCCTATAGGTAACGGCAGTGTAAAGCCATCCGACTATATTTCCATAGTCAGATACGTTCCTACTGGATGTACACTTCTAATGGATCTAGTGCTGACTCAGAGAAAGAGACTGGAGTAGAGACACAGAACGTTCAAAAAGGAGTCCCAGTTGGATTAATGGATGTATTCATTTCATTTACTGATGAGGAATAGAAAAGGAACCCACATTACTCCGAGGGTGACCCTCATAGTCGAGCAACAGCAATGGGTCAACAGATTGAGGATCAGCAGCACCAGTGTAAGGAACCTGCAACTGCTGAGGTCCAAATGGGGTTTACAGAGAGAGGTGACACGATAGGGGAAATAATGTTTACTTCTCGATCCAGAATTATGACAAAAGCTTACTGATGGCTGCATTAGTGCAGTTTCTCTCCTGCTTACTACAGATATTTTTAGATAAATATTGTGTTAATAATCACTTAAGCTTGTTGCGTAATCATTCCACCCAGGACAATGAACACTTGATATAAATCCCTGAAAGCCCAAAGTTAATGATACTAATATCCATGATGACTCCTTAAATGAGTAAATTCTACTTTATACCCTTTAATGTCCCGGAGATATCCTGAAATATCGTTCCTGTGTTATAATTGCTTTCCCCACTTCAGACGAGTTAATTACAAAAGTACATCTGGTGCCAACATAAAGTATTTATGTTTGCAAAGGTGTTTCTAAATCCGTTAGTGATGACGATTATTTTATTGCATTACTGCAGGATGATATAGAGATTGGAATCATGTATGTATTTAATAGATCCAAACCAAGATGAACATTAAGTTAAGCTTCTGGATGATTCTGACTTTAAGTTTTCTTTTATTCCAATTTATTGAAGGGGTTCTAGAAAAACATTTTACGGCAATTGGAAACTATTCTTTGATCAACTTTATAGCATGGGAAACTTAGTTGGGGCTGAAAATGGTCCAGGATGCCAGATTGTGATGCCTGTCCTTGTCTCTGTCAGTCCTGCTTCCGTGATTGGCCTGATTGTCTCACTGATTATCCCCCTTGTGTATTTAAACTTCTGTGTGTTCCCTGTCCTTCATCGGATCCTTCTTACAGAAGAAGTTACAGGTCTTTGAGAGCCAGAAACCTTGCTTCTTTGTAGCTGACCAGATATGTATATTTCACCATAATTTGCAAATAAGTTCTTTAAAAATGAGGCCATGTGATTTCTGGATTGTTTTTCTCATTTTGGTTCTCATAGTTGAGCTGTACCTATGATGAAAATGACAGGCCTCTCTCATCTTTTTAAGTGGGAGAACTTTCAGAAATTGTGACTGACGAAACCCTTTTCTACGTTACGGTAGGTGCAGTGCTGTCATGACATGAAAAGTTTTTAGAACCATACTGTCGTGTCTTTTATCACTCCATGGTGAATAGCACATTTCATGATTGTTCAAAAATTCGTCTTTTATCAATTCATTTGAACAGACGAACACCCAACCGTGTGATTTATGTTTCACTTCAGTATTCATACAAACATGTCTGTGACAGTAACAGAACAGCGAAGTGATTAACAGGATTTATCCGTTGTCTAAGGCTGCAGTAGCATGTTCGACTAAGCTGAGAAACGTGTTGCTTTAGTGGTTATAATTGATCATTAATTAACTTCTGTTTAACATTCTGGACGTCTGGTATTTTCATGCATCATCTTATGTGATAGACTGTTTAATAAAGCTAACGTTTTCCCTCCAATCTCTCGAATCTGCACTGAAAATATTTCATTGCAGAGGCCTTGAGTTATTTGCGCTTAGAAATGAATGGTTCTCTTCTATGTTTAAACAAAATAAACCCCTTTGAATAGAAGCTAACTACAGTTGTTAATTGGACCTGAAGCGCTGAGCCTTAGCTGATTGTTTTTGTCTGATGACTCGTCCCACTGCAGCGGAGGGAGAAATCCATACTGCAAGAGGAACAAACGCCGCAGAACGAGCTTGTTGCAGATTCTTCAATATATATATATTTTTTTTTAAAAAGGTGCAGCGACGAGGATGCAGCTTCTTTGCATAATGGTAGCTCGCTCTGATGAATAGTGTTTGTTTGTCTGTGTAATGGCTGCAGCTTTAACTGGTGATGCTGATGGAGCGCTCCGCAGAGAGCGGGACGCTTCAGCTTCACACTGAAATGAAAGAATAGATCAAACAAACCTCTTTCATAATGAGCACCCAGGGGAGGGAAGCATTGACAACAGAGGAAAGCACAGATGTATTAAAATTACAAAAAAAATACACTGCAGTAGATTTTATAAACTGTTCTGCCCAGTTGCATTGTTACAAATGGCTAATTAGTCAATTTAGCTGCAAACTGAGCAGTTTTTAATGTTTCCTGGGTTCGATTCTTGGTCTTGGGCCACTGCCTGCACTCTCCTGTTAAATTACTGTTCAATAAGAGCAGTAAAAGCCCCCAAAAATGGCTGTCTGTTGGTTACATTAATTTTATTCCCTATTAGGACAATGATTCCAGCTGGATCAGAAGCACAATAAAACAATTTCGAATTATGCTGTGATTATCTTTTTCCAGATACTCTGAAGATAAGAACCTGTTATTTGTTTTTCGTTCCAGCAATTTACTGTAAATTCTCTCCGTTTGAGTCCAGACAGCTCTGCTGAGGAGTGAGATGGAAATATTTCAAGGTAATGTGAATTAATTGATTATTTGTTAGTAAATGCGTCTAGGGCATATGTTGTATAGGAGATCAGAGTGTTTAAATAGACCAGATTTATTCAGGAGACATTTATTCCATAATTTGAGTCACAGCAGAAAGCTTTGTCGAGACTCATACTAGAGTTGCTCATGATACAATCTGATACCTCCAGTGTTTGTTACATTTTGTCATGTTGTTTCAATCTAAAAGGTTAAAATTGTTAAATCCGAAGCGGTGCACCAGGATGTCTGCGTGGATCAGCTCACCAAGTTAAAGTTATTTTCTGCTGAACATTTGTTTCAGATACTGTAGGAAAACATGGCAGAGTTTAAGGTGTCAACTAAAACTAAATTTATATGGAGCGAGAAAAGTCTTTAAAGGAAAAAAATGTTCCTTCAAGATAGTTATCCAAAGCCTTCAACATTTAAAGCCAAAGCAAACACAGAGGACAACTTCAGATAGAAGCCAATTTTGAATAAAATTTTTACTTTTTAAAATCAGTTTTATTCTGTGAAATCATTTGGATTAACCGAGAGTCTAGATTTATTTTCTAACTGCACTGGTCTGTTTTTAAGATGTAAAGAAATAAAATGACAGACAAGCCCATTTATACATAAAAAATAGGAAACCTATCATTTTTAGCAAGTAAAAAGTAAGTACAACTTTATTTATATCACAGCTTTTAAGAAAAGATCACAAGCTTTACAAGAAAAACATGACAACACTCACAGAACATATACAAAGTCAAACAAATCAAAGAAAATATAAAAAGGTTTTCGGGTGCTTTTAAAGGGAATCTCTTAAATCAGCAGATCCCAGGTTTAAAGGCAGGCAGTTCACAGATTATTCTATGGAATGTAGTGTAAATCCAAATTATTTGTGGAAAATTGGCTTATTCACAGATATTTATTTTAATCGCACTAATCTAAAAAAAATTCAGCTTGGGAAGCTCAAACACATTCAATCTGCTCCTCACCGAGCATCTGTTTAAACACTGATGCTAGATACATTTAATAACATGTAAGTAATCAATAAATTCAGTACTCTGAAATATTTCCATCACACCCTCCAAAAGGTGCAACGTCTTCCTCCCTCTGGGAGAAAAAGGGACGTTCCTCAGTAAAGATAAAGAACTTGCTAGCGTTGAAATGGTTGTAGCTAATTAATGCGACAATATTGCATGAGATTAAACTAGAACTGCGGAGGACCATGGGATGTTTCACAAATATCAATAGCGTCAGCCTCTCAACCATTACTTGGGCATTTTACAAACATAGTGTAGCCTGCAGATGAAGCAGCTCTACACTGTTACCTTTCAAAGGAACAATTACAGAGTGAAGGAACTCCAGCAACCAATTTGTCCAGGTACTATAGTGTATATTCAGTCAGTGTTTTTAAAATAATTGAATTATTACCTTTGTCCGACTGAAATCAGACTTTTGAATTGCATGTATACACATTAGTCTGACTTCATTGATCTGAATAGGAGCTTCACAAATTGGACTATTATACCCAAATAATGTGAATGGAAATCCAAAATGCTAGATTTATATGCATGTAAACATACTGAATGTCTAGTTATACAGTAAGCCTACTGTAGGCTATAAGTATACATATTGGTAACCTATACATAATAGGTTATAGAACGGTATATGATGACATGAACTTGCATAAACTTTGTTTCAGAGTGTTACGGAGTTGGAACCCAATAAGGTCCGTTAATCTGTTAGGTAGCAACATGACTCAAACACTTTTAGATACATTTTGATGAAATTTTCAGGAAAAGTCCACAGTGAGACCAGAAACAAATGAGTAGCTTTTGGAGGTGGTCCAGATCACCATCAGGGAGGGGGGGTTGGGACTTTTTAATGCTGTTTCTGTGTCCGCTCAGTGTATTTTGTGAGTTTTCTCTTGTATGCTTCATGAATATTTTTTGTTCACTGTAAGCAATACAATAAAACTTGTATACAGTAAAGAAAAAAAAAAAGGATTTGCCTTTCATGAATGATTCTAAATGTGAACATTAGTTGTGGACATACAGTTCCTAACCAAGAAATACAAAGTATAAACGGATGACAGCATGATTTGTGTAAAACTAAAACACAGTCTATGTAGTTTTTGTGAGGCTAACAGTTGCTAGCATTTTAAGACCTGGTGCACTTTGATTGACCGCATGTACCTTGTGAACTGAAAACGTATTATATTACGACATTAAAATGTAATTTTGAGTCCAGTGTTTTGGTAAGTTCTTGTGTGCAGAGAAAGGTGTATTGTAATTTGAAATGAAGTGCTAGTACACATTTAACAAAATGTTTTTGAGAGAAAAAAGTGAACCATTGTGGCAGTTGTGTTTTCCAGGTGTGTGTCTGTGTAAATTATTGTAAAAAGTATCTCAAGTATGAGCAAAGCATATTAGGGATTTCACCAATAGATGTATTTGTAATCGGATTTTTCTGCATGGCCCTGAAAAGAAAGTATCCAGCCGTTTTCTACCTGAACACTCGCAGATACCAAAACAAAAAGGACTCCCAGCGTGTGCATGGCTGAATGTACGGCGAAGCGCTTTCATGGTCCTCTGACTAAAAAAGCGCTATACAAATACAGGACATTTTCCATTTACTGATTATTTTCAAGTGGTTATATTGTTTTCTACTCTGGCTTTGTCTGCTGCCACTTTTAAATCATGTGGAAATAATCTAATAAAATCTCCAGTCAGTTCTATACTTTCAAATTTTTTGAAAATTATTGAACATTAATAAATACAATTAATTTTATGAATGGAAAGGAAAAAAATCAGGAAAAAGGTAATTTTTTCGCTTATCAAAGTAAAAAAAAAATTAAATAGAAGTCATATGCATATTGGTATTTATTTTTCTTGATTAAAGTCTACCAAAACATAGAGAACTTTTACTTTAAAGCCATATTCCTTCCTGCTTCTTTCCCTGAGATTTGTTCTGTTGCTACAAATAAAGGATGGAGGGACAGAAGATACATCCTTCCTATGGACAGATCAATAACTGATGATCGAAACGCCCTAAAAATGTGGAAAGCAAAAGCAAAGGAAGCAAAATTCAGAAACGGAGGAAGCGTAAAATGCAGAATTCCTGTGGGAAGGGATGTAACTGAAACCATGAAGGTGTTCTGATATCTATGTGGCCTATATAACTTTGTTGTGTGGGTGGAAATGTGTGTTTTTCTGTTGCTTTCTAACTGCGTGGGCTGCTTTCGTTATGTGTGAGAAAATTCATGTGTGTACATAGCTATTTTTGTACAAACGACACTTTAAATTAATGACTTGTTTACCCTGCAGTGTGTTCATTATTTGTGAGTAATTACCTAGCTTTAAGGAAAACGTGCTTTTTAAACTACGTGTGCATGCAGCCCGCATTCAGATATCTGCAGAAGTCGGCAAAGATGATCAGAATGTCGGGTTTTCAGTTGAGTAGATTGATGGTGCAAAGGCACACGGAGACAGCTGAGTTTTTCAGTTTCAGTTGTTAAGAAACAAGGTTGCCCCAGCCTGCCCTGTAGGCTGTCAGCTCTCCAAGAAAAATAGGCCAGCAAAATAAGATACGGTGGGTTTTATAAACTTCCTTTTTTTGTGTTGTGACTAGAAAGCACATGTTAGAGAATCTTTAACTTTCTGGGTTAGCCCATGTGCTGTTTGCAGTAATGTTAATAGCAAATCACATATTGACCACTGCCAAGTTTTATAGCAGCAAAGCAAAGAATCTACGCTAAGCCCAATGTCTTGCACAATAATGGGTAAAAGAAGCATCATTGGTTTAAAAATATTCAGCTGTTCAACATTTTCTTCAATTCATCTTTAAATACACCATTAAATACAAACTAAGTTACAAAACGTCTGTGACATTTTGTCTTCCTAATTTTCCTTCCCAAACACACCCACAATGCTCATCTACCTTTTAATTTAAGTAAACAATTCCCACTTATGAACAGATCTTTGTTTCTCTGTTGGGAGGTTTGTTTTCCGTGTAGTAGTATGCATTTTGGAATGTGTGCATGTGTAAGTGTGTGTGTGTGTGTGTGTGTGTGAGGGAGAGTCCTGCATGCTAGGCCATCTGCTGCAGGTGATAACAAACACATTAACTCTCAAACTGAAGCACAACAGCCACCCTGCAGCTCTCACCTGCTCGCTGAGGATTTCTAGTTCATCCTAACTTTAATTTTTCTCTTAGAACATGTTATCCTGTTTTAAGTGTCTCACTGCTGCACAAGCTGAAGTTTCCTCATTTAAATGTCAAAGGAGTCCATTTAACTGCGGCTGAATTTATCCCACAGCTGATATTGGAAATGTTAGTTTTTTCCTCGTAACTTTGGTGAAAGTTGTTGCAAATCACTGACCTTGTGTGCGCGCGCTTGTGTGCGCTCTTTCTTGTATTACTACCATTCTTAGAACCAGTTTTGGGATATTCACCAACCTCCTTAGGACGGATGGACCTTGTTACGATCGAACCCTGGTCCTAGTATGGCTGAACCCCCTTTTTAGGGTTAGGCGCTAGGTTTAGATGGTGTGAGTTGAGTTTTAGTAAGGGTAAGGGTTAGGAATAGAGTGGTAATTATCAGGGTTAGGGTAAGAGTTTGGGTTAGGGATAAATCCACTTACTAAAATCAATGGAAGTCAATGGATGGTCCAAATATGGATGACTATACAACGTGTGAGTGGTTGGGGGTGGGGGGTTATTTCTCTTTTTTTATGAAGCCATCCAAAATTATTCTATTTAGAAACTTTTTTCAAAACACTTAAGGATGATATATTGCTACAAATCAATAATCTTATTCCTAAAGCTTTTCCCCCTTTTTCTGAGTCAACTGATTGATTATCAAAGCCTAAACTCTTCAAATATTCATCACTTTTAAAGCATTCACTTTTTAGGGCCAAACTGTCATGAAACCTCATTTTAATCATGGAAGCAATGTGTCACTTGCTGCGTTTCCATTACCCGTGAAATTGCGCAAATTGAAGTTGCAAAAATATATTTGCCTAATGGAAACACACCAATTTCGAAAAAACTTGCCTTTTTCGATAAAAGGTTTCTGCGTTTGGATGAGGTGGTTTTTCGAGCGTATCGAAATTCGTATATTTCGCAAAACAGCAATGGAAACACCTTTTTCGCATCACATGAGCAACAACCAGATGTTACTACGAGTGAAAAAGATGAAGTAGTGGTAGGAGGAGAAACATGGCGCGGCATGTTTGGGTTCACAAAGAGACTGAGTTAGTTCGTGATAAAGGCATAACTAATATAATAGATTCAAAACAGCAAAGAAACGTGAGCATTTACCAAGACCACTCCCATGTAAAAGAGGCTTGTCGCCCCAATGCCTCTAAGAGCCGTCTACGTTTCCTCCTCATGGCAGATAATGAGCGCTAGTGCCGTGCCTGCAATATGAATATATCAACTGTAAATGTTTACATCCGTCGCCACTTTTCTTACTCGCGTGAAAACTTGTGATTTAAACTAAGTTTGCTATTTAATGGAAACACAGCAATTGCGAAATTGTGTTTTTTCAAGTTTTGCGCATATTTGTAATGGAAATGGGGCTGCACGGTGGCGCAGTGGTTAGCGCTGTTGCCTTGCAGCAAGAAGGTCGTGGGTTCGTATCCCGGCCCAGGGTCTTTCTGCATGGAGTTTGCATGTTCTCCCCGTGTATGCGTGGGTTCTCTCTCCGGGTACTCCGGCTTCCTCCCACAGTCCAAAAACATGCATGATAGGTGAATTGATCACTCTAAATTGTCCCTAGGAATGAGTGTGAATGGTTGTCTGTCTCTCTGTGTTGGCCCTGCAACAGACTGGCGTCCTGTTCAGAGTGTACCCTGCCTAACGCCTGATAATTGCTGGGATAGGCTCCAGCTGCCCCGTGACCCTGAATTGGATAAGCGGTTAAGAAGATGGATGGATGTAATGGAAATGCAGCTACTATGACTCACGTCGACTCAAGACAATTATGTTGAAGAACAACATCTATGACCATGAACCGACAAAGACAGACAAACACACAGGGGTATAAATACAAGGTAAGGCAAAGCAAGTTTATTTGTAGAGCACAATTCATACACAAGGCAATTCAAAGTGCTTCACAGTTGCATCAATTAAGAAAACAGATAATCAGAAAAAAAAAAACATAAACTTAAAAATCTAATTAATTACAATAAAAAGCAAGCAAGTGCAGGTAAAATACTTTCAATTGTCATATGCACGGGTAAAAATACCGGTTTCAGCCTGGACTTTTCCATATTTTAGTTGCCTGAAACTGAAATGCAGCCTCACTGTTTTAATTGTTGTCTCCGGGAACCACCAGGAGACCCCTCCCTGAAGTTCTCAGGGCCCGAGATGGTTCATATGTCTCTAACATGTCAGAGATGTGCTCTGGTGCCAAACCATGAAAAGACTTGTACACAAGCAGCAATATACACAGGGAGACAATTGAAGGAACAAGAAACAACTGGACCCAATTATGTTCATAATTATCATGATGAGAGACAACAGGGGAAAACTTGACATCTCAACATTGCTTAATCTTAATCTGGCGCACAAACAAAAGAAGACAACCTGACTAGGGCTAGAGGAGTGGGCCCAGGAAGACGGCAAGAAACAAAAAATAGCCCAAAAAGTTCCAATGTCCACAACACAAACAGTTCAAAATGTCCCAAAAGGAGTCTCCAACTAAGTCATCCATGTGGCCAATAGAACCCACGTACAGAATTCAGGGATCGGCCATGCGTCCGCAGAGGTTCTATGCAGACATCCGGAGGCTTGGCAATATGACAGACTATCTCTCTGTGTAAACCTGGAGGGAATCCATGAGAAAGATCTGGACTTGTAGTGGAGGAACCTTCGAAGAACCACTGGGGATCTGTCGGAATTCGCAAATAACAGGAATTGAGGTGTAGCGTCCACCTTTCAGGAGCAGCAGAAACTTTGAACTAAGACGGATCAGCTTCAGTCCCCTTGGAAGGAGTAGACACCTGGAGATGAGGTGGTTTAGTCTTGACCCCCTCAAATGGAGCTGATGCCATGACTGGAAATTGAAATCATAAGAACGGGATCTTGAGGCGCTTGATCAGGTACTTGGAGGTGTTAGGGCACCACAAACAGACCCAAAAGTCCTGACTAACAGGCGAAACAGGAACTTTGAATCCCCAGCAAGGAGCCGTAACAGGAGCCTGGTGACATCTAGGAGTGGGCTCTGGGGCCTGGAGGCCATGCAAAAGAGCTGGTGCTGTGACCTGGAAGCTGCAACGAGGAACCAATTCTGAGGCTTTAAAGAGGGGGGGGGGAACCTTGGCCCTCATCCTGCAAGGTTTCCATGTTTCCCTGCGCAAACACACCTGAATAAAATGAACTAGTAATTGTGCAAAACTTCATTGGCTGTTGGATCCATTTGATTTGAGTCAGGTGTGTTGAAGCAGGGTTGCCTGGAAAACTTAGAGGAATGCGGCCCCCGAGGACCAGGGTTCCCCACCCCTGCTTTAAAGGGATAGTTCGTATTTTTAGACAGGAAGTTGTATGCGAATCTTATCATCAGTATAGTGCATGCACATTGACCCAACTCTGTAATCACTTCCTGTTCAGAGCTCTTGCCATTGAAAGCTTTTCAAGAAAGTCATCCCAGCTAGTTTATGGGCCATCAAACTGTGCTGTTTTGCTTCATAAAATTATATGTGTTTGAAAACATGATTCATTTGCATCACAAAAAAAACGCTGCCCAAAATTCTGTCCAAACTGTGATGGACTGGCGACCTGTCCAGGGTGTACCCCGCCTCTCGCCCGTTGACAGCTGAAGATAGGCACCAGCCCCCACCGCGACCCCTTGAGGAATAAGCGGTTCAGAAAATGGATGGATGGATTTTCTTTCCATTCCAATCAATCTGCGCTGTGGCCATTGTCAGCTGTTTTGAACCTATTAGCAAAAAGGTATAGTTTGATGGCCTCAGAAACTAGCCAGGACTACTATCCATATAATGGGAGTCAATCAGGGCAGGTGATTTGCTGCTTGCTTCGTAGTTCTTTTCCTGGGTGACTTAGAAGCTATAATACAACTACACTATTGCATGATTTCAAGTACCTCGCGGTCGTACTCCATCCCTGTTTTAGTTTGAGCAAGACTTTGTGCTCTACGGCGGTCGGTTAGACAGAGCTTGCTACTGCAGACATCAACATGGTTGGTGTTTAAGGGATCTGAATGACCAATTGGTCAGCTTCCACAGGTTCTCTTTCTGCAACCTAAGCAGACCACAGCTGCAAAGGCGGACGGCTGCGACATCATGGAAATCACCGATTAGTCTAAGTTGGAATCGTTTGCTTTTTGAGGGTTGAAAAACCCCAAAAAACTAATACACCAGCACCTCTGTGACATCCTGAACTCACAGGGGAATATCACTAGCTATTCGTAACAAAACATTGGTTATATGTAGGCGTTTTGGGGCAGATAATGCCTTATCACAGGCAGCGAATCTCCTGCCCTCATTCACTCCCATTATATGGATATACACAGATTGCGACTGGATATAAAGTTCTCCCGAAGGACTCCAAGTGGCTACAAAATGGTCTGGGTGAATAACTGAACATAATAAATGCTAAAAGTAAGGTCCAGGTAAAAAAAAAAAGAAGAAAAAGAAGAAGGAAACGAACGTCCCCTTTAATAATGCACAACTTACTTCTGACTGTAGACTCTTTTCAGGGAGAACTGCAACAAGATGAGTCTGAACTGATGGATCCATGCATGTGAAACTTTGTGAATTCCTGCTTTCAAACATTTGAACCTTATTAACTTGATCCTTAACTCGTACTTCCAGTAGAAAAACCATCTCTGACAGAGACTTTCAGCTGCTTCCACTCTGCGCTGTTATTAGCATACAACTTGCACCTGCCTTTTGATTGATTTCTTTCTTTCGCTCTATTTTACATTCCTCAAATTCAGACGAAGAATTAAATTCTCTTTTCATGACTTACAAAAACTGAATAGAATTGAAAAAAGACAGGAAAATGATTAAGACATATATTATTTCATTTTGAACTCTGAGGCGTTCTAAGATCAGCTTTCACAATTCATCTATAAAAAAAAGAGTTTCTGGCAAAGGTTTTTATTCACCACACAAAAAAGAGCCTTTAGAACACTTTCTACAGTGAGCTGAAATGGAATCTGCACTTGGATGAGCTACTTCAATCTCTTTGTGCTGTTCTATCTCTTCTTCTCTCGCTGAACAATCTCCCACTCCGCTCTGTCACCCCTTTCTCTCTCATTAGATCAAAGCTGGGTACAGATCTATTGTTGCATTATATAGGCGAGGATGCCAGCCTGCACAGAATAACAAAGAGACACTCATCACACATACAGTACGCTCCGGAGCGCACACACATATGCAGAAGGGAGATATTGTTTTCCATGCTCTTTAATTTACATGTATTATGAAATTCTACCTGTTCACATCATGGAATCATTATCAGATGGTACCTCACCTGCCCAAAAAAAGATTTCAACTCTGTCAGAATCTCCATTCAGTTTTTCCCTTGGAAGAGGCTGCAGCTATAGATTATACTCATAAAAATAACCTCTCGTTTTAGGTCAGATTTAAACACACAAATTGCTTTTGGAGCTTCGTTTGGATGACAGTCCTACGGTGACTTGCTAATATCGTGATAAGACAGATTTGAACCTAGTAAGACCAAAAAAAACCTTTTTGTATCCGTGTTTTCTCCTTTACAGTGGATAAAACATCGTTATGAGTTCAGACAGTCTTCCGTTGTGTAGCTCGAGCTCAATGCAGACCTCCTCTGTTCTTCCCATCCTCACAACAGTAAAGTGGAGGCAGCGATGGGGTCTGCTGATTCCTCCTCTCCTGCTGCCACTGGAGTAAAGAGCGCCTTTGAAAACGACTTTTGCCGGAACAGCAGCATGGATCTTTAAAAGCCACACAGTCACAAAACTAACAACAGCGGGTCGAGGTCATCTGAGAACCCCTGAGGGGAGAAAGGTTTGATCAAAATCAAATATGATCACTATTTTTGAGATTCTGTGTGAAATCCTGAGGGCCATCTTTGAATAATCTTAATAGACAGCTGTATTAATTCAAGGAGCTTATCCAGCTCTCATTTTGTTGCAGCATTTCTTGGAAGCACTGATTACAAAGTCATTTTTATACTGGTTAAAAAAAACAAACTATAATGGATTAAATCCAGCCTCAGATTATTTATTTTACCATTAGTTTGTTTTTTGATACCACCTCCCTATTTAATACTCACAGTTCAACCTACAGTTTAGGTGTTTTCGTACCACAGAAAAGCACCTGCTGTCAGTGTAAAGAACCTAAAACCTATTATTACTGAGCATCAGTGAGCTGCAGGCCCAGTTACACATTGAACACTCTTAAAATAAAAGTAGAATTTCAGGAAAATGGTAACCTCTAACCAGGCGTGGCTATAAACCGGTATTTTTCAGAGTTGTTTTGTGTTAAATGCGTGATGGAAAAATCTGACGGTCGTCCATCATTTTGACAGATCAGAATTCACACCTCTGACCACCCGGAGCACATGTCCGGACATTTTCAGCATTACGCTTGGAGTACAGGTAGCTAATAGAATTTTAAAAAGACTCCTGTGAAATCATCTGAGCATCATCTTAATGCGTTGACTTGTTGGCATTGAAGAGTTACTAAGGCTATGGAGTTTGTTAATCCCAAATGCCTGCTGCGGGATTTTCTTTCCGCTGAAGCGATATCTTGCAGGTCAGGAAATGGCTTGTTCAGAGAGTCTTACTTCTGATCACGTCTATTAGAGAAATGTTCCTTGATTTCAAGACTTTGGCTGAAATGGTGCTTAATTCCAGTCTCTAGAGTGGCAGCGGAGCGCCGATTCAGCCTCCAGAACAACATCTAAACCACCACGTGAAGTCATCTCTCTAAGACAATAATCCAAAACTTCATGACAAAAAAATACTATACTTTTTGAACCAGTTGGTTAAAATGACAGACAACAAGACTGTCTAGCACATTCTCTTCCACCAACCCCAAGAACCCTAACCTCAAGGTAATTTGACACATTCAAGGATATTATTTCATTAAAAAGCAGTTCTGTTACTCTTTCTGTGTCTCTGTTCTTTATTCTCCAAACCCCAGACGGTCTCGACAGATGACCGCTTATGCTGAGCCTGGTTCTGCTGGAGGTCCCTTCCTGTTAAAAGGGAGTTTTTCCTCTCCACTGTCGCTTCATGCTTGTTCGGTGAGGGATTGCTGAGAAGTCAAGACGCAATCTTCTGCGGTTCTCTAATTCCTAAATTAAACATTGTATTATAATAACTCTTCTTGTAAAGTGCCTTGAGATGACATCTGTTGTGAAATGGCGCTATATAAATAAACTGAATTGAATTATGCAGGACGTTTCAGCTGAAGGAGTGAATGAGGTGTGGTGAAAAAAAGATGATCAGAATACTGTCTGGAAATAAAATGCATTTGGTTTGGATGTAATTTGACAGACCAACTCAAAGTGGTTAATACATGCGATGGTTGTCGAGCAATCATGGAGAAAGGATCCAAACAGTGGCAATAACTATCTCAGTGAAGAGGTCCTTCTTTTCTTTTTACTAACCAAACATCTTACCAACCAACCACAAACCAATAACTGAATGATGGAAACCTAAACTGGAGGAACCAATTCCAGGGGATAAAACATTTTCTCCACTCTGCCAGATGGAGGCGGAAATAAAAGAAACAGTATTTCCTTAAATTATGAGGAAACAAAACCATACATTATTTACAGAAGGAAACTGAAATGATTTTATTAATCGCACTATTTAATACAGATTTACCAAATAAAAACACCATATTCCCAAAATACCCATCCCCTTTATCTATTTCTGGCTATAGTGGAATGTAATCCCGGAACTAATACGACTGTGCGCAAACCCCTGGGGAACATTATGTCAGCGCACACCTGCTGCGACGTGGAAAATGGCAGAGGGAAGCATTTGCAAAAAGAACTGAACAGTTATATTGTGTTTATTTAAGTGTTTGCTTTCATTACAACGTAGTTTAACCAACCAGTTACCAAAACACTGAAAAAGTTAACTTTTAACAGAAATAATGCTAAAATGGGGCCTGCCAACAAAGTCAGAACCTAAAACTACTAAACCAAAAATAAACCAATTAAAACCCAGATGCTTTGTTGCTGCTTGAATGTGCTGTTCATACGTGCTTTCTTTATTCTTTAACATAAATCAGATATATAATTGTAACACTCCCTCACTGTTAGAGTGGCGTATAATTGTAACATTTTGATTTTTACCAATACAAAAACCAAAAAGTGTGGTACGTATTTGAATTCAGCTCTTTTTACTCTAATAGCTCTACATAAAATCTGGTTCAACCATCTGGTTCTATTTGCAATGCATCTCATCTTTTAATAAATATGCCTCCATAAACCCCATGCATAGTTCCACGCACACCAGAATCAGAATCAGAATCAGAATCAGAATCAGTTTATTGGCCAAGTATGTCACATACAAGGAATTTGACTCCGGCAAACTTTTTTCTCCAGTACAGGATGTATTTTTCAAGTCAACTCACATGCATACTGGAGATATGACCATAATTTGCATAATTTGTTTAATATTTAAGGACAAAAATCAGTCTGTAGAGCATACATCAGAACACCGTTTTGATATTAGCCCGTAAATAAATGGATAGTTGGAATCAATGCCTCTACACATAGTGCACTTTGATTTATTTTCACTTTATTTTTCCAAAAGTTCCTAAAGTTGAACATTTCTAAGTTGCTTTTTTTTACAGAAATATAAGTGGCATAACAGTAAATTATCAGACAGCTGCCTGGAAAATTGGCTGACAGGAAGCTGAGGAACTCAGATCTTTCTTGTTTTTTTGTACGTTGAAGCGAAATCTGCTCAGGTATGCTGGTTTTTCTAGTGTAACACAGGCAAGAGAAGACAGCACACTGCTTTCCTGCAGCCTTGCTCCTCTCTCTGCCACAGTGTTTTATGTGCCTTTTTTCCCCCAGTATGTATTTCAGCAATTTCTCATCTGGCCTCGATTCCTTTTGTACAGTAACTGAAAACTGTTGTGATAGCAACAGTAACTAGAGAAAATGGTTCTTGTTACCGTGGGTAAAAATAGGAGGATGCTGAGGAATTATCCCGGTGTAATAGAAACTTTTTTTAAATTTTTTTTACAAATTATTATAGCCAGTAGAGGCACAACATCAGCAAGCGGGTGGAACTGTAAAAATGAAAGGTCCAAAAAATACCCAACATCTTAACAAACTCGTTTATTTTCTTATATTCCCCGTTTAGACTCAATTCGATGTTCTGGGAATGCTTTGTGTCCAGCTGCCTTGCGTCTTTCTGACATTTTTATGCGAGCTCAAAGGAAGGAGCTCATGGAGGTTGGGGCCTGTCCCAGTTTTGAGCTTCTATTTAAGGCAGCAGCGGGAGTATAAGTGGTCAGACAGGTTGTACACAAACCTGAGACGAGAAGAAACCCAAGGAGAAATCAAACAGAGAATTATTTCCCAATGCGTCTGAAGCAAACAAAGATGTCAATAAATTCATCTTCTCAGTAGATAATTGGAGGTCTTATTGATCGTCAGGAGGGTCTGTTATTCTCTGACTGACATGAAACTGCATATTATGGGATGTTATAAAACCTGCCAAAACGCATTATGTCAAAAAAAAACAAAAAACGTCATAAATGGTTCACTGAAAAAAACACACGTAGCACTTATTGTTTTTCAAAATATGATTTGTCACATTTGTTTGTGGTAACTAGTATAATGGCAGGCCGATTATATCGAGCATCCCTATCTTAAACCATAATGTTTGCATAATTAATCCAGTTTAATTTCCGATTTTAGGAATGATTTATGGGATGTGATTGCTTTATTGTTCTTGTTTTACTCAGAATGTCCAAGGAAAGCACCAAAGCAGTAAACCGAATCCTCTTTCAGCTATCACAGTCGGAATATTGAAGTCAATATGGTTCCGTCCTGTTGGCACATATTAAATGCATCACCTCCCAGGGGACTTCACTGACCTTCCAGATCTATCAAATGCAACCTCTTTAAAAAAGAGGGAAATCAATATGTTAAAAAAAAAAAGATCATTTAATTGTGTTAAGTGACTATTTCGAAGTGATACAACCTTCCCAGGCTGACGAGAAAGAGTTACATGAGGAATATTTGAACTGTATTTCGTTTGTATTGCTCCCACATGCTTGGGCTTACATTTACAGATAGAAAAATCCCGGCACGTTATTGTTTCCATAATGATCATGGCTGCCAGAGTCTGTATGAATGCCACGGAGGCTGAGCGTGACTGATGTTCTGAGCCCACGTCCCCTGCTAGGAGATAAAAATCCGGGTGCAGTGATCTGAGGGAGGGTGCATATCAAACTACACTCCTTTTGGACTGCAAGTCAATGTGAGAATGTGCATTTGGACAGAGGCTGATCATCAAAGCCTGCAGCGGAGCGTGAAGCTTCATTATCACAACGTGCAGCCTTAAAGGTGATATAAAGATGTGAAGCCTAGGGAATAGCAGGTTGAATAATTACACTCCTTGCTGTCTATGGAGTAAAGATTTCTGTTACAAAGAAGAATCCCCGTTGATGTACAGTTAGGATATGCCGATCCCTATCAGAGCAGAAATCACTTTTAATCTGCATTGAAATAAAGGCTGCACAAATTTCGACCAAATCTCCTGAAGAATAAGAAAATATGTACGTTTTAAAAGACCAGAAAAGTTTAGACTCAAAGAAGCAGACAATATGTTAACTGAATGTTCAACAGAATCCTAATCTTTTTTCACACGACTCTACATTTTTGTTGGTAATGATTTAAGTAAATGCTAAGGTTGTAACGGTCAATGTATTTGTATTTTTCAGTTCGGCCCACTCACTTTGGTACGCACATGTAATGAACGAATACGACTGTTTTCTAAATGAACACATGCAGAATGCGTATGGCCCAAAACAAAACAGAAAGGACTGCTACCTATCACTGAATGTTACTATTTGGGAACACTAATGGTGTCTCATGCAGCTACAGTAGAAAATTTGAGATGGACAGAACCAGAACTTTGTCAGTGAACGCACCTTTCAACAGCAATAAGGTCCACAACACGATCTGAACTGAGCTGAATGACTCGCCAAAAAAAATATCAAGCTGAATGGAAACATCAGCGATATTGGAGAAAAAACTGCTGGTGTCACGATGGTTACCAGCAGCATGAAATCACACCAAGCTCCTGATTTTTGATAAAATAAAAGTCGGATGAATTCCCGTTGATGAGAAGGGGTTTTCCCCAAAAGCTACCCATGCTGCATTCAAGTACAGCAGGGGAGACTCGGCTGTCAAGATATCAAAACAACTCCAAAAAGATTTAAGCATGTTTTATTCTTAAATATGGGCAAATAATTGTTTAAACTAAGACTAGGCGATACGACCTAAAATCAATACTGTGGTACATTGAGGATTTCACCTTGATAACGGTAAGTGGATGATAACAAAAACACCCCCCTGTTTACTTTAGAGAAAACAGATTTTGCCTTTACATTGGAGAAGAGGTAGAATCAGCCAGTGGCGGCTTCAGACGATGTATGTATGACTCAGTGCGTAAAATCTTCTCCGACTGAGCAGGACCTCAGCAGGCGCAGCTGCAATATGCTTGGCTGGGAGTGCTCTGGGTGAAAATAGTAATAGGGCTGGACGATAATTCGATAGGAATATACAGTATATCGATCGATATACGTGTGGTGCGATAGAAAAAAAAAAGTTTCCCTTCATTTTTTCATTATACCCTATGAGGCTGCTTAATACAAAAATTATTACTTACTCCAAACGAATCATTAATAATGACCCACGCAGCTCTGTCAGCACCCCTCTTTCAAACCAAAAAAGGATTAAATAATTTGAGCTGAAACAGAATTTTTTAATAGTCCCTAAGCGAACCTTCACTGTAACTTCGCTGCACTCAGACTTCACAACAAGGCAGCAGCGGAGGACGTTGTTCCGGATAAATGTTTCAGAGGCTCAGGTAAATGTTGCGTCCCGTTTTGAAGCAATCCTCCACGCACTAAAACTCTAAATGTAGCGATAATGAATGAAATATAAAACTACAATCAGCTGTTTTAAGCAGGACTCCCCTCTCCCAGCTCGCTATGAATCTCTTACAGAGACACAGGAAACGTACCCAGGTCACGTCGCGTTACCAACATCTGTGGCTTTTAAAATCTCCCCTCGGTTCTGCTCCCGGTTCTAAAAAGCGAAAAACGCTTAAAAAACACAACAGGGGTTGGATAGACCTGCCGGCTTCGGCTCAGTGACTGAGCTGCTGTGTTCTGGGCTCCATCAACACTGGTGAGTAGCTAGTTAGCTTTAGCTTTAGCCTACAGCTGAAGAGCTGAAGTCAATTTGAATAAGCTTTATTTACAAACAAAACCAAGGGTTTCAGCCATTAATATTATAAAGTGTCATAAAATGTTTAAAAGATTAAAAAGCATACAAGTAAGTCTTTAATTTAAATCACAAACATAATTACTATATATATATATATATATATATGTATATATATATATATATATATATATATATATATATATATATATATATATTATATAATTGCTAATAATATTACTTTTCTTTGTATTTACTGATGTTACTCAAGTCTCAAACTTAGTGTGTTTGAAAGTGTTTGAAAATTAAATTTTAATCATTTCTTAGTTAACATTTGTTCAATGAAGAATAACAAAATGAGCGGGGAGGCACTTAAAATATATTTTTTACATTATTTTACAATTATCGATATCGATCAATATGACTATTCCTTTATCGATATGCTCTTTTTCTATATTGTACAGCCCTAAGTAGTAACAATAATACGTGCTCCACATTAGACTCTAAAAGTCACAATATTTGTAGCTAGGTGCTTTTTTTGAAAAACACTCGCTAAATATTGTAACACAGTTGCTGCGCTGGAAAGGCTGTTCCCTGCTGGAAGTCATGTGACTGAAGGCAGCGCTCATTTCTTAAAGGGGCATGAGCACCGCAAAACTAAAACACATCTTTTCTTTTTTTATATATATATAATTTACTGAGACAGACAAAATGATGTTGGTAACAGTCATACATTTTTGTATCTGTAAATTTTCAGTATACCACCCAGCCGTAATTTAAAAATTTCTGAACATTAACACTGACTGTTTTCAAGTGGTTATGTTGTTTTGCACTCTGGCTATGTCTGTTTTTACTATTTTATATATATATAAAAAAACATTCAACCAAATCTACAGTCATTTCCATACTTTTTGAGGAAATTTAACATAATAAAATTGTTTTGTTTTATTTTCCATTTTTGGCTTCTTTTCCACATCTCCCACTGTCTTTCCGCAGCTCTTTGTGTGTCCAAGCCTTTCTCACACGAGTAGTGAGAGGGAGAACATTTTGGGTGTCAAACCTGAGAGACCGAATAATTTTTCATAATCACTTCTTGTTCTCCTAATCTTTTTCTTTGCTGTTTTATTTCTCTGAATTTAGCTTTTTAATCACTTTGAGCTGTTACACCACATGTCTCCTTTTTCTCCTCCTTACTTTCTAGATGCACAAAGAGGAAGCACACTGAGAAATCTGCAGAGGCTAATGAGCACCTCTACCCCAGATGCACGGCTCCACGCTTATGGTACAACCTGGTCACTTGGGACAGAAATCAAAGACAGCTGGGGGAGCTGTTATCTGAAGGTGCACTGACAGACCCCTGCTGCTGCTGACCCGCTCATTAATCCCTCCCTCTGCGGCTTCTCGTCCTCCCATCCTCAGCGCTTGTCACCATGCTGACAGCTGCCCGCTCAGCTGTAGACACGAGGACCTGCCTGGGGACTGGCTGGATGGCAGGGACGTAGAGAAGGGAATGCAAACAAAAAGAAACATGAAAGAAAAGATGTTGAGGTGAAAGCCCGGATTTGCAGTCGTGGCACACAACAGATCAAATCCGTTTTACCCTTGTTTCCAAAGTGAACCCGGGGCAGAAAGGCAACTCTCTGAGAGGCCCTCATTTCATTCAACCATGCTGCAAAGCCAGAAAGCGAAGGAGACTAGAGGGAGAGATGGTGTCCTGCCAGAAAACACAGCAGGGTTTGATCCATCCGTGACAGACGGGACACGAGTGAGGCAGCAGACTGGACTCCCTGACTGCTGCTTTGGCTCATTAAGAGTGTGATTACAGCGACCAAATAACACGCCAGCATGTACCAAGTATTGCAGGACTGAAATGTAGATGTATGGGTGAAGAAAAGAAGAATGAGATGGAAACAAGCTTTCTAAAAATTCTAGTTTATAAAAACACCGTTGCTCGTTGTCTTCTTTTAAGAACTTTCACCTAAAAATGTTGGGTTTTAAAAATCTGGCTTGATAAATTCTGATGTGCAGTGTATCAGATTTTGTTTCATACAGCATGTTGAATGGTTGAAGTAAGAAGAGTGCACTGAAGCAGCTCCCCTCTCAAGAGACTGAAAGCAAACTGAAAGACCTTGAAAGACGGAAAGAAAGGAGCGAAGACCTCAGAGAGACGCCAGCAGCTTGGCGAGGCTCTGCACAGCATTGCTTTGATTTACATGCTTGCAGGGAACATGGCAACAATCCTCACATGCAGATGATATACTGTCATCTTTCCAGCGCGCTATTACTTTTGTGTGCTGCACGCTCAAACTAAATTTATGTAAATTTGCTATATGCTTTATTTTATGTTGCATTAAGATGATGGGAATTCAAGATTAAAAACCTGTCCCCTATAGGAAGGTGGGCCAGGGCCGGTTCTAGACAGGAATATATGGGGGCGCAGAAAGAGATGTGAAGGGGGCAGATGGTAGAGATGGAGGAGGGAAAGGGGTGGGTTGGTGGGTGGAGGGGTGTTCTGGATTCTGTCATGTTAAATGATTGTAGTTTGGTTTCTACCCGAAAATCTTCCAAACTAGTGTCACTGAGGCTTAAGGATGAAAACCCCCTATCCACAAGGTGGCACCACCTCAGGAGGAAAACAAAACAAAACAAAAAAATAATAAAATAATGTATTCATCATCAGATCTTAACAAATAAAAACATGACATTTACCTTAGTTTGATGATCTGTATCAAATGTATTCCATTGCAAGAATAACACTTATCACTATTCCAAATATTGAGAAAACTAAAAAGGATAGGCCAAGTTAGAATAAAATTAATTAAACAACTGTGGAAAAATTCAGCTGAAAAAGAAAAAATGAAAACAAAGAATAAAATAAAGTATCTCTCCAGATCTTGATGCAGTGTGAATTGACCCCAAAGTTCCGTTTTTTTAACTTCGGCATCGCAGGGAAAAACGCCGGTCATGCGCTAAATGCACCACATAAAATGAAGCAACTATTTCCTGACGTGCGTCAAACTTCTCCTTATCACTAATCTGACGCGCGAATGAGGCAGAAAAGCGTTTTCGCGCCGCAAATCTGCTTCTGACGTGTCAGCGCGCGTCTACATTGACTTTACGTGTAAACCTGACACCCTTGATGCCTCAAACGTGTTACAGATGTGTTTCGAACGACGTCAAAAGACGTCTGTAATGTCCGCGTGTTTTCAAGAAGACTGATTGGACGTTTAGTTGTGGGGAGGTTTAATGGGGATTCTCCGAAGTATGGAGAGGAAATAAGCCTCAGCTCAGCCAGAGACAACTAGAAAACAGAAGAATATGACATAGACTAAGAATTTTTACCGTTTTGTCCACATTTTCCCACTTCAAGCTTCATATCATCAACTGCGTATTTCAGGGGATGTGCATTTGAGTTAACAGGGAGGGTGTGGCTTAAGAAGATTAACACCTTTCATCCAGATGTGAATAATTAGGCAGCTTCTTTTTGTCTGAAAAAAAAAAATGGCCAAAACAATAAATTCAAATCTGAAAAGTAAAAAAAAAAAAATGCAACAAGTGCTTAAGTGGGGTGAAAGTGTTGAAATTAATTAGATATCGATGCGTTGTCACAGGACTAGCAAAACTTGACGTAGATCAACAACCAAAGACTTAAACAAGACACATAAGCTGAAATATAAAGCATGGGCCAAGAAGTATTCTAAGAAATATTTTCAATATTTTCTTATTTTTGTTATTTTCAGTTTTCAGTTTTATGGATAGATGAGATGAGAGTGACTCCTGATGGATGCACAGCTGGAACAGTAAAGGACATGGTGCTCCACGTCGGCTTGGTTTCCAGGACAGGTCAGAGTTAGTTGGACCATTTCTAGCTGAAAATGGAATGGACACTTTCCTCTAGCAGTCGTGAAGGAAAAAGTAGCTTTCAAGAAGACCCTGTTTTCTATGCAGGACACAATGGGAAGTGACTGTTGCTGATGCACAGACACTGAGAGGCTGGTTTTATATATATATATATATATATATATATACATAACCTAAAATCTCTTTCATTTCCAATAAACATTTCTCCATGGTGAAGTCTCCAGACTCTCAGGCGTCTTTGTCTGATAGGACACGTTCAATCTCAGGATATGCCAGGATATCCAGAGCTCGGAGCGTCATGGCAATACAAGAGTAGGGATCCTAATATCAGTTCATTTGACCTAACCTAATATTATACAGTGTCACACAATCAGACTATCACTAGATCGGGAAGAAATTGCACACAGTTCTCTCAGTATGTAAGAATACACAGAAAATATCATTGTTAATATAAATTCCTAATATAAACTTCTCAGTATACATTTTCCCATGACATACGGTTAATTGTAAAAGTTTTCTTTGTTGTTTTACAGACAACACATCTTACAAATCAGCTGTAAGCTGTGGTAGAGACATGGAGCAGATTCTTGTCTTGATATACTGTAAATTCATACACGAGTGTGCTGAAAAGAAACCCAACTGTGATTACTAACCAGAAGTGAATGGGTCTTGTTGAATTAAGACATTTTATAGCCTACAGCTACAGAGAAACTTTATGCTACATAGTTTGAAAATCATTTCAGTTCCTTGTTGTAATAATTCCACTCTAGAAAAGGTTTTAATTATTTATTACACAGCCAAAATAATGTAATTATTCAAGCTCATGAATCTTCATTGGTTATCATGTTTATTTGCGATTTGGTGAAGAACTCTAAAATCATTTTTCCTGGTTTACCAGTAGTTGGATGACTTGTTAAAACTTGTGTGCAGCTGGCATTCAGGTAGATTTTCTCTTATTTAGTGCATATGTCAGGATTTTTGTTACTGAAGTGTGGAGGGGATCCCTCTGGGTTACCCAGAAGTAGAACACAACTAGATGTTTCATGTCCTCATTAATAAAAGCATCTCTTTAGTATTATCTCTATTGTGCTGTGACACAGTTTTTCAGCAGTTTGAGATTCCCAAATGACAATCCGTCCATTTTTCTATCCCTGAGCAAAGTTCGCCTCGTTGTCATTCATCCCAAAATTAGTTTGGATCTTTATCAACTTGAACTCATACTCACCGTTCACCTTTGCTCTCCTCTACTCTTTGTCACTTACAAATTTCAGTAATGTGGAAATGGGCTTCAGCCATGTATTGTCAGTTATGAGTTATTACTGTTGTAACCTGTTGGTGAGTTACAATATCATACAATTATAAATTTAGTTAAAGAAAAATCACTTACAATCTTTGAGTTTCATTTACATATGTTTGGCACAATACATGCTACAGCTATGATGTTTTTCATATGTGGTGCTGTTTATAAATTAACATGCATAAAATAACAAGTTGTTACTTAGCTTGTCATAACAGCAAGAAAATGGAGGTTCTTTTTTCACTCATAGTTTCACCGTATAACTGTCAAAATGTACGAAAAATTTATTTAGCTAGCAAGCTAACCTAGCTATATATTTAGTTTTGCCAATTCACTTGCCAAAAAGTGGAAGTAGACTGTCAAAATAAAAGCTGTATGTTGCACACCTCTGAACTCCTGCTGCATTTCTGATGGTGTAATTCCACTGGTAACAACTTTTGTATTGCTGTTAAAATAGCTCATTCTGTGTTTTTCTGTGATGGACTGGCGACCTGTCCAGGGTGGACCCCGCCTCTCGCCCGTTGACAGCTGGAGATAGGCACCAGCCCCCCGTGACCCCTTGAGGATTAATCGGTTCAGAAAATGGATGGATGGATGGGTAAACCATGATAAAGAGGTGACGTGAGTAATGTTTAGTCTCACTAGCAGTTTGTATAACGGTTCGAAAGACCCAGCTTTTATTTTTGTAGTCCACTGTCATATTGGCATATTAGCAAAATATTTAGCTAACCAGCGTTCTAGCTTGCCCTTAATATTTAGTTTGTGAACAAAATTTTTTGTTATTGTAACCTAAATATTTAGCTTGAAACTGACATTTGTAAATGAATAAAATGCATAATGAAAATATGATGATTAACTCTTTCCCCCCCTCTTATAACATGTTAAATAATTCACTAAATAAAATAATTGCTTTTAATTTTTTACCTTTCTATGGGATACCGTTTTACAAATGGTATCCCATAGATCCCAGGTGATCTAAGTTTGGGTTAAGTTGTTTTCATATTTGC